>OY284489.1:43938251-45145997 GCA_958336395.1 Ctenicera cuprea | reverse complement strand
CCATGGCTTGAATTTGTTTCTTCCACAATTTTCTATCCTTTGCTAATACTTCCCAGTTCTGTATTCCTGCTTGTTTTAAGTCCTCTTTAACATTATCCCACCATGTTATCTTCGGTCGACCTCTTCTGTTACTTCCACCTACCGTTGCATTGAATATTTTCTTTGTCAAATGGGTATCTTCCATCCTAGTTATGTGTCCTAACCAGCGAAGGCGGTTTTGACTTATGATGGTGCTTATTTTGGGTTCTTTGTAGAGCTCTTCTAGTTCTTTGTTTGTCCTTTGCCTCCATCCTTCATGTTCTTTTATTCCACCGTAGATTGATCTCAGAATTTTTCTTTCCCAAATTTCCACTTTCTCACACAAATTTTTAGTTAACACCCACGTTTCGCTGGCATATAGCACCACTGGTCTTATTATCGATTTGTATATTTTTATTTTAAGCGATCGCGACGTGTCTTTGCTCTTTGTCACTGGTTTTAAGGAGCCCGCGCATCTTGATCCAGCTACTAAACGTTTTTCGATTTCTGGTATTAAGGACCCTGTATTGTTAACCTCCACCCCCAGATATACCGCACTTTCTGTATACTTGAACTTGTACTGACTGTTTCCCTCACTACTTCTTATTATAAGGTCTTGCTTTGTTTCTTGTGTTCCTTTACCGAAAACCATGTAGTTTGATTTTGTTTCGCTTATTTCCAGATCTACATTTTTTGCTTCAATTTCCAGTTTTTTTATTAACATTTTTAATTCTTGTTGCGTTCTTGATATCAGTATTACATCATCCGCATAAGCTAGACATTGGTACGACTGTGTAAGGATGCTGTAGCTAGTATTTATGTTACTTTTCCGTATTACATTTTCTAGCACTACGTTAAAAAGTAAAGGGGATATGGGGTCTCCCTGTTTCAAACCTGTATTTGTGTTGAAGCTCCTTGATAGCTCTCCTTTGTCGGTTATACGACTGATTGTATTGACTATCGTCATCTTAACTAGATCTATGGTTTCTTCTTTAAACTTCAATTCTTTAAGCGCTTCCAGAACTTTAGCTCTTCTAATTTTATCATACGCTTGCTTAAAATCGATTAGCAGCAAGTATAGCGTCACATTTTTCGCTTTATATTTTTCCTGTATTTGTCTTATGATAAAAATATTATCTACTGTTGATTTTCCTTTCCTGAATCCTGCTTGATATTGGCCTATCATCCCTTCGGCTTCCTCCTGCAACCTTCTTTTTATAGCGTGCGAGAGGACTTTATACATTACATTTGCAAGAGCGATAGGTCTATAGTTCCCCATCATCTGACTATCACCTTTTTTCTGTATGGGTCTAATGATGGTTTCATACCATTCGTCTGGCATCTTCTTTTTTTTCCAAATTTCGGTAATAAGATTATAAATTCTAGTTGTAAAACCTTTCCCAGCTTCTTTAATTAGTTCTACTTCGATGTTATCTGAGCCAGGAGTCTTGCCATTTTTTATTTCATTTATGATCTCTTGTATTTCTTCTTCTGTTGGGCTTACTGTTCTGTTTTCGACTTCATATGTTTTTTGCATAGGCTGGGCTAGGTTTGGTGTCTGTTCTGCTGTTAGAATTTCTTCAAAGTGCTGCACCCACGATTCTAGTCTTTCTTTTTTATCTATGCATATTTCTCCTTTCTTGTTTCTTATTGCTACCGATTGTAACCTGTAACCTTGTTTTTGTTGTCTTAAATCCTTATAAAATTTTTTTAAATTTTTTTTGTTGTGTGCAATTTCAATTTCCTCTATCTTTTTTCTTTGATTTTCGCGTTTCTTCTTTCTGCATATATCATGTGCAAAGTTTCTTGCTTTCTTGTACTGTTCTTCTCTTTCTTTCGTATAGCGCTGTAGTAGTCTAAGTCTTTCTTGTCCTCTTACTTCTATTGCTTCTTTACATTCGTCGTCAAACCACTCGTTTTTATATTTCTCCTTAGCCCTTCCTAATCCTTTTGCTCCCGTTATAATAATTTCTTTTAAGGAGTCCCATTCCGTCTGAATATCTTTTTTTTTATTAGTCTTTTTCACTTTTTCATCTACGGTTTCAAAATATTTCTTTTTCTTTTCATCATCTTTTAACATTTCTATATTCCAGTCCTTGCTTACATTTTTTTTCTTTCTTCTGAGCCTGGGTATTTGTTGTCCAATCCTTGCTTTTACCATGAAGTGGTCTGAGCTTATGTCTGCTCCTCTGCATGTTCTTACATAGTCCACCCTTTGTGTATGTTTTTGTTCTATTAGAAGATGATCAATCTGATTGAAAGTTTTTTTATCAGGGCTTTTCCAGGTAGCTTTATGAATACTTCTTCGGTTTAGAAAGGTGCTTTTGATTATCATCTGTTTTAGCGCTGCAAAATTTACAAGTTTTTGCCCGTTCTTATTCGTTTTATCATGTAGACTTTCCTTTCCTGTAATTGCGCTATTTCTTTCTTCCTTCCCGATTTTCGCATTTTGGTCACCTATTATCATTTTAAGATCAAAGTTTGGAATCCTATCTACTACGCTTTCCAGTTTTTCATAAAATTCATCTTTTGTCACTTCTTCCGAGTCTTCAGTGGGTGCATGTATATTCACAAGACTGATTTTCCTGTGTTTTCCTTTTATTCTTAAGTAACTTATTCTATCATTTACAGCCTTGTAGTCCATAACAGTGCTAGCCAATTCTTTCTTTAAAAGGAACCCTGTGCCAAAGGTGTTTGATTTTCCTCCTCCATTAAACCATAAAAATCCTTCTATTTCCACACTCTGAATTCCTTTCATGTTTGTTTCTTGTACCCCTAAGATGTCCAAATTGTATCTTTTTGCTTCATTTATTAGTTGTTTTAGTTTTCCTTCTTTATTTAATCCCTGGACATTCCAAAAACCTATTACTAATTTGTTTTTGTCTTCCAGTTTGTTGCTTCCGTTAGTACATTTGGTACTCTTTCTAATTCCTAAATTGTGAATCGTCTGTAACCATTTCGCTTTATTCTTTTTGTTGGTTACTCCCAGGGCAATCTGTTTAAGTTTCTCGGGGGTATATCTTTTAATAATTTGTCCATTCCTCGATTTATCATTTAGTACCTTATTTCTTACTTTTTCCAACTGCTTATATAAATCACTTCTCTCCTTGTCTATTTCTTGTTCTCTTCTTTTTATATCTAGTTTCAGTTCTTCTAGAGTTGCTTTTGCGTTCTCGAGTTCTGAGGTTAAGCTAATTTGATACATTCCTCTTCTCATATCTTGCAGAGTTTCTTTCAGTTCATTAATTTGCTCTTCCATTCTAGCCTCCATCGCTTTTGTTTACTATAAATACGTTTGCTTGCTTTTGGCGTGTTTAAATCGCGCGCCTTTTCCGCGGTCGTTGCCCTAACCACAATTTTTAAATACGTACGTTCTAATTTAGGCTACTTTGACCTTGGTGAATTTCCACTTGAAAATTAAACACAATCGGGATTCTTTCTTGGTTATTTTGTGTTGTATGCACTTCTCACTTACTGCTTTACTTCGTAACTTACAAATCATTCACTTTTGTACCTTAACGGAAGACGGTATAACATGACCTAAATATTGTGATCCTGGTTCTTCTATCAACGACAGATGTTCTGCAATTATAATACGACGATGGTGCTCGCCTTCATTCACTTCCATTCCGAGCGTCTTGTCTGTTCTACCGTCAAAAAATAGCGCACAAATTAGCCTCGACTCATCTGTTTTTCTTAAGTCATTACGAAGTTTTACTCTCTCCCTTTGTATTTTACGTTTATCAATTACTTTTGATGTGTCTTCTTTGGTAATAACACCAATATCTTGTAAAACAGCAGAGGCAATGGCAGCAGCTGCTCTATTGGAAACACATTTTGGCCAACGCTACGTAGGTAATTTGACTCTCATTTGAGGTTGATGTAATTTAGATGTAGACGTAGATGTAGAAGTACTCTCTTTGGTAGAAGTTCCAGGCTGATTGAAGGATTCACCAATATCAATCCGCTTACGTTTTGGTGCAAGAAATCGATATTTGAATCTAATGCTATAATTTGGAACGCTAAACATTTGGAACGGAGTAATGTATAATTCAAGGTCAAGTTGGAGGCAGCAAATGATGTTCCTAAAATCTGAAAAAAATTGTAGTTAACCACCACCTGCAAAGACAAGTTTCGGCGGGTAATGCAATTTGACTTTTCGAATTTCATTTTTTCGCCCCACCCTACTGTGCAGCCACCATACTATGAGCCATTTTTACATTGTGTATATGGGCAGCTGGACGATTTTTTCAATATATTTAGTATTTTGTACGGTAAATTGAAGTGTTTTTGTGAATTGTTGTGTGCGCGTTTGTGTTATTTATTATTTAGTACTTTTGGTGGACTTGAGTGGAGTTAATTTTATATAAATAGTTGTTTAAAGAATTAAGAACGTTGTTTACTTTAACTTCTTTACATTTATTTATTTATTAAGAGGACTTTATTATTAATAATATTTAATATGGTTGGATGTGCAGCTTACAAGTGTGCAAATCGCAGCAGCAGAAAAAGTGCAAAACAGTTAGAAGCGGAACAAAAGAAAACTATAACTTTTCATATGTAAGTTTCTACATATTTTTATGGAAAACAAAATTTAAATTATAGTAAACGACTGCTGGATGCTATTTATTCAGATATACTTAAACAAATGCTAATTTCACACCTGCAGGTTTCCAAAGGATGCAGCAAAACGAAATTTATGGATAAAGGCAGTGCGCAGAGAGGGATCGGTACCAAGCCAGACTAGCAGGCTTTGCTCAGTACATTTTGAAGAAAAATGTTTTTCAAATTTACCAATTCTGTGCAGTTGCGAGAAGATGCTGTACCAACAGTTTTTCCTGGATTTCCATCATATTTGCAGCAGGTATGTTGCACAGTTTATTTTTATTGCATGTACAAAAAAATTGCACATGCATGAGACATTTTTAATACCCAATAAATTATATAAAATTAAATACTTGATGTACTTATTTCAGTTACCAAAACTAAGAAGCCTTCCTTTAAAACGAAAACTGTTTGATGAACATGAACCAGTTTCTGAAGCTACCACGGATAATCTCCCTAGTCGGAAACCATCCACAAGTGCTGAAACGAGTAGTTCTTCTTCTAGTGGTCCAACAATGTTTAGCAGAACTACATCCTTTTCTCCCCGAAGGCTGCACAGACCGGAGTCACCAACGGTCGAGGTTTTAAGAGGCGCACTTAAAACATCTGCAGGAAAGTACCGCAAAAGGATTCGTGTTTTACAGCAAGCAAAGCGTCGTTACGTTAAAAAAATTGCTAACATGAAAAACGTCATAAACGCTTTACGTAAGCAAAATTTACTACCCGAAGACAATATTACAGTGCTCTCCAATGTTAGTGAGTTTAATAAAGAGATTTTAAAACGGGTGGTAAAAAAATCAAAAAAATCTCCTGTTTCGAGAACATCCCGTATAACCAAATCTATAAAGATGTCCTAGGCGATAGAGATATTTAAAGATGCGGTAAAGATTACGTGATACAGGTGTAATATGTATCGGAGCTGTACTTTAGCTTATACCTTAACTGTATAGATTAAATATTTACCGCATCTATATGATATCTATACTTGTTTCCAGTACAGTTTTATCTTTATCACATCTGTATCACATCTTATTCTATGCTATACCGCACCGGTACTTCAAGCAGGGATTTTATCTTTATCGGATCTGTAGAAAATATATACTGATTGTCTTTACAGTTGTACCTTTAACAAATCTCTACAATATCTTCATGCAGGCTATATCGCACCTGTAGCGCAATTACCGATTTTGTCTTTATCGAATCTGTGCTGAATATATACTGCCTGTCTTTACAGTTTTATCTTAAGCCTAAAACCGCTGTGTATAGCGTCAATCTAAACACTATCTTTATTTGTTGGCCTTGTGTATAAAAACGTTAAAAATGGCGCATCAACAAGATCAAGAATTTAAAGTTTACGAATTTGATGGAACCTTGGAGATTTGTGTGCTTCCTACAATTATAATAATAATTTATGGCATAATCATTAACCAAGGCTGCTGTCTCCAATGTGGAGTTATTTTCGATAGGGGGATCATTTACCACAATATCTATAAACCACAAGTAAATAAAATGATAACCTTCATCATAAACTGTTATTACACCTATAACCAATACTATACCTTTTGATGTGCCTACAGCAGAGAGCATTTTCTCAGTTTTACTGTACTTATAACGTCCAACCGCGGATTTACGGGGGGGTGTAGTAGGGGTAATTCCCCCCCCCCCCCCCCCCCAGAAGGCCAAAAAAATCACCTAAAGCACTAGAAGTAAAGTGTTTTTGAACATGTAATTGGAAAAACTTTGTAAATAAATATATTTCATCGGCTAAAAGTTCCAGCGAAACACAATAAGAATGACTCAATTGCAAAGAAACTTTCTTAACGGTAAAACCTAAAACCAAGCCGGACGTTAAACAATGCATGGCTTAAGATTAGCTGTAAACCTTTATGGGGGTTTATAAACAGACCTGTTTGGAAAGTCCACTCACCAAAAAGATAAAGATATTTAAAGCTTATCCCAGCGCCAGCAGTACAAAGTACGAACCGACATCAACATGAATATATTACGTGATATTTATTTCTTGAAATTACAATTCTGACCTCAGCAATGGCGGGAAATTCAGAAATAATGTACATTAAAATAGTTGGTGGTAAAATAATACAAAGACATCAATTATTTCGAAGTAAGATTCTCGAAATGTCTGAACCTACTAAAACTGTTTTATATTTTATCCCCTATAATTCTTCACTGTTTATTTTTCTTAATACTTTACTCTACCAAAATAATCTGTTTTCACGTGTTTCTTGAAATTTTAATACTATATATAATCTAACGTCGTTTATATCTGCTTTTTCCCACTTCGCTTGTATGCACACTACGTAGTTGTCTTTTTTTTTGTTTCGGCATCAGTTTATTAAAAACTTAGCAAAGTTACAAACGATACACTTTACCAACTATTTATAAAATGATTTTACTCTACACTATTAACGAGATATTATGCAACGTCACTATAAATTTTACTGCATGAAAAAAAACGGTTTAACCCTAACCTGTAATTCTTGGTAGTACATTTGTATCATATTGTCCATCATAACCTAATGTAATACTCTTAAAACATTTAGCGGTCGAATCTTATTAGAGGCGAGATTAGCTCAGGGTGCAAGGAGACCGACTCACAAACCAAAGATGGCCAGTTCGATTCCCCGCTAAGGTAAAGTACGTAGCGCATTTTTAAAATTAAAAATCTGTCAATTAATACATTAGTGTAAGTGAAATTAGCTAAAAAAATACAGAGGTTGTATAAAATATTATAAAAGAAAATATATAGCGTAAAAAAATATTTTTTTGTTTTTATCTAAAATTAATTGCTTGAATTATCTATACCGCACCTTAATTTGGACGATACAGCATCAGAATAGTATCTGTGGGAAACCTATACAGTATCTTTAAAAACCTATATCGTATCTTTACAGTACCTTCATGTGCTCTATACGCAATCTTAACTGCATCTGTACTTTAACTATATGCTGTATGTACAGGAGCTTTACATCTTATATACAGAGTTAGTAAAGACAACTATACCCAATCGATATGTAATCTCTATCGTCGCGCTATCCATAGGGTACAGAAAACCTGTATCGACTAAAGATTTAAATACAGGTTCGATATAGGTTCTGTATTGTGTGGTTATACGGGATATGCTCCAGAACTGCGTAAATTTGCTCTAACGCTCCACTATTATTCGCCTAGAGCGTATAACTATGTTCATAAAGCATTTGATTCCTGCCTTCCACATCCGAAGACCCTTGGACGATGGTATCGAACCATTAACGGAGAGCCTGGCTCTGAGTCATTTAATGCAGTACGGCAACGGGTTGCTCAAGCAACCATAAAATTTTGTGTGCATTAATAATAGACGAAATGGCAATACGCCGTCATGTAGAATATGATGGAAAAAAATTCCATGGATATGTAGACATGGGCACTGGTCTTGAGGGTGATGACAGAGCGATTGCAAAAGATGCACTAACTTTTATGTTAGTAAGCATCAACGATTCGTGGAAATTACCTGTAGCATATTTTTTAGTGGATGGTGTTAATGCTGAACAGCGACGCAATCTAGTTCTGCGGTGCTTATAATTGGCTAATGAAGCAGGTGTTGGAGTTATTTCATTAACTTTTGATGGAGCTCCTGCAAATATGGCAATGGCTGTTAAATTGGGATGTAACCTGGACCCATTAAATTTTGTCACTACCTTTAAACACCCGGTTACAGGAGAATATATATTTCCAGATCCGTGCCATATGTTGAAACTTGTGAGGAACACATTAGGTGAGAAAGGTGCTATATTCGGCGATGGTAAAGCTATTCTCTGGAATTATTATATGTAAGCTGCAGTATCTGCAGGAAGCTGAAGGGATGCATTTAGCAAATAAGTTGAGATCACTCCATATAGATTTTTCTCAACAAAAAATGAAGCTTCGTTTGGCATCCCAAGTTTTTAATTCGTCAGTTGCACAGGCCTTAAGTTTCTGTGAGAACGAGTTAAAATTAACGGACTTCGTAGGATGTGCACCGACTGCAGATTTTTTAGAATTATTTAATAACTTATTTGATATTTTTAATTCAAGAAATTTAAAACAGTGGGGGTTTTAAAAAACCCTTGTACCACCAAAATTATGAAGATATAAATTTTCTGGAACAAGCCAGCAATTATATCTTGAATTTAAGAACCAATAAAACTGGAGAACTCATAATCCAGTCACAGCGTAAAACAGGATTTTTAGGTTTTCTGATTTGCATAAGAAGCATAAAATACTTGTTTCAGGAAGTATGTCTAAACAATCAGTTCCTTTTATATATACCAACATACAAGATAAGCCAAGATCATATTGAATTGTTCTTTGGCATTATCAGATCCCATGGCGGTTTTAACAACAATCCGACAAGCCGACAATTTGCAGTAGCATATAAAAAATTATTGGTGCATACGGAACTACAATCTTCATCGCGTGGTAATTGCATCCCACTGGAACAAATATCTATATTACATTGTAGTTCTGCTTCACCGGCAGAACAAATCAACATTGCTACAGCAGGCTACCGTTTTGAAGATTCAGATACAGACTTAGTAACAGTGCAACAAGAAACTGATCATTTGTATTTTCCAACGCCACAGGAACTATCCGAATTTTCTACACAAGTTATTCAGTACATTGCTGGTTTTGTTGTTAAGAGCATTAAGCAATTCTCTTGTTTGTGAGGAATGTCTAGGTGTTCTGACGAGGCTACCCGAACATGAAAAATCTAACTATATATCGGTCAAAAATAGAGGAGGTTTGGTGTTCCCTTCTGCTGATGTAATAAAAATTTGTGAAGTTAGTGAGAAGTGTATTAGGCAAGCTCTAGCTGAAAGTGGAGGGCATCATTTATTACAAAAATTTACTGCTGTGAAACTATCAAGTTCGGTTTTGAGTCATTTTCAATTATGTAATATTTTTAGTGCTCTACAGGAACACATATACAATCAATCCCCAATGGATAACCATATTAATTTGTTAATAAAAGCAGTATCTTTAAAATATATAGATATAAGGTTTTATTATATAGCAAAACAAGTCATAAATGTAGCTGAAAGCAAAAGACACTTCTACAATAAACTTGTTCTGTTTAGCGGAAATTGAAATTTAGCTGCATTTAGATAAATATTCTGTTAGTTTTAGTTTTTTTTTATTCTTAGCAAGGTAGTTCATATTTTATATAAATAAATGTTGTTTGTACAGTTTAATATTCAGAAAATAATTTTCACATTGGTATAATATTCTAATAATTATTGTGTAGTGATTACAATTTTTTATTTTTCTTAACAGTAAATGAATGTCTTATCCCAAGATTTGAAAAAAAATTCTAGCCTTAAAATACATTTGTAAATTTATTTATTACAATAATTGTAATTTGTATTGGGTGCAAACTTAAGAAAATCAATTATGTTTTTGACTGAAATATAGAAAAAAATATGGTTATATTAGTAATTTTGCTATGTGAAATACATAAAATGGTTTGTAAATAAATTTCTATTCCTCTTTCACAATCGATAACTTTTTAAATAAAACAAAACACCTATTTTACTGAATGATGTGCATTATGCCTGTGCAAAAATGGATCATACTGTGCGGGTTGCCTATCCAATCCCCTAGCCTTTCCCCTTACCCACCAAGGGTTCAACTTTCCTCTCCAGAAACTGGTCTCAGGCTCTCTCTATATTTCTTATCTTTCTCTATGGTCTTATCCGATTAAACTAGGTCACTATATTTATTAAGCGTTGCCTCATTATATCCACCCGGGTGGATTCAGAGACAAAATAATGCATTTAACCCTGCGGTACTGGCGCCCGCTCTGACAGACCCAGCGCGTCAAAGTGTGTCAATAACTTTTGTCGCAGATGTACTAACTGGGTGGGTATTTTTCTAGCTTTTTAACTTCGGCTTCAGTCTGAGCCTGTACGTTGTAGCACCGCCGTCTCTAATTTACAAGCCGCGCCGTTGTAAACTTGGCAACGGTGTTAGTGGTTCATCTTCGGATGCTCGACCATTGCTTTCTTGTGCTACTTGTATTGTGCTTGCATGCGTGTTTTGTTCATTAGTGGTTAAAGATTGTTTTAAGCAGAATTAAAGGTGTTATTTAACATTGTCACATTTTCAAAACATTCAGCATATAAAAGGTAAGATTAATGTTGCATTATTTGATGTTATTTATTTAAAAAATGGGTAAATTTGAAAAATGGGTTTATGTTTTCTGTTGCCCAAGGTTTTGGTAACAATAACTTATGTTATTTTCACATTAATCTCAGATGCCTCGTATGTGTTGCGTACCTGGCTGCAAAAGCAACTATGCTTCAACTTTAAAACATGAAAAATACGCAACGACGTTTTCATTTCCAAAAGATGAAGTAAAGAAAATGCAATGAATTCGCGCTATCCCAAGAGACCATTGGACACCTTCTTCCAGTGCACCAGTTTATGCAAAGCATTTTCACGAAAATGAAATTATAAGGTACGAAAAGTGGCTTAAGCCAGCTGGACAATACCAAGAGTTAACTTTAACACATCCCAAGTCAGCTCCCGATGCCATTCCGAGTATTTTCCCCAATTTACCCAGTTATTTATCAAAACCACAAACAACTAAACGGCAAGTTCCCGAAAAGACGGCAAGTTCCCGAAAAGACGTCAAAAAGTTCAAAACTTTCATGACAAGTTGGTCGAAGAGTTTCTGAATAAGGACAGCATTGTCGATTTCAACGATTTAAAACATAATTATATGAATAGAATTACAGTTGCTGATTGGGAAATTAAATTACAAGAAAACACTACATATTTTTACACATTAAGTATTAAAGATAATGTAAGTGTGGAAAATTGTATTTCTATTAGTGAAAATCTAATTGCGAAAGTTTATATTAGAAAAAATGAATTGTCTGCTCATGATTTGAAGTGGTTGCTTCCATCTAGTTTAAAATTAAGCAAATGGTCGCAAGTTGAAAATATGCTGGCCAGATATAAATCATCAATCGAAAATTGTTCTGTAATGATTGAATCTTTAATCAACAGAAGTTTAGAATATCTTGTTGAAGCAAATGCATTGGCGGAAAAAGATGATGATTTTTTATATGGCAATCAACTTGAAATTATAACAGATCAGTTGAAACAAATTGTTAGCAAAAAAAACAAATACTCTGTAGTAACCATAATTGTCTTTTATGTTTTACTCGATATCGCCATCCTGCTACAATTCAATCCGTAATTTTTTTATTCTTCCACACAAAAGATACTTGCAAAAGTTGTCAGCTTCCATGCACATATCACCAAATGATAAAAGCAATCATGAACACTATCTTTCAAATATGTCAAAATCTTTCTCTAATATAGACAAAGTAGTCGTGCTTTTAGTAGATGAAATTTTACATTACAAGTCGCTTAGATTATAGAGCTAAAAGTGTAATTGGGACAGCTTCTAATGATCACAGTAATTTAGCAAAAACGGTATTAACGTATATGATATGTTCAGCTTTTGGTAATTTCAAAGAAGTTGTTAAACTTCTGCCAGTGCATAATATAAAAGGGCATGAAATAGTTCCAATAACCAACGAAGTCCTAAATTAAGTACAGCATTGTGGTTTTGAGGTTCTTTGCATTATTACAGATAATCACACAATCAACCGCACTATGTTTAAAAAGTTGTCATCAGATTCTAAAAGGTTTCCCAATCCCAAATACCCAGAAAAATCAATATTCTTGTTATACGATTTCGTCCACATATTCAAAAATATTAGAAATAACTGGATAAATTTGAAAAATCTAGACCAAACATTTGTTTACACTGATTTTGAAAGTTCTGAATTAAAAAATGCAAAATTTCAAAACATAAGAGATGTTTACAATAAAGAAAAACATTCACTTGCTGAAAAGGCATATAAATTAAATTATAAATCGGTATACCCATCTGCACTTGAGAAGCAAAAGGTGCATTTAGCAGATATTTTTCATAGATCGACAATTTCCACCCTTAAGAAAAATTTTGCAGATACTGCACAATTTCTCGAAATTATAAGAAATTGGTGGGATTTGGTAAATAACCGAGATATAATAAAAGGCATAATTGAACGCAACGATTGGTGCAAACCATTGGAAGACTTTACAGAATTTACTTTTTAAACATTCACTAGTGGCGCGCGGCCTGAGAGGCCCGAGCGCACTTGATTTTGCTATTTATTTGGAAGTGATTTGAGGTTGCACTTTAGGTCCCTCAGTACCTTCCTAGCTTTGGCTTGTGATGCATGTGCTGTAGTGCGTATTTACACGGGATCGCTAAAAATCGTGTTATTCCTTGCAACGGCCTGACAGGCCCGGCGCCACCTTTTACGTTACATGTTGATTTTCTTTTCGCAAATAATAATTTCTGGTATACTTCATAAAATGTAAGTATTGGAAATAAATTCTTGGATGAATTGAAAGATTACAGGTCTATGTATCTTATTTTAGTTGAAATTATAAATTATGGATTACGAAAAAGAGCAAGGAAGACTTTTGCGTTTGCTGCAGGAAGTAGAATCTGAAGATGAAGTGTTTAGCGATGAGTCAGAACATGAAGCAGATGTAGTTGAGGTGAAGGGAGGAAATTACTGATACCGAACAAAGTGGAGACGAAGTGGAAGATCAACCACCAGTTGCCAGTCCTAAAAGAGTACCTGTTTTCATTACCAACGATGGTGTAACTACCTGGAAAAAGGATGTGCTGCCAAGGAATGTACGTACGCGATCGGAGAATATATACCCCCTTCATCTTCCTGGGGCGAGACCGATCGCTAAATTGGCTAAAACCTCAATTGAATGTTGGAAACTTTTTTTTACTGATGCCGTAATTGATATTATTGTCGATGAGACCAATAAATTCATTGCGTCGTCTCAATTTTGAAGATCTATTGTAACGACGCATCCTGTAAACAACAATTTTTAATAAATCAGAATGATTTATTTTGTTGTAGTTCGATGAAAACTCGCTGAAGTCACTGGTAGTGGAACTTTATACGCGACGCGACCGAAACGACAGCGCAACCTAAGACGTTACTCCCAGTTAGTATCCCTTCTCCGACCCCTTCCTTCTTCACCGGGTATAAAACCATTTGACCAGCCCAAACCGAGGAACTTCTCTTCAAGAAACCCGCTAAGAAACTTCTCTTCAAGAGACCTGTCTAGAAAACATTAACTTTTCAAATTATTTTGAAATCCAGATCCGTTTAATAAATATAATTCATAAATTTGAATCACAACTTAGAAAATTTTCTAATTATTTTTATTCCGAACAGTTTTAACTGTTAGTAATTTTTGAAAAAAATACTCGAATCAGTTATTTAATTTGAAAGTTGAGATGTGATGTTCTTTTATTCAAATTAAATAAACCAGCTATTAAATACTTTGATCCCTAACGTACAGATGCCAGATCTGTTGTTGGAATCAATTATTTGATTGCCTGAAAGTAGTTGTTTCGTTAGTTTGCTGAGATGTAAACTTCTTTGATTCAAACGAAATAATTTTGCTTTTAACTAAGGGATAATTACTACAAGGAGAAGTTGAAGCTCTGTTCGTAATTATTAGAGTTGAATTTACCGTTAATTTTTATTAATTACCAGAATCCAGTTTTTAGTTTAGAATTTACATTCTTTAATGGAAATTTTCCAGTAAACAAAATAACCTCGATATTCTCGTCAACCCTGTTTATTAATTTGAAAACCCAGAGAATTTGGACCAGTAGATTAATTTGTTTTAATTAAAATCAACCAGAATTAATATCCTTAATTCTTACCTGCTTTTCATTAACCACAACACAAACACAAAACATTTTAATTGTAGGTGTAACCAGTGTAGACCTGTGGAAACCGAGTGTAAGACAGCAACCAATGCCGAACACTAATTACAAAGTTATTTACTTACAGAGATTCCTGAATTTTAATGAACGAGAGAATTGTTAATTTTAATTTTACAGAACTGTCAAACAGACACCATTTTGTCGTGTGCGATTGCAGAGAATCCATTGTGGGTAATATAAAATAATAAATTTTTTAAAGATGGGAGGAGACCAGGGAGATAAGACATCTGAGATTCGTGTGAGCTGGGTGTATGACCTGAAAAAAGAACTGTTAGCCGAGGAATTACGTAAGTACAAACTTGAAACAGGTGGAGGTGTGCAAGAAATGCGAGCAAGATTGGTGAGGTTCCTAAAAACTGGAGAAGGACAGGTGACCGAAGAAAAACATCCAGATGCAGATATGGTATCTGATGATAACGCCACAGGTGGTTCTTATCAGCAACAGATGGGTTCACCAGCTGCAATGATTCCTCCAAGGGCTCAAGTTTGCGATAGCATTCGCAAATGGGGGCTAAGGTTTGATGGAAGCAGCGATCCAATATCATTTCTAGAACGTGTGGAGGAGCTATCCAAGAACTACAACATCGCCGACCAGGGCATGCTACTAGCTTTACCGATAATTCTCCAAGGCAAGGTACTTCTCTGGTATCGAAATAACCGGGATAGCTGGAAAACCTGGAATGATTTCCTGAATCATTTTAAAACACAGAACCTACCTCCGAGATTCTACTTCTGGCTGGAGGAAGAAATACGTAACAGGACCCAAGGCCAAAAGGAGACGGCAACTGATTATGTTACGGCCATCCAAACCCTCATGCGCAGGTATGGAAAACTTAGGAACAGCCAACAACTCGAGAGAATCTACGAGAACCTGAATCCTGAATATAAATTGTACATGAAAAGAAACGATTTTAACAATATTTCAGAAATGCTGCAGTTAGCAGAAGAATATGAAGCACTTCAGAATTCAACAGCTTCATTCCGTCCACCAGCGTCACCGAGCCAGGCATATGTTTTTGAAACAGCATACAATCCCCGAAAATATAAACAGAAGGAACTAGGTCCAATAAATACAGTTCAAATTCAAGATAAATTCAAGCAACCTGTCCAAGCTACCAGTCCGCCTGCACATAATACCAGGCAACCTGTACAGAACACCAGTCTACCTGTACATTATACAAGGCAACCTGTACCAGCCATCGGTCAATCCACAAGTAATCCCAGACAACCTGTACAATCCGACAGGCAAACAACAAACCGAACTACCTATGCCAGGCAAGAAGTTTGTTGGCGCTGTGGAAAGCCGGGGCATAGAAGACCTCAATGTCGAGGACCTTCCAAGATTTTCTGTTCCTGGTGCGGTAAGGCAGGAATCCTTTCTCGAGACTGCAAATGTAAGCGGACGGGAAACGACAGCAGCTGGCAGGAAAACCGAGGCAGTTCCCGCAACTAACGGCATCGACCTTCAGAACTGAAGATCCATTAAGATGGCAGAGCTGGTTAAAAAGTATCCAAACATTCTTCCAGAAGACCCGAACCAAACCTCCTGTCGTAGCCGCCATGGATCCTCGGCTATTTGCCATGATGGAAGTTTTTGATCGGCAATTTTACGCTTCAATCGATTCCGGAGCTACAGAGTCCTATGTAGGAAGAAGACTGGGTAAATACCTAGAACACAATGGAATACATCGGCATTATAGAAATCAGTGTGGGGTACAATTAGCTGATGGAAGCATCACTAATACCGAAGGTACGTATGATTTTACAACCAGACTGGGAAAACAAGAATTTGATGGAAGTTGGAAATATGTATCCTCCTTAACCGCAGATGCTATTATAGGCATGGATTTTTTAATTCACAATCAAGCAGTTATTAGAGCCAGGAAACCGCAACTCATCCTAAACCAGGAAGTGATAATGCTCCAGTCAAGACCATCTCATCAGGAACTAGCTGGAATTCAAACTCTGACTGATACGCAGCTAGAGCAATTAAATTTCTTTTTAGAATCTGAGTTGGACCAATTTAAAGATATCAAGGGACCTACAAAAGCAGTACAACATAAAATTAAATTAAAGGATGATGCCGAACCAATAAAACAGAGATATTACCCCAGAAACACGGCAATGCAAGCAATAATAGATGAAGAGGTAGATAAAATGCTTGCTGAAGATGTAATCGAACCCTCACAAAGTTCCTGGAGTTCTCCAATAGTACTGGTAAGAAAATCTTCTGGGAAATACAGGTTTTGCATTGATTTTCGCAAAGTAAACCAGGTAACCAAAACCGATGCTTATCCTTTACCGTTCATTCAAAATATTCTAGATAAACTTCGGGGAGCCAGATACATCAGCACCCTAGATTTGAAGCAAGGGTCTTGGCAGGTTCCGTTAACTGAAGAAAGTAGACCCATAACTGCTTTCACCGTACCTGGACGTGGATTATTCCAATTTAAGGTTCTTCCCTTCGGTTTACATGCAGATCCAGCTACCTTTCAGAGATTACTAGATTAGTATTATAGGTCCTGAACTAGAACCGAAAGCCTTTTGCTATCTAGACGACATCATAATTGTTAGCAAAACATTTGAAGAACAACTAGAAAATTTAAAAGAGGTCTTCCACAGACTTCGTTCCAACGGACTGCAATTGCAACCAGAAAAATGCATATTTTGCCAGACAGAACTTAAGTATCTAGGACACATCGTTAACCGTACGGGAATTCACACCGATCCGGAGAAATTAGAAGCCATCAGAAACATGCCAATTCCAAACAATCCAACAGCGATACGTCGTTTCCTGGGCATGGCTTCTTGGTATAGGCGTTTCATCCCGAAGTTTTCACAACAAGCAGCACCGCTGACGGAGTTACTACAAAAGAAAACAAAATTTAAATGGACCGAAAGACAGCAAGTAGCCTTCGAAATTTTAAAAGAAGCACTAACCTCAGCACCAATTTTAGCGTGTCCAGATTTTAATTTACCATTTATTTTACAGACAGATGCCAGTAAAACTGGACTGGGAGCTGTCCTGACACAACAACAAGAAGGCCAGGAAAAAGTCATCGCATCTGCTAGCCGATCCCTGATAGCAGCCGAAAAGAATTACTCAGTAGTCAAGTTAGAATGCTTGGCAGTGGTATGGGCCATCTAGGCTATCTAGAGGGTTACAAATTCACTGTAGTAAGTGACCACAGAAGCCTGAAGTGGCTCCGATCAATGCCCAAACCAACTGGAAGGTTAGCGAGGTGAATATTGGAATTACAACACTGTTATATGATCTTACTTTATCCCGGTACGGTCCTGTACATTCTAGAACATTTGCCACCGCGGGCTTTTGACGCGCATAACCTTCGACGCCGGAACAGCTTAACCGTCCCGCGTCCCCCAAAACACACTCAGCTTCCAGCAATAGTAACGATCAGACGTGTACATATACGCTTCCGCTTTCTTTCTTCGAACTATACGGTCGAGTTACCGTCATGTAAAACAGTTAGTTAACGCCGGGAACAACGTAAAGTTTTTGTGGGTGGCGCTCGTTTGGTTAGTGTAACACATCAAATTACCGTTTCCTTGCTACGACAATTGTCGACCTCTGTGCAAGATTGAGGGTTCGCTAACAAACAGAAGAGCAACATTTGAAATTTCAACTGCCGCTTCCTGCTTGAATTTCTATCGTCTAAAGACGGATCCAAAGTCACCACAAATTCTAAGCTTGATTTCCCGGGCTACATTTTTACCGCCTGTTACCTACCGTTGATTACCGCTTCGCCACCGTCTGTCGTCCCGTTCTATCTGCATCCAAAATTCCCCTTGTAACAAGTTCTACCTGGAAGTACGTAATCCCCTCATGGCCTAAACGTCGATAAATAAAGGCCAATATTTCCACCAGGTGAACGACATTACTGTAAGTAACTTTGTACTTTATACCGCCTGTTTCGTGCCACGTTTAGAAGCCATCAGCCGTCTTGGACTCAGTACTATAACTTGTTGCATGCTTGATAAATTAATTTACAGTTACCGTTTCCTTTTGTTCTCGAGGTCCAGGCCAATAAGTGAATACCTTGTTTTTGTTGAGGAAAAGCTTGTCAGCTTGAAACGTCGAAAAATTACGCAACGTTGCCACATTACTTGTGCACATATTTAATTACTTGTTCTACAATTTGCTTTTAATATACGCTGTTTTAATATTTTATTCAACCTTTTTATACATATAACCTTATTATTCAATATATTTAACTTTGTGAACTACTGCAGCGTGACTTATTCATTATCTACGTAATTAAGCCTTATTCCTATTTTGTAAGCATATATTGTGTTGCTTGATCTAGTGGAAAACGGCCTAAGGTAAGTCACGACCAGCTCAACGAGCCGCCCAGGGAGGATTTCCTGCTTCTCCGCCCCGGGACAAAGAACCGCTCACTTCCTTCCCCCTACCTCAACCATCAGAGCAGGTGGCGCCCTCAACATACCCTAAACTCGATTTCGACAACCCTTTTGCTAGTACGGAACCCCTTTCGACCCTAAGCTTCGAACCACGCCGTCTCCGACTCAGAGCCTTTAGCCGCCAGGCATACCTTTTGCTACGGTGCCGAAAAATCACCTTTAGCCCGTAACAACACTATACGTTCGACATAGTGTACCGAAGTGGAGCTCTAAACCAGGTGGCGGACGCGCTTTCCAGAGCCCAAGAAAATTCAGAAACCAACATCTCTGAAATTGCAGAAGTAGCAACACCCGTTCCAGAAGAAGAATGCCAGTGGTACCGGAACACCATGCGAAAAGTACAAGATGAACCTGAAAAATACCAAACTTATAAAATAGAACAGAATAAATTATTTAAATGTTTTCCCAATAAAGAATAAGCAATTACTGAAGGGTTTCATTCCATATGGAAGATGTGTGTACCGAAACCGCGGCGTCACGAAGTCCTCCAGGAGTGTCACGATTCACCAGAAGCTGGACATCTTGGAATTGCGAAAACTATAGACAGGGTTTCGCAAAATTATTATTGGCCAGGAATGTACCGTGATATAGCCCGATATATTCATTCCTGTTCATCCTGTCAGGAGTACAAGATGTCGCAACAACCACTAGCGGGGAAAATGTTTTGGTCCCGTGTAGAAGGCCCATCACCGATTTAATTGGCCCGTTAACCAGGTCATCCCGAGGTAACATTTATCTGTTAAGTTTTCCAGGATCGCTTTACAAAATGGGTAGAAGTCCATCCGTTACGGAGAGCTACTGCAAAGACAGTCACCCAGGCATTTAAAGAAAAGATCATTTATAAATTTGGTACCCCAAAAGTAGTGGTGTCCGATAATGGCTCGCAATATGTCAATAAATTATTCCAGGCATTAACTACACAATTTGGCATTCATCATAGGTTTGCACCTCCATATACTCCACAAGCAAATCCCGTAGAAAGAATGAACAAGGTGATTGGAACCATGTTAGCTGAGCGTGCCCGAGGAAACCAAAAACAATGTGACGCGTGGTTACCTGAACTCACATTCGCCTTGAATACCGCTAAGCATGAATCGACCGGATTCACACCCGCAATATTGAATTTCGGAAGAGAGCTGCTACCTCCAGGTGCCATACGAGCCGAAATAGATCCCGTAGATGTTCCGGAAGTAGGACGAGACACCAAGAGTATCGTGCTCAACTCGAGAAGTTGCAAGATATTATTAAGATAGCCAAGGACAATCTAGCTAAAGCATTTACCCGTCAGAGTCTTCATTACAACCTACGTAGACGTCCATATCGTCCACAGGTGGGTCAGCAGGTATATAAAAGAGAACATGAACTTTCAGAGAAGGCACGTGGTTTTATGGCGAAGTTGGCACCCAAATACACCGGACCGTATACCATCTCCAAGGTAATCTCCCCCGTGATAGAAGAACTGAAGAATCCAGTAAATCACCAGGTGGTACGGCGTGTCCACGTGAAAGATGTAAAACCAGTCCACGTCACCATCCCCTCTCCAGGTCAAAATTAGAAGGTGGGGAGAGAAGAAGGTATGTAAGACAGGTTCACCCACCAAGAAATTCATTCAGTGTTCATTATTTGAAGTAAGAAGATGGCACCAATTATGGTTAAAACCAACGTTCGCCCATGGCCATTCCGGCTGAAAAAGAAAAACTTGACGACAAGAATCCAATCATGGAATCCGTCGGCATACTTACCCGAGGGAGCTTCCAAGTGGGAACCACTTCCGGCGGTATTCTTACGTCGAGTAACAAATGTCTTTCCTGAATTTGGAGTTCCTGGATAAGTATCTCCAACCAGTTTATTGGCGGCGAAGATGGAAAAATCGTTCGGCTCGTCACCAAAGACTCCAGAAGCCCCGGTTAAATCCATGGAGGAAGGGATTTTGTACTATTCTCCTGAAGTCCGGACTCCCGAACTCGCCTTGACTCCTGATACTCCCTTTCCCATGGTAAAAAACAAACTGATCGAGTGGAAGAAAGAATCAGCTAGGGAATCCGAAACAACCATGCAAGTGGCTGATATGGGGATCACTCCTTTAGTACCAGTTGTATCCGAGTCTTCTCCAGTAATAACGACTTCTGAAGTGGAAGAACTAACGAAGAGTCCGAATTATTACTGGAGATGGAACGTTTATAAGGATGAAGAGGACAGACGCCATCGCCATGGGTGTGTGGCCTTCACCAGCCGATCCTCAGCCTATCCAGGTTCTTCCAAACAAAAATTAACTTCGCATCCCTGGATGATCCTGCCAGCATCCATTTTTCATCACCGGTCTTTCTCTTTTATCCCGAAGGAAGGGGGAAGATGTAAACGACGCATCCGTAATTTGCATTTTACACGGACATTCTCTTTAAGAAGGGGGTATTCTTGGCGGCTGGCTACTTAAGGCGGTGACTTCTCCATTGGGAGAAGTGGGCAAGTAATCAGCATGTTCCATTTGCTACAACAACTACTGGGCGACCCCCTAATTGAAGATATAAAGCTCATGCGCCGACTTCAGTCAATCGCAGTAACATCCATGTCTACTGAACAACCAAGTACTAGTGCTACATTAACTACCAGTGAATTAGAACGTGAAGATGAGCGACACCGAGATCGAAGAGATTCAACAAACTCCTTCACAGGATCAACCACCAACGAAGAAGAAACGCCTTTCAAGAGACAACAGACTACATACTGTTCTATTGCATTTGCTACGGAGTCTTTTGATGAAGGAGGACACGACACCCGGGTTCAATATGAACCTTTCCGATATCACCGACACTATGACATCAGAACAACTTCAATTTGCGGTGGATGTAAAACTTCTTTGCGCCCAATCATTGACGGAGTGGTTGAATTTGATACAAGAGGATATAAATACATCCATGAAGTCGTTCGATTTAACAACCATTCAGAATTTTATGAGATATATAAAACAGCAATTCGAGCAGCAACAAAAAACATTCTTGGAATCGTTGCCGTCCATGACCAACCACATCTCGAACATTTTCACATCATCCACTGCTGTAAGTGGACCAACCAGGAATGCAAATGTTTTGGAACCCATTTTCGCTTTGAACGAAAAAAATCAAGAAGCATTGCAGTTAGCGAAATCCAAAATTATGATTGGGAAAACATCTTCAACTATCTCAATCAGGGAAACCGATGGATTATTGAATTAACAGCTCCTGGGGAAGCGTCAAATGTCTTTCTGGAATTAAATTTGTACCCAATCAAAGATTATATAACCGCCCCAGACAAAGAACGTTGGAGAACAGCTACGTATCGCATCAAGATGGGTCTACCAAACGACGATTATCAACAATTTCTACAAATAATCAATCAATGGATTCAACAACTCAACCAGCATCCAAATGGCGAAAAAAAGTGGATCCCCAGGAGTTAGAAAATTTTATATTAAACAATTTGTGTGTCCCATTAAATGCAATACCACGTACGAAAGCATGGAAATTATCTGTATTTCGCTATCATTCTGAGGAAGATAAAATGGTACGTACAGTTATAAATTTATTAAAATCAAAATTAACTACTTATACTTCGATGATTTCAATAAATTACATTCTATTACAAACCCAATATTTTATGCTTTAACAACTACCATTGATAATTATTATTTTTCTATTGATTATTCTTTCGACGTGTTACTGTATTTATTAAAATTTCAATGCTACGACTACGCCATTGCAACCGATACCGATTTAAACATTTTTACTGCACAATTTATTATCGAATTATACGACTTATTAGAAAAAAATAAACCAAAAAGAAATTGTTTTGAAATTGTATCGCCTCCCAGTGCTGGAAAAAATTATTTTATTCATAGCATTACATCATTTTATATTAACATTGGACAAATTGCTAATTTCAACCGCACCCAAAACTTTCCACTACAAGATTGTTACGACCGTCGCATTCTAATATGGAACGAGCCCAATTGTGAGTCAGCTGCCCATGACACCATCAAAATGTTGTTTGCTGGAGATCCGTGTCCTGCTAAAATTAAATTCAAGGATGATGTCATTATTTACCGCACACCTATAATTATTATGAGTTATCATCACGTTTTTTCCAGCAACGATGCATTCAACCAACGCATGATTCGCTATACTTGGAAAACTTGTCCTCAACTACAACACTATATAAAGAAACCACATCCATTATGTTGGCCATTACTAGTATCGTGGGGAACCGAACAACTTTAACCATATATGGTAAGTAATACGATTATTTATCAAACTACTAATTTCGGTTCGTACAAATAAATATACTCGTATTACTTCCAAAAATTACTATATCCCGGTCACAAATATTTGGGACCCGGAAATCAACTACATCAAGGACCACCTACCGATAATGCTGATCGTATAGCACACCTACACGATCAGTCTTATAATGTCGCTACTTCACCTGACGAAATTAGAAACGCAGATCGACAAGCTATTTCACGATTTGGAAACGATTTTATCCACCATCCGAACCTACCGTCTCTTGCTGGAACGCTCGGACTCTCCGCCAAATACGCCACCGAGACTATCACAGGAGTCCTCTACCCTTCTATGTCCGGAAGTAATCCCGCCAAACGACGACGACCACCAACCCCGAATATTAGGTCGCCGGATTCCAACACAGATGATAACGTCTACACCCCCACCTCTGTAACAAATTCTTCAAATACTAGTATGGATACCGTCGACAATGAACGTCCCACAAGAGCAGGACCTGAACCCGGAGCAGGGATGTCTGGTATGTCATCTTCCAACGTCTTCATCTACAACGGACAGCCTCAACCACCCAACACCTCTACATTTACGTATCGTAAGGAATACCGTTTCTTTATGCAGACGAGTAAAACTAACGCCTACCACAACGGCATTAATACTGACCCTTATATTCACCTTATACCTGGTAGCTTTCACGATATACCTTGGGACAGAATTCAACTTTATTTATCTCCGCGTGAACTCGAACTCCTCCGTACTCAATTCACTTCGGTTGTATGCAATGAGGTTAACGTCGCCGTCCACACCTTAGGTGTTCGTTTACCTTTCGAAACTAATGCAGGTGTTGCTACTACTGCTAACGCTAATGTTCAAATGATGCTCGTGGATTTATTTAATATTGACCAACATTATTTAACAAATACTAAATCCGACAAAATTAATCACATTTTAGATCAATACCGCGGCGACAGTATATATCCTGTTCCCTCCAATCAACCTTGGAGTCAAGATCGTTTTACTAATATTACCGCTCAATTTGAAACACGTGAATTTGACAATCCACTAGAACTTCTCTTACCACATCCTCAACGTTGCAACGTTGATGATCAATGGGTAGATGCCCTACGTGAAAAACCAAACGAACCTCAATTAACCATGTTTTTCCAAAATTGTATTAACGGTTCTAATCACTTGGGTTTAGCTTTTCAACATTCTTACAAACCGACAAACGGTTTACTTTTTCATCATTCTACTTACACAACAATTAATCCAACACGTAACATAGGAGATCCCAGCATTTTTCATGCCCAAAAAAAAGTTTATAATAATAATAATAATCAAATTGATAAAGAATACACTTACGGCATTTACTGGAATGATACAGGTGATCACACTTATGTCGAAAATTAGTTACACTACAACATTCAAAATCCTCGCGTTCCCAAACGCATGCCTCGTTTTGCTTTTGGCATGTACAATCTCCGTAATATTGGTAACGAACATGATATCGTTAAGGCACAATGGGAATTTATTATTACTGCTGAAATGTCTGTTACAGTTACTTCCGGTCATCCTGGTCAATACGTTCGCAGTAAAATACAACCTGAAGTTGATTACATTTATCCACATCATAAAATAGGTCCCATTGTCGGTGATGTCTTTCGTCCCTCTAATCATCATGCTCGTAATATTTTTAATACTCGTACTATAGCTACTAATGGTACTATCCCCATTCAATTACTTGACAAAAATGAAAATCCCGGTAATGGTAACTGTGGTGCTCGAGGACGTTCAGCTCCAGACTCCGATGTTGTTGCAAAACCTCCACCTACCAAACCTACACCGAAACCACCACCAGCTCCACCTACAAAATCTACTTCTGACAATGCTCCGCCTTCCGATGCACCACTTAAAGTTAATTTACCAACTTCTGCAAATGTATCTGCACGAAAACATAAATCTAATTTTAAAGGTTTTAGTTTTAATTTAGATCCTATACCGCAAAGTCATTATAATTATTTTTTAGCATATTTAAATGCTCCTGATCAATATACTTTAGAGCAAGTTCAAACTTGTTATAATCAAATTGTACTTGAACCATATCGTATATCTTTTTTACTACAATAAAAAAACATTTTTAGCGAGGTAGCTGGAATCGGGCCAGTTGCTAAGTTTCTAGGTTGAAAGATCGTTATTAGTTGCTTGATTGCTAATTTAGACAGGAGAAAACTGGAATTGGGGCTAGTTATTTTCTGTAAATTGGATCATGGGTCGATGCTAATTAATTGATACCGGGAGTGGCGAGGTAGCTGGAATCGGGCCAGTTGCTAAGTTTCTAGGTTGAAAGATCGTTATTAGTTGCTTGATTGCTAATTTAGACAGGAGAAAACTGGAATTGGGGCTAGTTATTTTCTGTAAATTGGATCATGGGTCGATGCTAATTAATTGATACCGGGAGTGGCGAGGTAGCTGGAATCGGGCCAGTTGCTAAGTTTCTAGGTTGAAAGATCGTTATTAGTTGCTTGATTGCTAATTTAGACAGGAGAAAACTGGAATTGGGGCTAGTTATTTTCTGTAAATTGGATCATGGGTCGATGCTAATTAATTGATACCGGGAGTGGCGAGGTAGCTGGAATCGGGCCAGTTGCTAAGTTTCTAGGTTGAAAGATCGTTATTAGTTGCTTGATTGAATATAATTAAACTGATTTTTCAAAATTTACGTTATATTAATGACTTAATGTTTAACTTTTTGAAAGTTGACGTTTTAGTTATTAATTTTATATTTTGTAGGGGGGTACTGTTTAATTTGACACTAAAATTATTTTTATTTAAAATTATGTTATTATAAATTATTTAGGGTTTTCTAATTTGTAATTGGGCCTAAAGTTTTATTTAAGCTTGGTGTTTTAGTTTATTTTTTTTTTTATATGTAGGCTTTAAATTGTTGTTTAAATAATAAGTTTATCAGTATTTAGTATTAAAATTTTAATTAGTTAAGATTTAGAAATTAATTTGAATATTAATTAAATTTGTGCCAGCAATTGCGGTTATACAAATAATATAATTAAAACTTTTTGGTTAAAATAATTAATTATTAAAATTATTAAAAATTTATTATTAAATTTATTAGGTGAAATTTTAAATTTTGTTTAAGTTTTAAAAGAGTTTATGAGGTTATTAAAATTTAATTTTAAACTAGGATTAGATACCCTATTATTTGAATTGTAAATTTATTATTCCTGATTATTAGTAGTTTATTTTCTTGAAAATTAAAGATTTTGGCGGTATTTTAGTCCATTCAGAGGAACCTGTCCTGTAATTGATAGTCCACGATTTAATTTACTTTATTTATTAGTTTGTATATCGTCGTGTTTGAATATTTTATAAGAAGTTAAATGTTCAATTGGTATAATAATAATTTAAGTCAGATCAAGGTGCAGTTTATAATAGAGAAGAGATGGGTTACAATAAAATTATTTTTGGTTCATATGTTTTAGTATATTGTGTTAAATTGGATTTGAGTGTAATATTTTTTAATTAATAATTGTGATTTTGGCTCTAAAATATGTACATATTGCCCGTCGCTCTCACTTAAGGTGAGATAAGTCGTAACAAAGTAGATGTACTGGAAAGTGTATCTAGAAAGATCAAATTATAGCTTATTAGAAAGTTTTTTATTTACATTAAAAAGTTCATTGTGCGATTCAATGTGATTTGATTTGTTGATAAAATTATTAATATTATTTTTTGAAAATATTCTTTTTTTTTAGTATAATGTTGAATAAAGAATTGTTTATTATAGTTTATTAGTAGGGTAGCTGAATCAAATTAAATAAACCAGCTATTAAATACTTTGATCCCTAACGTACAGATGCCAGATCTGTTGTTGGAATCAATTATTTGATTGCCAGAAAGTAGTTGTTTCGTTAGTTTGCTGAGATGTAAACTTCTTTGATTCAAACGAAATAATATTGCTTTTAACTAAGGGATAATTACTACAAGGAGAAGTTGAAGCTCTGTTCGTAATTATTAGAGTTGAATTTGCCGTTAATTTTTATTAATTACCAGAATCCAGTTTTTAGTTTAGAATTTACATTATTTAATGGAAATTTTCCAGTAAACAAAATAACCTCGATATTCTCGTCAACCCTGTTTATTAATTTGAAAACCCAGAGAATTTGGACCAGTAGATTAATTTGTTTTAATTAAAATCAACCAGAATTAATATCCTTAATTCTTACCTGCTTTTCATTAACCACAACACAAACACAAAACATTTTAATTGTAGGTGTAACCAGATGTAATTATAATGTATCTTTCGATGATATAGTCAATTCAGAGCGAAAAATACGTATCAAACGCATTTTTAAAAAAGCAAAAAAAAGCGGTAGTTGTTCATTTTCTGAATTTGAAGCGGAATTTAAAAGTATGCCTTCGCAGAGTACATTATCTGAAAATTTTGATTGTGAGTCTAATCTAAATGATTTCCTATACATATTAGATACTGATTATTTAGCAGTTTCTGATATCGATGAATCTGCAAAAATATATGTCGGTGGGTATGCAGCTCACACCGTGGGGAAAAAATTAAGCTGCAATAAATGCATATGACTAATTGTAGATGATAAGGGTATTTGAAGCGCTCGGGGGAAAATAGTAACAAGCCACATATCGGACGAAATTTAGTTGTCAACATCAATTATTTTAGGAAGAAGGTAACAAGCCACCTTAAAAGTATTTTGGCTATTTATTAATAGATGGCGCTATAATCAAGTAGTTTTCTTCTTTAATAAATCTAAAATGCAGTTTAATTTTGACCAAAAACGTAACAAGCCACGCTACTGCAGCATGGCGGGCACCAGCTGTCAGGGAGTCAAGAGGAAGTTGTTTAATAGTGAGGAAAATAACAGTGATAGTGGTGAATCAAGTGAAATTGACGATAGTGATAAGGACAAAGATTATTCTAATTCAAGTATTGGCAGTGAAAACAGCAGCCTTTCTGAAGTGGAGGTCAGTAAAATTTGGTGTGGCTTATTCCTTTTTTAACAAAAATTTCCTGCTATTAGTTTTGGCTTTGGGTTTGAAGTTTCATTGTTTTGAACATTGTCTAGTGAAATGTTATTTATATAAACTGGACAAAAAACTTTGTTTAGGAAAAGATGCCGTTTTTGCATGTTTAGAAAATAAAATAAAAGTAAATGTTTTTGTGGCATGTTCCCTTTTACGCGAAAATTTTTATCGATTTTAGTAACTAAGCATTTTTGCGTTGTTGCTACAGAATGAGGCCACTACTAGAGGGATTGTGGATTCGCCAATAAGAAAACAGCCATCAAGAAAGAGACAGACCAATATTCAACGCACAAAGAAGGTGAAAGCTCAGCAGAGAAGAAATTTGGGGTATGGTTATAGTACCTCGAAAGGGGTGAATCGTGTACCTAAAACTTTAGGCCCACCATGTAACTGCATAAAGAAATGCAGGGATTTACTACAAGGCGAAGAAAAAAATATATTTCATTCATTTTGGGACTTCCAAACATTCGATAGGCAGAATGCTTATTTGTTTGGGATCATCAAAAGTGTAGGTAAAAAACGCGTATACCCAAAAAAAAACAAAAAACCAGCATTCATCAAGATCCACCACATTTAAGTACTACATAAAGGTGCTGGGAATAGACCAAGAAGTGTGTAAAGAAGAATTTTTGGCCACTCACGGTTTGCAAAATGGTAAAAGAAGACTAATGTCTGTAAGCAGATACGAGATGGGCTTTCTACTCCAAAGGCTGATGGGCGTGGAAGGCACAAGAATCGAAAGAACAGATTACCTGAAGAAATGGTGGTCGGTCCATGACCATATTAAATCTATTCCAAAATACATAAGCCATTACAGCAGGAAGAAAAATCCGCACAGGAGTTATATCGATCATGATATGTCAATATCGTTCCTTTATAGAAAATATTACATTCCATGGTGTAATGAGCGTAACATTAATCCCGTTAAGGAAGACAAATACCGTAGAATATTTTGTTTTGACTACAACATCAGATTTAAACTTCCCAGAAGCGACACCTGTGGAACTTGCGATGAATACCATATCTTACTTAATTGTCATAAAAACGATGAAGTCAAAATTAAGGAACTAAGACTGAACACATAGTGGAAGCAGAGAGCAAAGCAGCGATGACAGCGGAGAGCAAAGCGACGAAAACAAACATATGAATTCCTGTTAAAACGCGCAGAGCGGGGCGCACTGCAGCGAGGTAATCGCGCTGTTATAAGCGAGCAAAGCGACGCGTACAAGGAAGTTTGATTTCTCTGCTTTGCTCCTTGCTGAAAGTGATGGACATCGAGACATTGATAAGTAGTGTTTTCATTAAAAACCCTTTATGGGATCAAAAGGATCCTCAACACCATAATCGGTTTATGTTGGATGCTGTAGCTGGTGAAATGAAAACAACAAGTAAGTATTTTTGAGGTTATATATTTAGGCTAAAAATATGACAATTGGGATTTTAAGTAAAACAGCCTGTAGAATGTACAATTTATATTTTATTCTGAGAAATAAACATCTTGTATGTGTCCCTAACGAAATTGGCAGTATCAGTTGGTCTATTATTTTCTCGCGCTCCGTCAACATTTTCACAGTGGGACACCAAATGTTCATCGTCTACGTTAATTCCTTCCCTGTCGATTATTATGTTGTGTAGAAGGCATATGCCTTTAATAATTTTGTTCCGCTAAATCTGGAGATGTTTCTATGGGCTTCCAAAGAATACGAAACTTGGCATTAATTATTCCAAATGCACATTCAATGACACGTCTTGCTCGTGAAAGTCTCATATTAAAATATTCTTTCGCGGCATCCAAATTCGTTCTATTGAAAGGTTTCATTAGATTTTTTAGTAACGGGTAGGCTTCGTCTCCGAGAAAAACGTAGGGTACAACAATTGCAGTAGAGGGTAATACAGTATCTGGGGGAATATGTAGAGCTAGGGTGCAGCGTAAAAATTTGTTTTTGATTTGTAAAATCTAACGCATCTTCAAAGTTGGGATAAAGCCTTAGAATAAATACAGTAAGGATCACACCATTTCACTTTCAGAAGATTCAAGACGTCGAACCTCCAGCGTTGAAGAACATATCGTCTTAATCGAAGAACCGGGATCCATATATATAGGTCACGTGACGCCCGCATCGTCCAGTGCTTTAAATATTTTTAAAAGTATTAAGGATTTTTTTGAGACTTCTTTAAAATCAATAAATAAAATAGAAGCTGTTGGTTGTGACGGAACCATTACAAATACAGGACATGAAAATGGTATCATTGTCCGTTTGGAGCAACATATTAATGCTCCTGTTCAGTGGTTTGTTTGTCAGCTGCACGCAAATGAACTGCCTCTGCGACACTTAATTCAGCACATAGATGGTAACACTACAGGTCCGAATGTTTTGTCAGGAATGATAGGAAAGGCGCTTCAAAACTGCGAAAAACTTCCATTGGTTAATTTCACGACAATAAGTGTAACACTGCCAGAGGTTTCCAGGGAAAGCTTAAGCACAGATCAGGCTTACCTATTTGATATGTGCCAGTTAGTTTCCACAGGATTGTGTGATGAGGGGTTAATGAAAAGACAACCAGGAAAATTAGTTCATTCCCGATGGCTTACGACTCCCAATAGAATCTTAAGGCTTTATGTGTCAACGGAAAACCCAACGAGTAATCTTGAAAGTCTAGCAAAGTTTGTTACAAAGGTTTACGCGCCACTGTGGTTTAATATAAAAACAAAACCATCATGCGTTTATGGAGCAAAACATTTATTCGATACCATTAAACTTTCACGATATCTACCACAGGATCTAAAAAATGTATTCGATCCTGTAATTCAACGAAATGGCTACTTTGGACACCCAGAGAATGTGTTACTAGCAATGCTAGCTGATAGTAGTATAATTATTAGAGAATTGGCGTTTAGGCGAATTATGAAAATCCGCTTACATTCAGATCTTCAAACAAAAGTTCGTACATTCGTTCTGCCAAAGTTTAATTTTGAGGCTGGTGACTATTGTAATCTTTTGGACGATTGGCAGGGATGTGCCCTTACTGAACCACCGCTCTTGAGAAACGTGTCTGAAAACTATTTAAGAAATATTGTTGAAAATCCATTTGAATCTGTAATTTTTAGAAAAAATAGCAGTTTTCGTGCCATACTCAAGCTGTAGAACGGGCAGTCAAGCTTGTTGCAGAAACTTCGATGAAAGTAACCGGTCAAAAAAAGCGGGACGGAGTTATTAGAAGCACGATTCTTTCCAGGGCTGTTATGCCAAAATTCAATACGAAAAAAGAGTTTTTATTACACAAGTAAAGGACTTTAATAATAAAATTTTAAGTTATCGTTTGTTATTTTTGACAGTTAATGTGTGTTACGTTTTGTATTGAATAAATATGATTTAGTAGATAGCAGTGTAATTAATTTTATTAAATATGGGTTGTGAATAATAAAATTAGCATCATAGTATAATTTTTTATTTAGAAGGGGTTGCGGGGGTGAAAAATGATACTTTAAAGAAAAGTTAATTATGGAAAAAGTTATTACTTTAGTATATTCTGGTTTTAGAGTCATGTCGTGTTTGAAAATTTGAAAATATATTTTTTTTAATTTTGCGGGGGTTGCGGGGTTGGAAAATGAGATCTTACACAAAAATTGTAACTATCAAAAATCATTATTTTAATCTACTTTATGCTTTGAGCCCTATTGTGTTTGAAAATTAAGCTTTTTTTTTTAATTTATTTCAAAGGGGTTGCGGGGTGGAAGGATTTTTTTTTCGTAAAATAAAAAAAACATCGTTTTGTTTACGCAAATCCCTATTTTTGACTGGTATTGTGTCTTCATATTAAAAAAAAAGTCGAAATCCAATACTCAACGCTGCACGCTATTGTAGACGTTTCGTTTCCATTAAATAAAACAGCGATGAAGAGCGGAACGTATCTCCGTCACTCTGCTTGCTATATCCACCAACATCAATTGTAATGAATTTATAATTAGCGTCAGCATTAGCTTGAAGAACTACAGAAAAAAAGTTTTTATAGTTGTAGTACATAGTTCCGGAGTGAGGGGGGCATTTCACTCGAATATGTTTGCCGTCAATTGCACCTATGCAATTCGGAAAGTTCCACATTTCGTAAAATTCTTTAGCAGTTTCTTTGAACATATTTTCTGTGAGGATTTTCATGTGAACTGGTTGTAATACTTCCCAGATGGCCTCTACTGTTTCTCGTACAATTACTGACACAGTCGTCGCACCCATTCAAAAAGTGAAACTGAGATTTTTAAAGGATGATCCCGTGGCCAGATACCTAAAACATAAAATACATGGTTTACCACTTAGATAATGCCCAATTTAATGTTTTTTTTCAGGAAACGTTGTAAGAGCAAAATGGAAAACTCTACGAGTCACGTTCCGGAAAGAACTGAAACAAATGCCGGTCAATCGATCAGGAGATGGGGCATCTCAATCTACTTGGAAGTCGTCTTGGAAGTAATTTGAAAGTCTCTATTTTTTGAGAGATCAGCTTACTGCGCGATCAAGTACCGGAAATTTGCCTGATGTTGAACATACAGACCCTGTCCATATTATTAGACTCACTCAAAATATTTTAGTTGTTTTCGTATTACATTGAAACAGCGCCTGTTATTGTAGGCAAACCTTAACACTATAGTAGAGTTAGGGTTGCCTAATAACATTTTAAGAATTTAGTAACCATACATGGTCGATAATAAAGAATTCTAATAAATTATTAATTTTTTATGTTAATGTCAGATTCATACAGTGTTTTAAAGGTACGATTTATTGAGTATTAGCACTGATATAGTGAAGGTAAGTAAATAAATGACAAGAAGTAAAGTTTTATTAAATGATACTTTACATTTTTTAAAGCGAATACTTGTGATATAAATTAAAAATTTTACCATTGAAATTTGGGTGCTGTTTTTTTAGATGGGGAAACGTCAAGACCTGAGTATTGAAAAAAGGGCTGCTATAACAGCGTTATTAAACAATACTGAGCTTAGTCAAAAGCAAATATCAGCAAGGTGTGGAGTATCACAATCCTCAGTACGCCGCCGCATCAGCCATAAAATTAAGTCGAACGAGCCCACCGATGCTTCTCGGAAAGGTCGGTGTGGGAGAAAACCCCTTGTAACTCCCAGAGGAAAAAGGCTTCTCCGCAATATCGCCCAGGAATTTCGAAGGGGTAGCCAGGGAGTTATAAAACATAGATTTGAAGAAGCAGGGTGCAATGTTTCTGTCCGCACAGTTAGGCGAAACTTGTACGCTCTTGGCTTCAAATGTCGAAGACCCGTAAAGAAGCCAAGATTGACCCCGACCATGGTACAGAAGAGGCCGACTTGGGCCAATAACCACAAACACTTGACTGTTGATGACTGGCAGATAGTATGTAAATTAAAATACTTAAAAAAAAATTTACTTACTTTTTTTTGCTCTATTACAGACTTGCTTTAGTGACGAGTCAACCTTCCAGATCCTGGACGATAGGGCACAGTTTGTTAGGCGTCGAGCAAAAGAAAAATATCATCCTGACTGTGTCACAAAGACTGTAAAACATACTGTGTCGATCATGATATGGTCAGTCATCAGCGGAAAGGGTCTGGGACGGCTGTACGTGGTTGAGGGGACCATGCGGCAAGACCAGTATAAGAGAGTTCTGGAAACCCGACTGCTTCCACAGTTGGAGGAATGGTTTGGGAAAGGAAGAAAAGTATTTATGCAGGATGGAGCAACGTGCCATACTGCAAAATCAATTAAAAAATTTTAGGGGAGAAGAAAATACCACTTTTACCATGGCCGGGAAACTCTCCGGATATGAACCCTATTGAGAACGTTTGGGAATGTTTAAAGAGGGAACTAGCCAAGGAATCTATAACGACGAAGGTTCATCTAATTGAGAGAATTGTCCACCATTGGAACCACAACGAAAAGTTAAAGGAAATTGCTATAAACTGTATTAACAGTATGCCAAGGAGGATTGCTGCAATAATTGCAGCGAGGGGCGGCTTAACAAAATACTAATTGTTTTTGTTATTCTGTGTATTTTCCCACATTTTTTGTAATAAATATTTTAGAACACAATAACTATCTATTACAAGCATTTACACTCGGATTCTGTTCTTTAAAAAATGTTAAATCAATAAAAAACCAATATTTGGTGAGCGAGTCTAATTATTTGGCCAGGGACTGTAGTAATATCGTGGATGAAGATACCAACTCTTCTAAGTTAACTGAATCAAATACGCAAGACTTAGATGATTTCTTTAATGTTGCTCAATCACCATCGGCGAACACTGCATTACAAGAGCAAAGAAGTGATCTCAGTACTTCCATACCTGCTAACAAAGTAGTAAAACGGAAACAACAAAATGATTCTGATATTGGTACTCCCCTTATCAGAATAGAAGAGAATAAATTAAGAATTTTGGAAAAGCAGCATAAAAAGTCCTCCGATGAAGATGAAAGTTTTTTGAAAGTCTTCTACCACATATACGCACACTCACACCACAGAAGAAAATGCTCTTAAGACTTAAAATGCAAGACCTAGTTTACAACTTTGTTTATGGATATCAGCAGCCAAATCAACATGTGCAAAGGGCCCGTGAAGCTCAAAACATATCCCAAGCATTTCCAATAATTTCTCCACAATTGACACCCATACAGCATGTAACGCAAGACTACTCCAATCCCACGTCAGTTGCGTCTTATTTAAGCAATTTTTCAGATGAAACTCCTAAAGATATGTAATAATTACTAATGTACGTTTATATAAGGCTAATTATTCCTGTTCAGTTAGTTACATTTCTTCTGTTTTTCGTTCTAAATAAATTATTAAAATGAAAAATGTGTTTGCTTACCTTAAAGTCACTGCAAGACGTTCTGTGGGCATGATGGGATGCGATTGAAGTTTGTCCAATTTTTATGAATTTTTTCCAAAATATAATCAAACGTTGAAATACTCATGCGAAAATATGAATGAAACTTTTTTGGGTGTTTGCGTAGTTGTTTATACAAATGATGAAATTCACCATGTATATGTCTACTTCTATTTATTCTGTGAACATTAAATCTTCTCGTTATCTTTTTATTTTTTAGTAAATACCATATTTTCAGAGAAGAATTTTCTGTTGGTAAGAAATCCATGTTACTTTGTGCACTTTTTGCTCGATATTCAACGCGTTCACTATGTGTAGCCACGTCTATTGTCAGCTCGCCGCTTTGCTCTCCCCTTTCATCGCTGCTTTGCTCTCTGCTTCACTATGTGCTTAGCCTTTAAGAGTGAAATTAGAGCTCCACCAGAGGAGAGCCGAAGCGATGCAGACCAATTTAAAGGAAGAAATACAGGGATCAAAGGACGAAGGACATGAACTGGATGTAATCTCTTTTGATTTGCAACAGGCTTTACCGATTCTAAATCTTACTGTCGGAAAAGCTTTTTATCTACGCAAAGCCTGGATGTACAATTTGGGGGTTCACGATGGAAAAGGCTATATGGACATGTGGACCGAGAATATAGCAAAAAGAGGAAGCGAAGAAATTGCTAGCTGTATACTAAAATACATTAGTGACAATCCCCCAACACCCATCTTATCGCTTTTACCGATAACTGTGGAGGCCAAAATAAGAACTGGAACATGATGGCTTTATGGCATTATTTGGTAATGAATAAAGTATACAAATCCATAGAACATCGATTCCTGGTCGCTGGACATACACACTTACCTTCAGATCGTGATTTTGCGGCAATCGATACACACAAAAAATATTTAAATCAAATTTATTCACCAGAAGACTGGGTACAAGCAGTAAAAGAATCAAAAACGAAAAATCCATTCGTTGTGTATAAATTGACTCAAAATGACATCTTTTCATTTGAGAAAATAAGTACGTCTCTTAGTAAGAAGCAGTTGACAGAAGATAAAGGGAATGTTAACTTCGCAAAAGGTCGTTGCTTTAAATTTGAAACTGAACATCCTACTACAATGTTTATCAAGCATGCTCTAAACGAAGAGTTCAAGTTAGTTAATATTGGGAAAAGGGGACAGAAATTACCTCAGATGATAAATCTTAACACAATAGAGAAAAAATACAAGGAACCAATTGAAATTAACCAAAAAAAACTTGAGAATTTGAAAGCCCTGCTCCCATATATTCCAGCTGTCTACCACAACTTTTATTTTGATATTGGTGTACAAAACGTCACTGTTAACGAAGGTGAGGGGGAAATTGAAAATGTAGATGATGAGAATTTTGATTTCGACCAACTGGATTAAATTTTGTTCTTTTCTTTTCTTTTTTAGTCTTATGTAGCCTTAGTAACTTAGCTAGGTATTTACATGTAAAAACAGTCATGCTTTAATATTTTCTAATAAAATGCATTCCTTTCAAGAATTAAGATGTATTTATTTCTTTTGTTGAAAGACAGTAACAAGCCACAAATTCGTCAGATTTAATTTTTTTTCTTGAAAACCAAAACAATATTGCTTTACTTTTTAATTGCAATAGAAAGCTAATAGTAGTTTTGATGATATATAAAAATATGAAACAGATAACTTTTATAACATGATTTGAGGATTTGATAACTTTTAAACTGGCTATTCTCAATATTAACACAATGTGGCTTGTTACTATTTTCCCCCGAGCGCTTCATTTATATTAACAATGAATATTTTGATTATTCGCAAGAGGGTGGTCTGTCTGTACCTTCTAATTCTGTGCAAATACTATTTCACCATATGTGTTCATTATTAGAATTTATTATTAATGAGAAAGAACAAGAAATGAAATTCCTCGAAATAAATAAACAAAAAGATCTGTTATGCCAATTAATTGTTAAAAGCATTGAATCTTTCAATTTTAGTAGTGCATGTGAATGTGGCAAAAATCACAGAGAAATATTTAACATGATTTGTTCAGTTTTTGCCAATGTACTTTTAAACAATTATGTTAAAAACAAAAACAATTCGAAGATCTACGAAAAAAATACGAACAAAATTCATTCCAAATCCTACTCTAATCATAGTTCGAAGAAAAGAAAATTAGCCACTTTTAACAAGTAGTACTGTAATTCCATGTAATGTTTGTTTAATTTCTAATAAAAAGTTACTAGCAAACAGTTTTTTAATCTTCCTCGCCCTATTCGAAATGTATTAAAACTATACCACTAACAACGTATTAAATAGCGTATATGACTTGCTGTAGGTTAACATCAAGTAACACGCTGAATAAAACAGACCTACTTGTCACAAATACTGCGCCGTTGCCAAATTTCTCGGCGCGGCTTGTAAATTAGAGACGGCTGTGGTTGTAGAGTACGCTGAGGTTTTCAGTGTTGGAAAAATTCTTCGGACCTGCGAGTGAAGTTCATTTTGTTTTGGATTTGCGTTAATATTTTTTTTAGTTTATCTGCAAGTTACCGATTGTAAAATTTTCTCAAAAATTGTTTTCTAAAAATATTGCATATGAACGGGAACAAACCAAACTTCTTAGTTTATTGTAAGAAGTCCTTACTAAAGATGAAAATGGACAGTATGATGACGAACCTAAAGATGACGAAGATGTTACGGAAGTGAGATCAGACAATACTGATACAGAACAAGAAGCGGATAACAAAGATTCAGACACCATATCTATTACACTAAGTCCATCGAGCTTTCCGTACTTTACTGGTAAAGCATTTGGAAAAAGCATGTACCTTCTGAGCCAAGAAAGCGAGAGGAAAATATTGTAACGCATTTACCTGGAGACCGACCAGTTGCGAAAAATGAGAAAACTCCAATAGTGTCGGATTTATTTTTCAATGAAGAAATGTTAGACATGATCACAAAGAATACAAACAAAATCTTGATAAAATTGCTTCAAATTTCCAACCAGAGCGGTCCTGTACACCGACCGACAAAATTGAAGCCAAAGCTTTGCTAGGCTTGCTACTTAAGCATGGGTTTCCTAGGATAGCGGTGCCGTAATATAGCGGACGTAATATGACGGTAAATGACGTCACAACATCTGGTTTCAAACTTTTAAATGGATGTGGTTTTCTCGGAAGCGGTAGAGACCACCGCAACGCAAGAAAACGGGAACGTCATTGTATTTACGTTCATCTGTACGGCGGAGAACACTTGTTGCAACGTTTTAGGACGGAACGGTGGCGTAGTTCGGTGTGCAATTCGCAATAATTTATTGAAAATGTCTGCAAATATTTCTTGGAGCAGTGAGCAGGACGAAATATTGATTGATTTCGTGAGAAATCATGAGTGCCTTTATAATATAAAAAGTAAGGATTACCGGAAGTCTCAACAGAAACAACATGTTTGGCGGTAAATTGGCGGAATATTAAATAAAACAGGTTTGTATATTTTAATTTTTTTTATTTTGATGTGCATAAAATTACCAGTAAAAGAACATTTATTATTACAACGTTTATTAGTGATATCTGTAATAATTATTCTGCCATTCGACAGCACCCGGTCCATTAAAATAGATTTTAAAAATTTCACGAATTGCTGTTGGTGAGTTTCGTGCACGGACATTATCTTGTACAAGAGGAACTAAATTTTCCACCGGTAATGGTAGGGCATCATCAAAATTAACTTGAGTAGGAGCTAGTATGTTTGCTTCTTGTAGGATATTATGTAAAATACAGGCACATGCAATCAACTTATCGGTAGTGTCTGGGGCGGTGGCAATAGGTTGGAAAAAAATTCGAAAATAAGCAGACAATATACCGAAGGCATTCTCAGCTGTCCTTCTTGCTCGAGATAATCGGTAGTTATATACACCTTTGGATGGATCAATTGGAGATTGCCTTCTCGGGTCATCAAATTTTCATGTAGAGCAAAAGCTTCATCTCCAACTAATACATATGGCACAAGATCATCTGTTCCAGGTAGTGTTTGGGGTGGAGGAATGTTAAAATCGTTATTCCGGATTTTTTGTCCAAACTTACTTTTCAAGTATATTCCTGCATCTCCTTCTCTACCATACGAACCAATATCTACTGCTACAAATTTGTAGTCCGCATCTACAATTGCTAGCATAACTGTGGAATAAAACTCCTTGTAGTTGAAGAAAGTAGATCCACCGTTTTTGGGCGCCCTTATCCTTACATGTTTCCCGTCTATCGCTCCTACACAGTTCGGGAAATTCCAAGCGGACATATATGTATTCGAAATCTTTCGTAGATGTTCCATTGTTGGGGGTGGCATTATTACATTAAATAATCTTTCTATGATGCTGCCAGCAACTTGCTTTATAATAAAACTTATCCATGAGCGACATATTCGAAATTGGAATGCCAATGATCGAAATGTAAAAAATTAGTCTTAGCAGCTTTATTAAATTGTTAAATTTACTGAATCTACTGTCACAGATGTTGAATGCAGCAAAAGGTGGGCCTACATAAGGGACTATTACATTAGGCGAAGAGGAAAACCAGGTACTGGTTCTTGTGGTGAAGCAGCGAAGAAGAGGTCGGATCTGCTATCATTCTTAGATAGCTGCTCTTCAACGAAAAGAAGGTTTATTGCGTTACTATTCCAAAATATTACAAGTATTAATAGATGTTATATTCAATTTTAGCACTGTAACCAATATTTCTGGCGTTGAGGAGCGTACGGAAGACATCGACGCCCCAGACGCCGATGCTACGGAGGAGGATACCGAGGAGGATTTTCTGGAAACTTCCACACAAAATGTAATTGAAAATCCAGAAAATGAGTTAGTCTTGGAAGACGGGGAAAAGCAGAACATTAGTACCATAAAAAGTGTGGATAATTCACGTTCTTCAAAAAAAAGGAAAGTTTCATCTATTTCTGAGGAAAGATTAAACTTGCTTAAAAGAATAGCTGAAAAGCAGGAAAAATCAACGACCGAGGAAAAAGACGAAACTGACCTTTTTTTCGCGTCAATGGCAAAAATTGTTAAAAATCTGCCACAATATGAACGTGCACAACCGAGGATGCAAATTGGCACATTAGTTGGTAACGTCGAATTAAAGTATTTGGCGACACGTGAAAAACCAAATACACGGTCACTATCAGTCGCAAGTAGCAATTCTACTGATTTTACCGAAGAAATGTCATCCCCTGGTTCGTCCGAACCAAGGGACTTAATTTGCAATAGTTTACTCCTTTTAAACAAAAACTTTATGTATTAGTTGCCTTAAAAATAAACAAAGTTTTTGCTCAGGCGATATTGGTTTCTTGTTCCTATTGTATGGCCTTGAAGTAATATCCTCTTTTATGTAGTTTAGTACATAATCAAATAACACTGGAGTTAAGCGAAAATATTCCATAAATTTATTTTCATTGGTGTGTAGGTGACGACACACTAAAATTTCAAATGCACCTTCAGTTGCACGATTCTTGAATATTTCAGATTCGCTCGACCGTTGCGACTCCTCTTCTGATGAGTCTTCGTCTTCCAAAGATATTAATAATGCGACATCGAGATCATCCATTTTTATTATAAAAGTAGGTATTCTCAGAGTAAAACACTACGTGACGCCATGCACGAGGAGCCGTGCACATCTGCATTTAACACCGTCATATTATTCTAGCTTTACACCAGTGGTCACCGCCACAACGGCCGTCCTTTTTAAACGCTACACGTGACGTCAGCAACGCTATATTACGGCAGCTGTAATACGGTACCGCTATCCTAGGAAACCAAAACTTTAGCAAGTTGCCTAAAAAGCAGCCTATTGAATATGAAAAAATTATGGGACCGAAAAGGTACTGGTGTAGAAATGTTTTGGCTGACAATGTCAAAACAGCGTTTTACACTTCGATGTCACAAGAGAAGAACGTAGGGTTATTGACAAGCTAGCAGCAATTCGTACGTTTTTTGAACTATTTATTGCCAACTGCAAAAAAATTATACTATTTCGGAATATGCTACAATAGACGATGTGGATTACAGCAATATATGCCTAAAAAGCCCTGTTAATATGGCATAAAAATGTTTGCACTTATGCATGCTAAAATGTATTACGCATAAAACGATTGGAAGTTTAGTTTAGATTAGTAGTGCAGAACGTATGGTTTCGCCCATATCTGGCACTGGTCGAAAGTACCTGGCGACAACTGGTTTACTTCGTTCCCTTCAATCGAAAAAGTTTTGAAGGATTACAAATTGACAAGTATGGGAACTGTGAAGAAAAATATTAATATCTGTACGAGAACCTAAGGTGTTAAGGATTACTTAAAAGGTATTATATGTATATCTCATACCCGGTGCCACTACTGATTACCGGCACTGGGCGCCATTACTGCAGGATTTATACACTCGACATACATTTCCCCACAAATGGATGTCGCCAAAAAGGAAAGGGTATTTGTGACAAATTCAACAGTTAAATAGATTTTAAAATTGCAGACTTTTATGCAGACATTTTGAAGCACTTTTTCATGCTTCTGATATTCACTACACATTTCACTTCACTTCTGGCAACTCACAAAAGTTTTATTAAGTTTCATCAGACTTTGACGAAAACATATTTAAAGATGCTCACAGTTGTTACTGACTTATCAAGCTGTTCCCTTGTTTTAATAAAACACCAGAAAATATTTCCTTTATTGTAAAATTTGCTACATTAAATATAAAGATAAATATGTATGTACGGAACCTAACTCTATCTCCTGCATAGACAACTTGCATATAATTTCAAGCGTCAAATTTACCACCAATGCTTTCATAGTACCTGCAACGAAAAAGAAAAAACAATTACTTAATTTACATAACAAACCATTTCCCTTTAATTAATTTGAAGTTTAAAAAAAAATGCGCGAAACAAGTCGCTGGTACTTTTCCCACACTTTTTGCGTTTTTCTTTGGACTAAAAAAACGCTATAAAAGCGCTATTTGAAGAGTAATTAAAAATATGCAAATAATTAAAAATAATATTTTAACTGGAGCTACTAATTAATAGCCATAGTTAAAACCACATAACTTCCGGAAAACGCGTTGTTAAAATTGGAAAGAATCGATTTTTTTCCTAATTTTTAATATAGTTGAAAATGATTGTTAATCCTAAAATAACTACTTCAAATAGGCTATCAAACTGTTTAAAGTTTATAACGTTTGCGTTTTTGAATAAATAATTAATCAATTTCAAATATTTCAAAAATTGCTGGAGGGCGGCAGAGTAAAATATGGGAGGTTAGTAAAAAACAAATTTGTAGTTCACTGCAAGCTCTATCGGATCAGAAAGTTGAAAAAAATGATGTGAGCAATTTTTTAGAAATAAGTTTTTGAACATATCCAAAATATTGAGAAGCCATCATTTTTATAATTTTCATATTTCGAAAAATATTTTAACATTACTTGATTGTACTCATTAAGGGCTATTAAATAATATGACAATTTGAATTGATTGGATATTTAGTGTTTTGAGTAACTAGGCATTAAAGTCAAAATTTTCAATAATTCGTAGCGGCTTTAGTTTTAAAGATACAGCTTTCAGGTAAAAAACATTTTGTTTTCCTTTGGATGCACTACGCTATGTTAACCAAAATTCCAAAACTGTCTACAAAAAAATCCAGACAAAAAAACGTCCAATTTCCGTTTCTGGTTTCGGTTGTAGTTAAAGACCTTACAAAGAACTACCTGCAACTAAAACACTTCCACGTACCAAATCTTATACAAATCGGTCAAGGGGTTCCAGAGACATAGGGAAACGAACGCACCCACCCACAGTAAATTTTTTTCAAACCACTTTTTTGGGTTCCTTGGACCCCAAAACCCGTATTTCCGTTACAAACTGAACTTAGAAAATTTGCATGAAATAGATTTCAATACTTCAGTAAAATATGAGAAAGTAAAATCTACAGTTAAAATACTTATTAGGTGGTCCTATAGGAATAGAATTTGTAAATGTTTTTCCGCATTTCAGATCTCTTTAACAGACCTTAAACCTTCGTCAAGAACTGGAAAGGCGTCCTTTCAGCTATCGTACTTGCATAATTCGTAAATTTCTATTTTATGGATTAAACCTGTGAGGAAGTTTTGTACAACCTTCTTTTTAAACTTAGTCTTATCTGCAAAGTTACTGAAATATTGGTTGGGGCCAGCTGAACGCCCTGCGTTAAGAAAATTATTTATTTCTTTATTTTTGCGAATATTGCTTTTTATTACTTACGTTACCTACTGTTTATTATAAAGTATTATTTAGATCATTACTTTATTTCTAATTAAATTTAAATCTGTCATGTTACTCTTTTCTTTCTGCTCTAGTGCCATACCCTATTCAGCGCGTTGGGGACCTCTCTCCCATGTCTGTTTGGTGCGTGGAGATAAATATTCTGCACAGACATAGGGGACCTCCAGTTTACCGTGGGCTCCGAACCACAGGAAGTACATGCATGTTGATCTATCAGTTGCATTTTTTTTTCTAAGTTTTAGGTTTCAGGGCTATTTATTTTGAAATTACATCTAATTTCTCCATTATTTTTATAAACAAGTATAGCAAACGTTTTTACAAGCTTTTAAAAACGCCCGTTAAATGTAGTCTAGGCCAACTATGATTTCCATTTTAACCAATTCATGATTAAGTTGCAACTCAAAAACAATTGCAAATATAAAACATCTGAGCGCGCCACTGTAATCTACACCAAAAAAGCTATCAAGAACCAGCATAACGTTGTTGTTAATAGTTTTAGAAATAAATGGGGTCTAATGCCCGCCCTACTGATAGCTTAAAACTTCACTTTTTGAATGTTGCTCAAAAACAAAGGGTTTTCTATTTTTTCTTTCCCATACTAATAAATATACTAGCAGTTCAAAATTAAGAAAATTTTCAAAAACCATTCCTCAATAACTGCCAACACCGTTTGTTTTAAACTTATTGAGCCGATAGAACTTACAATAAACTACAAAATCTGTTTTTTACTGATTTCCCAAATTTCACTCTGAATTTTTGAAAATTTTGAAATTGATTAATTTTTTATTCCTAAACGCAAACGCCGATCTGTATAAACTTTTATCAGTTCGATAGACTATTTGAAGTACTTTATTAGGATCAGCAAAAATTTTAAACTATTTTAAAAATTAAGGAAAAAAACGATACTTTTTAATATTAACAACGTGTTTTCTGTCAGTTACGTGATTTTAACTATGCTTATCAATTAGCTCTAATAAAAATAAATATTTTTCATTCTTTGCATATTTTTGATAACTCTTAAAATAAAGCTGTTACCACGATTTTGCTCCGAAGTCCAAAGCGCATCTAATCAAACGTAAGGCGCGGTCGGTTGCCGTGATGCTATCCTATGCTGCTAGCCGAAGTTACAGCGCTATACTTTAAACGGTACACGATATCGTACTGCAGAGGCTGTCGTAAGTTCAAATCGACGCTGGGGAGTTATTCTTTTATTTTTTATCTAGCTTTAATTTTTGTAATAACAATGTTATTTACTCAGTTATTGGCGCGCGAAAATTAAACATGAAAACGTGACGTAAACGTAACCAACGCCTTGAGTCTGCGGCGGGCTTTTACTGGCTACATTAGATGTAAATTTCCATCACTTCTTGACGCGAGAATATTTAAAACGTAAAAAGTATGAGAAAGTACCAGCGACCTGTTTCGCTCATTTTTGTGTTTTGTCGTTAATTTCGTCTTAAAATATTGGCCCAGTAAGATACACATGATTCTTTTGTACCTTTAATATTACCAAATTTGATTACCATGTCACTACATTGAAAATGCAACAACCTATACTTATGTCAAAATCTAGAACTTGAGAAGTTTTATGAAATCAATACTTCCCTGTACTGAAAGTAAAAAATTCAAGAAAATACTCACATGCCACATATTAAAGGCATTTAGAATTCTATGTAGTTTTGGAATCAAACTTTCTTCGCTAGATGCACTGTCTTCAATTCTTGAATGATTACTGAATGAGTATCTGCAAAGAAAATTATATTATATTATACATAGTGTTATTATATAATACCATAACAACTACAAAAATATAACTGAATGTCATGGTACCTATATTTTTAATTAGCACATCAATAAAATAAAGGTAAACGAACGTATCAAAATTTAAAAGTCTGCTTGACAATATAATGATCCATAGAACAAAAACTATTAAATTAGGCAAGGGATTCATAATTTTCTCATAAGGGGTGTATAGTTTTATAAAGGTACGATAGAATTTTTAGTATCTCATCGTAACACAAACGGTGTCTATTTGTACCGCGGAACCAAGGAAATAAACGACTGATTATCAATTTTACTTCATAATTTTACACTAGAATTAACCGTATTTAATTGAAAGCATTGGTGATAAATAAATATGGCAATCACATTCCTCCTTTATAAGTTTTCGTTTATGGAAGAAATGTACATCAAAAACAATGCAAACAGTTTTTATTAACATTGGCCTGGATACGCTTCGATACACAATTAACAGCCTCAGGAAGAGGGTAGGGTTCCATTACTTATCTGTCGATAACTGTGGAAGTAGTTGCATTAAAGTTTTCATATTTTAAATGTGAGCACTGCTCATTTAGTTCGGTATTTCTACTTATTTGAATAAGTGCACCAGGCTTTTCATATGGGTAGGAGGCCACAAATTTTTTTATATTTTACATTTTTTCACTTTTTAAATTTTTGTCTTTAGAATCGCATACTTCATGTAAAAATAAAGAAAAAACAACCACATTCCATGTATTTTCGAGATAATTCAATCTTCGTGAAAAATCAATTTGCAATGAGTCAGAATTCCGTTAACGTGGCAAATAACCAAGTTTGTATACACACGTTATTGAAAATCTTCACAGAAAATCATATTTACATCTGTACGGTGCAGTGCTGGAAAACCTTGTTATTTTATTTTATTTTGTATCTGCTTTGTTAAAAGTTTAGTTTCCTGTTTTGGCAACTTTAATAGTATTACATAAATTACTATTATTAATAAAATCAAAAGGCAATTTTAATTGTACCCAACTATAAATGAGAATGTAATATAGAGGGTGAATAAGTGTCGCCCCACTATTATTTCTGCTTACTTAATATTGTTACAAATTATATTGGGTGTTTAGTTATGCCTGTACAACACATTATGTTATTTTAAAGGGAACACCCTGTATATTATTGCATTTAAAGATTCTACATTTAATTCTAGTTATAAAAGCGTTAAGGTAATATGATCTTAAAATTAGTTTTCACGTCGACTTTTTTCAAAAATTTTGATATTTGTAGACTAGAATTACTAAATTAATATTCTAGATACCAAAAACGTGACCAGAAGTGACACCAACTTTCTTATTTTAAATGGAACACCCTGTATATTGCGACATTTTTGGATTCGGAATGAAATTTAACAAACGGTGGTGTTGTATAACTTGATTATTGGTGGCAAACATTTTTATGGCAGAAAAAACTTAAGGTATACAACACTATGCAGAATTTTATCCCAAATTCAATAATCGGTGAAGCAACTCGCCTGAACTTTCCCTTTAAAAAATTGTCATTTAATATATTTTGAAAAGTATTTTGGTATATATCTTTTATATGCTGACTGACTATAATAAGATGACAGAGCGGTAGACTTTTCTTCCACTTAATGACGAATGACACTTAATCCATCATTGATAATAACGACTAAGGATTTACCGATTAGTGATTTTGATCACACAATATGTGGTAAGTAAGTAACGAATATTAGCCAATGCGAACCAATTATTCGGCCAAGTGCGAACACTTATTGGTAATCAATGCATGGGTGTTACGTGACATATACGGATAGCATGCCCATTTAGCTACAAAATTATAATTTTGTTTCAATGAATTTTACTCTTGATTATTCCATCAAGTTTTAAGAAAAATATGCAAATTAGTACGGTTTTCATTTAGTGGATTCTGACTCGAAAAAATATTCAGCTTATCCGAATAATCGGCAACTCAATAAAATCGTCGCACATTCGGCTAATTATTTGGCAGACAGAATAGTGGGTGCATGTCCACTAATGACCCTTAAGCTGTATGGACGTTTCCTCTCGAATGATAAATACCTCTGCACCTGCGATGACTTTAATTTTATGTTACTATTCGACTCAAGCTTATTGTTAAATTATGCGCATTATTGTAGTTATTAGAAAATTTCGCATGAAAACCACACCCCAGTCAAACCCCAATTGATTTAAATCAATAATTTTTTTAAATAAAGCGTGTTTTAATTATATTAATTAGCACCATACATATTGTCATTCATAAGCTACACAGATTCAGTTACTTTTTGATTGTTCTTCTGTGAGTATATTAAGTACACACATACCATGCGGTCATTTTCAACTGTGATCGTAGGAAGTCACACTTTTGTGAGGTTTTATTGTTCTACGTATGTCTTGATAAAAAAAAGAGATAAAAAGAACTGGTAGTTATGAGAATATCTATACTGAAGCAAACGTTGAAGCCACTAGAACTTTCCACCGATTAGATTTTTATGTTTACATTATGTATTAAAATGTCAACTAATTGTATTTAAAAAACTAAAAATTTTTAATTATGTAAATATTAATTAAGTCTTTTTGGATTAAACTGTTAGTAAAGAAAGTAATGATTGGCTCTAGGTCCTATTCATAGAAATTTTTTTTTACTTTCCTTAAAGTTTATGTAAATTCGTACGATCACAGTTGAAAGTTACCGCAATGTATATCGTCGGTACCATATTTAGGTAGTTTTAATGTGGAAAACAGGAACATAGGCAAAACATATTGTATATCATAAATCTATAGATTCCTGCTCCAGCATTAATTGCAAGAGAATATTGTTGCGCATAAGTATAATAATACCAAGATTTTGTCAATTCATTCTTTTATACAAGAAAATATTTTTAAAATATCGGTATTTTTAAATATGAGCTGCCAAGATCAAATTGTTTTGCTCTTACCTTACTACAAACCAGGGCGGCTTGGATTACAGGTGATCCAATGGAGGACACCATGCTAGAAATGAAATAAAATATTAGAATGAAAATTTATAAATGAAATCATGAACTTACTGCACTGAAAACGTTTATAACAATCAAAAAATTAGGCATGTTCTAGTTGAAATTATACAGTAAAATGTCCTGTTAAACACAGGAAAGCAAGGCATGTGTATGTGATTGCTGCAAAAAGAATTCAAGTAATACAGCAAATAATAATTGTAACTCACCACTAGTGTTCCAATTCAAAAACCTTTTTTATGCTTTTGTACTTTTGGTTTTCACGTAAATACGACCAATTAATTTGACGCTGCAATTCCAATCCAAACAATTTGGCCGACTTGGGAAAGCAATGGCGACTCCGGCGCCGGCCCAGCATAGGTACCATATTCATTAGGCCGGTATTACACTATCAAAGATTTGATAAAAGATCTTTCATAAAATATCTTTGTCAAAGAAATTTTACAATGTAATGGGATATATGTATTTTATAAAACATTTCTTTTATAAAATATCTTTTGTCAAAGTTAGCTACATTCGACCATATTTGATAAAAGATTTAACAACCACTTTACAAAATGGCGTCAGCTAAGTTCACGTGGTCACTTGATGCTACTAAAACTTTAATTTCTGAATATGAAAGTTATGAATTTTTGTATAATGTTCAACACGAAGATTACAAAAATAGAAATAAAAGATTAGAGGCGTATCAAGAAATTTCCAATGTGATCAGCAGTGGATGCACACACATTGATGTAAAAAATCTTCTTTAAGTGCTTTATAAATGGCATCACAGGTTTCGGGTATTATCAAAGACTATAACCCCTTATAGTCTTTGGTATTATAGAGCTTAATGTACATTGTGGTATTCGCGTAGAATACTTTAAGCTGGAATAACTTTCTCCAGTGGCCAAAAACCGAAGAGTCACAAGAACGCGATCTTCTACACTAATGCAATTTCCTAAATGGGTATTCTTTCGCGCAATAAAAGAAGCAACTTTTGATACAACCAGCTGAAATGTAGCATCATCCATTTTTAAATAATTTTTATAACATGACATATCTTCAACTCTGAGTTCCTTCAATAAGTTTTGGTGTATACCCAGATCGTCACGTCTGGAAACCCATGGTTTAACCCACTTACGTCTTCTTTGCTTTTTACTCTTAGTCTTTTGTTTTTTAATATTGCACAAATTATGACAATTGAACTAATTGAAGCCACACAAGCATAGAGCTGTTGTTCATCCATCATAATATGATGACAACTGTGATAAAATATTTTATGTAGTGTAATACTTGTTTTCAAATCTTTTTTAATCTTTGAATAAAAGAATATTTTAATCTTTTATAAAAGATCTTTTATCAAATCTTTGATAGTGTAATACCGGCCTAACGATAACAAGATAGAAAGAGAAGCAGCCGTGGCGACACAAAAACGCAATAGCCATGCGCGGTTAGCATGGGAGCTGGAATGACCGCCTACTATCTGCAATACGATTACACGCGATTTTAAAATTTGTTTATACCGTGGTTAGCCAGTTTCCGTATAACAAATTTATTTTAATCTTTAACGGACTGTGAAATATAAGCAAAGATTTATCTAGGCACAATAGGCAAATGCAGGGAGCCCGCGTTTTTGGGTCCCATTCATGATCATTTATCAATATTGTACAGAGTCGGTCAAAAGTATGGTATAATGCTGCCGGTGCACCGCGGCGTTGTAAATATTGAATTTACAGAAAAATATTTTATATAAAAGTTTTTTATTATATTTTTACAAAACGTGTAAGCATAGAGTAAATAATTAGTATAAGTGAAAAAAATTCTCTATCGAATGCATGCAGAAAATCAGTATAGGTATCAGTATATATTTAAAAAGCATGGGCAAAACAGGTCGCTGGTACTCTCCCATACATTTTACGTTTTAAATGTTGGCGCGTTAATAACTGTGTAAATAACATTGTTTCTACAAAAATTAAAACAAGACAAAAATAAAATATTAGTAACGTCCCAGCGGTTATTTGAACTTGCGACAGCCTGTGCAATACGATATTGTATACAGTATAAGAATAGTGCTATGATAACTATTAAGGGCATGTTTTTTATTATAATAAGAATTTTAAAAATCAAAAACAGTGTGTTGAAATAAATTCGTTGCTTATTGGTTTATTACTAACCCACTGCAATGTTTCTAACGTTAGAGTATTGTTGGTCTTTTTGTTGTATAGAATAAAATAATTTGCGTTGCTCTACTTTGTAATTATTTCAGTCTCTGCAAGTCGCCTTCAGCGGCGATCAATAATACAGTAGCACAATACTCAAAATGCGGCGCAATAATCGTCTTGTACACTAATATTCTCAACCAAATATTTAATTCAGCACTGATTCGTATGGCGCGCCGTTTTACTTTTTAATATACACAGGAAGTTACACGACTTATGCGATTGTATTAAAAAGTAGAACGGCGTACGCCGAATTAGTTTTTAATATACATAGGTATCAGCGAAAATACAGTTGGTGTAAAAATTCCCATCATAGGCACAGCAAAAATATGACATTAAGTAAAAAATCATCGGTTGCCTACATTTAGGCGTTACGCCATCTACAATCAATAGATGCACCACTAATAATTTAAAATTACAGCAATCTTCACTCTCTAACCCAGTTCTAAATCATTGTCCCACGCGCTACTATAACAACACACATTTTTAAGTAGTTGTAAATGTTATTGTTCTGATTTCAATGAGAAGCGTGTTATTGAATTATTTTAGTGTAATATTAAATCCGCCTTATGCCAATTGCGATTTGGTGCACATTTTAAATTAATTCCAAATAATTACTGGCGGAGGTTACTTTACTCACAGATAAGGTTAACACTACAGATATACGGTAAATATGTAAGCTATCGGCAGCTTGTTTTATATGATTAATAATCTGCAAAAAGATGGCGCTACAATGACAATTTATAATTAAGTCACAGATGACTGTAATTGAGCAGATTACTTAGCATATATTCACACCAAAAGTTAGACAGCCATCTGAGATGCTTAATTGTCAAATCGCAATTTTTCGTAAATAATAATTAATATTGAAGCCAATTCTACTTAAATTATATTCATGATGTGACAGATGCACTCAAATCCCCGATAAAACAGTTTCCAACACATTTCAACAGTAATAAACAAATAGCGATAGCAGCGCCCTAAAATTGGTCTGGTGCGTTGTAGCCAAACTAACGCTAATTTCGTCTCCAAATATGAGCGGACATTTTGTATAAAGGGTCGTATATCTGTAGTGTTAACCTTATCTGTGCTTTACTATAGCCAATACTAGCTCCCTTATTTTCTGCAAATTATTAATAAGGTGGAGCTTGACTTTGTTGAAGTTCATATTAATATACGTATAATAAATAACATGATTGATAAACAGTAACAAATTAATAATAAATACCAGATTATAATTATTTTATTTATAATAATTATATTAACATATTCCTTTCTTCGCTGCAAATTTAAATACACTGTTTTAATTTGATATAATTATCTCGGAACTGCACTATTGGCTCATAGCTGTAAGGATTTTTTGAGAATTCTAAAATGGAGTTCAATTTTTCAAGATTTTAATTTTAATTTAAAAAAAAAGTCTTGTTTTACTTTATGCGAAAGTGTTGCTTCATAGCTGTAAGAAAGTTTTGGAATGCAAGTATAAAATAAATTATAAAATACTTCAGCTATATATAGATAAAGATGGCACTTTAAACTGCATGATACCTACTGTTGACTACACAAAAGATTTTGGCTGTAAATAAAATCATGAAAAACATATTTACTGTCCTAAGACTGTCAACTGTCAACCAGAGAAATAAGATTTGTTTTTCAAATCTGTGAATATAAGGACTCTATTTTAACTTTCCCAAAACTGTACCTACAGCCGTAAGACAAGTGCAGCTAAGCTCTGTCATGAAGAAAAATATGATTTTTTTTTAAATCTGTAAAAACAAAAACTCTGTTTGCAATTTTCAAAAAATATAGGTACCTATGAGACGAATGCAACTAAGTTCTGTCATGCAAAAAAATAATAATATTTTTTTTTCAAAATGTATGAAAATAAGAACTTTTTTTTAACTTTCCAAAAGCATACCTACAGCCATGAGACAAGTGCAGCTAAGCTATGTCATGAAGAGAAAAAATTTTTTTCAAAATCTGAAAATAAGAACTTTATTTTAACTTTTTACAAAAATGTATCAACAGCCGTAAGACAAGTGCAGCTAAGCTCTGTCATGAAGATAAATATGTTTTTTTTTTCAAAATCTGTAAAAACAAAAACTCTGTTTGCAATTTTCAAAAAATATACCTATAAGACGAATGCAGCTAAGTTCTGTCATGCAAAAAAATAAGAATTTTTTTTCAAAATGTATGAAAATAAGAACTTTTTTTAACTTTCCAAAAGCATACCTACAGCCATGAGACAAGTGCAGCTAAGTTCTGTCATGCAGAGAAATTAGATTTTTTTTCTAAAATCTGAGAAAATAAGAACTAGATTTTAACTTTTTACAAAAATGTACCTACAGCCATAAGACAAGTGCAGCTAAACTCTGTCAACCAGAGAAATAAGATTTTTTTTCTAAAATCTGAGAAAATAAGAATTATATTTTAACTTTTTAAAAAAATGTACCTACAGCCATAAGACAAGTGCAGCTAAGCTCTGTCAACCAGAGAAATAAGATTTGTTTTTCAAATCTGTGAATATAAGGACTCTGTTTGCAATTTTCAAAAAATATACCTATAAGACGAATGCAGCTAAGTTCTGTCATGCAAAAAAATAAGAATTTTTTTTCAAAATGTATGAAAATAAGAACTTTTTTTAACTTTCCAAAAGCATACCTACAGCCATGAGACAAGTGCAGCTAAGTTCTGTCATGCAGAGAAATTAGATTTTTTTTCTAAAATCTGAGAAAATAAGAACTAGATTTTAACTTTTTACAAAAATGTACCTACAGCCATAAGACAAGTGCAGCTAAACTCTGTCAACCAGAGAAATAAGATTTTTTTCTAAAATCTGAGAAAATAAGAATTATATTTTAACTTTTTAAAAAAATGTACCTACAGCCATAAGACAAGTGCAGCTAAGCTCTGTCAACCAGAGAAATAAGATTTGTTTTTCAAATCTGTGAATATAAGGACTCTATTTTAACTTTCCCAAAACTGTACCTACAGCCATAACACAAGTGCAGCTAAGCTCTGTCATGAAGAGAAATAATTCTTTTTTTCAAAATCTGATAATAAGAACTTTATTTTAACTTTTTACAAAAATGTACCTACAGCCGTAAGACAAGTGCAGCTAAGCTCTGTCATGAAGATAAATATGTTTTTTTTTCAAAATCTGTAAAAACAAAAACTCTGTTTGCAATTTTCAAAAAATATACCTATAAGACGAATGCAGCTAAGTTCTGTCATGCAAAAAAATAAGAATTTTTTTTCAAAATGTATGAAAATTAGAACTTCTTTTAACTTTCCAAAAGCATACCTACAGCCATGAGACAAGTGCAGCTAAGTTCTGTCAACCAGAGAAATTAGATTTTTTTTCTAAAATCTGAGAAAATAAGAACTAGATTTTAACTTTTTACAAAAATGTACCTACAGCCATGAGACAAGTGCAGCTAAACTCTGTCAACCAGAGAAATAAGATTCTTTTCTAAAATCTGAGAAAATAAGAATTATATTTTAACTTTTTAAAAAAATGTACCTACAGCCATAAGACAAGTGCATCTAAGCTCTGTCAACCAGAGAAATAAGATTTGTTTTTCAAATCTGTGAATATAAGGACTCTATGTTAACTTTCCCAAAACTGTACCTACAGCCATGACACAAGTGCAGCTAAGCTCTGTCATGAAGAGAAATAATTCTTTTTTTCAAAATCTGAAAATAAGAACTTTATTTTAACTTTTTACAAAAATGTACCTACAGCCGTAAGACAAGTGCAGCTAAGCTCTGTCATGAAGATAAATATGATTTTTTTTTCAAAATCTGTAAAAACAAAAACTCTGTTTGCAATTTTCAAAAAATATACCTATAAGACGAATGCAGCTAAGTTCTGTCATGCAAAAAAATAAGAATTTTTTTTCAAAATGTATGAAAATAAGAACTTTTTTTAACTTTCCAAAAGCATACCTACAGCCATGAGACAAGTGCAGCTAAACTCTGTCAACCAGAGAAATAAGATTTTTTTCTAAAATCTGAGAAAATAAGAATTATATTTTAACTTTTTAAAAAAATGTACCTACAGCCATAAGACAAGTGCAGCTAAGCTCTGTCAACCAGAGAAATAAGATTTGTTTTTCAAATCTGTGAATATAAGGACTCTATTTTAACTTTCCCAAAACTGTACCTACAGCCATGACACAAGTGCAGCTAAGCTCTGTCATGAAGAGAAATAATTCTTTTTTTCAAAATCTGATAATAAGAACTTTATTTTAACTTTTTACAAAAATGTACCTACAGCCGTAAGACAAGTGCAGCTAAGCTCTGTCATGAAGATAAATATGTTTTTTTTCAAAATCTGTAAAAACAAAAACTCTGTTTGCAATTTTCAAAAAATATACCTATAAGACGAATGCAGCTAAGTTCTGTCATGCAAAAAAATAAGAATTTTTTTTCAAAATGTATGAAAATTAGAACTTTTTTTAACTTTCCAAAAGCATACCTACAGCCATGAGACAAGTGCAGCTAAGTTCTGTCAACCAGAGAAATTAGATTTTTTTTCTAAAATCTGAGAAAATAAGAACTAGATTTTAACTTTTTACAAAAATGTACCTACAGCCATAAGACAAGTGCAGCTAAGCTCTGTCAACCAGAGAAATAAGATTTGTTTTTCAAATCTGTGAATATAAGGACTCTATGTTAACTTTCCCAAAACTGTACCTACAGCCATGACACAAGTGCAGCTAAGCTCTGTCATGAAGAGAAATAATTCTTTTTTTCAAAATCTGAAAATAAGAACTTTATTTTAACTTTTTACAAAAATGTACCTACAGCCGTAAGACAAGTGCAGCTAAGCTCTGTCATGAAGATAAATATGATTTTTTTTTCAAAATCTGTAAAAACAAAAACTGTTTGCAATTTTCAAAAAATATACCTATAAGACGAATGCAGCTAAGTTCTGTCATGCAAAAAAATAAGAATTTTTTTTCAAAATGTATGAAAATAAGAACTTTTTTAAACTTTCCAAAAGCATACCTACAGCCATGAGACAAGTGCAGCTAAACTCTGTCAACCAGAGAAATAAGATTTTTTTCTAAAATCTGAGAAAATAAGAATTATATTTTAACTTTTTTAAAAAATGTACCTACAGCCATAAGACAAGTGCAGCTAAGCTCTGTCAACCAGAGAAATAAGATTTGTTTTTCAAATCTGTGAATATAAGGACTCTATGTTAACTTTCCCAAAACTGTACCTACAGCCATGACACAAGTGCAGCTAAGCTCTGTCATGAAGAGAAATAATTCTTTTTTTCAAAATCTGAAAATAAGAACTTTATTTTAACTTTTTACAAAAATGTACCTACAGCCGTAAGACAAGTGCAGCTAAGCTCTGTCATGAAGATAAATATGATTTTTTTTTCAAAATCTGTAAAAACAAAAACTCTGTTTGCAATTTTCAAAAAATATACCTATAAGACGAATGCAGCTAAGTTCTGTCATGCAAAAAAATAAGAATTTTTTTTCAAAATGTATGAAAATAAGAACTTTTTTTAACTTTCCAAAAGCATACCTACAGCCATGAGACAAGTGCAGCTAAACTCTGTCAACCAGAGAAATAAGATTTTTTTCTAAAATCTGAGAAAATAAGAATTATATTTTAACTTTTTAAAAAAATGTACCTACAGCCATAAGACAAGTGCAGCTAAGCTCTGTCAACCAGAGAAATAAGATTTCTTTTTCAAATCTGTGAATATAAGGACTCTATTTTAACTTTCCCAAAACTGTACCTACAGCCATGAGACAAGTGCAGCTAAGCTCTGTCATGAAGAGAAATAATTCTTTTTTTCAAAATCTGATAATAAGAACTTTATTTTAACTTTTTACAAAAATGTACCTACAGCCGTAAGACAAGTGCAGCTAAGCTCTGTCATGAAGATAAATATGTTTTTTTTTCAAAATCTGTAAAAACAAAAACTCTGTTTGCAATTTTCAAAAAATATACCTATAAGACGAATGCAGCTAAGTTCTGTCATGCAAAAAAATAAGAATTTTTTTTCAAAATGTATGAAAATTAGAACTTTTTTTAACTTTCCAAAAGCATACCTACAGCCATGAGACAAGTGCAGCTAAGTTCTGTCAACCAGAGAAATTAGATTTTTTTTCTAAAATCTGAGAAAATAAGAACTAGATTTTAACTTTTTACAAAAATGTACCTACAGCCATAAGACAAGTGCAGCTAAGCTCTGTCAACCAGAGAAATAAGATTTGTTTTTCAAATCTGTGAATATAAGGACTCTATGTTAACTTTCCCAAAACTGTACCTACAGCCATGACACAAGTGCAGCTAAGCTCTGTCATGAAGAGAAATAATTCTTTTTTTCAAAATCTGAAAATAAGAACTTTATTTTAACTTTTTACAAAAATGTACCTACAGCCGTAAGACAAGTGCAGCTAAGCTCTGTCATGAAGATAAATATGATTTTTTTTTCAAAATCTGTAAAAACAAAAACTGTTTGCAATTTTCAAAAAATATACCTATAAGACGAATGCAGCTAAGTTCTGTCATGCAAAAAAATAAGAATTTTTTTTCAAAATGTATGAAAATAAGAACTTTTTTAAACTTTCCAAAAGCATACCTACAGCCATGAGACAAGTGCAGCTAAACTCTGTCAACCAGAGAAATAAGATTTTTTTCTAAAATCTGAGAAAATAAGAATTATATTTTAACTTTTTAAAAAAATGTACCTACAGCCATAAGACAAGTGCAGCTAAGCTCTGTCAACCAGAGAAATAAGATTTCTTTTTCAAATCTGTGAATATAAGGACTCTATTTTAACTTTCCCAAAACTGTACCTACAGCCATGAGACAAGTGCAGCTAAGCTCTGTCATGAAGAGAAATAATTCTTTTTTTCAAAATCTGATAATAAGAACTTTATTTTAACTTTTTACAAAAATGTACCTACAGCCGTAAGACAAGTGCAGCTAAGCTCTGTCATGAAGATAAATATGTTTTTTTTTCAAAATCTGTAAAAACAAAAACTCTGTTTGTAATTTTCAAAAAATATACCTATAAGACGAATGCAGCTAAGTTCTGTCATGCAAAAAAATAAGAATTTTTTTTCAAAATGTATGAAAATTAGAACTTTTTTTAACTTTCCAAAAGCATACCTACAGCCATGAGACAAGTGCAGCTAAGTTCTGTCAACCAGAGAAATTAGATTTTTTTTCTAAAATCTGAGAAAATAAGAACTAGATTTTAACTTTTTACAAAAATGTACCTACAGCCATAAGACAAGTGCAGCTAAACTCTGTCAACCAGAGAAATAAGATTTTTTTCTAAAATCTGAGAAAATAAGAATTATATTTTAACTTTTAAAAAAATGTACCTACAGCCATAAGACAAGTGCAGCTAAGCTCTGTCAACCAGAGAAATAAGATTTGTTTTTCAAATCTGTGAATATAAGGACTCTATTTTAACTTTCCCAAAACTGTACCTACAGCCATGAGACAAGTGCAGCTAAGCTCTGTCATGAAGAGAAATAATTCTTTTTTTCAAAATCTGATAATAAGAACTTTATTTTAACTTTTTACAAAAATGTACCTACAGCCGTAAGACAAGTGCAGCTAAGCTCTGTCATGAAGATAAATATGTTTTTTTTCAAAATCTGTAAAAACAAAAACTCTGTTTGCAATTTTCAAAAAATATACCTATAAGACGAATGCAGCTAAGTTCTGTCATGCAAAAAAATAAGAATTTTTTTTCAAAATGTATGAAAATAAAAACTTTTTTTAACTTTCCAAAAGCATACCTACAGCCATGAGACAAGTGCAGCTAAGTTCTGTCATGCAGAGAAATTAGATTTTTTTTCTAAAATCTGAGAAAATAAGAACTAGATTTTAACTTTTTACAAAAATGTACCTACAGCCATAAGACAAGTGCAGCTAAACTCTGTCAACCAGAGAAACAAGATTTTTTTCTAAAATCTGAGAAAATAAGAATTATATTTTAACTTTTAAAAAAATGTACCTACAGACATAAGACAAGTGCAGCTAAGCTCTGTCAACCAGAGAAATAAGATTTGTTTTTCAAATCTGTGAATATAAGGACTCTATTTTAACTTTCCCAAAACTGTACCTACAGCCATGACACAAGTGCAGCTAAGCTCTGTCATGAAGAGAAATAATTCTTTTTTTCAAAATCTGAAAATAAGAACTTTTATTTTAACTTTTTACAAAAATGTACCTACAGCCGTAAGACAAGTGCAGCTAAGCTCTGTCATGAAGATAAATATGATTTTTTTTTCAAAATCTGTAAAAACAATAACTCTGTTTCAATTTTCAAAAAATATACCTATAAGACGAATGCAGCTAAGTTCTGTCATGCAAAAAAATAAGAATTTTTTTTCAAAATGTATGAAAATAAGAACTTTTTTTAACTTTCCAAAAGCATACCTACAGCCATGAGACAAGTGCAGCTAAGTTCTGTCATGCAGAGAAATTAGATTTTTTTCTAAAATCTGAGAAAATAAGAACTATATTTTAACTTTTTACAAAAATGTACCTACAGCCATAAGACAAGTGCAGCTAAACTCTGTCAACCAGAGAAATAAGATTTGTTTTCAAATCTGTGAATATAAGGACTCTATGTTAACTTTCCCAAAACTGTACCTACAGCCATGACACAAGTGCAGCTAAGCTCTGTCATGAAGAGAAATAATTCTTTTTTTCAAAATCTGAAAATAAGAACTTTATTTTAACTTTTTACAAAAATGTACCTACAGCCGTAAGACAAGTGCAGCTAAGCTCTGTCATGAAGATAAATATGATTTTTTTTTCAAAATCTGTAAAAACAAAAACTCTGTTTGCAATTTTCAAAAAATATACCTATAAGACGAATGCAGCTAAGTTCTGTCATGCAAAAAAATAAGAATTTTTTTTCAAAATGTATGAAAATAAGAACTTTTTTAAACTTTCCAAAAGCATACCTCCAGCCATGAGACAAGTGCAGCTAAGTTCTGTCATGCAGAGAAATTAGATTTTTTTCTAAAATCTGAGAAAATAAGAACTATATTTTAACTTTTTAAAAAAATGTACCTACAGCCATAAGACAAGTGCAGCTAAGCTCTGTCAACCAGAGAAATAAGATTTGTTTTCAAATCTGTGAATATAAGGACTCTATGTTAACTTTCCCAAAACTGTACCTACAGCCATGACACAAGTGCAGCTAAGCTCTGTCATGAAGAGAAATAATTCTTTTTTTCAAAATCTGAAAATAAGAACTTTATTTTAACTTTTTACAAAAATGTACCTACAGCCGTAAGACAAGTGCAGCTAAGCTCTGTCATGAAGATAAATATGATTTTTTTTTCAAAATCTGTAAAAACAAAAACTCTGTTTGCAATTTTCAAAAAATATACCTATAAGACGAATGCAGCTAAGTTCTGTCATGCAAAAAAATAAGAATTTTTTTTCAAAATGTATGAAAATAAGAACTTTTTTTAACTTTCCAAAAGCATACCTACAGCCATGAGACAAGTGCAGCTAAACTCTGCCAACCAGAGAAATAAGATTTTTTTCTAAAATCTGAGAAAATAAGAATTATATTTTAACTTTTTAAAAAAATGTACCTACAGCCATAAGACAAGTGCAGCTAAGCTCTGTCAACCAGAGAAATAAGATTTCTTTTTCAAATCTGTGAATATAAGGACTCTATTTTAACTTTCCCAAAACTGTACCTACAGCCATGAGACAAGTGCAGCTAAGCTCTGTCATGAAGAGAAATAATTCTTTTTTTCAAAATCTGAAAATAAGAACTTTATTTTAACTTTTTACAAAAATGTACCTACAGCCGTAAGACAAGTGCAGCTAAGCTCTGTCATGAAGATAAATATGATTTTTTTTTCAAAATCTGTAAAAACAAAAACTCTGTTTGCAATTTTCAAAAAATATACCTATAAGACGAATGCAGCTAAGTTCTGTCATGCAAAAAAATAAGAATTTTTTTTCAAAATGTATGAAAATAAGAACTTTTTTAAACTTTCCAAAAGCATACCTCCAGCCATGAGACAAGTGCAGCTAAGTTCTGTCATGCAGAGAAATTAGATTTTTTTCTAAAATCTGAGAAAATAAGAACTATATTTTAACTTTTTAAAAAAATGTACCTACAGCCATAAGACAAGTGCAGCTAAGCTCTGTCAACCAGAGAAATAAGATTTGTTTTCAAATCTGTGAATATAAGGACTCTATGTTAACTTTCCCAAAACTGTACCTACAGCCATGACACAAGTGCAGCTAAGCTCTGTCATGAAGAGAAATAATTCTTTTTTTCAAAATCTGAAAATAAGAACTTTATTTTAACTTTTTACAAAAATGTACCTACAGCCGTAAGACAAGTGCAGCTAAGCTCTGTCATGAAGATAAATATGATTTTTTTTTCAAAATCTGTAAAAACAAAAACTCTGTTTGCAATTTTCAAAAAATATACCTATAAGACGAATGCAGCTAAGTTCTGTCATGCAAAAAAATAAGAATTTTTTTTCAAAATGTATGAAAATAAGAACTTTTTTTAACTTTCCAAAAGCATACCTACAGCCATGAGACAAGTGCAGCTAAACTCTGCCAACCAGAGAAATAAGATTTTTTTCTAAAATCTGAGAAAATAAGAATTATATTTTAACTTTTTAAAAAAATGTACCTACAGCCATAAGACAAGTGCAGCTAAGCTCTGTCAACCAGAGAAATAAGATTTCTTTTTCAAATCTGTGAATATAAGGACTCTATTTTAACTTTCCCAAAACTGTACCTACAGCCATGAGACAAGTGCAGCTAAGCTCTGTCATGAAGAGAAATAATTCTTTTTTTCAAAATCTGAAAATAAGAACTTTATTTTAACTTTTTACAAAAATGTACCTACAGCCGTAAGACAAGTGCAGCTAAGCTCTGTCATGAAGATAAATATGATTTTTTTTTCAAAATCTGTAAAAACAAAAACTCTGTTTGCAATTTTCAAAAAATATACCTATAAGACGAATGCAGCTAAGTTCTGTCATGCAAAAAAATAAGAATTTTTTTTCAAAATGTATGAAAATAAGAACTTTTTTAAACTTTCCAAAAGCATACCTCCAGCCATGAGACAAGTGCAGCTAAGTTCTGTCATGCAGAGAAATTAGATTTTTTTCTAAAATCTGAGAAAATAAGAACTATATTTTAACTTTTTACAAAAATGTACCTACAGCCATAAGACAAGTGCAGCTAAACTCTGTCAACCAGAGAAATAAGATTTTTTTCTAAAATCTGAGAAAATAAGAATTATATTTTAACTTTTAAAAAAATGTACCTACAGCCATAAGACAAGTGCAGCTAAGCTCTGTCAACCAGAGAAATAAGATTTGTTTTTCAAATCTGTGAATATAAGGACTCTATTTTAACTTTCCCAAAACTGTACCTACAGCCATGAGACAAGTGCAGCTAAGCTCTGTCATGAAGAGAAATAATTCTTTTTTTCAAAATCTGATAATAAGAACTTTATTTTAACTTTTTACAAAAATGTACCTACAGCCGTAAGACAAGTGCAGCTAAGCTCTGTCATGAAGATAAATATGTTTTTTTTCAAAATCTGTAAAAACAAAAACTCTGTTTGCAATTTTCAAAAAATATACCTATAAGACGAATGCAGCTAAGTTCTGTCATGCAAAAAAATAAGAATTTTTTTTCAAAATGTATGAAAATAAGAACTTTTTTTAACTTTCCAAAAGCATACCTACAGCCATGAGACAAGTGCAGCTAAGTTCTGTCATGCAGAGAAATTAGATTTTTTTTCTAAAATCTGAGAAAATAAGAACTAGATTTTAACTTTTTACAAAAATGTACCTACAGCCATAAGACAAGTGCAGCTAAACTCTGTCAACCAGAGAAATAAGATTTTTTTCTAAAATCTGAGAAAATAAGAATTATATTTTAACTTTTAAAAAAATGTACCTACAGACATAAGACAAGTGCAGCTAAGCTCTGTCAACCAGAGAAATAAGATTTGTTTTTCAAATCTGTGAATATAAGGACTCTATTTTAACTTTCCCAAAACTGTACCTACAGCCATGACACAAGTGCAGCTAAGCTCTGTCATGAAGAGAAATAATTCTTTTTTTCAAAATCTGAAAATAAGAACTTTTATTTTAACTTTTTACAAAAATGTACCTACAGCCGTAAGACAAGTGCAGCTAAGCTCTGTCATGAAGATAAATATGATTTTTTTTTCAAAATCTGTAAAAACAAAAACTCTGTTTGCAATTTTCAAAAAATATACCTATAAGACGAATGCAGCTAAGTTCTGTCATGCAAAAAAATAAGAATTTTTTTTCAAAATGTATGAAAATAAGAACTTTTTTAAACTTTCCAAAAGCATACCTACAGCCATGAGACAAGTGCAGCTAAGTTCTGTCATGCAGAGAAATTAGATTTTTTTCTAAAATCTGAGAAAATAAGAATTATATTTTAACTTTTAAAAAAATGTACCTACAGCCATAAGACAAGTGCAGCTAAGCTCTGTCAACCAGAGAAATAAGATTTGTTTTTCAAATCTGTGAATATAAGGACTCTATTTTAACTTTCCCAAAACTGTACCTACAGCCATGAGACAAGTGCAGCTAAGCTCTGTCATGAAGAGAAATAATTCTTTTTTTCAAAATCTGATAATAAGAACTTTATTTTAACTTTTTCCAAAAATGTACCTACAGCCGTAAGACAAGTGCAGCTAAGCTCTGTCATGAAGATAAATATGTTTTTTTTTTCAAAATCTGTAAAAACAAAAACTCTGTTTGCAATTTTCAAAAAATATACCTATAAGACGAATGCAGCTAAGTTCTGTCATGCAAAAAAATAAGAATTTTTTTTCAAAATGTATGAAAATAAGAACTTTTTTTAACTTTCCAAAAGCATACCTACAGCCATGAGACAAGTGCAGCTAAGTTCTGTCATGCAGAGAAATTAGATTTTTTTTCTAAAATCTGAGAAAATAAGAACTAGATTTTAACTTTTTACAAAAATGTACCTACAGCCATAAGACAAGTGCAGCTAAACTCTGTCAACCAGAGAAATAAGATTTTTTTCTAAAATCTGAGAAAATAAGAATTATATTTTAACTTTTAAAAAAATGTACCTACAGCCATAAGACAAGTGCAGCTAAGCTCTGTCAACCAGAGAAATAAGATTTGTTTTTCAAATCTGTGAATATAAGGACTCTATTTTAACTTTCCCAAAACTGTACCTACAGCCATGAGACAAGTGCAGCTAAGCTCTGTCATGAAGAGAAATAATTCTTTTTTTCAAAATCTGATAATAAGAACTTTATTTTAACTTTTTACAAAAATGTACCTACAGCCGTAAGACAAGTGCAGCTAAGCTCTGTCATGAAGATAAATATGATTTTTTTTTCAAAATCTGTAAAAACAAAAACTCTGTTTGCAATTTTCAAAAAATATACCTATAAGACGAATGCAGCTAAGTTCTGTCATGCAAAAAAATAAGAATTTTTTTTCAAAATGTATGAAAATAAGAACTTTTTTTAACTTTCCAAAAGCATACCTACAGCCATGAGACAAGTGCAGCTAAGTTCTGTCATGCAGAGAAATTAGATTTTTTTCTAAAATCTGAGAAAATAAGAACTATATTTTAACTTTTTACAAAAATGTACCTACAGCCATAAGACAAGTGCAGCTAAACTCTGTCAACCAGAGAAATAAGATTTTTTTCTAAAATCTGAGAAAATAAGAATTATATTTTAACTTTTAAAAAAATGTACCTACAGCCATAAGACAAGTGCAGCTAAGCTCTGTCAACCAGAGAAATAAGATTTGTTTTTCAAATCTGTGAATATAAGGACTCTATTTTAACTTTCCCAAAACTGTACCTACAGCCATGACACAAGTGCAGCTAAGCTCTGTCATGAAGAGAAATAATTCTTTTTTTCAAAATCTGAAAATAAGAACTTTATTTTAACTTTTTACAAAAATGTACCTACAGCCGTAAGACAAGTGCAACTAAGCTCTGTCATGAAGATAAATATGATTTTTTTTTCAAAATCTGTAAAAACAAAAACTCTGTTTGCAATTTTCAAAAATATACCTATAAGACGAATGCAGCTAAGTTCTGTCATGCAAAAAAATAAGAATTTTTTTTCAAAATGTATGAAAATAAGAACTTTTTTTAACTTTCCAAAAGCATACCTACAGCCATGAGACAAGTGCAGCTAAGTTCTGTCATGCAGAGAAATTAGATTTTTTTCTAAAATCTGAGAAAATAAGAATTATATTTTAACTTTTAAAAAAATGTACCTACAGCCATAAGACAAGTGCAGCTAAACTCTGTCAACCAGAGAAATAAGATTTTTTTCTAAAATCTGAGAAAATAAGAATTATATTTTAACTTTTAAAAAAATGTACCTACAGCCATAAGACAAGTGCAGCTAAGCTCTGTCAACCAGAGAAATAAGATTTGTTTTTCAAATCTGTGAATATAAGGACTCTATTTTAACTTTCCCAAAACTGTACCTACAGCCATGAGACAAGTGCAGCTAAGCTGTGTCATGAAGAGAAATAATTCTTTTTTTCAAAATCTGATAATAAGAACTTTATTTTAACTTTTTACAAAAATGTACCTACAGCCGTAAGACAAGTGCAGCTAAGCTCTGTCATGAAGATAAATATGTTTTTTTTTCAAAATCTGTAAAAACAAAAACTCTGTTTGCAATTTTCAAAAAATATACCTATAAGACGAATGCAGCTAAGTTCTGTCATGCAAAAAAATAAGAATTTTTTTTCAAAATGTATGAAAATAAGAACTTTTTTTAACTTTCCAAAAGCATACCTACAGCCATGAGACAAGTGCAGCTAAGTTCTGTCATGCAGAGAAATTAGATTTTTTTCTAAAATCTGAGAAAATAAGAACTAGATTTTAACTTTTTACAAAAATGTACCTACAGCCATAAGACAAGTGCAGCTAAACTCTGTCAACCAGAGAAATAAGATTTTTTTCTAAAATCTGAGAAAATAAGAATTATATTTTAACTTTTAAAAAAATGTACCTACAGCCATAAGACAAGTGCAGCTAAGCTCTGTCAACCAGAGAAATAAGATTTGTTTTTCAAATCTGTGAATATAAGGACTCTATTTTAACTTTCCCAAAACTGTACCTTCAGCCATGAGACAAGTGCAGCTAAGCTCTGTCATGAAGAGAAATAATTCTTTTTTTCAAAATCTGATAATAAGAACTTTATTTTAACTTTTTACAAAAAAGTACCTACAGCCGTAAGACAAGTGCAGCTAAGCTCTGTCATGAAGATAAATATGTTTTTTTTTTCAAAATCTGTAAAAACAAAAACTCTGTTTGCAATTTTCAAAAAATATACCTATAAGACGAATGCAGCTAAGTTCTGTCATGCAAAAAAATAAGAATTTTTTTTCAAAATGTATGAAAATAAGAACTTTTTTTAACTTTCCAAAAGCATACCTACAGCCATGAGACAAGTGCAGCTAAGTTCTGTCATGCAGAGAAATTAGATTTTTTTTCTAAAATCTGAGAAAATAAGAACTAGATTTTAACTTTTTACAAAAATGTACCTACAGCCATAAGACAAGTGCAGCTAAACTCTGTCAACCAGAGAAATAAGATTTTTTTCTAAAATCTGAGAAAATAAGAATTATATTTTAACTTTAAAAAAAATGTACCTACAGCCATAAGACAAGTGCAGCTAAGCTCTGTCAACCAGAGAAATAAGATTTGTTTTTCAAATCTGTGAATATAAGGACTCTATTTTAACTTTCCCAAAACTGTACCTACAGCCATGACACAAGTGCAGCTAAGCTCTGTCATGAAGAGAAATAATTCTTTTTTTCAAAATCTGAAAATAAGAACTTTATTTTAACTTTTTACAAAAATGTACCTACAGCCGTAAGACAAGTGCAGCTAAGCTCTGTCATGAAGATAAATATGATTTTTTTTTCAAAATCTGTAAAAACAAAAACTCTGTTTGCAATTTTCAAAAAATATACCTATAAGACGAATGCAGCTAAGTTCTGTCATGCAAAAAAATAAGAATTTTTTTTCAAAATGTATGAAAATAAGAACTTTTTTTAACTTTCCAAAAGCATACCTACAGCCATGAGACAAGTGCAGCTAAGTTCTGTCATGCAGAGAAATTAGATTTTTTTCTAAAATCTGAGAAAATAAGAATTATATTTTAACTTTTAAAAAAATGTACCTACAGCCATAAGACAAGTGCAGCTAAACTCTGTCAACCAGAGAAATAAGATTTTTTTCTAAAATCTGAGAAAATAAGAATTATATTTTAACTTTCCCAAAACTGTACCTACAGCCATGAGACAAGTGCAGCTAAGCTCTGTCATGAAGAGAAATAATTCTTTTTTTCAAAATCTGATAATAAGAACTTTATTTTAACTTTTTACAAAAATGTACCTACAGCCGTAAGACAAGTGCAGCTAAGCTCTGTCATGAAGATAAATATGATTTTTTTTTCAAAATCTGTAAAAACAAAAACTCTGTTTGCAATTTTCAAAAAATATACCTATAAGACGAATGCAGCTAAGTTCTGTCATGCAAAAAAATAAGAATTTTTTTTCAAAATGTATGAAAATAAGAACTTTTTTTAACTTTCCAAAAGCATACCTACAGCCATGAGACAAGTGCAGCTAAGTTCTGTCATGCAGAGAAATTAGATTTTTTTCTAAAATCTGAGAAAATAAGAACTATATTTTAACTTTTTACAAAAATGTACCTACAGCCATAAGACAAGTGCAGCTAAACTCTGTCAACCAGAGAAATAAGATTTTTTTCTAAAATCTGAGAAAATAAGAATTATATTTTAACTTTTAAAAAAATGTACCTACAGCCATAAGACAAGTGCAGCTAAGCTCTGTCAACCAGAGAAATAAGATTTGTTTTTCAAATCTGTGAATATAAGGACTCTATTTTAACTTTCCCAAAACTGTACCTACAGCCATGACACAAGTGCAGCTAAGCTCTGTCATGAAGAGAAATAATTCTTTTTTTCAAAATCTGAAAATAAGAACTTTATTTTAACTTTTTACAAAAATGTACCTACAGCCGTAAGACAAGTGCAGCTAAGCTCTGTCATGAAGATAAATATGATTTTTTTTTCAAAATCTGTAAAAACAAAAACTCTGTTTGCAATTTTCAAAAAATATACCTATAAGACGAATGCAGCTAAGTTCTGTCATGCAAAAAAATAAGAATTTTTTTTCAAAATGTATGAAAATAAGAACTTTTTTTAACTTTCCAAAAGCATACCTACAGCCATGAGACAAGTGCAGCTAAGTTCTGTCATGCAGAGAAATTAGATTTTTTTCTAAAATCTGAGAAAATAAGAATTATATTTTAACTTTTAAAAAAATGTACCTACAGCCATAAGACAAGTGCAGCTAAACTCTGTCAACCAGAGAAATAAGATTTTTTTCTAAAATCTGAGAAAATAAGAATTATATTTTAACTTTTAAAAAAATGTACCTACAGCCATAAGACAAGTGCAGCTAAGCTCTGTCAACCAGAGAAATAAGATTTGTTTTTCAAATCTGTGAATATAAGGACTCTATTTTAACTTTCCCAAAACTGTACCTACAGCCATGAGACAAGTGCAGCTAAGCTCTGTCATGAAGAGAAATAATTCTTTTTTTCAAAATCTGATAATAAGAACTTTATTTTAACTTTTTACAAAAATGTACCTACAGCCGTAAGACAAGTGCAGCTAAGCTCTGTCATGAAGATAAATATGTTTTTTTTTCAAAATCTGTAAAAACAAAAACTCTGTTTGCAATTTTCAAAAAATATACCTATAAGACGAATGCAGCTAAGTTCTGTCATGCAAAAAAATAAGAATTTTTTTTCAAAATGTATGAAAATAAGAACTTTTTTTAACTTTCCAAAAGCATACCTACAGCCATGAGACAAGTGCAGCTAAGTTCTGTCATGCAGAGAAATTAGATTTTTTTCTAAAATCTGAGAAAATAAGAACTAGATTTTAACTTTTTACAAAAATGTACCTACAGCCATAAGACAAGTGCAGCTAAACTCTGTCAACCAGAGAAATAAGATTTTTTTCTAAAATCTGAGAAAATAAGAATTATATTTTAACTTTTAAAAAAATGTACCTACAGCCATAAGACAAGTGCAGCTAAGCTCTGTCAACCAGAGAAATAAGATTTGTTTTTCAAATCTGTGAATATAAGGACTCTATTTTAACTTTCCCAAAACTGTACCTTCAGCCATGAGACAAGTGCAGCTAAGCTCTGTCATGAAGAGAAATAATTCTTTTTTTCAAAATCTGAAAATAAGAACTTTTATTTTAACTTTTTACAAAAATGTACCTACAGCCGTAAGACAAGTGCAGCTAAGCTCTGTCATGAAGATAAATATGATTTTTTTTTCAAAATCTGTAAAAACAAAAACTCTGTTTGCAATTTTCAAAAAATATACCTATAAGACGAATGCAGCTAAGTTCTGTCATGCAAAAAAATAAGAATTTTTTTTCAAAATGTATGAAAATAAGAACTTTTTTAAACTTTCCAAAAGCATACCTACAGCCATGAGACAAGTGCAGCTAAGTTCTGTCATGCAGAGAAATTAGATTTTTTTCTAAAATCTGAGAAAATAAGAACTATATTTTAACTTTTTACAAAAATGTACCTACAGCCATAAGACAAGTGCAGCTAAACTCTGTCAACCAGAGAAATAAGATTTTTTTCTAAAATCTGAGAAAATAAGAATTATATTTTAACTTTTAAAAAAATGTACCTACAGCCATAAGACAAGTGCAGCTAAGCTCTGTCAACCAGAGAAATAAGATTTGTTTTTCAAATCTGTGAATATAAGGACTCTATTTTAACTTTCCCAAAACTGTACCTACAGCCATGAGACAAGTGCAGCTAAGCTCTGTCATGAAGAGAAATAATTCTTTTTTTCAAAATCTGATAATAAGAACTTTATTTTAACTTTTTACAAAAATGTACCTACAGCCGTAAGACAAGTGCAGCTAAGCTCTGTCATGAAGATAAATATGATTTTTTTTTCAAAATCTGTAAAAACAAAAACTCTGTTTGCAATTTTCAAAAAATATACCTATAAGACGAATGCAGCTAAGTTCTGTCATGCAAAAAAATAAGAATTTTTTTTCAAAATGTATGAAAATAAGAACTTTTTTAAACTTTCCAAAAGCATACCTACAGCCATGAGACAAGTGCAGCTAAGTTCTGTCATGCAGAGAAATTAGATTTTTTTCTAAAATCTGAGAAAATAAGAACTATATTTTAACTTTTTACAAAAATGTACCTACAGCCATAAGACAAGTGCAGCTAAATTCTGTCAACCAGAGAAATAAGATTTTTTTCTAAAATCTGAGAAAATAAGAATTATATTTTAACTTTTAAAAAAATGTACCTACAGCCATAAGACAAGTGCAGCTAAACTCTGTCAACCAGAGAAATAAGATTTTTTTCTAAAATCTGAGAAAATAAGAATTATATTTTAACTTTTAAAAAAATGTACCTACAGCCATAAGACAAGTGCAGCTAAGCTCTGTCAACCAGAGAAATAAGATTTGTTTTTCAAATCTGTGAATATAAGGACTCTATTTTAACTTTCCCAAAACTGTACCTACAGCCATGAGACAAGTGCAGCTAAGCTCTGTCATGAAGAGAAATAATTCTTTTTTTCAAAATCTGATAATAAGAACTTTATTTTAACTTTTTACAAAAATGTACCTACAGCCGTAAGACAAGTGCAGCTAAGCTCTGTCATGAAGATAAATATGATGTTTTTTTCAAAATCTGTAAAAACAAAAACTCTGTTTGCAATTTTCAAAAAATATACCTATAAGACGAATGCAGCTAAGTTCTGTCATGCAAAAAAATAAGAATTTTTTTTCAAAATGTATGAAAATAAGAACTTTTTTAAACTTTCCAAAAGCATACCTACAGCCATGAGACAAGTGCAGCTAAGTTCTGTCATGCAGAGAAATTAGATTTTTTTCTAAAATCTGAGAAAATAAGAACTATATTTTAACTTTTTACAAAAATGTACCTACAGCCATAAGACAAGTGCAGCTAAACTCTGTCAACCAGAGAAATAAGATTTTTTTCTAAAATCTGAGAAAATAAGAATTATATTTTAACTTTTAAAAAAATGTACCTACAGCCATAAGACAAGTGCAGCTAAGCTCTGTCAACCAGAGAAATAAGATTTGTTTTTCAAATCTGTGAATATAAGGACTCTATTTTAACTTTCCCAAAACTGTACCTACAGCCATGAGACAAGTGCAGCTAAGCTCTGTCATGAAGAGAAATAATTCTTTTTTTCAAAATCTGATAATAAGAACTTTATTTTAACTTTTTACAAAAATGTACCTACAGCCGTAAGACAAGTGCAGCTAAGCTCTGTCATGAAGATAAATATGAATTTTTTTTCAAAATCTGTAAAAACAAAAACTCTGTTTGCAATTTTCAAAAAATATACCTATAAGACGAATGCAGCTAAGTTCTGTCATGCAAAAAAATAAGAATTTTTTTTCAAAATGTATGAAAATAAGAACTTTTTTAAACTTTCCAAAAGCATACCTACAGCCATGAGACAAGTGCAGCTAAGTTCTGTCATGCAGAGAAATTAGATTTTTTTCTAAAATCTGAGAAAATAAGAACTATATTTTAACTTTTTACAAAAATGTACCTACAGCCATAACACAAGTGCAGCTAAACTCTGTCAACCAGAGAAATAAGATTTTTTTCTAAAATCTGAGAAAATAAGAATTATATTTTAACTTTTAAAAAATGTACCTACAGCCATAAGACAAGTGCAGCTAAGCTCTGTCAACCAGAGAAATAAGATTTGTTTTTCAAATCTGTGAATATAAGGACTCTATTTTAACTTTCCCAAAACTGTACCTACAGCCATGACACAAGTGCAGCTAACAAGCCATAAGACAAGTGCAGCTAAGCTCTGTCAACCAGAGAAATAAGATTTGTTTTTCAAATCTGTGAATATAAGGACTCTATTTTAACTTTCCCAAAACTGTACCTACAGCCATGACACAAGTGCAGCTAAGCTCTGTCATGAAGAGAAATAATTCTTTTTTTCAAAATCTGAAAATAAGAACTTTATTTTAACTTTTTACAAAAATGTACCTACAGCCGTAAGACAAGTGCAGCTAAGCTCTGTCATGAAGATAAATATGATTTTTTTTTCAAAATCTGTAAAAACAAAAACTCTGTTTGCAATTTTCAAAAAATATACCTATAAGACGAATGCAGCTAAGTTCTGTCATGCAAAAAAATAAGAATTTTTTTTCAAAATGTATGAAAATAAGAACTTTTTTTAACTTTCCAAAAGCATACCTACAGCCATGAGACAAGTGCAGCTAAGTTCTGTCATGCAGAGAAATTAGATTTTTTTCTAAAATCTGAGAAAATAAGAATTATATTTTAACTTTTAAAAAAATGTACCTACAGCCATAAGACAAGTGCAGCTAAACTCTGTCAACCAGAGAAATAAGATTTTTTTCTAAAATCTGAGAAAATAAGAATTATATTTTAACTTTTAAAAAAATGTACCTACAGCCATAAGACAAGTGCAGCTAAGCTCTGTCAACCAGAGAAATAAGATTTGTTTTTCAAATCTGTGAATATAAGGACTCTATTTTAACTTTCCCAAAACTGTACCTACAGCCATGAGACAAGTGCAGCTAAGCTCTGTCATGAAGAGAAATAATTCTTTTTTTCAAAATCTGATAATAAGAACTTTATTTTAACTTTTTACAAAAATGTACCTACAGCCGTAAGACAAGTGCAGCTAAGCTCTGTCATGAAGATAAATATGTTTTTTTTTCAAAATCTGTAAAAACAAAAACTCTGTTTGCAATTTTCAAAAAATATACCTATAAGACGAATGCAGCTAAGTTCTGTCATGCAAAAAAATAAGAATTTTTTTTCAAAATGTATGAAAATAAGAACTTTTTTTAACTTTCCAAAAGCATACCTACAGCCATGAGACAAGTGCAGCTAAGTTCTGTCATGCAGAGAAATTAGATTTTTTTCTAAAATCTGAGAAAATAAGAACTAGATTTTAACTTTTTACAAAAATGTACCTACAGCCATAAGACAAGTGCAGCTAAACTCTGTCAACCAGAGAAATAAGATTTTTTTCTAAAATCTGAGAAAATAAGAATTATATTTTAACTTTTAAAAAAATGTACCTACAGCCATAAGACAAGTGCAGCTAAGCTCTGTCAACCAGAGAAATAAGATTTGTTTTTCAAATCTGTGAATATAAGGACTCTATTTTAACTTTCCCAAAACTGTACCTACAGCCATGACACAAGTGCAGCTAAGCTCTGTCATGAAGAGAAATAATTCTTTTTTTCAAAATCTGAAAATAAGAACTTTATTTTAACTTTTTACAAAAATGTACCTACAGCCGTAAGACAAGTGCAGCTAAGCTCTGTCATGAAGATAAATATGATTTTTTTTTCAAAATCTGTAAAAACAAAAACTCTGTTTGCAATTTTCAAAAAATATACCTATAAGACGAATGCAGCTAAGTTCTGTCATGCAAAAAAATAAGAATTTTTTTTCAAAATGTATGAAAATAAGAACTTTTTTTAACTTTCCAAAAGCATACCTACAGCCATGAGACAAGTGCAGCTAAGTTCTGTCATGCAGAGAAATTAGATTTTTTTCTAAAATCTGAGAAAATAAGAATTATATTTTAACTTTTAAAAAAATGTACCTACAGCCATAAGACAAGTGCAGCTAAACTCTGTCAACCAGAGAAATAAGATTTTTTTCTAAAATCTGAGAAAATAAGAATTATATTTTAACTTTTAAAAAAATGTACCTACAGCCATAAGACAAGTGCAGCTAAGCTCTGTCAACCAGAGAAATAAGATTTGTTTTTCAAATCTGTGAATATAAGGACTCTATTTTAACTTTCCCAAAACTGTACCTACAGCCATGAGACAAGTGCAGCTAAGCTCTGTCATGAAGAGAAATAATTCTTTTTTTCAAAATCTGATAATAAGAACTTTATTTTAACTTTTTACAAAAATGTACCTACAGCCGTAAGACAAGTGCAGCTAAGCTCTGTCATGAAGATAAATATGTTTTTTTTTCAAAATCTGTAAAAACAAAAACTCTGTTTGCAATTTTCAAAAAATATACCTATAAGACGAATGCAGCTAAGTTCTGTCATGCAAAAAAATAAGAATTTTTTTTCAAAATGTATGAAAATAAGAACTTTTTTTAACTTTCCAAAAGCATACCTACAGCCATGAGACAAGTGCAGCTAAGTTCTGTCATGCAGAGAAATTAGATTTTTTTCTAAAATCTGAGAAAATAAGAACTAGATTTTAACTTTTTACAAAAATGTACCTACAGCCATAAGACAAGTGCAGCTAAACTCTGTCAACCAGAGAAATAAGATTTTTTTCTAAAATCTGAGAAAATAAGAATTATATTTTAACTTTTAAAAAAATGTACCTACAGCCATAAGACAAGTGCAGCTAAGCTCTGTCAACCAGAGAAATAAGATTTGTTTTTCAAATCTGTGAATATAAGGACTCTATTTTAACTTTCCCAAAACTGTACCTTCAGCCATGAGACAAGTGCAGCTAAGCTCTGTCATGAAGAGAAATAATTCTTTTTTTCAAAATCTGAAAATAAGAACTTTTATTTTAACTTTTTACAAAAATGTACCTACAGCCGTAAGACAAGTGCAGCTAAGCTCTGTCATGAAGATAAATATGATTTTTTTTTCAAAATCTGTAAAAACAAAAACTCTGTTTGCAATTTTCAAAAAATATACCTATAAGACGAATGCAGCTAAGTTCTGTCATGCAAAAAAATAAGAATTTTTTTTCAAAATGTATGAAAATAAGAACTTTTTTAAACTTTCCAAAAGCATACCTACAGCCATGAGACAAGTGCAGCTAAGTTCTGTCATGCAGAGAAATTAGATTTTTTTCTAAAATCTGAGAAAATAAGAACTATATTTTAACTTTTTACAAAAATGTACCTACAGCCATAAGACAAGTGCAGCTAAACTCTGTCAACCAGAGAAATAAGATTTTTTTCTAAAATCTGAGAAAATAAGAATTATATTTTAACTTTTAAAAAAATGTACCTACAGCCATAAGACAAGTGCAGCTAAGCTCTGTCAACCAGAGAAATAAGATTTGTTTTTCAAATCTGTGAATATAAGGACTCTATTTTAACTTTCCCAAAACTGTACCTACAGCCATGAGACAAGTGCAGCTAAGCTCTGTCATGAAGAGAAATAATTCTTTTTTTCAAAATCTGATAATAAGAACTTTATTTTAACTTTTTACAAAAATGTACCTACAGCCGTAAGACAAGTGCAGCTAAGCTCTGTCATGAAGATAAATATGATTTTTTTTTCAAAATCTGTAAAAACAAAAACTCTGTTTGCAATTTTCAAAAAATATACCTATAAGACGAATGCAGCTAAGTTCTGTCATGCAAAAAAATAAGAATTTTTTTTCAAAATGTATGAAAATAAGAACTTTTTTAAACTTTCCAAAAGCATACCTACAGCCATGAGACAAGTGCAGCTAAGTTCTGTCATGCAGAGAAATTAGATTTTTTTCTAAAATCTGAGAAAATAAGAACTATATTTTAACTTTTTACAAAAATGTACCTACAGCCATAACACAAGTGCAGCTAAACTCTGTCAACCAGAGAAATAAGATTTTTTTCTAAAATCTGAGAAAATAAGAATTATATTTTAACTTTTAAAAAATGTACCTACAGCCATAAGACAAGTGCAGCTAAGCTCTGTCAACCAGAGAAATAAGATTTGTTTTTCAAATCTGTGAATATAAGGACTCTATTTTAACTTTCCCAAAACTGTACCTACAGCCATGAGACAAGTGCAGCTAAGCTCTGTCATGAAGAGAAATAATTCTTTTTTTCAAAATCTGATAATAAGAACTTTATTTTAACTTTTTACAAAAATGTACCTACAGCCGTAAGACAAGTGCAGCTAAGCTCTGTCATGAAGATAAATATGATTTTTTTTTTCAAAATCTGTAAAAACAAAAACTCTGTTTGCAATTTTCAAAAAATATACCTATAAGACGAATGCAGCTAAGTTCTGTCATGCAAAAAAATAAGAATTTTTTTTCAAAATGTATGAAAATAAGAACTTTTTTAAACTTTCCAAAAGCATACCTACAGCCATGAGACAAGTGCAGCTAAGTTCTGTCATGCAGAGAAATTAGATTTTTTTCTAAAATCTGAGAAAATAAGAACTATATTTTAACTTTTTACAAAAATGTACCTACAGCCATAAGACAAGTGCAGCTAAACTCTGTCAACCAGAGAAATAAGATTTTTTTCTAAAATCTGAGAAAATAAGAATTATATTTTAACTTTTAAAAAAATGTACCTACAGCCATAAGACAAGTGCAGCTAAGCTCTGTCAACCAGAGAAATAAGATTTGTTTTTCAAATCTGTGAATATAAGGACTCTATTTTAACTTTCCCAAAACTGTACCTACAGCCATGAGACAAGTGCAGCTAAGCTCTGTCATGAAGAGAAATAATTCTTTTTTTCAAAATCTGATAATAAGAACTTTATTTTAACTTTTTACAAAAATGTACCTACAGCCGTAAGACAAGTGCAGGTAAGCTCTGTCATGAAGATAAATATGTTTTTTTTTCAAAATCTGTAAAAACAAAAACTCTGTTTGCAATTTTCAAAAAATATACCTATAAGACGAATGCAGCTAAGTTCTGTCATGCAAAAAAATAAGAATTTTTTTTCAAAATGTATGAAAATAAGAACTTTTTTTAACTTTCCAAAAGCATACCTACAGCCATGAGACAAGTGCAGCTAAGTTCTGTCATGCAGAGAAATTAGATTTGTTTTCTAAAATCTGAGAAAATAAGAACTAGATTTTAACTTTTTACAAAAATGTACCTACAGCCATAAGACAAGTGCAGCTAAACTCTGTCAACCAGAGAAATAAGATTTTTTTCTAAAATCTGAGAAAATAAGAATTATATTTTAACTTTTAAAAAAATGTACCTACAGCCATAAGACAAGTGCAGCTAAGCTCTGTCAACCAGAGAAATAAGATTTGTTTTTCAAATCTGTGAATATAAGGACTCTATTTTAACTTTCCCAAAACTGTACCTACAGCCATGACACAAGTGCAGCTAAGCTCTGTCATGAAGAGAAATAATTCTTTTTTTCAAAATCTGAAAATAAGAACTTTATTTTAACTTTTTACAAAAATGTACCTACAGCCGTAAGACAAGTGCAGCTAAGCTCTGTCATGAAGATAAATATGATTTTTTTTTCAAAATCTGTAAAAACAAAAACTCTGTTTGCAATTTTCAAAAAATATACCTATAAGACGAATGCAGCTAAGTTCTGTCATGCAAAAAAATAAGAATTTTTTTTCAAAATGTATGAAAATAAGAACTTTTTTTAACTTTCCAAAAGCATACCTACAGCCATGAGACAAGTGCAGCTAAACTCTGTCAACCAGAGAAATAAGATTTTTTTCTAAAATCTGAGAAAATAAGAATTATATTTTAACTTTTTAAAAAAATGTACCTACAGCCATAAGACAAGTGCAGCTAAGCTCTGTCAACCAGAAAAATAAGATTTGTTTTTCAAATCTGTGAATATAAGGACTCTATTTTAACTTTCCCAAAACTGTACCTACAGCCATGAGACAAGTGCAGCTAAGCTCTGTCATGAAGAGAAATAATTCTTTTTTTCAAAATCTGAAAATAAGAACTTTATTTTAACTTTTTACAAAAATGTACCTACAGCCGTAAGACAAGTGCAGCTAAGCTCTGTCATGAAGATAAATATGATTTTTTTTTTTCAAAATCTGTAAAAACAATAACTCTGTTTGCAATTTTCAAAAAATATACCTATAAGACGAATGCAGCTAAGTTCTGTCATGCAAAAAAATAAGAATTTTTTTTCAAAATGTATGAAAATAAGAACTTTTTTTAACTTTCCAAAAGCATACCTACAGCCATGAGACAAGTGCAGCTAAGTTCTGTCATGCAGAGAAATTAGATTTTTTTCTAAAATCTGAGAAAATAAGAACTATATTTTAACTTTTTACAAAAATGTACCTACAGCCATAAGACAAGTGCAGCTAAACTCTGTCAACCAGAGAAATAAGATTTTTTTAAACATAAACAATACATTTCAAAAAAAAATAAGAATAATTTAGTTAGTTTTTTAGTAAAAACAATAAACATACCTAATGCTAAATTTGTAAACACACGATGGGCTTCAAAAAAAAATGATCATACAAAGATAGGAATAACTCATTTGAGTTAAGGAAGAAGAAATTCATTCAAGGTGTAGTTACAGTTGCCTAACAGAAACAAGCGAAATTTGTCGGTGTTTATATGAACATATTTACAAAGTTCGTAAATTAGTATACAGGCTAATGGTATGATTTTAAAGATATTACGACAAGGGTGTGTTTTTGGCACGCCAGCCAAGCATCTGACCACTCTTTTCTGAGTAACAAAAACATCAGGTGCCGAAGCAGAAGATCCCCAAAAACATACTCCATAGTTCAGTCTACTCCCCACTTGAGCGTGGTACAATGTTAATATTTGTCCGTTAGTTACAACGGATTTAAATTTCTAAATAAATAACAAATGGAGTTGAGTTTTGCAATTAAACTGTCGCAATGTTTCCTCCAGTTTAGATTTTCGTCTATTATGACCCCTAAAAATGTTGTACTGTCCGTTCTTTTTAAGATGTCATTATTAATACTTATCCCAATATCTGGGTTATTCGTATTCTGATAATTATGAAATCTAATGTAATTTGTTTTAGTGTTGTTAAGATAAAGCGAGTTATCACTAAACCAGAACACTAGGTTTTGTAGAATTTCATTGCATTTATTCTGAAGTCGGATACTGCTAGCAGCGGATATTATTAGCGACGTGTCGTCTGCATATTTCGTCGTTGTACAGTCTTGATTAATTTTTGAATCTAAGCCGTTAACGTAAATTATAAAAAGCACGGGTCCAAGGATAGAACCCTGTGGCACACCAATATTAATGTTTAAATAACTAGAAATTACTTTTCTAATAACACCGCTATCCGAATTAAAATGACTCAAACAAACATATTGACGTCTGTTATTTAGAAATGTTGAAAGCCACCTAAGGGCCGTTCCGCGTATGTCGTAGTTGTCTAGCGTTTGTAAGAGTATGCGTAGATCCACACAGTCGAAGGCCCTGCTAAGGTCACAAAAGACCCCGGCAGGACATTCGCCGCATTCCAAATGAGATATTATTTTATCATAAAAAAGGTGTATAGCATCTGTTGTGCAACACTTAGGTTTAAATCCAAACTGATTGTTTACTATAATTTTGTGTTTACTTAGAAAAGACTCGAGCCTGCTCAGATAACAATATTCAAAAATTTTTGAGAAAACAGACGAAAGTGCGACTGGCCTGTAGTTGCCCATCATTTGCCGATCAGTTTTGTAAAAACAAAAAATCTGTTTGCAATTTTCAAAAAATATACCTATAAGACGAATGCAGCTAAGTTCTGTCATGCAAAAAAATAAGAATTTTTTTTCAAAATGTATGAAAATAAGAATTTTTTTTTAACTTTCCAAAAGCATACCTACAGCCATGAAACAAGTGCAGCTAAGTTCTGTCATGCAGAGAAATAAGATTTTTTTCTAAAATCTGAGAAAATAAGAACTATATTTTAACTTTTTACAAAAATGTACCTACAGCCATAAGACAAGTGCAGCTAAGCTCTGACAACCAGAGAAATAAGATTTGTTTTTCAAATCTGTGAATATAAGGACTCTATTTTAACTTCGCCAAAACTGTACCTACAGCCATGAGACAAGTGCAGCTAAGCTCTGTCATGAAGAGAAATAATTTTTTTTTCAAAATCTGATAATAAGAACTTTATTTTAACTTTTTACAAAAATGTACCTACAGCCGTAAGACAAGTGCAGCTAAGCTCTGTCATGAAGATAAATATGATTTTTTTTCAAAATCTGTAAAAACAAAAACTCTGTTTGCAATTTTCAAAAAATGAGCGAAACACTTCGCCTGGTCTTTCCTATACATTTAAATACATTGTTTTATATTTTCCAACACTTTCGATATACACCTGTCTAGACACGACTAGTTAAAGTAAATAGTTCTTATAAGTTGTAACATCTTGAAGCGGTTGAAGAAAGACCGACCGCTGCGCTGCAAGCATAAGGTTGGGTAAAATATTCGGACTGAATCAACGGAAGCGCGGAAATTGATATTTGAAAATATATTAATAACTCGAGAAGTATTATTTTTAGCACGAAATGACTCTTATTAATTTGTATTTAGAATTTCAAAACCTTTCTGATTTTAAAGCCAAAATGCCACGTTTCCATTAAAAAAAAGTTATTTTTTACCGTGGCCGCCATATTAAAATTGGAAACTCAAGTTTTTTTCTTAAATACAATCGAGAAGAGTTTGCCCTACAACTTTGCTTTTGGGTTTGCGAGTCTATCTATTAAAATAAAAAAGTTAGCCTACACTGAACATTAAACGACTAGTACAAGAATACAACTGCTGTAGAAAGTATGTGAAATTCTTCGAAGGACAAAAAGATTATTATGGGGCAAAAAATTCGATTTTTTGATTTTTTCTAAAAAGATTCTCCAAGAGCAAACAAAAGAAGAAATCAATATTTTAATTTTGTTGCGAAAATTGGGGGGGGGGGGGGGGGGGACAGTAGCCACCCTAAATATTAAAGTATCAAAAATAATATTATGATATTCGGATTTTGCTATGAATGATGAGCTATATTGCTTTAACAGAAATATTTTGTTGCCCCCCGTTAAATAAATAAAAGGGTACCAATTTTCAATTTTCACAAATTCACAGAGGGCGTCACAGTGAAATTATAGCAATGAGCAGAAAAACAAATTGTAGAAGATTTCCAGCTCTATTAGCTTAAAAAGTTTAAACAAAAACGTGTGGGCAGTTTTTGAGAAATATTTTTTTGAAAAATTCCAAAATTTTGGAGTGATGTCATTGCGATCGCTTTTATATTTTCAAAATTAATTATATTTCATCACCCTTGAAGGGCTATCCAACAAGATGTAGTTGATTCCAATCAGATAACTGGTTTTTGAGTAAGTGGGCGTTAAAGTCGAAATGTTCAAAAATTCGTAGCGGCCGCCATTTTAAAGCTAGAAAGTTCGGTAAAAAATCGTTTGATTTGTCCTAAGGCCTTCTTTAATCTCCACTATTAAAGTTTCCAAAATTCAGTTTCTGAAAAAAATTCTACCAAAAAAACATGTCTAACTTCCGCTTCCGGTTTCGGTCTTTTTTAAAAGCTTATTTTGTCGGTGAATTTTTGATATACCCCCTCATTCCAAAGCACATCAAAATCGGTCCAGCCGTTCCGGAGATATAGATTTTCTAAAATCTGAGAAAAACAGGAATTATATTTTAACTTTTTACAAAAATGTACCTACAGCCATAAGACAAGTGTAGCTAAGCTCTGTCATGAAGATAAATATGATTTTTTTTTCAAAATCTGTAAAAACAAAAACTCTGTTTGCAATTTTCAAAAAATATACCTATAAGACGAAGTTAAGTTCTGTCATGCAAAAAAATAAGAATTTTTTTTTCAAAATGTATGAAAATAAGAACTTTTTTTTAACTTTCCAAAAGCATACCTTCAGCCATGAGACAAGTGCAGCTAAGCTCTGTCATGAAGAGAAATAATTTTTTTTGCAGAATCTGTATAAATAAAAACTCTATTTCCAATTTTACAAAAATATACCTATAGCCATAAGACAAATGCAGCTAAGTGCAGTCATGCAGTAAAATAAGTTGTTTTTTTTCAAAATCTGTGAAAGTAAAAACTCTATTTTTAATTTTGCACAAATGTACCTACAGCCATAAGATAAGTGCAGCTAAGCTCTGTCATGGAGATAAATAAGATGTTTTTCAAAATTTAATTTCCCTTCATGATATAGCTTAGCTGTAGGTACCTGTCTAATAGCTGTAGGTACTGTTTTGGAAAAGGTACCTGATTATGCTGGGTGTAATCAGTGGCGTAGCTACCATAGTGCTAGGCGGTGCCGTGCACCTGGGCCCCCAAGCTCAGTGGGCCCTCGGACCCTGACCAGCAAACCTCAAATTGAACTAGCGAAAAATTTTCCCACTTTCGGAATGTAAATAAAATAGGTTGCAACACGACTTTAATAATGGCAACTCATTTTAAAGAATACAGGGGAATTCCCAAGTTTCGAACTTCTGTTCGAAACTTGTGGGGAATTCCCCTGCATTCTTTCTGTTGTTTGTGCAGTGTTTCCGGGGATTCCCCAATGACGTTTTGTAGCGTAGCATTACATTACGTTTCAGTTTCTTGTTAATCTTGTTAATTGTTGGTTGTTCCCTGTTTTGCATAAATTAGAGAATAAGAGAACTAAAATTATACATAAAAAAGAAACCTAGTGGTGCGTTTAAGCGCAAACAACGCCAGGAAAGAGATGATAGTAAACAAAAATTACCAAAAATTGACAAATTTTTTAGTCAGCCTTCTACAAGTAGTTTTGGCCCAAATATTTCTGTTGATAGTGACTCAGATAATGTGACCACTGCAGTGCCGGTTGAGAAGCCTACTGAAGAAGATTTGATCATCATTGCAGTTAAAGATACCGCCGCCGGTGACGATGCCCCCGATCATATCAACGACGACGATGTCTGCACGGCACAGGTAACAGCGGAGGAACCATCGACCTCATCATTTATCGAAAATGTGATCGATCAATCTTCTTATGACTTGGGAAACTTTACGAACAGGATATTAAGTGATAATGAAAAACGTCAAATTCTTGATATGGGGCCTTTACAGCCTTCAGGGCCTTTTCCAAAAGACGTCCGCCAGAACAACGGGTGTTTTTCAAAATCGTACTACTTTTCAACTTCTAAATATGGACCAGTTCATCGTTTTTGGCTGTGTTATTCTAAAATACTAGATGTTGCCTATTGTCAACACTGCTGGTTATTTGCTTCGCAAAGGAATACTGTATGGTGTACGGGCATTCGGGATTGGAGTCATTTATCAGAAAGAATTAAACAACACAGTTTCTCGAGTGGCCACACGGAAGCACGTGCAGTGTATGAACTTTGAAAAAAAAATGATACTATCGACAAGGAACTTGAAAATACAATTCGTAAAGAAACGTCATTTTGGAAAATGGTTCTTCAAAGGTTATTCGATGTCATACTTACCCTAGCAAAGAGTTCTTTGGCTTTAAGAGGACATCGAGAAAACTTAAGTGAGGAAGGGTACCATGGAAATTTTCTGTCCGTTGTAGAGCTTCCCGCCCGATATGATCACATATTGCGGCAAGTTTTGGATATGCCCAAAGGTTTTTTTTTTATTTTTAAGTTTTGTTTTCATTTTATTTATTTATTTTTATTAACTGTCTATATTCTAATTTTTGTTTAAAATCGTGCTTTTTTTGTTTTTTAGGATCTACAAGATATCTGAGTGCAACAATTCAAAATGAAATGATTGAGTGCTTGGGGACCACACTTGAAAATCATCTGCTAGAACAAATTAGAGCGTCACCGTTTTTCGCCTTCATAATGGATACGACACAGGACATATCGAAGGTAGACCAGCTAAGCTTTGTTGTGAGGTATGCAGTAATAACTAGATCGGAAAATGGACAGCCAGTTGATATAGAGGTAAAAGAATCGTTTATAGGCTTTTATGCAGCCATCAAACATGGCGCGGCAGATTTAGTCAACCAGGTGACTTCATTATTTATCGAGAAAAATATTGATTTAAAAAATGTGTGGGTCAAGGTTATGATGGAGCCAGTGTGATGAGCGGTGTGTATAATGGTGTACAATAACGGATTAAGAATATCCAGCCTAACGCGGAGTAGGTACGTACATTGCGCCACTCATAATTTAAATTTGGTGGTAAATGCTGCCGTTAGTACTTGTGTAGAATTACAGGTATTTTTCGCAACGTTGCAAGAAATTATGCAAAAATTCAGTAAGGGTCATATTGTAAACATCATACAGCATCGTTTAAGCCAAAAAAAGTCGTACCGTTCTATTTAAAAATAAACAGTTGAAAATCGCTATTTTGACATTTTACGTCCAATCAAAAAACTGACTGCGCCAAGTTGTACAGCATCCTTCGAAACATATGCATACCAAAAATTTTTAATAAATTCCTAATAATAAACTCACCAAAAAAAAAGGCGTATAGCTTGACTCAGCCTGTATATATAATATAAAACCTAACCAGTTTAGTTAGGGCCCCAGTTTTTTTTTGCACCAGGGCCTTTGGTTACCTAGCTACGCCTCTGCGTGTAATACCAAACCAAATGACGACGCGGTCTAAGCCGAAAGTAAAATGTAACATTGAAAATCTTATTCTAATATAACTCATGAGCAGTCAAAGCATAAACAGAAATATTTTTATCGTATCTCGTTTATTAAATAAAGATAAGTTTTCAATTTTCAAAAACTCAGAAAGCGGCATGCACAGAGAAATCAGCGGAATGGTACACCTACACGAATCAAATTGTAGCTCATCTTATAAGCTTGCACAGAGTTTAAAAAATTTTGTAGTCAGTGTTCGATCAATATTTTTTTGAAAATGTCAAAATTATAAAAAAAATTATCATCGCACAGTTTTGGTAGCTCCAAACATTATCCTAGTTTGTAACATTGTGTACCCTTTACGTCATTTACAATGTCATATTACATTCCGATCTGATCGTTTAAATGCAAATTTTCATAAAAACAGAAAATTAGCGGGCTGGGACATGAACCAAGTTTTAGCTCATCTCCAGCTTTATGAGCTTTCAAAATTTAAAAAATCTCGTTTGGCCAGTGTTTGAGCAATTCTTTTTTGAAAATTTCCAAAATTTTGTTATAAGCGTTTCCTGTACATAATAATTTTGTGTCTCCTTAGAGGTGCCCTACAGCTACTACAATACTAATCGCTTTTCATCTAGAGCTGCCAACGTGTTTTTAAGAAATAAGGCGCCAGTCTCTTTATTTTCTAAAAATCGTAGCGATCGCCGTTTTGAAGTAAGAAGTTCTGAAAAGAAGCGCCGTATGGTTTTCTATCGCATTCCGTTTTCAGATTTAGAATATTTATTTTCCGAAAAAATGCTACCTATAGAACATGGCTAACTTTCGCTTTAAGATTTTTTAAAAGCTTAATTTGTCGGTGAATGTTCGATATTGTCACAATACGACCGATTCCTGACCTATATAACGTTGCATGGAGCAAATGCAGAATATTGAGAACATCACGTAATAATCAGGCAATGTGTTAGCTCATAAAAGGGCTGGTCTTATTGAAGAAGTTGGTTACTGCAATACTACATTCTCCTGGTTCAGTTACGACATTTCCCTACAAGCAACATCCTCTCCAATTCTTAGCACTCACCATGGGGATACTTATCTTGTTTGTTACTATTGTATCTTGTATACGTGTGATTTCTGGTGTAATATTTGACTTTAATATATTGTTCAAACTCTTCGACGAGTTTTATGAAATACCATGGGTCTAGACCAGGCATGGGCAACCTTTTGAGTAGCTGGGGCCAACTGAAGATCCATTTATGTATCGCGGGCCGTAAATAAGATAAAAAAACTACATTCTTTTATAAAAATATTTTTAAAATATATAAATACAAAAAAGTATACAGAAATATATTCAACAAAAACAGAAATTTCTTAAAATGCGAAAATTCAAAAGTAAAAGGTATAAATAATATTTCACTTTCGCATAAAGCGAAATAAAAGAAATAATGCGTTACTCTCGTTTATTTGTACCAGTTTAAAATAATAATCGGTCTCGCGGGCCGGATTGGTGGTTAAATGAAACATGTCTGGCGGGCCGGAAAAAAGTTGTACGCGGGCCGCATACGGCCCGCGGGCCGTAGGTTGCCCATGCCTGGTCTAGACCGTTACTAGCGTTTTCATACTCTCGCGGGAAACACTCTTCCTGAACTTGTTATGAAAATAACTATTTTCGTTCTTTGCATATTTTTGATAACTCTTTAAATATTAACAATTTTTGGTCCGAAGTCGGGGGCGCATTATCTAGCGCCTTAACGTAAGTAGGTAGCGAGTATTAAAAGATCTCTAAGCCACACAATTCTCGGGAATAACCAAACACTAACTCAGACCGTCTGTCTATACTTTCTGTGCCTGACGACGCTGTAATTATCGCCAAAAACATCCCCGGTAGCATAAACAGTAGCAGACCACTATGTTCACAAAAAATTTAAGCATATTTTTTTACAACAATCGAGAATATTTAAATTATGTGAAAGTACCAGCGACGTGTTCCGCTCATTTTTTGTTATACGGTAGAAAATACAAATAACTCATTTCACAAATCAGGTAACTCAAAAAAATAATTACAAATATCAAAAGATATCAGCTGCCCAAGTGAAAATCCCTTCAAACACAGACAGTTCCAAAATATCTATTATCTATAAATGACCAACACTGGACAACTAAATTATTCAAAGGAACAATTCACATTTCAGAGCAAGACAAAGGTTAAAAGAGGGTTGTTATCTTAGGTCTAAGTTGTTTAATCGTACGTAGGTATTAATGGTACTGATTGTGGGTCATTTATTCTTGTTTATCTTTGCTTTTGCTGTTCTTATCATCAGCATTTAGTTGGAAACCAATAACTAACTAAATGTTAAAGTTTTCTGTTATTGTTTTAATTATTGCATTAAAAAAAACTATTATAATTCCAATAGTTGTTGTGAAAAAGGCGAAAGCTCCGACACATTTTATTCTCACATATTGTTAAATAGATATAAAAAATGCAATTGCAAGTTAACAAAAAAGAAAAGTGCCGCTGTAATTTGCATTACGTAACCCTTTTATTAACAATCGTATTTGTGAAAACATTTATAAAAGAAGGTTTTAAGGCCGGTATTACACTATCAAAGATTTGATAAAAGATCTTTTATAAAATATCTTTGTCAAAGAAATTTTACAATGTAATGGGCTATATTTTATAAAAGTTCACGTGGTCACTTGATGCTACTAAAACTTTAATTTCTGAATATGAAAGTTATGAATTTTTGCATAATGTTTAACACGAAAATTACAAAAATAGAAATAAAAGATTAGAGGCGTATCAAGAAATTTCCAATGTGATCAGCACACACATTGATGTAAAAAATCTTCTTTAAGTGCTTTATAAATGGCATCACAGGTTTCGGGTATTATAGAGCTTAATGTACATTGTGGTATTCGCGTAGAATACTTTAAGCTGGAATAACTTTCTCCAGTGGCCAAAAACTGAAGAGTCACAAGAACGCGATTTTCTACACTAATGCAATTTATTAAATGGGTATTGTTTCGCGCAATAAAAGGAGCAACTTTTGATACAACCAGCTGAAATGTAGCATCATCCATTCTTAAATAATTTTTATAACATGACATATCTTCAACTCTGAGTTCCTTCAATAAGTTTTGGTGTATACCTAAAGTGACCATACGTCCCGTTTTCAACGGGACAGTACCGTTTTTAAGCCATCGTCCCGTTGTCCCCGAGAAATCACTCGGGACGCAAAAATGTCCCGTTATGCAAAATGAAGCTATACTGTCCGTATTCATTTGTTTGCAAATTGAAATGAAGGCCAATAATGTTTTCATGCAGATAACCAAACTATTCCAAGTAGCACAAAATATTGCTATTATATGAATCAAATATCATTATAATATTTCTTCAAATATTATTATAATATAACATATATCAAACTAATATTTAAAGTTGCTGTATAGCAAATATTTGTAAGTAATATTAAGTCATCGTTAATAGAATATTTTTCCACAATATTATCAACCAAAGTTGTAGAAAATATTACCTAAATATTACGCGCTGCTGCATGACAAATATTAGTTTCAAATATCAGAAAAATATTACTTGCATCTTTTTTCAAAATATTGCTACGATAAGATATACCAAATATTGTTTAAATATTAATAACCAATATGAAATTAATATTAAAAGGTAATATTGAAGCAATATCACTTAGACATTTTTGGATAATATTACTCAGCTCAGATTTACAAAATGTTATTTAAATATTATTACATAATATTTAACCAACATTTGGTAATATATATGATTGCCAGTTCGGTAGTAAGCGTAAGTCTATGGGGCGCCAAGTGTAAAGTGAAAATTTGCTGTGCATTTCACGGTATTTAAGGCAATTTGTCCCAATATTTATTATATGTATATACACACATTTAGCTAAATGCTTTTTATTTTAATAAATCGTTGTAGATTTAAATCAATCCTTAAACATTTGGTTTAAAGATTCCAATATTTAATAAAGCACTAGAGATTTAATTAAATCTTAAAACATTTACTTTAAATTTTCAATTATTTAGTAAATCTTTATGTATTTATATAAATCTGCACATATTTGTTTTAAATCTTTCTATATTCAATAAATATTCGCAGATTTAAATAAATTTTTACCGATATAAATAAATCTTTACAAATTTAAATAAATGTTTCAACATTTAATTTTAAGCTGTCACATTTAATGTTAACCTGTCATATTTATTTGACCTTGGTGAGCCCAGCAGACAGGCAGGGTCATGGTGGGAGCGTTCAACGTTTAAACAAAACAGACTCAAACTACATTCTCAAGGGAATGTTGAGGAAATTTTATTGTATAAATAATAAATTATGCAATGTTTATGTTGTTAAATATGTTGTTATGATGTTAATGATTGAACCAACATTAATTGTATAAATTCTTGAAATACGAAAAACTTGTTCATAATTGTTGAACGTTACCACCAGTTTAAACGGTCTTGGTCTTCTATGTAGGTTGGGTCTACCAAGGTCAAATAAATATGACAAGTTAACATTAAATATGAGAGCTTAAAATTAAATGTTGAAATATTTATTTAAATCTGCAAGGATGTATTTATGTATTTAAAAATATTGAAAAATTTAAAACAAATATGTGCAGATGTATCTAAATACATAAAGATTTACTAAATAGTTGAAAATTTAAAGTAAATGTTTTAAGATTTATTTAAATCTCTAATGCTTTTTTAAATATTGGAATATTTAAACCAAATGTTTAAGGATTTACTTAAATCTACAAGGATTTATTAAAATAAAAAGCATTTAGTTAAATGTGTGTATATATAATAAATATTGAGACAAATTCCCTCAAATACCGTGAAATGCACAGCAAATTTTCACTTTGCACTTGGCGCCCCATATAAGTCTACGCTGGAATCTGCTAAGATTGCATTTGGAATTTCGCAGTAGCACAACTCATCTAAAAGCAATGTTAATAACTAAAGGCAATATAAATCAGTCTTGTTAAGAGTTTTATACTTATTTGAAGTCGTCACCTGCACTATTAAAACAAATTTGTTCTTCAGAGAATTATAAATGAGTTTGAAATATTGATAGTTATTTTATATTTGTTTTTCTTTTTTTCTTTATTTGAATGTATAAGGATAACATCAATAAACCAATAAACTTAACATGTTCTTTAAAATTTTATTGACAATAAAACCAATAAAGTGTGTTTCGTACAATATTTTGTGGTTTTATCGATTTTTATTTAATTTTTATTAATTTTTAAAACACGTCCCGTTTTTGAAAGAAAAATAAATGGTCACTTTATGTATACCCAGATCGTCACGTCTCGAAACCCATGGTTTAACCCACTCACGTCTTCTTTGCTTTTTACTCTTAGTCTTTTGTTTTTTAATATTGCACAAATTATGACAATTGAACTAATTGAAGCCACACAAGCATAGAGCTGTTGTTCATCCATCATAATATGATGACAACTGTGATAAAATATTTTATGTAGTGTAATACTAGTTTTCAACTCTTTTTTTAATCTTTGAATAAAAGAATATTTTATAAAATCTTTTATAAAAGATCTTTTATCAAATCTTTGATAGTGTAATACCGGCCTAATAGGGGGAGGAAACAAATGAAATATGAAATAAACCTAATTTCTTTATGTGGAGCAAAAAGTTATATTTTTACAACTAATTGTTAATAATTATAAATTTCAATATGTTCACGCCTTATGACTTTCCATGTTGTAATTAGCATGGCTCCTACGCCCTAATTTTAAACATAATTTCGACCGTGGTGTAAACGTGCCCGACCACTGTAAACGGCCGTGTAAACTAACGCGCGACGCGCATGAATGCTGTGTCCGAGGAGTCTCGTCGTCTTGTATTTTTGATGTACAGGTAGAATGCGTTGCAACTTGCACTGTACAGTAAAGGTATAAATAAGGAACTCTTTATCATGTGGTACAGCAACATAGATAATGTCACTCGATTGTATTGTATATGGATTGTATTGGCGCCATTGCTTTCTTAAACTGTTTGGAGTGCAACTCACGCTTCAAATTGGTCTAATTTTATGTGAAAAGGTTGAGTAAGCCATTGATTTTAAACCAAAAGGTATAAATCACAAGGAGGTTTGAAGTCTTTCATGGTGAGCTACTATTATTTGCTGTATTTACATAATTCTATTTCCTGTATTTAGTATTGTAGATAAACGTTTTTGTGGGATTTATAAAACGGTAGAACCCCTGATATATCTGATTCTCAGCGGGCTGTGGAATGAAAAGTCACGTCTTTACTAGATTAAGGGAATGTTTATAATGTCAATTTTAGGTTAGGTTCTCTTGATACAGTAATGTGGTTAAATCTGTTTTGCTGTTTTGTGTGGACAGATTACAGATAGATAATATTGTCACAATTGTACTGTTAGGAAAAACGAAAATCAACTTTATTAACATTAATTAAAACACAAATTTGGTTTGTAAAAACACTTTTACTGGTCTCCTTCTTAGCTTTACGTACTTTTAAATTTCTTTTTTTCATTTGCCGAGTAAATACCAAGTCTAAACAAAATGAACGATAAATTTTGTTCCAAAATGGTCTGATTGTTTAATACTTCCAATTTGAAGTGTGACTTTAGGTGCGTCAAAATACATTTTAATTTTGGACGATCGCAAACCGTGAAAACGATGGTCTTGTGTTTGATTTGAGCTGGCCATCTAACAACCTAAATTTTGGTTATTTGTTTGTTTAACAATATAAAATGCGCAAAGGAATATTTGATATTTTGTAGTAGTATATTTTACCATCTAAAGTTAGTGAATTCGTAGTTACATTGAATTTTTTGTTTTATGCTTTTAGGCATATCATAATTATTGACGATTTTTAATACATAAGACAAAGGCAACAATTTTGGCTAGTTCGATAATTAACACTCTCAAGTACACAAAAGTGGAAATACGAGCTGTTTTGCACGCGGCTATAATGTTGGCCGATTAATTTATGAACTGATACTTTGACAAATATCGACAATATATTTAAAATATTGATAAAATAACAATATTCGAGAAGTAGCAGTTAACTAGAATGGAAAATTGTAGAAGTTCACACATAAGATTCAAAAATCAAATATAATCCTTCCACCCCCCGAAACGCATAAGAATTCAGTGTAAATGAAACGAAGAAATGAAGTTTTTAATACTGTTCCATTATACAACAATTATTTGACACCGTTTACCTACTGTATTAGTGTTAAGAAAAAAATTTAAAGCCACCAAAAAAACGACACCACGACCTCAGCAAACCAACTAATATTAATTGAGTTTAGGTAAATAAAATACTTTTTATTTCAACAATATTTATTTATTTTAAACTTATATGCATTTTGACATGGTACATATCACTTTTGCTTTGGTACTGACGGATATTGAGATGTATGAAATAAATTTAAGTCATAATTTTTTAATGTTTCGGAGCTCCACAGCAACGCCTAATAAACATAGGTATAATGCACACAGGTTTTATTGGTCCAGTGGAGCCTACTTCCGGAGAAGCAGCTGGCATGGCTCAAACTAGTGGTATCCAATTAGGGCTCCAAACAGCCATACAAAATCAAGCAGGCTCCTGCTGCATCTAACAGGTAAAGTAAATTTTTATACTATTCTGTACTTTAATTAAATATTTAACTTTATTTCAGGTTCATAACTTCCAGATTCTGAAAAAAGGTAAGCAAATTCAGCGGCAGCAGGTATTGTTGTTGCATCCTCATAAATGCCAATGATGTGAATCACTAGCCATGGTCAAGTGTGGAAATGCACATTACCGCATTGTACAACCATGAAAACTGTTTTAAATCATATGACAACTTGTCAAGCTTGCAGGAGTTGTTCTGCCACTTGTACAGTTTCTTTGGTTCGTGCATTTTAAAGTTAATTTTACCTCGAAGAACGTAAAACTCTTTCTTAAATTTCAATTTGCTGTACATTTTTCCATTTGGAAGCGCACCTGTATGAAACATTCCTCTTAAGCCATTTCACTGACTTCATATTGTATTTGGCCAATGTTTTTATTCACCAAGTAGTTGATCACGGGATTTCTTGTACGATATCAGGGTGAATAAATTTTATGTAGTTTGTCTTCAAAATTTTTGAAGAAACTAAGGTGTAAATGTAATATGGATTTTTTCCTTCTTCATTGTTTTCTTCCATATTTCTTGCTTGGTTCGACTCCATAGTATTTTCGCTGTCCTCGTGTACGCCAGTCCCAACTAAACCATTCTCCAAGACACAATGTACTTAAAAATATTTTCTTACAGACTTGCGTAACATCTTGTCCAAAAATGAGATTTTCGATAAACTGAAAACTGTACATTATTCTGAATCAAAGAGTCTGAAATTCTGTCGAATTGAGGTAGACGGCGCGTTGAAAACCTAAATTCCATATAGTTCCAAGTAACATTTATAAAAGTTATATTGACAATCATAAGGTTGTGCGTGAAACATGTAAAAGTACCTAAAACAATGCTAATCAGTAGCTTTTAATTTCAAGAAAAACCTAAAAAATCACTCCCAAGCCACAGAGTTCTAAGTAAAACACATTTTTGTTTAATTTGGTAATTTTTTAAATATACTATTTTAAAAATGTTTTTCCAAATGTATAAAAGTTTATCAAAATGTTTAATGTACTGAATTAATATTTAATCTAAACTCGAAACATCAATGGTTTATATTTTATAACAATTTTTTTCTACTTCCATGTTTAAAATGCCGTTTATCGCATATGTTTCCGTGACGCTAAGTGACCTTTTAAACACACCTCGACAAGCTGTGTCTTTGTGCGTTTTAGTCACGAGCTGAAGTTAGCTCTAGGTTTTTAATGTACGCTTTAGTCACGGGCTGAAGTTAGCTCTAGGTTTTTAATCGCAAAAATCAATTGAAAATCAACTGAAAATCAAGTTAGTCGTCACTTGTCATCAATCTGTCAAAATAATTAATATTGCTTAAGATAATAAAATAATTTCCAAATTTTAGTATTTTTGTGATGGTCGTAGAAAAAGTATAGTATGCAATTCGTTTTAGAAACTTTTCTAGATACTCGTTTTAATAAACACTCGCTCCGCTCGTGCCTAATAAAACTCGTGACTAAAATGCCGTTTCTAAAACTTGTTGCATAATATACTATTAACTAAAATTTGCTCTTGTGTATAAATTGCTAAAATGTAGTTGAAACCCTATGGTTCTAGGGTCGCAATATATACAGGGTGTCTCAGACATGACTCCCCAGGCCTATAACTTTGTTATTGTTAAAAATAACTATAATAAACTATATATATTCGTAAATGGGAGCAAATTCTCTATAAGATGGGGAAAGAAAATTTTAGAAAATCTGTACTCATATTATGGCAGCGATATTCATCTTTTTTTTTTCAAATTGCACACTATGCTTTTTTTCGGTCATTCTGATAGTACTCTTTATTCTCCTTACAACCATGTAAACCAATATGGGTCGTACATAAGAAAATTTTCGAAAAAAATACGATTGAAAGTTGAAGTCTAGGTTTGCCATGGAAACAACTGATTTTTGTAATTTGTACTCATCGGCGATGAAAACAATAGCGTAGTTTAAAAAAAAATACCTTACTACAGTTGCAGTAATATTCCTCCAGAATTATTAATAAAAGTTACAAGTAGAGAATTTCTGCATAGACTTGAATGTTGCGCAACTGAAAACGGAGAGAATTTTGAACAATTTTTGTAATTATAATTAATTTGTTATTAGCATTCAGTTAATTAAGGTAATATTGTATAAAAATAAAATGGGTATTTTTTTTTACACTACGCTATTGTTTTCATCGCCGACGAGTACAAATTACAAAAATGAGCGAAACACTTCGCCTGGACTTTCCTATACTTATAAATTAACATTGTTTTATATTTTCCAACACTTTTGATATACACCTGTCTAGAAACGCAAAAGCAGTGTTTTAAAAAAACTATAAAATAAAAAAAAATTTTTGGCCCCAACCGAGGCGCGACCCCACAACTACTTATGTAGTAAAACGGCAGTACACTCGAACACACCTGCATATCCAACCATGCTATTCCGGAGCTACCCGTTATTGTTAAATAAGTGGCTATTGAATGCGTGCGCAATAGAAATGCATAGAACGTTCAGAACTCTAGAAAGTATGTGAAATTCTTCTAAGGACAAAAAGATTATTAAGGGGCAAAAAATTCGATTTTTTGATTTTTTGTAAAAAGATTCTCCTAGAGAAAACAAAACAAAAAACCAAATTTTTAATTTTTTATCGAAAAAATTTGGGGGGAGGGGGAACAGTAGCCCCCCTAAATATGAAATTTCGCAAAAATATTATGATATTCGGATTTTGCTGTCAATGATGAGCTATATTGCTTTAACAGAAATATTTTATTGCCCCCCGTTAAATAAATAAAAGGGTACCAATTTTCAATTTTCAAAAATTCATAGAAGGCGTCACAGTGAAATTATAGAAATGATCAAAAAATAAAATTGTAGCAGATGCCTATCTCTATCAGCTTAAAAAGTTTAAACAAAAACGTGTGGGCAGTTTTTGAGAAATTTTTTTTTGAAAAATTCCAAAATTTTGGAGTGATGTCATTGCCATCGTTTTTATATTTTCAAAATTAATGATATTTCATGGTATAGTACCCTTGAAGGGCTAACAAACAAGATGTAGTTGATTCCAATCAGATAACTGGTTTTTGAGTAAATGGGCGTTAAAGTCGAAATTTTCAAAAATTCGTAGCGGCCGCCATGTTGAAGCTAGAGAGTTCGGTAAAAAATCGTTTGATTTGTCCTAAGGCCTTCTTTAATCTCCACTATTAAAATTTCCAAAATTCCGTTTCTGAAAAAAATGCTACCAAAAAAACATGTCTAACTTCCGCTTCCGGTTTCGGATTCTTTTTAAAAGCTTATTTTGTCGGTGAATTTTTGATATACCTCCTCATTCCAAAGCACATCGAAATCGGTCCAGCAGTTCCGGAGATATGAGCGTTACCCACAGACAGACACACACACACACCCACAGACAGACATTTTTTAAAAACCACTTTTTTAGGATCCTGGAAGCCCAAAACATGTATTTCCGTCAAAATCTCGATTTTGAAATTTTGCATGAAAACAATACTTCCCTATACTGAAAGTATAGGAAAGTAAAAATCAGTTGTTTCCATGGCAAACCTAGACTTCAACTTTCAATCGTATTTTTTTCGAGAATTTCCTTATGTAAGACCCATATTGGCTTACATGGTTGTAAGGAGAATAAATACCCCAGGACATTTATCCGTTAACCGAGGACAGCGATTAATACAGTGATTGTCTTTTATTGTTAAGTAGTATAATAATCTAAGCAATAATATGTTAACGATTACTTAAAAATGTAGCTACTGAGGGGCCTTCGCCGACCTCGTCGTTTTAATGTTATGCATTTTGTATCAAAACGCTACTGTGAATAGCACCAAGGGTGCTGAACCAGTTAAATAAATTTAAAAAAAAAAAGGAGAATAAAGAGTACTATCAGAATGACCGAAAAAAAGCATAGTGTGCAATTTGAAAAAAAAAGTTGAATATCGCGGCCATAATATGAGTACAGATTTTCTAAAATTTTCTTTCCCCATCTTATAGAGAATTTGCTCCCATTTACGAATATATATAGTTTATTATAGTCATTTTTAAAAATAACAAAGTTATAGGCCTGGGGGTCATGTCTGAGACACCCTGTATTTCTCTCCAACTTGAAGATGATAGTTTAGAGCAAAACTTTATTGGGAATTTTTAACAGTTGCGTTTTAAATAGTTGATGGTTGTGGTGTATGAACTTCCACAACAATAAATAATGGAAATAAAAACCTTGTCAAATTTCACTTAATAAATTTTGTCGTTGCTAGTTTCGCTTTTTAGAGTTTTTTGAGCAACAGACAAATTACATTTTCATGTTTTTAAAGGCTTCTAGGGATACATGTGTGAGGAACGGGGTTATCAAGAAATTTTGAAAACAATGTTGCAACTTATATTAAGGGTTCTTTGTACCTACCTTACATTTTATACACACGTCAGAAAAGTCTAGGGATATTTTTCAAAAGGTAGGTATTTTAATTAACAACTTAGTTTTCGAAAAGTATTTATATCCTATATTAATACTAATTGTTTAATATGAAATAAAATAAGGTAAAAAGTTTTTCCACAAAGAAACTGTATAACAAAAAGAAATTATCAAAATATGACTTTTTTTAACTATACGGACAATTCGTGAGAAATTTAAAAAAACAATTTTTAGTACAGAGTATGACCTCCACGTTGGTTAATCACAGCTCTACACCTATTGTTCATAGACAAAATAACATTGTCAATATCTTCTTGGGGTAAACGTGCCCATTCTGCCGTCAGAAGCTCCCGGAATCTAAATTCATTGTGAATGTTGCCAGGACCATCTTAATACACCGGGCCGGCTCATGCTCGTAAAAAGTTTCTAAAGTGGAGGGGAAAGCGCCCTATGGCTGATGCCGTGTCTGGTCGTGCCAGGACCAGTCTTGTCCACTCGAAACAGTGAAATAGTAGGCACCAATAGTTCATATTACTTTTGCCTTAATTATTGCTATTGCTTATATTGTTTTTGTGTGCTATTTAAATATTAAATCCTAATGGCATACAACGACAAAATGCATCATTGTGCGTCAGATTATTTGATGAAAAAATATATCAGCTCTTAGAATGCTTCAGAGCGACTTAAAAATTAATGCTGATGGAACCATACATTTTTTAGACACAATATCTTCTTGGTGGAAAATAGTTAATTGCGACAGCCCTTACAAAGGTATTCACCTTAGAGACCCATATTGTGATCCTATAAAACAAGTAGATGACAAAAATATTCAAATTCTAGAAAAATTTATAACGTGGTTAAAAAATTGGGACAAATTACAAGTTGAAAACGTAGAAAAGCGGCATGGTAAACTTACACAACAAACTCAAGAGGCGTTAATACATACTTGTGAAACGTTAATTTTAATATGCAAGTATTTATTAACCGAACTAAATTTTAAATATGTGAAAATTTCAAACAGACCCTCTTGAAGGAAGGTTTGGCCAATACAGACAAATGAGTGGAGGGAGTTACAACGTTTCTGTAACTGAAATATTAGAGTCCGAAAAGAAAATTAAGCTATTAAGTTTACTGAAAATTAAATCTGTTAGAAAAGGCCAATTTGAAATTAAAACGCTGATTTCTGAAATAAACGATGTGCATTTTATTGATAATGATATACACGCAATTTATGAAGAATTCGACAGGCACATTGACGTCGTTGAAATTACAAAAAATGACCATATGGTTTTAATTTACATAGCAGGATATATAGCTAATAGTTTAGGATCAAAACTTACAAGTAAAAATTGCATTAATTGTTTAACTATTGAAAAAATTTTGGAATACGACTGCAGCCCGGAAGCATATTCCTATATAAAAGATTTAGACAGGGGTGGTTTAAAAGTGCCAAAAGAATTTTTATTAGAAATATTAATAACAATGTTTAAAACTTTTAAAGTACTTATTAGTGAAATATACGAAGAACAATATATTGCAGCTACAAACCAAAGAGGTCTTTTATGCAAATTAAGTGTAGAGCATTTCGATTCAATTAATTTTGAAGATCTCGACAACTGTTTGTGCAACAGCAGAAAATCTGTTGTTGATAAAGTAACAATGATTTTTTCTAACATATTATTGAATAATTATACAAAAACTAAAAATGATGTTAAACGTGAGTCTAAAAAAAGAAAATTGAATACCTTTCATTTAACATAATAAAGAATTGTTATTGTCAATTAAAATTAATTGTAGTGTAGATACTATGTACTGTATCTGAACTAAATAGTGTTTAATTTTTAAGTACAATGTTCTATTTTTTATTACTGTTTATTTCCACTTTAAATGTTTAATTTAGTAGTGATTCATTAACATTATACTGAATATATGTATCTTCGACGTACGTCTTTTTATGGAAATAAATATGAAATTCTGCATTTGTGTTATTTACTTATTAATGCAAACCCCAATAAAATAAATATTCGAAAAATGGTGACGTTTTATTATACTTCAATATCGTAAATTAATTAAAACATATAAAACGCCCTATACACCGCATGCATTTTACGGGCGCCATCCCCTCCACAGCGCTACAGCATGAGCCGGCCCGGTGTATTAAGATGGTCCTGATGTTGCCCATGTGTGGAGTGATTCTTCTTTGAAGCATGTCCCACACATGCTCTATTGGATTAAGGTCCAAGGATTGTGCTGGCTATGGCAATACTTCAATTCCCTCGTTATTCAATCAGTTCGTTACAATACGCGCGGTATGTGGACGACCATTGTCACGCATGGGACGGAAGTTTTCACCAACAGCACCAGCAAATGGACGCACAAGGGGTTGAACAATGTTATTCAAATATTGCTGAGCTCTCAGGAAACCATTTGGAAAAATGAGCTCGGTTCTACCGCCAATGATTATACCGCCCCATACCATTAAAGTACCACCTCTGTAAGTGTGTACTTCCTGGACGTGCCTTAAACGTTCTACATTTCCGGATCTTCTCCACACTCTTGTCCGACGAGAATCTGGATGAAATCCAAATCTGGACTCATCACTGAACAAAACTGTAGCCCAATCATTTTCATCCCAGTTCTGAAAATGTCGACACCAGTCTAATCTTGCTCCTCGATTGCCTCTAGAGAGAGGTGGACATCTGAGTGGTCGTCGAGAATGGAGATTGGCTTCGTGGAGACGATTTCTGACAGTATCGCGGCTAACGATGAAGTTATGCGCCCGCTGTAACTCCATAACCAACTCAGGTGCTGTAATTGTAGGTTGTCTTCCAGCAGTTAAAACCAAGAATCTGTCCTGAGCTGCTGTTGTAGAGCGACCACGTCCTGGATGTTGTTCGGCCGGACTTACAGTTTCCCTAAAACGTCTCCATAACCGGCTGATGACACTTTGGGAAACACCTGTCTGCTCAGCTACGTCGACTTGCTTCATGCCAGCTGGAAGAAGGCCTACAGCTCGATTCATCTCTTCTAAAGTTAAATGTTGTCGTTCCATTGTACAACAATATATTTTCAATGAAATCACTAAGCAAACATACTGTGGAATGAATAAAGTCGAACACTTAAATGGAGCATAAGAATTCAATTTTTGACATCTATCGCGCTTATCAGGTTTTTGTTCTCGCTTTCGCGTGTTTTCCACAACAAACTATTCGAACTTGAGCATTTCAACTGTTACATACGTTAAATGAACAATGTAAACGATACACAATTTATTTTTATGATTTTGTAAAAATATCCTTAGACTTTTCCGATGTGTGTATATTTGTAAAATCTATTTAAAACTGAGACAAGGGCGAACTAGGTATATAAATCGTATTTTATCGTTTAATAGGGCAACTGAACTATTTTTGTTGTATTTATTAATTTCAAGTGCTGTCAGAAAATTAAATTTTTGACATGTTACAAACGTGCAAGAGCTTTGGTTTGAAATTTGTAGACAATTCAGGGCCTAAATACATTCAAGTGCCTACTATAATTACACACATGCACAATTTCGAAGAATATAGATAGCCACACCGAATCATCTCACACCTAAACTTCACCAGCACGAATACTCTTGTGCGATATCATCATTCCTCAAAAAACAATTGACAAAGGAGGTTGTTTACGTTAAGTCATTGTTTTGAATTTGGTGTGAAGACTTCCGGCGTGAATTTCTGCTACATTTGATATTGTATTATCATACAGCATACTTCTAAATTTTAAGGCAATAACAAAATAATGTAGTTGATAAGAAATATAGATATAGTAAGACCATCCAATTTTCGTTTTAAATTCTAAACTTCAAACTTGTTTTTTGTTACCATGCACTCTTTGTGGAAATGTATTCAAAGCATTAAACAATCCGATAGAAATCTGGCTATAGTAATTGTGGGGTAAGTGAAAAATTCAAAAAAAAAATTTTATTCACATTTCCATGAGGAACTCGTAGGAATAAACAAATTTTGACGTTTAAATTTAAAAATAAAAAACGAGAACTACGGTGTTGTTTAATAACACTATTTTAATATACTTTTTTTTACAGATAATTTTTGATGGGGCAGATGTAGCAGGGATGTAATGATAATTTCAGTAATTGAAGACGGTACATCCTGCAAAGAATTGAAGAAAGTTGCTTATAGTATAGACTCTTATCATCCAGAATAATAGGTGGCATTTGAGTAGGTATTTTGTTTTCTTTTAAGATACTAAAAATTTATTGTTTTCCTGTCATAATCGACAGGTTTTGAATTTTTGAACCTGTTGCTGTTATAGGCGGCATCTCTTCATCGATTTTAAATATCCTGCACATTTTCCTTAGTCTTAAATGTTTTATTTAGCAAATATTAATATTATACAGAGCGAGTCGAAAGCATGGAGACACCGATTTTCCGGCAGTATTAATTTTTAGAAAAAAAAAATCAAATAAAAGTTGTAGGGAACCAAGAGGATCACATTTTAAAATTATTTGCAATATATGTATGTAACTGAAGCACACCAAATTTATGTAACTGAAGCATACCAAATTTGTTTTTTTTAATAGATCACCCTGTGAATTTTTACATATTCTTATTCACCTTTTAATTGCTTTTTATGAATGTGTTTTGTTTTTGGAAATCTATTGCGGCATTGCCAAGTTATTCAACTTTTTTCGAAAAATTTGACATTTGCAGCCCTTACTAATAAAATCTATATGAGCGGTATTCCCTCAGATAAAACAAATGGTAAATGTTAGTCAAAACCATGCACTATCTTCAAAATATTTTAAAGTTAAATTTGGTTATTCGGGGTTTTGTGGCAACGTTGCAAAAAATTTCTAACTAATTCGTCATCACATAATGTTGCTTTTTTTCAAGATTTTTAAACAATTTTCCCCCCGTCTGGATTTGTGAATTTTACGAATTATAGAAATATTTGAAAACATGCACAAATCAAGCAAGAAATACTTTTTTACTACGTTCAAACACAATTATTTTTTAATGAGTATCTGTATATAAAATACTTAATCACTTTAACAATATCTATTTATTTAAACCAGTGATGTGAGTCTCGGTATTTTACCAATCGGTAAAATGGTAAAATGGTATTTTACCGGTAAAGTAAAATCACATTTTACCGGTAAAATGGTAAAATCATTTCGAATTGCCGTGCGCAGGCGCAGATATTCGTCGTACTCCAAAACAAAACATTATTTTTCTTGGAAAGGGTCAGAAATGTTTTGTGGTAGGAAACCTAAATAAAGATTAATTTGTTTAAACCAATCATATTATAATATAATAATATATATTAAATATTTTTTATTTTTGTTATTAAAAGTTACATCAATTACATTTATTAAGTTTGTTTAACTTTATGTTTATATGTATAAGTTTATTTTATCTAAATGTTTATTGCGATTTATATCTTCATATTTTTTATTTTCGTTATCACATTTTGCTTTGTATTTAATTTAGGTATACTTTAATAATTATAACTGTAACTGTAAGTTACATAACCTTATATTTTTATAAACTATAAATAATTGTATTTTTGTGTTTTGGTATCGAGTATTAAGTAGACCTGTCGAGTATCTAGTATCAAACTAAATGGTTTTTCATAAGGAATCCACTGACATCACTTTTTGACGTGAAATTAATTTTACCGGTATTTTACCGGTAAAATAATGATTTTACTTACCGTTTTTTATTTTACCGGTAAAATCACATCACTGATTTAAACCTTATACGTATTTCGGCATGTTTACATGCCATTGTCAAAGGTTATATGGAAATAAACAGTTAGTGTTGTTATAGCAATAGAACTTTTTACTTATCTTGGTAATCGTCTGCAGATGACTTGATTTCTTATTCCAAAATGTCCAGTAGAGGAGAATTTAACAGATCAATTTGCTCATTCATTAACGGTACAGTTTTTAAATGTTTGTGAATTTCAAAAGCTTCTAGTATATCTAATTTACGTTTATCATCACAAAAGTGTAAACATTTTATGGTGTTATTAGATGTCATTGAATGATTTTGTTCTAGTAAGTTTAGCGTAATTGGATTTATGTGGGTGTTTGTATTTGTAACAACGTACGTGTTCTTTATACCTAATATCAAAATTTCTAATTGTCTGGCCTATATAAACCGAATTACAATGCGAACAATTTAATTTGTAAATGCCTGATTTTAACAAATCGTCTGTTTTTGATTTTGCATTAAACAAAGTGTTTAAGATGTTCCTAGTTGTTTTAAAGCTTACTTTATATTTATTTGTTTTGTTTATAATTTTAGCAATTTTTTCTGATTTCTCACCAAAATATGGGATCGAAGCATATTTAATTGTATCGAATGAAGTTAGGATATTCGGATAAATTTTTTGAATGGCTAATTTATAATCTTTTTCTTTAATTAATGTATCAATAAGTTTAGTATTATAACCATTACTGTATGTAATTTGTTTAATAATTGAAATTTCTCTATTATAATTAATTTCATCTAAAGGGACCGTCAAAGCCCTATGTATCAGGGACCTGTATGCTGCTAATTTATGTGTTTTATGGTGACAAGAATGGTGTGGTATTGTAATGTTTGTTTGTGTAGGTTTTCTATAAACTGAGTACTCAAATTTATTAGTTGAATTAATTTTTATGTTTAAATCTAAAAAGTTAATGGACTTATTTTGTTCCGTTTCTAGTGTAAATTTTATGTTTGGGTGCAAGCTGTTAATAAAAATTAAAAATTCATTAATTAAATCAAATGAACTATTAAAACATGCTAAAATGTCATCAACATAACGAAACCAAAATATAACTTTCTCAGATTGATTTGATTCGAATATTTGATCTTCTAGATTTTCCATAAATATGTTAGCTAAAAGAGGTGAAATTGGACTTCCCATGGGTAAACCATCTTTTTGGAAATAAATTTAATTATTAAAAGTAAAATAATTTTGATTGGTGCAAAGTTCAAATAATTGAATCAACTCAGTCCGTTTTATTAACTCAACATTTTTGTTAATAAGAATATCATTTAACAAAGGAATACACTCTTGAGGAGGTATTTGGGAAAACATATTAGTAACATCAAAACTAACTAGCTTGCTTTGTGGTGGTAAATGTTAGTTAGACAACTTTTTGATTAATTCGAAAGAATTTTTAACTGAATATTTTGGTTTATAATCAAAACTGGTAACTATATTATTTAGTATTTTTGCTAGCATATGGTTGGGTGCATTTATGTATGATACTACTGGTCTAATGGGCATGTTGGGTTTGTGTATTTTTAATAAACCGTATAGTTTTGGTGGTTGTGGATTTGGATTTATTATTTGTCTTTTTTGATAATCTGTTAAACAAATCTGGCAATTTTCTAATGTTTGTTTCAATTCTTTTTGATAATTTTTGGTAGGATTACTAGTTAAAGTTTTTAAGTTTGAATTGGTTATGAAATCATTAATTTTTTGTAAGTAAATGTCATTGGGTAATATAACTAATGTGTTTCCTTTATCTGCCTTGACAGAAATCAGATTATTTACTGAAATTTTTTCTTTAATCGATTTAAGTAATAAATTATTTTGATTATTTATTTTATTTTTTGATTTATTGGTATTGATTGACATCTCTTTTAATAAATTAGCAATTTGAAATTAATTCAACTAATAAATTTGAGTACTCAGTTTATAGAAAACCTACACAAACAAACATTACAATACCACACGATTCTTGTCACCATAAAACACATAAATTAGCAGCATACAGGTCCCTGATACATAGGGCTTTGACGGTCCCTTTAGATGAAATTAATTATAATAGAGAAATTTCAATTATTGAGGAGAACGTAGAGGGGCGTTGAGCAACTGTCATCCGCAGCCTCGACCTCTACGAAAACTACGCTCTCATTGTAAGTGAAGTGAAAGTGAAAAGTGGAAAAGTAGTGGAAAGTGAGAAGTGAAAGACGCGAGAAACCAAGACAAACAATAAAAACGGTAGGACAAGAATATAGATCAGAAAATCCGAAAAACCGAGTTAGAACTAACAACATAGTGGCCAAAATCGCATACTCTGACGCAGCGCGTACGTCATAACCACGCCCGCAACGTATCGCCCAGACGAGCCGAGATTGGAGCATCGCAAACTGAGGTCAAACAACTAAAGGAGCCTACACACGGTAAAATAACCAACTGCTGAAAAATGGAAAACAGAGAAGGAGGAAGCGTAGAACAAGTGCTAACAGAAATACAAATGCTAAAAGCAGAACTTGGCGAAGGATTACGTAGAGGGCAAGAAAATCTACAAAATAGTGCAGCAGAATTAAACGAACTAGTAATGGAGATAAGAAAAAGAGAAATAAACATAGAAAGGGAAAGATCAGAACTAAAAAGAAGAATAGAAACACTAACGCAAAAACTACAAAGTCAAGGACCCTGCAGTGTCAAACGAGGGGAAGACAAACAAAGAAGAAAATATACCATAAAGGAACTTAAGCAACTTAGTAAAAACAAAGACAGCAGGACTGAGAAAGAAAAATGGAAGAAAAGAGCGAAAATCCTGGGAATAAGAAAACTACAAGGAAATGAAAAATTGAAGACAGAAAAGCAAAAACAGTGGGTGCTTGGAACCTGGAATATAAGAGGGTCAAATTATGCAGGAGCGATGAAAGAATTGGAATACGAAGCAAAACGATACAACATAGGAATCCTAGCGCTACAGGAAACAAAACAAAAAGGTAATTTTGAAACCTCCCTGAAGGACTACATATTCCTCAACAGCGGAGACGAAAAACGGGTACTGGGAACAGGATTCCTGATAGCAAAGGAAATAAAAAATAAAATACACAGCTTCGCGCCGGTGAATGAAAGATTATGCAGTATCACAATAGACAACGGAAATGAAATCATAACTGTGCTAAATGGACATGCCCCAACAGAAGAGAAGGAAGAAGAAGTAAAAGACGAATTTTATGAAACCTTGGAAAACCAATACGAAAAAACAAACTCAAAACATGTCAAAATTGTAGTAGGGGACTTTAATGCAAAAATAGGGAAGGAACCAATATTCAGACCCACTATAGGGATACACAGCAAACACCAACAATCAAACGAAAATGGAAGAAAGCTGATCGGGTTTGCAGCAGGGAAAGATTGCAGAATAGCAAGCACATACTTTCAAAGGAAAGAAATACATAAAGGCACATGGGTATCGCCGGACGGGAAAACAATAAACCAAGTAGACCACATAATAATACCAAATAAATTCAGTAATTTGATAAAAAATACTAAATCGAGAAGAGGGGCTGAAGCAAACTCAGACCATTTCTTAGTAACAGCAAAATGGGAAAAAGTAGACAACGAGGTGCAGAAAAAGCCAGCGAAAAGGGAACAAAAAGAATATGATAAAGAAAAATTAGCGCAAAAAGACTGGCAAGGAAAATACGCAGAAACTGTAACGGAAAAAATAAGACAAAAGACGACAGAAGAAGAAAGTATTGAAGAAAAATGGAAAGTAATAGAAGAAAGCATAAAAACAGCTGCAGATAGAGTAGTAGGGAGAAAAAACCAAAAGAAAAAACAAAACAAATGGTTCAACACTCAATGTGAAGAAGAAAGGAGAAAGACGATACAAGCAAGAAATAAAATGCTGCAAACTGATACACAACAAGATAAAGAAAAGTACAGACAACAAAGAAAAAGAACAAAAAGTATATATAAAGAATCGAAACGAAACTTTTGGAATAAACTCACAGAACAAACAGAAGAGCTATACAAAAACAGAGAAATAAGGAACTTTTACCAGGAAGTGAAACAAACCAGAAGAGGCTTCCAACAGATGCCACTTGCTTTCAAGAACAAGAAAGGAGAAAGAATAAACGACGAAGATAAAATCGTAGAGGGATGGAGAGACTACTTCCAAGAACTGCTACAGCATGAAGGGGAAGAAGAAAAAGAACCAGAAAGAAATACGGAACCAGACCCCCAAGAAAATATGCAAGAGGCAGATGGTAATATAGATCCCCCCACAAAGGAAGAAATAAAAGAAATAATAAAAACTTTGAAGAATGGAAAAGCTCCAGGCAGGAATGGAATAAAAAATGAATTAATAAGAAACGGAGGAGAAGAGCTGCTCACAGAGATTCATAACCTAATAAAAGAAATTTGGCACCAGGAAAGAATGCCAAAGGAATGGTCAGAAGCGGCAATAACCCCGATTCATAAAAAAGGAGAAAGAACAAGTTATAATAACTACAGAGGAATAGCACTACTGGATACAACATACAAAGTGCTAGCCACAAACATAAGAAACCAAATACAAGAACATGCAGAAAAGGAAATAGGCGAATATCAGGCTGGATTCCGGAAAAACCGATCAGTTACCGACCAACTCTTCATATTAAAAGAAACACAAGACGATTACTGGGAATACAACAAAGAAATGCACGCTATTTTCATCGACTTTACCAAAGCCTATGACCTATTAAAGAGGGAAGAGATATTTAGAGCCATGGTAAAGTTAAAAATACCCAGAAAACTAATAAAACTAACACAAATGACACTGCTAGAAACATGCAACAGAATCAAATGGAGAGGGAAGATGTCTGAAAGCTTCACAGTAAATACAGGGGTCAGACAGGGTGACCCACTATCAACACTCCTGTTCAATATCACACTAGAGTGCGTAATAAGGGAAAGTAGGATAAACAGAGAAGGAAGCATACTTAATGCAAAACACCAGTGCATAGCATACGCGGACGACCTAGTAATAATCGCAAACAACAAAGAAGATCTGAAAAAATCATTGAAGACCTTAGAGAGACATGCAAGACGGGCGGGATTACAGATAAACAAACAGAAGTCAAAGTACATGATACTAGGGAGACAAGCAGAAAAGGCAGAAGACCAATCTCTAAAAATAGGCGGACCGAACGAAGAGATAACAAAAATAGAAAGAGTAAGAACAATCACATATCTAGGTGTACAAATAACAGAAGATGCAAGAGAGGAGGAAGAGCTAAAAGTGAGACTAACGAAAGGAGACAAAGCAGCAGGGGTATTAAGCCGCATTATAAACTCCAAGTTAGTATCACGAAAAGCAAAAATACAATTGTACAAAACGGTTCTAAGACCAACAGTCACCTACGGATGTGAAATATGGAAGCTAGGGACAGTAAGAGAATCAAAACTACTAGTATGGGAAAGGAAAATACTAAGACGGATCTATGGAGGAAGAAAAGTGGAAGGAGAGTGGAAAAAAAGAACGAACAAGGAACTCCAAGAATTATACAAAGGGCCAACAATAGTGCAGTACATTAAACAACAGCGGATCAGATGGCTAGGACATATTCAGAGACTGGACAACAGCAGAATGACGAAGAAAGTACTACAGACTAATCCAATAGGAACTAAGGCAAAAGGCAGACCCAGAAGCAGGTGGAAGAATGAAGTACTGCAGGACCTGAAGGAGGTAGGGGTAGAAGATTGGAGGAAAGCAGCAGCAGACAGAAAGAATTGGAGAAAGATAATTTCAGCGATGGGCCGTCACGGCCTGTAAAAGCTATATATATATATATATATATAATTTCAATTATTAAACAAATTACATACAGTAATGGTTATAATATTAAACTTATTGATACATTAATTAAAGAAAAAGATTATAAATTAGCCATTCAAAAAATTTATCCGAATATCCTAACTTCATTCGATACAATTAAATATGCTTCGATCCCATATTTTGGTGAGAAATCAGAAAAAATTGCTAAAATTATAAACAAAACAAATAAATATAAAGTAAGCTTTAAAACAACTAGGAACATCTTAAATACTTTGTTTAATGCAAAATCAAAAACAGACGATTTGTTAAAATCAGGCATTTACAAATTAAATTGTTCGCATTGTAATTCGGTTTATATAGGCCAGACAATTAGAAATTTTGATATTAGGTATAAAGAACGCGTACCTTGTTACAAATACAAACACCCACATAAATCCAATTAGGCTAAACACTTACTACAACACCATGATTCAATGACATCTAATAACACCATAAAATGTTTACACTTTTGTGATGATAAACGTAAATTAGATATACTAGAAGCTTTTGAAATTCACAAACATTTAAAAACTGTACCGTTAATGAATGAGCAAATTGATCTGTTAAATTCTCCTCTAGTGGACATTTTGGAATAAGAAATCAAGTCATCTGCAGACGATTACCAAGATAAGTAAAAAGTTCTATTGCTATAACAACACTAACTGTTTACTTCCATATAACCTTTGACAATGGCATGTAAACATGCCGAAATACGTATAAGGTTTAAATAAATAGATATTGTTAAAGTGATTAAGTATTTTATATACAGATACTCATTAAATATGGACTTTAACGAAGTAAAGTTGGAATTGATAAATAAAACAATTATTTTTTATTTAATAATTCTACCTTTACCTTGTTAAAGTCCATATTTATTGATTATAGGTATATAAAATACTTAATTACGTCAACAATATTTATTTAATTACTTCAACAATATTTGTTTAAAAAGAAATAAATATTGTTGAAGTAATTAAGTATTTTGTATACCTATAATCAACAATCATTTTTGTTTTGAAATAATAACTAATTTTTTGCTACTTTTTGTTTTTAAAAAAATGTGTACTGGCTTTTTCTTTCAATCTTCTTAATAATAGAACATCTTGCATTGGAATGCAGTGAAAACATGACCGAACAGCATCTTTGTGCATGATTTTATTACAAGATTCTTCTACATTTGGAATCAGTAATATTCAACGCATTATCGTCAGCTTTTGTAGCCTCTGCAATAAAATCTTGATCTGTAAAATTTGCCATCTTTTCATTTTGTCCAGTTGCCCAGTTAAAGACTTCCTCAGACTGACGTGTAGATCAATAGAATTCAACATTTGCGTAATGGCGTTTAAATTTGTATTTACCGATCCAGATTCCCACTGTTGTTTCATCTGACTCAAAGGAATTTCATCCTCTCCATCCCATTGTCTTTTTGGCCAGAGTAACTTCCAACTATTTTTGACATTGTTCTCAGTTATAGTTCTCCATGATTGATGCAAGTTCATGACAGCCTCCTTCAAATTGTAGCCTCTTCAAAGTGTTTGTTAAATCATTGTCTTGAGGTAATAAAAGAGTCAATAATTTTTTTCTCTAAACCACTTTTAATATTTTGGATCTAATTTTTATATCCATTGGCTGAAACATTGCTGTGTAGTTGGGAAGTAAAAACATAACTCTAACTATAGCTCATAAAATCGTATATAGTATATACCTGGTTTAATTTTATTTTTCTTTTGTTTAATGTCATATACCGTTGATTTTGGCACATTGAATGTTTCGGCTACAAAGCGAATACTTTTCCCACTCTCAAGTAATTCTAAAATTTTGCATTTCTCTTTAAGAGTAAGACAGTTGTGGTCTCTCTTTATTTTAACTAAAAATTTATATGTACTATGTAGTTTCACCAGCGTCAACAAACTGGGCTCACAACCGAAACGTAAACATTAAGGCATTAGATGTTTTAGTAGAAAATTAGGGGATTCCCTTAAGTTTACTTACGGTTGGGGTACGTAATTTACACGATTTTTAAATGTGTCTCGATTATAGAGCTGAATGGCACCAAACCGTCTGAATTGTAGCAGTGTCTGAATTACTGGAGTGTCTGAGTTAACGCATGTCCTGATTATCGAAGCTGTATGAAAATTTTGTGATGATTATAAATTTGAAAATTTTCAAAAATTTTGTAATATTGAAAAGTTTTGGAAAGTTTAAACATTTTGTAAATGTTTGAAAATTGCGGAAAATTTTAAATACTTAAAAATTGTAAAAAATTTTGAGCTTTCGAAAAATTTTGAAATTTTGAAAACTAGGAAATTGCAAAAAAATTGAAGTTTTTTGAAATTGAAAATTTTGGAAAATTTTATAATTTTGAAAGTTTTTAAATGTTTGAAAATTTAGAAAATAAAAAAAAATTCGAAACTATTAAAAAATTTATTGAAAATAGAAAGTTTCATAAAATTAAAAAAATTATGAAAATATAAAAAAAAATTTTAAGTTTTGGAAATTTTGGTAAATCTTGATAATTTAAGAAAATTTACAAACATTTTAAAAATTTTAAAATTTCTGAAAATGAATTTTTTTGGAAATGTTAATAATTCCTAAAATTTAATAAAACTCTAGTTGCAATTTAATTTAATAATTTTTTCATTTTTTTAAACTTCTATAATCGTTATGCATGAAAAATTTTTAATTTCTGAAACCTGCCGGAAATTGTAAAAATTTTAAAAAACGAATTAAAAATTTTTGAAATTGATAATTTTGGCGATTTTTGCAAAATTTAATAATTTTAAAAGGTTTTAAATGATGTTATCTTAAATTTTAAAATCCTAATGTTAAAATTCTTTGGAAATGTCGAAAGTACCTAATTTTAAAAAAAATTTCAGGAATAATTTGAAAATTGATGGTTTTTGAAATTTTTAAAAATTTCTAAAATCGTTGAAATCTAAAATCGATTTCATTATTTAGTTATACTCTTTATTTTCGCGATTATCCAATTAGACTGTTCAGGTAAACGACCAAAAGGAAACCTTCCAGAAGTGGTTTCTCAATGGAAGATTGTTCCTATTGTCAATTAACATGTTCATACCGATTTTGAAGCCGAAATTACTAAATTTTAGAGAAAGGAAATTGAAGACGGGGGGGGGGGGTGTTCTGGGAAATCGCGTTTACGCAGATCGGCTATTCGACGTGTGTAGAATACTAATCTAAAGTTCTTTTCCGAGCGCCTCTATATTGAACAAAGAACCCCCCCTCCCATTTTTCAATGCAGTCGCCCGTTTTTATGATATTTTCTAGTTGCAACCGGTGTTCATTCATTAAAATCTCAAAATCGATTTTTCACGTGCTATAGACCTTTGGCTGATAGCGGTATTTTTGGCGATTACTTAATTAAACTGTTCAGGTAAACGAGCAATAGGAAACCTACAGCAATGTTTTCTCAATGGAAAGTTGTTTCTATTGTCATACAACATACTCATGCCGATTTTGGAATCGAAATTTGTAAATTTTTGATAAAAACAAAAAATGTTGGCGATAGGGGGATCCCGTTTGCGCAGATCGGCTATTCGACATGCGTAGAATACGAATTTATGGCTTTTTAAGGGTGTATTTTTAAATAGAGCACTCCTCCCTTTTCCCTTTTTTGGCGTACCATCTTCATTTTCTTGTGTGTATGCAGACACACACACAGACACCGCTGCAGCATCCGCTTTATCGGTCTCCCAAGCCCCTAAAACCTGCTTATTAGTCAAAATGTTTAGGTTAAAAATGTTTGGCATAAAAGTATCTTCCTTGTAGGCATAACTCCTATATCGGCTAGTAAACCCAAAGCAAAAAAAGAGGAAGGTAAAAAATAAAATAAAATTTTTTTCTTTCCACCATAGTGTACATATCTAGTTTCTAATTTAAGCAAACAGTGAATCATTTTATCTTCCATAGTTTTGCTGAAGTTCATGTAGTAGGAGCACATACCCATAATTACACCTTTCTTCCATCAGTTGTTTTTGTTTTATTATGTTGTTTATAATTTCAATTAATTTAAGATACACACCAGCAGCAGTAACATTTTTTTTTCTGATTAATACACATAACAGTGTCACGAAATGAAATAGAGCAACTTAATAGTTGTAAATGTTTAGTCCCATACATCAGACCTGGTGAAAATGAACCAGTTACAATAGATCAATTAGGGTGCAACATGACCTGTGTTCTGAAAATTAGTATCTCCTAAACTACAGGACAAAGTCTTGTTATTATTCTTTAAGTTTATGCCTCAACATTTTTCTTAGTATATTCTAAAACCTGAGATCACATAAACAGTATTGTTATGTAAATAAATGTTTTTCTTTTTCTTTACAGATCCTGTGAAGGTATTGTGGATGGCTTAAATGGTGACAATTTCATGCAAGTTAATTTTAAAAGGAAAGTATGATTGTGGCTTGAGGTATTATTATCTTTGAAATTATTTAGAAGAAAATACATATTTTATATTGTAGCAAATTTGACAATAAAGCAAGCTTTTTCTGGTGTTTTATTAAAGTAGGGAAACAGCTTAATACATGACAAGTAAGCAATAACCGTGAGCATATTTTAATATGTTCTAATCAAAGTTTGATAAAAGTGATAAAAAAGTGTGAGTTATTTAACAAATGTGTTATGATAAGAGTAGTGATATCTCAAACATGTTTAGAAGCTTGTGAAGTGCTCGTATTTTATTGTGCAGTTCTATTTAGCTGCTGAATATATCACAGAAATCCTTTCCTTTTTGTTAGTGGTTTATTCATTTTTTTCAAGGTTTGCTGTAGTATGTTTTGATCATGTAGGGGAGGGTGGGCCACAATGAGACAAAAATTGGAAAAGCAATTTTAAAAATTAAGTTTTCCCACTTAATTCCAATCTTATTGCAGGAGCCTGTAGTACACTTATTGGTAACTCATCTGAATTATTATTTAAGTGTAATTGCAATAAATTTGCAAAATATGATTTTTTTTTTGAAAAGTGTTTTTGTCTCATTGTGGGGCACAATAAGACAGACCTCAAAACTTGAAATTCTATACTTATTTAGTACAATAATTAAAAATAAAGTACATTTTTTTATTCAAATACATTTATTGATAGGTATATTACACAAACAATTAATATTTTAGCGAATATTTAGAGAATCAAAATTTATAGGAAATGTTATTACAGACGTCTGCCTTTTAGTTGTGCCAACAGGAACTGCAGCAGGCAAAATCATTCTGATGTCCTCCAATGCAACAGAGGCCTCATCAGGAAACACAAAGCTATTTGGAAATTTTTGGCTCCTCTTTAGGTAACTGACCTGAAACGGAAAGCTAAATTAATAAAAAAATAAAAACGAAAATTAAAAAGCAACCAACCAGAATATCCATCTGCTTGATTTTCCATGACTTTCGCAACATAATAGACTTTCTTCCTAGCAGAAAACTCTACGCTAACAAATTCATTGATCTCCGCTTTCCTTTGGACTGGCTCGAAATTAAATTCTTCCTCCTCTTCAACCTCCATTTCAAATTCTGACTCTCCGAATTCTTGTGCCATAAATTCTCCTCCATCGCTGGAATCGGAAGAACATAAAAGATGACTCACTTTTACTTTTCGAGCCTTTAGTCTAGAGTTCTTTAAGGCTTGTTTTCTAATTATCTCTAGCTCCCGTTCTTCAATAGCTGACTTCTCAGGAGTATCGGTAAGAATTGCACTCTTTCTTTTCTGTCTACCTTTCCTTCCAGTTTTTAATTCTTTTGCTTGTGGAAACCCTTTTAATTCTTCTGCAGAAACGAATTCGTTTTAATTTGAGTCTTCATACTCTTTGGCTGCAGCTAACAGTTGGTCTACGGAATGGAATGCTGATCGGTGTATAAATAAGCGGTAGTCGGGGAGTAAACTGCGGTGTAACCAGAATAATTCTTGGTCCGGTGACATCGTTCCATGTCTTCTGATCAGGGTTCGCAAGTCGATGATGTAACTCGCTGCTGTTTCATGCCTCTGCTGTACCCGTTGGGTGATCTGCGCTTCCGGGTGAATCAGGTAGTCGGTAGGTAGGTAGAAGGCTCAGAAGTCATGAAAGAAGTCTCTCCAACATCTCTAACGCTTCTGGTTATTTCGGTATCACAGCAGAGCGGTGCCGCTAAGTATCTCCGGTGGCACTGGTAACAATTGCTCTGCCTGTATGTTGTAGCGGAGGCAGATCTCGTCAAGTCGTTCCAAGAACGCTACGGGGTCGGTGCTTCCATCGAATGTCATTCCATTTATGGACATTCAAATTATCGGGCCGGGGTGGTTGGGTCGGTGTTGGTACGGTCACTGGTGGCGGTGCTTGGTACATCGGGAAGGCTGTAGGCATATAATACGGTATACCTGCGGCAGCGCTGGTTACAGTTGTATGGGTGATCAAATAGACCTGAGGTACGGATGCCGATGCTGATAACGGTGGTTGATACAGTGCAAATGACCTTGGAACGTGATGCGGTATACCAGCGGTTGTGCTGGTCGTGGCGGTTGACGTCTGGTTATACAGGGTGCTCACAGTCGTAGAAGTCGGTGCAGACATCACGGGTACCTTCCACTGAAACGGATCTTCCATGCTAGCAGCTGCATAGGATACGGTCGTTGTTGGGGTTGTAGGTGGATCGGTCACTAGTGGGGCGGTTGGTCCCTCTCGTATGAACTGAACCCGGCGGCGTCTCAATATCTCAATCGTACCTTCTGGTGACAGACGGAACTTGGTGGCTTCCTCCACTAGCTGTGCCTTAAGGCGGTACACCCAGCTAACCCGGCCATTGGTGAAGTCGAAATTTCTACCTGGGTCGGCGTCATCTTCGACTGGGTTGTTCTCCAGGTCGAACTTCTCAGAATCGGTCATAGTTGCGGTGTTCACTTGTTGATATACCTGCTGGAACGGAAATGCCCTCCAAGTCGCGTCACAAACGTGGTCCCTGCTCGGGCGCCAAATTTGCGACGCCTTTTTTCCCGGTTGCCTGTTTGTCAACTCTGTAGTCCGGTAGGTAACTTGTATTTTGTTGCGGGCGGGATTATACGGCTGCTTATTCGTATAATCGCTGGGAAGTACTCTGGCGCCAGATTTTATATGGAGTTTACTCTCCAGAACGGCTTCGCTGTAACAGAAAGACTTAGCGAAGACCTGGGTAACTGCAGTTGAAGATGTCGGTCTCCAAGGGTCTGTTTGATGGAATCACAGCCTGCAGGTTCTTGAAGCAGCTCTACTTAACTCGGATATACTCAACAAATAAAAGAAAACAACGTAGTATGGTTTAAATATGCCTATTAAATAATAACCAACCCAAATTAATATTATAAAGGTAAAGCGAATAATAATAATAAGCAAAATACGGTAGCAATACAGTGGCTATACGGTAGCAATACAGTAGCAACACGACAGCAATAGATACATACGGTAGCCAATATATATACAGTAGTCACCAGTAGTCGTTATGGTAAATACGGTCGGAAACGGTACCAGTTACTAAGGTAAACAAACTGTTATCTTGACACCAGGCGGACAAATTCGCCACTGGAATTGCACAACAAAGCTCTCAAACAAATAGAAAAGAGAAGAGTAAACTTTGCCCAGAATTTTCGCATAGGCTAGTTAGAGGAAAATGCCCCCTGGTTTTTTGCGAGGGCGGAAAGTAAAAGTCAGAGAGAAGAAGAAACTTTGCCCAATATTTTCGCAACGTTGCTTGACCAATCATAGGGACAGCACGCTGTGTGTCCCGACCTTCCATAGCAGCTGACAACACCGCCGTTTTTTTTTTATTTTTTTTTTTAATTTTTTTAATTTTCTTCCGGATCAGCTATAATAGCTATACACAGAAATGTTCACATTGATTACACTTTTCACAATATTAACGTAGAGAGGTCAGCTCCATTGGAGATCCTCAACCGCTGAGTTCCTCATCATCAGACGAGAGCAGGTCTTGGGGCAGTTTACGCTTTAAGCGCTTGTGAATTCGTTTTTGACCTAGTGAATAGCTCACAGCACCTGAACACTCGTTTAGTTTATTATTAAATGTTAAAACGCACTTCTTAATAAATGTTTGTATAGGAGGTATTTTCAGTTCGTTGTGTAACTGGTTGTTGGGGACGAACCAAGGGGCTTTTGTTATAATTCGAAGAACTTTATTTTGGAATGCTTGCAACCTTTTAATTGTAGAGTTTGAAGCAGCTCCCCATACTGTGCAAGCGTAGGTCATTGTTGACCTTAGAAGGGATGTGTATATAAGGAGTGCGCATTCAAGTTTTAACGGGGAATTTCGATTAATTATGGGGTATAGTTGATTAAGTCTCGAATGGCACTCGTTTAGTTTTTTGTTTATATGTAATTTCCACGTCAGTCGCTTGTCTAAGTACACTCCTAAATATTTGATACCCTGGTCCGAGGGGTTCCAAGGGATGGATTGGTTATTTATCACGATAGTTGGTGGTAGTGCAGGGAATCTTAGAGTGAAGATTTTGGCTTCACATTTAGTGGGGTTAATAGAAATATTCCATTTTTTCAACCATTCATTTAGTTCGTCCATGCTAGATTGAAGACAATGTGCAGCGGTGTTTATGTTTTCATTCTGTGTGATGATGACAGTATCGTCTGCATACATTGCGATAGACGAATTATGCATTTGAGGAATGTCATACATGAAAATATATAGGATAGGTCCCAATATTGAGCCTTGGGGAATTCCAGCTGTTATATTTTTAACGGATGATATAGTGGCATTTACCCTAACTTGAAATCTCCTGTTTTCAAGAAATGATTTCAGGATTAGGATCAAGTAGTTTGGTAGATTTATAATCATTATTTTGTAAATCAGTCCCAGTGTCCATACTGTGTCAAAGGCTTTGGCAATGTCAATGAAGGTAGTTAATGTGTGTTGTTTAGATTCAAAGCCTCTCTCAATGATTTCAACGATTCTTGAAAGTTGATGGTTTGTCGAGTGTTTAGTTCTGAATCCGAATTGGAAAGCAGGGATTGTGTTCTTAATGTTAAGTTCAGAATTTAATCTAGCCGAAATACATTTTTCAAGGAGTTTGGAGAATGTTGTCAGGAGGCTAATGGGCCTGTAGTTCGTAGGGTCGAGTGGACTCTTTCCTGGTTTGTTAAACATTATTATTTGTGCATTTTTCCAATATACCGGAAAGTAACCTGTTCTGAGACAACCATTAAATACTGCGGTTAGATAGCACGTAGATTTTCTTGTAAAATGTTTAAGTACAATGTTTGGAATTTGATCAGGTCCAGGAGCTTTCTTATTAGGCAGATTTTTAATATATTCGACAAGTCAAGCTGGCCCTCGACACTCACCGAATCAACACTTATAGGAGATACACAGATGAGCTACAACCCAAGGATCCCTCGATGTGGCAAGCAACAAGACGAATACTTAAAAAAGCGCCCACTCCAACACCATTAAAAAAATAATGATACCTTACTCACCACAGACGAAGAAAAGGCTGAACATTTCGCAAGCTTCCTAGAAAAAGTTTTCACAACCACAGTTCGCCATGATAATATGAATACAATCCAGCACATTAAGAATCATGTTGCAGAAAACACACCACCGCCGTTTTTTAAATGTAACCTAAAATTCTGATTCTGACAGTTCCTTACATACCAAAAGCAATATTGCTGCATGAAATTAATAAAACAAAATAGAATTAAAGCAACTGGGTAGAAACGTAAAAAGCTTTATTCAATTTATATTAAGAATAAAGAACATTTAAAAGTGCTTAAACAAAGTAGTAAATTTAAAAAAACAAGCAACTATTTCGTTCTGTAACAGTTGTACACAAAGGCTTTATTTATTACCCAATTTTTTACTTTAAAGAGACTCTTATGTTGTCCCATTAGTACTTCGACTTCATGTTTTTTAGGCGGTGTTTTAGTTTCAATATGATCTTTAAAAAACATAGTAATTGCACGTTTCTATTCTTCGGTCCATCTGACCTTTTTGATTTTTGATTTAATATTTTCTCTCTTGTCAGTAGTATCTGTTAACAAAAAAATATAGTTTTATAAGTTGTTATTAATATGTAGATTTTGGTATTTTACCTGGGACTGTAGAATGAGAATCTACATCTTCAAAATATGTGTCTTGTAAACAAGTGTTGTTTTCATCGTGAATATTAACGGAATTATTATCGCTGCTGGTACTAGCAACAATTCGAATATTAGCTATGTTAACACAACTAGTACTAATTGCACGTTATTTTTTAATTGTCTCTAGCATCCTTTCCGTTGAGTAGAATTTAAGTCTGGTTCTGAATCTGATTCGTCTGAGTCTACGTTGTCGGAAAATTTTACTCTTATATAAAGCGCCGTTTCCCTTGTTTATGGCCAGCAATAGCTTAGAAACCTTCGCAGTTTGATAAACATGTTGTGGTAACCTGAAAGTACCTACCTAATAAACACATCAAAGAGGCTGCCCAAATTTAATTCAAAAATAGGCAACTTTGAAGATTTCAATTTATGAAAAATAATGTAGTTTTTGTGCAACTTTTTATTATGTCAGAACGTGAAGCAACTGAAATTTTTTTTTTTTTAGGAACCATGAAGCCGTGCGTGAGCACGACCCCATGATTCCCATCCCACCACCTTACCCGGGCTCAGCACACTAAGTGTTCTTCACCGGTCTAACATGCCCCATCCCGGAAAGATATGCAACCCAACATACACACCTACATACACCATCCATGGACTCGTCGGATTTAACTTATTCAGAAAAATTACCGACGAGCAGTGGACTCGAACCAACTGCCATTGGGAGTCTAGTTTCAAAGCCTGGGACTTTAACCACTAGACCACCCGCCGGCCCGCAACTGACAGTTGAAGTAGTACAAAAACCTTAAAATAAAAAAAAATTTCGCCACGCCCTGTACTTACCGCTAGTATGTTTCGTGGGTCTTTTTTGTATGGCCCATAAAGGATGCAAATTGTTCCATTTCTCTGACAGTTATGTTCATTACTTGCAATACAGTGGCTATTTATTTTCTTAGCCTTGTTGAAGTAAACAGATCTTGATTCTCCACACCAGACTCGGTAACTAACCTTTTTAAGACATGATATCCATTTAACCATTTATTATTAAGGTGCCCTGGGGTAACTGGGTCATGATTTTACAACGTGACTTTGAATTATTGACTTTAAAGCCCGCAGACTCCTATGTCTTTTTTAAGTAGGGTTTAAATTAATGTTACATATGTTTACTCTAAGGCAGCGTTTCTCAACCTTTTTGCATCGCGACCCCTTAAATTGACTGTAATAATTGGGCGACCCCCATGATATGTAATGGCGGCGTGAGGGTGCAGGGGAAGGGTGGAAAGAAGCAAAAAGCACCGCAGGCGAAATTTTTTTTGGAAAGTGGGCGTGGCCAATATAGGCGCGTTTTAAGAGCACGTGACAATTTTAATTATTAAATTAGTTTAAGCAAAAATATACTGTTTTTAGGTACAGTATAATTTTTTTTCTACTTTCCAGTTATATTTTATTTTATTTAATTAATCAAAATATGAAAAATCATGTCATTATTACAAATTATATTTATTTCTCAAATAGAACTCAATAATCATTCACAAGCAAAATTGCACAAATATATTGCAATACAAATCAAAGTATGTAAGAAGTTTTTTAATTTTCATTTTACAACAATGGAGTCCAAAAATCTAATAAATGAGATAGCAATTAGTAAGTAGTGAAACAACAAATATTAAGGTGATGATTATTTACCTCAGGTATTATTGGCTTTCTTGCTGTTGCTGCTCTTTTATCAGTTTATCAACCCTTGCTTCAATTGAATTTGTCAAAGAAATTCTCATTGTAGCTGCAACATTGAGAAGTCTATTTCTTGATTTGTTTTTAGTTGTTGTTAATGCAGAAAATCCAGTTTCGGCAAGATAGGTGGTTGAGAATGGAAGTAGTTTTTTTATAGCATTTTCAGTTAATGTTGGATATTTTTGTTGCACTTCCAACCAAAACCTGGATAGGCTTCTTTCATTGAACAACAGCTGTAACCCCTTATCTGCAGACAGGTCTATTAATTTTTCCTCATCTGATGAAGATAAAGTATTTGATGCGTTTTGCAAAAAGGGGGTTTGAATCCACATGCTGTTTGAACGAATATCTTGAGAGGGAGCAAAATAGGACAGAATTTTATTCTTTAACTTTTTCAAGTGGTTTGCGATAATAGAATTCATAACATTACTTTTGTTTTGATTCAGCATTTTTTCTTCCAAAGTTTCAAAAAAACATGGAAACATATCGTATTTCTTTTTTTGAATTCGATTTATCCAAAGATCCAGTTTCTTTAGGAAAGCTTCAATTTTGTTGTTGCAAACAAAAATGTTTACCATAGGGCCCTGCATACCTACATTTAATTCATTTAATAATGCAAATATGTCGGCAAGATAAGGCATCTTCGCAAGCCACAAGTTATCTGTAAAATAGTCAGCGAATGATGATTTCTTGTCGTTCAAAAAAATCTCTATTTCCGTTCTAAGTTCGAATAATCTTGTTAATACTTTCCCGCGTGACAATCATCGTATATGAGTATATAATAACAGATTTTTGTGCTCTGAACTCATCTCTTCACACATAATGGCAAATATACGAGTATTTACTGCACTTGTTCTAATGTAATTCACGATTTTTACACACTGATTTAAAACTGCATTTAGCTCTTCGCCCATGTCTTTAGTAGCAAGCTGTTTTCGATGAAGGAAGCAATGTGTTGCAATGAAATCTTTATGAGCAACTTGCTTTGCTCGTGCAACTAAACCTCTGTGTTGCCCAGTCATTGCTGCTGCACCATCGGCACAAATACCGATGCAGTAATTCCAAGCAATGCTGTTTGATTGGAAATAGGTGTCGATAGAACTAAAAATTTCTTCAGCTGTAGTGTAAGATTCTAATTGCAGACAACACAATATTTCTTCCTTGATATCTTTCAGATCAGAATCAACGTACCTTATATAAACCAATAATATGGCTGCGTTCGACACATATCTGTTGACTCATCTAGTTGTACAGAATAATATGGTGATTTTTTCACTTTTTCAATTAACTGTATTTCAATGTCAGCAGCTATGACATTTATTCGTCTGCTAATGGTATAATTAGACATGGGAATCTTGTCTACCTCTACATGTTTCATGCCGAATAATTCGCCACATATATCTTTCATGCAAGGTATTAATAACCGTTCGCCGATTGTATATGCTTTTTTCGATTTAGCAATGTGAGTAGCTGCTAAATATGAACACTTCAAATAAACTTTATTCGTACTGGTAAACTTTTTTAAGTGAGATTTATTAAATTTTAACTCGCTTTGCTTTCTCAAGAAAAAATCGGGGGGTTTATTTTTGTACTGGCTGTGATTGCTTTCTAGATGCCGCAAGAGTTTACTGGGTTTTAAAGAAGCATTGGCCAATGTATTTCCACAAATTACACATTGTGGTAAATCTATTCCATGCTGTATTAAGCACATAAATCCGTAATTAATGTAATTGTCGTTATAATTCAGAATTGTTGTGGCAGAGGATTTTGCTTTCTTAATTACCACTGGCTTACCTAATTTTGAAGTAGTCGGAATTTCTGCAATAGCAGTTTCACATTCTGTTGAATCTTCATTTATTTCTTCTTCTTGTGATTCTTCTTTTCTTTTAAGAAAACTGGACAGTGTAGTTTGTTTACTCATTTTTAAGGAATAAAAGCACAAACTATAAAGTATAAAACACATCACAATATACGTTGAACGCAATGAACGTTAATCAGCTGATCACGAAGCCGCAACATGTATTTAGAGCGCAGCTGCGACAGTAGCGCATCTGCAACTAATGTAACTCGAAAGTAGAATGACGCAATCGCAGTCAACAGGACCAAACGTGATATCATGAAGCACGACGTGTTGGCGCTCATTATTCTCCTTCTGTACCGAACTGGCACAAAAAATATTACGAGATTGTTTAAAGTTGAAAATTTAAAAAAAAAATATTTTATTGGTGCAATGCATACAAAAATAAATAATTTATATTAGACTGAATCAATAAATTAAAAGCTGTTTTCAGGACAATGTCGCGACCCCCTGAAAATTTTAAGCGACCCCCAGGTTGAGAAACGCTGCTCTAAGGGATAGGATGTTTCAGTATCACTTTATGAACATTAAATGTTAAAAAAAAACAAACCAAAAAAATATTCCTGTATGGGTCCAGTTACCCCGTCAACATGGGGTAACTGGACCAGTTAGGTCTATGTTTCCTATAAGTTCTGTTAGTTTGAATTGGGGTATCTGGGCCTATTTCTAAACATTTAAATAACCTCAAAAAAATACAATCACGCTAATCATTTTAGTGATATTGACGCCAGAGGCATTGCAACTGACCTTAATCTAGTTAAGTCACTAAATAAGGCACTAAAAATTAAAATTCAAAATTTGCTTTTATTATTATTACAATGTAAAAAACTACATTTTGTTTAGAGAAGAAGTTATGTAAGTACTTAACGTAACATAAACATAAGACATTTCAATTTTAACTTAACTTTTTTTAACTTATTTGCAAAACTTTCCCTAAAAATAAAACTTAAGATAGGCTACTTAAAGAAATGCATATTGGATCTTAACTTAATAAATGTTTGTCAGATCTGTTAGGTCAGTGCTGAAACTTATGTTCTGATAACGAGCGGAAGTGCTAGTGATAGGTTTTGATAACTTTCGAACAACATCAGCCTCTCTGATGTATGCCTCTTCCTCTGTTTCTGCGAATTTCATGGTTTGGCTGTGTCTTTTAGAAAACCTTACTTCGTAGCCCTCATTGTCTTTTTCTAAAATAATAGCAACGTATAATCTGAATGAAGCGGCGGTTTTGCCAAAAACTTTCAGCACGCAGTAATCCCCTGGCTGAAGAGAATCCACGCCTTCATCTTCATTTTCAGAGAAACTAAAGCTGCTGTCTTTATCGCTATCTTGAAGGGAATAAGAATCACTGTCATCACTTGAAATGTCATTAATTTTCTCCTGATGCTTCTTAACTTTCTGCTTTTTTTCTTTTTCTTTCGCTTTTAGTTCTTTTTCTAGAAGCTTCTGTTTTTTCCGTTGTACATTTTCTGCTTTCTCCTGCTCTTCTCTAACTTTCTTCTTCAAATATTCTTCATCTGTAATAATTTCAGCATTATGAACAATCCTTTGCGTTTCGTCTGTTTTTGTGGTTTTTTGATGAAACATATGGTGATGCTCGCAGAAACAGCAGATTATTAACTTACACACCGGAGCAATTAAAGAAGTAACAAACGTCTTTTACACTACAAGTGACGGAACAGAACAGTTTTATTATTTACCAAATAGAATCTTAACCTAGCTACATACATTGGTAAACCTAACAGCTATAAAGTTACTAATATAACTAAAAATTAAGGCTCGTTTACATTGACATGTTCTTAATTCTAACACCCCCACTATAACAAGTCCTCGTTATTTGAACCCTAGTCCCATTTGTTTTGCACAGAACATTTCAGTAGGTGAGAAGCAGTTGGGTTGAAGTCCATTCTTCTTAATTTTACAGGAATGCAAGAAAAGTATACCCAACTGTGATTGACAGTGTGTTGCGAACATATGAATTATTTCATCGGACTGAAGTTTAGGGTGTATGTGTAGAAAGTGTTCCCCATTGACTGTGGATTTTTAAAGTAAACCTATCTTAAAATTAAATTTGGAAAAAAGATAAAAATTATGGCCCGTGCGGGACTACAGCCTTTCTGCTGTTCACATTTCTTATATGAGTAGTGTATGATATTTTTATGATACCACTTCGTCAAACTGCTAAAATAAAATAAAAAACACCATGAAATTAAAATACTTTTATTATTATATCCAAACAATGAAACAAAGTTAAATTATTATTATACATCATCATCAAGTTCTTCCTCGAGTCCCGTGGCAGTAGTAGAAGCAGTATGTTTTAACCCTCGGTAGTATGGATGAAAATCCTTATGGACCCATTTTAAAAGGCTTATTAACCTATTCGTGCCGGGAACCGCAAAAATGCGCAAAACCTTGTCTGCCAAATATGCGGCAACCGCATTTTTACGAAAGCCGTGGGCCGAGACCCTGGACGGGAAGTGCACGTTTACGCGTAATATACTCCTTTGTAAACCCCTTTATAAACTTACAAAAAATTTTGGTCACTCTTGCATAGATTACTGGGCTAAGAATAGAACACGAATAAGTGCATTCGCAGTGGGTTTTACATACATGTGTTATACGTGCTGCGGTCCAGTTTACATTGTTTTTACTTTGAAGCAGTTGGGTTATAGTGTTTCTAAAGGGCGGTACAGACCGAGATCAAAGACAAACGAACGCCAACGAACGCAAATATGGCGTTGGCGTTCGGGGTTGGAAACAATTCGTCAGCGTATGCTTGCAGTCGTCCACACCAAAGTTTCGCATTCGAGCACTGGCAGTTCGGAGCGGTTGGTAAACGTTCGGTGCTACTCTGTCCGAATTCGTATTTACGTTTTATTTAATAATACAGTAATTAATTAGTCATAATATTAGTATGTCCAGCGATGATGAGGATTTCTTAATGGTAAATGCGGGATTCATAATAATGCATTCGTTGATAACCAAAAAAAGGAAAGGAGACGCCGGCGCTGGTGGATGACGGCACCATTTAGAAACAGAAGGGTATATAGTGGAAGTAACATATTGGATGATCTACAAGAAGAAGATGCTGGTCATTTTAGAAATTTTTGCAGAATGACCCCAGCCATATTTGATACGCTACTTCGTTTAGTAACACCAAAAATTGAAAAGCAGAATACCAACTACAGGAAAGCTATACCAGCTAAAGAAAGATTAGCTCTTACACTTCATTATTTGGCTACTGGAAATTCTTATTCAAGTCTAGCATTTACATTCAAGATATCAAAACAATCAATATCCAGTATTATTCTTGAAGTTTGTGCAGCTATAGTTGAAGTACTTCACGAACATGTCAAGGTAAGATTTTTATTTTTATTTATTTTCGCACTGGTAGATACATTATAATACATATGGTTACATAATATTAAACTAATTACTGGTGATAAGGATTACTATAAAACAGTTCATCTGCCCCTTGCTCGTACCGTCGGGCATAACTAGTTGATGGTGTTGCCGATGGCGAAGATGTCTTTGATGCCATAGGTGACGAAGATCCACTCCAATTATTTAAAGCTTGTAGTGCCTGGTGTTGCGTTCTACCCATTTCCGCCTCGAATAATATATTTCCAATTTGGTGTTTAACGATGGCACGCATACGTTCATCAAATTTGGCAAGTTGGCTCGCCACATACTCACCATACAGCACTCGTCTTTTTCAACCCTTGTTGCTCTTTTTTCTCCAAGAGCTTGTAAAACATTAAAAGCTGCGTTGATGCGTGGATCTTCTTGGAGTCGTTTTTTAGATGGTAATTTTGGAGAAGTAAACACTTTACGTTTGCTTGTTCGACTCTGACCGAGCTCTGTGATTCTTCTGTAGCATTGTCTTGAGCATTCTCGTCTTCTAAACCATCTTCATCTTCTTGTGAGCTGTTTGCTTCTGACTCAACATTTTGCTGAGTTTCATCTCCCCGGTCCTAAAATAAAGTGAAGAATAATAAACAAATATATACGCCCTTTAATTAGATATAGGTTATAACATCTTTTAGAAATGGCTACTAAATTTTTTAACTCCTGCTTTTCCTTTTACAGATGCCCGACACGCAAGAAGAATGGTTAAAAGTTGCTAGGGATTATGAAGAGAAGTCGAACTTTCCGCATTGTATAGGTGTGATGGATGGCAAGCACGTACATTTACAAGCACCGATTGCAAGTGGCAGCAACTTTTTAAATTATAAATCAACATTCAGCATTGTCTTGTTTGCACTTGTAGACGCCGATTACAATTTTTTATATGCTGATGTTGGTTGTCAAGGTAGAATTTCCGATGGAGGTGTTTTCAGAAATTCATCGTTATTCAAAAAACTTGAAGAAAATACCTTAAATATACCATGTCCAGACACTTTATTACATGGCACGCAAACACCTATGCCATATGTTTTTGTAGCGGACGATGCATTCCCTTTGAAAGATAACATAATGAAACCATTTCCAGGTTTACACGAAAAGGGGTCCATAAAACGTGGATTTAACTATAGGCTCTCAAGAGCGAGAAGAATAGTTGAAAACGTTTTTGGTATATTGTCTGCCATTTTTAGAGTGCTAAGAAAACCAATGCTTTTAGAACCAGGGAAAGCAGAAGTCATAGTAATGGCGTGCATATATTTACATAATTTTCTTAGAAAGAATCAATCTTCTAAACATATTTATACCCCAAATGGAACTTTTGACAGTGAAATAAACGGAGAATTGATAGAGGGTTCATGGAGGCACCAATCTAACGACAACAGTGGTTTATCTGCATTTACAAAAGTTGCCAGAAAATCCGCACCATGAGTAATGATGAGGATGGAGAATTTGATCCTGAAAGCGGCGCAGAAAGTGAATTTAGCAAAGGGGAGGCAGGTGCTATTTCGGATTCCAGAGGAGGTGAAAGCGATGAAGATGCGATTGAGGGTGCTGAAGAAGTTCCAGTTGAAGGTAGTGCAGATGTCCAAGTTGATCTAGATAATCACCGTAAGTTGTTTGTTTGCTTTTTGTTTGGTTTAATATATCTTCTCTAAGTCCGAAATTCTCAAATATTCCAAGTCTTTCTAAGTAATCGGCGAGAGTAACTATGCCACCTCTCCCCCCCCCCCCCCGGCGAGGATCAAGACTTGCACTTATGCCCTTGCGGCAAATCATATACCAATAGGAAAAACCTACTACAACACCAGAGAAGATTCTGTACAGGAATCGACCACCAAAGGTTAGACAGACATCAATGCCAGGACTGCAAGAGGGAGTTTAACAGCTACGCCGGGATGCGCCAGCACCAACGACTAGCCCATCAGCACAACTATAATCAAGAGATGGAGCAAGAGGCGGGTATCCCCAAGGTCCAACCGTGGTCCAGGTTGAAAATATTGGAAACGGCCAAAGAGGACGCTAAGTTCGAGGGGCTACACATCAATCTCCACTTGGCCAGCATATTTGGTAGGAAAGTGGACAACATCAAGAACCAAAGGAGGAAGGATGAATATAAAAACCTTCGCGCAAAAATAATTGCGGACTGCGAAGAAGCTGAGAAAATTCCAGCTCGTCAGAACAAATGGAACCTCCTGAACACGATAACACCCCGGATACAGCAAACCCTGAGGTATTTGCCAATTATAGGTACCCCCTCCCCCCCACCCGAGGACGAGATCGAGAACCAACCGTGCGCCGATATCTCCCCAACCCTCCACTTCAGCCAATATTAACCCTCTTCCTCACTCCTTACTCGTTCCCCTTCCTTCTACTGCCCTAACTATTAGCCCCCTTCCCCGATCCGAATACTCTTCACGTTCCCATGGATCTCACTCATTTTCATCCCCTGCTTCTACCTCTGCTAATTCTTCTGTTCATAATTCAGATATCTCAAATGATGGTGTCTTCGCCGAGGATACAGGACAGGATCCTATTCTTGTTTTCTTTCGAGATTTGTCACTGCTGCCGGACTTGGATCCCGACGACTCCGACATGTTAAGTAAATTTCTTGAACTTGCCTTCTTTATTAGAGAGCAGTTTCGAGAATGGTCGGAGAATCTCATTACAAAATTCCAACCACCTGCGAATAATAACCCTTCTAATCAACGCGTGAAAAACTCTGAGTCTAAAAGGGACCGCAGATACGGTGGCGGGGCTGACAGAGCGTATGCTTTTAAAAAGGCTCAAAACCTTTTCAAAAGCAACCGCACCCAACTTGCGAACAACATAATCGATGATATCCAGGAATTGGGTCCTGGTCAGGTGCATAGTCTAGACGTCATACAAGACACATATAGATCTGTCCTAAGTGCAAATGACATCCAGGATGACGAACCCATCTATGATTACCGTGGGGAGTCAGGGCAGACATACGCACCCATTACTAAAGAGAATCTCCAGTTGGCTATCACTGGGACTAAATCAGAATCTTCCGGCCCTGATGGGTTTAAAATATCGCATTTAAAGAAAGTTCCGGAAATCAAAATGATTATTTTTTTAATGGAATGGTTTACCTTTCCTACATTCCACCGTCTTTCAAGGAATGTAGGACTATACTGATCCCCAAAACCGGTGATACCAGGGATATTAACAATTGGAGGCCCATAACTGTATCATCCGTATTTTTACGAGTAATTAATAAAATTATGGGAAAGCGTCTGTCTGTGTTGCCTCTACATAGTGGCCAGAGGGGGTTCGTCAGAATGGACGGATGCCTGGCGAATAATCTGTGCATTCAATACATTATTAAGCAACAACGAAAATTAATCAAACCCTTTTCAATTCTCACCTTAGATCTGAGGAAAGCTTTTGATACCCTGTCCTGCTCATCCATCATTAGGGGCTTGAAAAGGTTTCGCCTGCACCAGAAAACCATAGACTTTATCCTGGAAGGTTATCAGGAATGTTATACCACCGTGTCCTGCCTTGGACTTAAGACCGGGCGTATTAAAATAACTCGCGGCGTCAAGCAGGGTGATCCATTATCACCATTTCTCTTCAATGTTGTGCTTGACGAACTTATTTGTAAACTTCAGCTTTCGGGAGGGGGTATCCCTCTTTCCCCTGATGTCAATTTGGCTGTCGCAGCATTTGCTGACGACTTAGCACTTTTTGCCAATTCAGTTTCTGAAGCACAACTATTGTTGAGGATGGCCACAAAATTTTTTGATCTGTGCGGATTAGCGCTTAATCCTTCAAAATGTACTGCACTGTCGTTAGGGGTAGTTCCCTCAAAGAAAAAAACTATTTGCTTTCAGTACGCCCAGGTTTTACGTCCAAGGGTCACCCTTTAAACAAATTAATGTCACAGACCATTTTAAATACCTAGGTTATCGCTATGGCTATCTTGGTGTGAGCAGGCCGGACGTGCCTCTGATGTTGGTGCAGCTGGGGAGGATCGAAAGGGCCCCCCTCAAACCCTATCAGAAACTCTGTTTAATTAAGAAATATTTTTTACTCCGCATAATGTTTCAACTCCAAACACCAACCATTAATCTCGTGGATCTACGTAATGTAGATAAAATTATTAGGATGTCCGTCCGGAAGGTACTGCATTTGCCCCGGATCACCTCCAATAGTGTCCTTTACGCGGACACTAGAGGGGGTGGCCTGGGGCTGATGTGTATGGAGGATAACATCCAGCTGACACTCAGGAATCGGATTGTGAATCTCAAATTGTCGACCGACCAGGTCTTGACTGCTATTTTGAACTCCTCTTGGGGTATTTCTCTATTCAATAAATTTAACAACGGTCTCGCTAGAAGCGACGTGTCGGTCAACAGTAGGGCGCAGGTTCGTAGAAAGTGGAGAGAGGGTCTTGATAACTCGACATCGGGCAATGGGTTACTTCAAGGAAGTACAGCAGCTGTCAGCAGCTCTTGGGTAGATCATCCTCCTGCCTTTTGGACGGGGGGGGGGGGGACTACGCAAAGGCTGTGCTTCTCAGGAGTAACACTTTGCCTACGATGGGCGCGCCCCATCTTAAAAGGCGATGTAGGGCTGGATGCCAAAGGGTTGAGTCGCTCTCTCACGTCCTGCAAGCCTGCCCGATCACTCATTGGCCTCGGATCAGAAGACATGATCACGTAGTTAATGTATTAAAACAAATAGCAGAAAACAGGGGCTGGTCGGTCGACGTGGAGCCTTACATCCGATGTACCGATGGTACTGGGAGGAAACCGGATCTTATCCTTAGGAAGGGCGGCGACCTAATCATCTCTGATGCTGCCGTTCATTGGGAAGGTCCGAGGAGTTTAGACGTTGGCTTCAATACCAAAATTATCTACTACAGCACTTTAAATTTCCTGCAAGCTATCGCTAATGAATATCCTGCATATCCAAACCTGTTCATTTATCCACTCATTATCGGCGCTCGGGGGACTTGGTGTCACCGGAACGAGGGACTCCTTACCAAAATTAAGGGCAATCTGGGTGATCGGAGGAGGTTGATTCTTGGAGTGATTGCGGGCAGTATAAAAATCCATGAACAATTCTCTCGGGTCACCTGGAGAACCTTTGATAGAGGTAGAGAGTAGGGGTGTACTGGTGGTCGATATATGTGCGCGTCTACACCTAGTGCAGTTAAAGTTCGAAGCTCATAGTTGAAGCTTATGATATGTTGTTGTGTGTTTTTCTTATCTGAGGTGCGATTAATCCGCTTGGACTGAATGTATTTATCTTGTATCCGTAATTACATATTATTATTATGAATTATCATTCTCTAATTGCAACTGATATTTTGTTTTGTCCTTTTATCTTTACATAAATATGTTTAATGCTGATTATTATGATGTATTATCTGAAATTTTTGTTTTATATGTATTACTGTTTATACAATTATTGTCTAGTATGTATTACCGTTTATACAAGTTTATCTATACCTGCAATGTAATCATTGTATATTGAGCATGTGTGGTTGCAATGTTTTACCACGCCGGAAGGCGAAATATCTTTTCTATCAATAAAGATTATATAATAGCAAGATTTAGTAGCAACATTCATTTCAGAAAATCAAGCTGACGGTAATAAAAGAGCTGCGGTCGGCCAGCACGCTGGTCGAGGTGGTGAGTTTCTTTTTACAAAATGGTTATAATATGTAGTAACTAAATTATTGCATAGGTACCCGTAAAAAAAAAGACGGACGACAGATTTCAATGGACCAAGGATCCAAATTATCAGCCAATTATTCATAAATTTCTAGATGCAAATGCAGGCTGTAGTCATAAGGTGTCTGAGAACCCAACGCCTTTGGAATGTTTCGAATTATTGTTTTCGGAAAGCATAGTCGCAGATGTTGTACAGCAAACTAATCTATTTCACTCCCAAACACAAGCAAATACTACTGCTTCGAAAAAATCAAAGTCATGGATTGATATAAATAGTTCTGAACTCTATTGCTTTCTGGCAATGTCCCTATTGATGCCGCAAGTAAAAAAATTAAAACTTTATGATTATTGGTCTAAAGATGTGCTGCTAGCAACTCCAATATTCGGTCAAATATTAACTCGCGATCGTTTTAAATCTATATTGTCTTCATTACACTTTGTAGACAATACACAAAAAAATCCAGACGATAAGCTATATAAAATTAGGATCCTACTAAATCACCTGAAGGGTGCTTACCAAGAAATGTTCTCCCCATTCGAAAATATTTGTTTGGATGAAAGTTTGATGTTGTACAAGGGAAGGCTGAGTTTCAATCAGTACATACCATCAAAACGACACCGATTTGGAATTAAATTTTTTACTTTGTGCGATAGTGAGACCCATTATATCCTAGATTTTATCATTTACTGTGGCAGTGGTACAGATGTCCAAGAGTTTGATGAACAATTAGGAATATCTGGAAATATAGTTGTTTCACTTACGCAGCCCTATCTAGACAGAGGTCATAAATTATTTATAGATAACTGGTATTCCAGTCCTATACTAGCCGATGTGCTTCACCGTAGAAGTTCAAATGTGTGCGGAACTGTCAAACCTATCAGAAAGGACATGCCTGACTTGAAAGAAACAATAAATAAAGGGCAGACAGTGCATTTTACAACGGATAGATTGTTGGCAATGAAGTGGAAAGATAAGCGCGAGGTTCACATGCTTTCCTCATGCCATACAGCCGAAATGGTTGTTGTCAAAAAAGACAGAGAAACAGATATGGATATTATGAAGCCAAAGTGCATACGTGATTACAACGCAAATATGGGGGCGGTCGATCTAACCGATATGCTCCAAAGCTCCATCGAGTCGGTGAGGAAGAATGTCAAGTGGTATAAGAAAGTCTTTTTCCATTTGCTTGATCTGACCCTTATCAATGCGCACGCAATATACAAAATGAGAACAGCTAAAAATACGCCGATAGCGGATTTTCAACTAAATTTGGTAAAACAGTTACTCGAGAAACATCATACAGGTCATTGTCGCCCTAGTACCAAAAGAACTGTTGAGGGAGATTCTCCAGCCCGAAATTTTGTCTCTCACTTGCCAAAAGACGAATGTAACAAACAAACACGTAAAAGGTGCATTGTATGTACAAAAATATTGAAGCGGCGTGAGACTACTTACCATTGCTCCCCGTGTGATTCACCATTATGCCTAGTACCGTGTTTTGAATTGTATCACACAAAGAAACAGTATTGGAGATAGATACATTATGACTCCTCCCAAATACTGTTTCTTTGTACGTATGAACTTATTATCATTATGTTATTTTTACTCGTAGATAAGTTATGACTAAAGTATTACTATGTTATTGTACCTCTTGGATAGCTGAGACCTGTATTATTATTACATTATTTGTTGTCGTTTTCGTAGTTTGAAAATAAAGAAATTTTGCCTATTACTATTCTTATTGTTGCTAGCAACGTCAGGTAATTACAAGTATTACTTTGAAAACGAGTATAACTACCGTGTAATACCAATTGCGCAAAAATGCGTACTACCTAAAGTACGCTCAAAAAGGCGGGAGGCGCAATGCGCCCTTCCTAAAGTAGGTTCAAAAAGGCGGGAAGGGCAAGAATGTAAATATGAAAATTCGGGAACCGCACGCGTGCGGAGGTGCTTGGGAACGCCGCCAGACAGGCACGGCAGCTAAAACAATTCCCGCCACGAAAAGGTTAAGTGTTTATATTTTTCAGTTGATATAGGTTTTGTATTGACTCTAATAACTGGAAGTTCTTCAGGGTAACTTACGGCACATCTTGCCTTTCTTTTCAAATTTACTGACTTAAAAGCTTCTTTACAAAAGGAAGTTTTATAATATAAAATACCTGCATCATTTTTCCTTACTTGTGCCCAAACCACTTTGGATAACATGAAGACGTCCCCATTTTCGCTTTTTTTTCTCGCTACTAAAGCAGAAGTTGTACCTTGCACCAAACTGCCCAAGTCTTTAAAATCTTGTAAATCCATTTCATGAACAATAAATGGTTTTTTATTGCCACATGTTCTGATAAATTGAGCCCAATCTCTCGGTATTGCAATTTCAAGAGTTTTAAGATTTTTCTTTTTTCTCTCGATTATCGCATATACAGCATCAGCTTCCATGTGGGTGTGTCCTCTAAGTAAATATTTATGATTTATTACTTTCAGAGAAGGTAATTTGTTTAACAGCCACATGTAGGCTGATACTATCATTATATTCCGATCTGACCGGCGCAATTATCCTACCATATCGTGATCTCTTCAGCATCGTCATCAACATATTCTAAAGCCCATTTTACGAAACAAGAAGAAATTTCGTTGCCTCCTCTTCCACTGATTGTTTCATTCCAGAGCATACAATACGACTGACCAGTCGTGTCGTTATGAATTGTTTAATTCAATGTCCACAGCTTTCGAAGGTAATAGGACTCACAGTTTGTCAAACATGGTGTGGATTAACATTTTTGCAGATCCATCATTACCACTAGCTGTTTTGAATTTATTTGTTTTCCAGCTTGTTTGTCCTGGCTTTTCAATTTGTAGCGGTTTCCTGCATCTTCGTGATGAACCTTTTGTCGTTGTGTAATTTGTGCTGTTTCCTCTTCAGAAGTGCTTTCCTTTAAAGCCCTGATTCGTCGCACGTATCTACTGATGGTTGGTAAAAACTAAGATTGAAGTCCTCGTTGAAGACCTTTCTATATAACCATTTTTTTGCTAATTCACTTTTCTTAATTCCTTCTTTTTCACATTTTTCTAGGTACAGTCTATACATGATCGCAATATTGAGATCAGGTTCCAAATATTTTCTTTGGGATTTTTCCCTGCTATAATGGGATTCGTAAGAGGGAAAGGAATTTATGTGGGCCACTACAGACTCTTTGACTGCACTGGGTAATTTATTTGGGGGGGGGGGGGGGGTGTTTTCCCCTGTTATCTGGTGTGATTACCCCAGTATCTTTTTTCTTCGCCAAAGCTACTCTAACAAATTTTTCAGTTACCCCAACTGTGTTTAAAAACATTACCTTGCAAACAACCAATTTCGCTTCATTAACCTGAAGATGATAAATTTTCGAGTTTGCGCGTCTTCCGTTCTGAGAATCATTGCGTGGTCTGCAACGATTTTTTGGAATTTCGTCTACCATTGAAGTTATTAACTGTCTCTTGTGATCCCAGTTAGATGTTTCTTTCCAAAAATCTGTGAATATACGACGCCTCACAGCTTCTGATATTTTTTCTTCGCATTTTTTGGGACATGAACAAGGTGGTTTAACCTTCCGACCTCCATTCATTTTAATCTTTTTAGCAACAGCAGATTTATAAGGAGACCCTCGAAGACGCGCCTTTTTTGCAACAATTCTTTTCCAGTTTTCCGGATTTCGTGTTCGCTTTTTTTCCCTTTTTTGATGGTAAAGTAATTGTATTTTGCAATGGTGCCTCATCATCCGCATTATTCTCGATGGTAGTTGGATTAAAGTAATACTGTTCTGATGCATCTTCTTTATTTGAGGAATCTGATGCAGTGTCCGATGGTTCAAATTGTGGATCAGCATCGGAATCATCAACATCTGACGTTACATCGTATTCGGGAAAACTTGGCGTGCGTTTAGATGTTCCTGGTTCGTCTTTAAAATGAATAGGATGCATAAATACATATTTCTTTCAAACCTAAAACAGTTCTTACCCAAATTAACAGGCAAAAGTGTAGTTAAAATGGTGTCGTCTTTATCGAGATCTTCAGTATTCCATATGCCTGCTAAGGTAGAGTTTATTATTTCCTGCTCTGCAGCGGTGATTCAGACTCTAAAAAATATTTAACTTCAAATATAACAGAAAACTGTTTATACGTATTCCATTATTTATAAACCGATTGAATTTAAGTAAGTAAATAAAGTAAGTAAATGATTTATTTGTTCAGTAAATATGTGAAGGAAGGTTAAAATAGCATACCGACTAAATAAAATAATATTAAAAACTGCATGTACTTACCTAGATTACTGCTAACTAGTCCACTGTCAGGTGTAACTGCCCTAACATTTTTCATTATCAACTGAGTGCGCTTTGAAATATTCATTGTTAACAAATTAATTATAAAACTCACAGAGACCACACACTCACGCTCCTTTAAATTAATGAAACAATAATAGCAAAGATAGACGGTGCGTCAGCAATTCCTTGTAAAACACGTGCGCTTTCTTAGGAGCATAGTGGCGGTAGTCCCACTTCCGCCCTTATGCCGCTAGAAGCAATACAAATCTCCATTTGCTTTAAATGCATAAGGGCGTAATTGGGACTTCAGTCTCTATGCCATTAACAAAAATTGTGACATCCGCCTTTTTGCAATCACCAATAATTCTTATTATACGTAAATGGACTACAGCCTTTCTGCCAGGCACAAAGACCACGTGTGTGAGTTCATAACTCATATAAAGTATGTTTCCAAAAAAAGTGGACTTCAGCCCAACTGCTTCTCACCTACTGATTTGTTTGTCACTATTTACTGCTTTCGTTAAACTGTCGGCCACCATTTCTTTTGTGCTGATGTAGGTGGTTCTGATGTGTCCATCTTCTATTTTTTGGCGGATGAAATGATGACGAACATCGATGTGCTTACTTCGAGCACGATAAGCATCGAGAAGTGCAAGCTTTATGGCACTTTGGTTGTCACAATAGATATTGGTGCACTTCATAGGTACGGTTAACCAAAATTCATTATGAAATTGTTGTAGCCACAGTGCCTCTTGTGTGGCTGCAGAGAGTGCCATGTATTCGGCTTCCGTTGTTGATAATGCCACCGTTGGTTGTCGTTTACAATTCCATGATATAGCGCCCCCTTGAAGTGTAAACACATACTGCCCTGCTAAGACAGAAAGTCGTATCTGTAAAATTTGTGTTTTGAGATATTTAGCAATTTCTAAAATTAAAAATGCCGTGCACATATATGAGATTTTCAAAATCTAAATTAATGTGTTTTGCAGGTGCTTCACTTTTGAATGTTGCTATATTCATGATAATATAAATCCCCGTTTATTATTTTATTGATTTTGAATTTTGTTACATACGACCTTTTCCTTTATTTATATCTGTTACAGCCGTTTGCACCGGTTTTGTACTAAGGATTACTTAACTAAGTATTCCTTAACGTTAAGGAAAACTTAAATGAGTTATCCGTTGCACCGCGTGCTACCGCCCGCTCCTTAACAAAGGATTCCTTAAGTTGAAATTTTAGGGATATTTCGTTATCGCTATCTTCACACTATTGACCATAACCTCACAAATATTGTGTTTGTTGTAATTACTCTCTGCTGTGGGTTAATTTGTATTGGAACAGCATTTGAAATTGTAGGCATAGCAGGTTGGTATAAACACATTATTATTAATAAAAGAGTTAGCATACTTAAACTTTCCTATTTTTACAGAATAATGCTTCCTGGTACAAAAACAAAAAGAGTGCGCTCTTCGAATGTTTCTGCAGAGGAAAAAATGGCTTTGTTGCGAATAATAGAAAAGTATAAGCACATTTTGGAAAATAAAAAAACGAACCAAGTTATTCAAAGTGAAAAAGTTGCTGCATGGGAACAGGTGGTTGAAGAATTCAACTGCTATGCTGCAGATTGCGGTAGAAGCGTTGATTCAATCAAGAAGTGGTACGACAACCAAAAGAAAGATACAAGGAAGATAGCTGGAGATGCTAGAAGAAGCCTATTGTTAACTGGAGGTGGTCCAGCAGCAATCAAAATTCCTGATGCAACAAAGGATTTAGTTTTGGAGCTGTTAAATACTAAAACGGTGATTGGCCTTGAGAGCGATGTTGGTGGTGATGCTGGTGGTCTTCCAGTAACATCAGATGCAATGGTGTGACAAAAATTTACCTATTGTTTTTATCTTCTCATTAAAATTGAGTTTTTAGGAGGTTGTTTGGGAATCGGAAGACTTATTAGGGTTAAACACTGATGATGTCGCGGGACCAAGCGGTGCTACCGTAAAACTACAAGGCATAAACTGGGGAAGGTATAAACCACCTCATTTGCAGACTCCACTGGCAAGTGAATTGCAGAAAATGCAGGGAAATACCTGCAACAGCAATGTAAGTTTTTTTTACTTTACTTTTTACTTCGTTGAGGTTCATCATTAACATAATGTATCTATTCAAACTAGTGTTGCCACGAGACGAGACGAGACGAGATTTTACCCAGTCTCGATCTCGATAATTCTCGAAAGTTGATTCTCGATCTCGATCTCGAAAATTCTCGAACCTCCATTCTCGATCTCGAACTCGAGAATCTCGATTCTCGAATTTTAAGTACGAGTGCACCGAATTGACATTGAGGCAGTTGCGACTATTAGCAGTGTTAATGGGGTATGATGTAAATAAAACACCTGTAAGAGTTTTAATAATCAAAGTATAAAAAACTGTTCACGTCTTAACGTAACAACAGTTGCTTAGAAAGTAAGTAAACGAAAACGATTTGGCAGACGAAGAGGAGGGAGCATCTCCTGTCATAAAATTGGAAAACTATTTATTACAGTAAGACGATCAGAACAGTGGCAGTGTAAATTAAATAGCTGTTGCGAAGTTGTAAACGTGAAGTTTTTGTCGCCTAAAATAGACTGTTCCACAAGATGGAATTCTACGTTTGATATGTTGAATACAGCTTTAAAAATGAAGGAAGCCTTAAATGCTTTGTGTAGAAACAACATATGTCTAATAAAGCTACAACTAAATGAAGATGAGTGGAAGTTAATTTTTAGCGTTACTACATATCTGAAGCATTTTAAATCACTATCTGTAGTATTGGGCGGCGACAAGTATGTTACATTTCCACTTGTGGTCATCGGGTTTAATATGTTATTAGATAAAATTGAATCTTTAATAAAAACCCTTGATAATAAAAAAGATCGGGACTTAGTTGACGAGAACGTTTTGCTGGCATTTCAAGCTGGGAGAATCAAACTATTGAAACATTATAGGAAAACAAATTGGAATTACTGTGTATCGTTGATTTTAGATCCACGTCACAAGATTGAAACATTTACACTAACTTCCTGGGGCCGACAAATGCAAACAGTAGCAATACAAAAATTCGAGAATACTTATAAAAACTCTTACTACAAAAATAATTCACCAAGCCAAAAAGAATCCTCCTCTGGTTCTGGGCAAAATGATTCTGACGAAAATGGTTCCTTTAATTTAACTGCTTTATTTAATAAGTCTACTGTCAGTTGACAACTGGAGAAAGGAAATCGATGACTACATAACAATGCCACGAGCCAACGAAGACGTAGACGTATTAATTTCGTGGAGCAATCACCAAGTTTTATATCCAAATCTTGCCAAAATGGCTAGAGACTATTTTGCTATACAAGCAACAAGTGTACCAGCAGAACGGCTATTTTCAAAGGCTGGCTTGATTATTCGAAAACATGGCAACAGACTTGACAGTGAGTCTGCCAGGGCATTGCTCTGTTTAAATGCTTGGCAATCGTGCGAATTTATTAAAAAACATTTAAAATAGGTAATAATTAAAAATCTTGAGGTTTTTAAAAATCGTGTATTATTGTATTGTAATGTTCCCGAATGACATTTATTATAATATTTCTTATATTTTACAAAGTTTGACCTTGTAAATAACCTTTGTAACCGGATTTTATACAATTAAAATAAAGTATTATAATACACCTGTTCTGCTTCGTTTTTATGCGGGTTTTAAAAATACTATTGAAACCTTTTCTCGTTTCGAGATCGAGAAATCGAGAATCTCGAAAGAATTTTCGAGAATTTTCGAGATATTGGTTAATCTCGTCTCGAATATTCGAGATCAAAAAATGTAAATCTCGATCTCGAATTTCGAGACGAGACGAGACGAGATCGAGAATTATCTCGTCTCGGCGGCATCACTAATTCAAACTATTTACTACGCAACTAATATTATTTTAGGAAACTTCAACTTCAAGCCGAAAGCACAGACGAAGGCCTATTTTAAAAACTTTTACTTCCTCCGACTTATCCAAAAAATATGAAGAGGTGGTGGCAAAAAAATTAAAAATAGCCGACTTGAAGTTGCAGAAGTTGACAGCAGAGTTGGTGCACGAAGAGGAGGAGGCACAACTTCGAAAACGAGCTCTGCAGTTAGACATCTTAAAGAAAATACTCTAAAAACAATTCAGGAAAATGCTAATTAATTCTTTTTTATAATATATATTGTTAAATAATAAAATATTATTGACAAAGATTGAGTAATTATTAATTGATTTTATATTATTTTATTAGCGTGTGAAGTATTGTTGGATAAAATTATTTCAAGTTGCATCTTGCAGATTACCATGGCGATTCGCCACAACAGGGATTTGACCGTTAGCAATTAAATGATCCAAAACATTAACAGCTTCTTCCTATGAATAATTCTGCATGCTGTCGAAGTGTGTACTCCAGAAAAGTCAGCTAAACTCATGATATGATTCCCCGTAGCGTAGAATCTCAACGTTAATAAAAGTTGATTCATAGGTGAAACGCTGTTGTTTCTACAAATATATTGTAATTATGTAATTAGTACAAATAATTTTAAATAGAGTAAACATGAAACTTACGCATCATTAGGATATTCCAAATTTTGTTCTTATAACATGAGCACATGTAATGTTGATTCTTTACTTAACCTAAATCTTTTATAAAAATTCATATCGTCTAGGGTTTGGTGGTAATTTGCTCTAAAATACAATTGTCGTGGAAAACCATATTCTATTATTTCCAAAATATCTTCATCATTTTCAAAAAATTAATTCATTTTAATCAATAAATAAATACGTTCTTAAAGAACCCTTAACTTTTAAGCTGCCAAACGAGTCCACTTAATAAAGAGCCCTTAACCTGTTTAAGCCAGTATTGACGTACGGTGCAACAAACCTAAGATAATAAGGCCGCCTTAAATTTAAGAAATCCTTAAAAGTCGTCGGTGCAAACGGCTGTTAGTGTCGCTAAGCAAAATAGTCGTATCTGCAAAAGTTCAACTGTATTTTCAGAGCAAGTACATATATTTTACGGTTCTGAAACAGTATACAAAGAAAATAAACTATTCAAATTGAATATACAAACTTTAATATAATAATAATTAAAATTTTCCACAGGCAATTTATTCATTAAACACAATCGTCGTTATCTAGATCATCATTAGGGTTTAATGAAACAGGATAGTTTTCCCAAAATTGTAGCCTGTTTGCAGGAACAATGGCTTTTAATTTTGACACCAAGGTTATTTTCCTTTCATTGCTGATTCCGCGTGGAATCACCCGGTTTCTTGGAAGCGGAATGTTTTCTTTTGTGTATTTAGCAATAATAAAATTTAGTTCTCTTGTTGCATCACCAAATGTATTTTTATAATTAAAGCATTTGGAACCTCTGGAAAATTTTACATAAACCATATTTGATAGATAAGCTCTTGGTACAGTCTTTGATAATTTATGTTTGGATGAAAAATCTTTAAAATCGTAGAAGTCTGTAATCGCTAAATTTTTTACGATCACACGCCCATTATTAGAATTCTGGACACACAAATGAAAATCTTCAAAATCTAATACTTTCCCTTTCATTTTAAGAGACTTTTCCACCTGATGGTGGAAAGAGTCTGCTGACATGAAAGTATGTCCTGGCTCGAAGTATTTAATTTCCAGAAACTGCAAATTTACTTCGGGGGAATTCACTAGATACACAAAAAAACAAAAGAGACACCAGTTCTTATTTTGCGCCGCGCAATTGTCTAGCCAAATTGTAATGGTTGCAATGTCTCTATAGTGTAAAAAAAATGAATAAAATATTGAGACGAGGTCTTCTTTACGTCTGCCCGCAACTCCTTCATGGCAAATGAAAGCCAAAGGTTTATTTGATTTCGACTGCTTCCAAGTGGTGCAAAAGTTTCATTGAAGGCAATTATACGAGGAGTAAATATAATATCTTTAAACATCTCGCAACGCGGCAGCATTATGACCTGTAAAACATAGAACACATGTATTTGATTATATTATTTAATTAATTAAAGCAAATTTACCTTTTGCAAGTCTGCAGAAAAAAACAGACGCTCTTTATTGGATTGTTGAACGTCATTTTTGTATTCCTGTCGAGCAGCAATAGCTTTGTTGTTGCGTTCTTTCCACTTTTGGCATTCAGGGCAGTCTGAAGTTTCCACAGTATTCTTATCATGGTTTGCAGTCTTAGAATGTAATGTGAATGATTCACAATCCCAGCACTCTTGGTGGCCTAATACAGCAAATGATATATTCATTGCGGACACTTCTTTTCTGTATAACTCATACGATATCTTAATATCAGGATGCTTTTCAATAAAATCCTTGTGCATGAAAGTTATGTTAACGTCACTAGGAAGGTACAATTTGTTCGGTGCATGTTCCCTTCGGTAGTGCGAGATTGAAGGATGAAATGACTTTATATGATCTATTATGACATGTTTGTCAGTACGATTCGACGAAGGATGACCAACTTTAATTCGATCTGGTGTCAATTTTTGTGGATCATTGTTAACGATATCTCTCACTCGTCGGTCATTTTTAGCGGGGAAGGGTGGGTAATGTGGCCACGGCGGGTAAAGTAACCATCTATATTATCTCTGCCGAACTAGTAGTACTTCAAATGGTGGGGAACACGTTAGACCGTAGAGTTAATCGCAGTCAGTGTTCTCAGAGTCTTTGAAGGTGAAAGCTGCGCTTGTTCCGTCTCAGTATACATTTTTGTGTTTTTTCACGTGTTTGATGTAAGGTAAGTAGGTAATATAGTTGCTCCTAGATAAGTTTAAAGTAAGGTTATAATTAATTGCTGTAGTAATGTTGAAACGGCGTATTTTAACCTTAAAACTCGTGTGTTTTGGATCGGCGTGGGCGATCTAGTTTGAGTGCAGACCACATTTTTTCTAATGGCGTCTAGTCGGGCAAAGTGACCATCCAACTCGTCGGGTAAAGCGGCCACTTTACCCTGCCTTTTTCCCCGCGTATATAAATAACCACTCCGGTCTTGTTGCAGCCATTTGTTTCTGTTACAGGGCGACATCAAGATGCCGTCGAACTACGTAAGGAAGTCAACCCAACAGTCATGGAATCCTATAGCAATGCAACAGGCTATAGCAGCAGTAAGAGGTAATAATATGCCGTGTGCTACAGCAGCCAGACAGTTTACTGTCCCACGAAGTACCCTCAAAAGGAGGGTTCTCGAGAAAAATCGCGATGCCATTGAAGATAAAAAGATTCTAGGAAGCCATCGATGTGTATTTAATCAGGAACAAGAGGAAGAACTCCTTAATCATATCTTTGATATGGAACAACGATTTTATGGTATATCAATGCAGGATCTACGCCATTTGGTATTTCAGCTTGCTGAAAAAAACAATCTACCGCATCGATTCAACAAAGAGAAGAGAATGGCAGGCAGGGATTGGGTGACATGCTTTAGAAAACGCCACCCTAATATTGCCCTAAGAAAACCAGAATCCACGTCGATGGCCAGAGCACAGGGGTTTAATAGAACCAATGTAAACAAATTTTTTAACATCCTTCAAACAGTGCAAGACAAACATTTCTATCCTGCTCATCGAGTATACAATGTCGATGAAACTGGTCTTTTGACAGTTCAAACGAGGAACACTAAAGTTTTCTCGCTTAAGGGAAGGCGTCAAGTTGGTGCTATTACGACAGCTGAAAGAGGTTTGCTGTCTACATTTGCAGTTTGCATGTCCGCAGGAGGCACTTTCGTTCCTCCATTTGTGATCTTTCCAAGAAAACGAATGAAGATTGAACTTCAAGATGGAGCTCCCCCAGGAACCGAGTTTGCCTGCAATCCCAGCGGATGGATGCAGACGGATATATTCATGCAATGGTTTGATTTTTTGAAACACGCTAAACCATCCGAACAAGATCCAGTGCTGCTAATTCTGGATGGTCATGCCACCCACACCAAAAATATTGACTTTATAGAAAAGGCCAGAAAGAATTTTACAACAGTCGTATGTTTACCCCCCCACTGCAGCCACAAGATGCAACCTCTAGATGTGTCATTTATGGCACCTTTCAAAACTTTCTATGTCCAAGCTTGTGAAAACTTCCTGCGTAACAACCCGGGCAGAGTTATAACACAATTTCAGATCTTCTTGGAGAGGCATTTTTGCATGCAGCTGTGCCAACTACGGCTATAAATGGATTTCGTAAGTGTGGCATTTTCCCTTTGGACCCGAACGTGTTCTCTGACGTAGATTTTGTTGCTGCAGAGGTATCTGACATTTCCATGATTCCTGAAAACAATAATCCCCCTAATGCTGAAGACGGTGTATCAAATGATAAAAATGCAGCAGTAGATGGACGAGCAGCTGCAGCAGTAGATGGACGAGCAGATGCAACTACAGCTGAAGGAGGAGCAGTGGTTGGACGCGAAGTTGGAGTTACAGCTGAAGACTGTGAAGCGAATGGACTAGAAGGTCGAGCGACAGCTGCAGGAGATGCGGTAGATGAAAACCATACAGTAGATAGACCAGAAGCTGAAGTTGCAGATGAAGAACATGCTTCCCAAGATGAAGTTACGAGAAACGGAAACAATGTAGTAGACAGTACTCCGACATCACAACCCAAATCATTTGCAGTACTAAGCCCAAAAGACATTATTCCTTTGCCTAAACAAAAAAGCCTAAAACAAAGAAAAACAAACCGAAAAAAGGACAAGACAGCGATAATAACATCTAGTCCATACAAAAATGAACTCTTACAAGAAAAGTTGAAAAAAGAGGACGAGGATAATAAAAAGAAAAGAAAGCATGAAGAAAATGACGTGAAACCTTCAACATCCAAAAGTGTCCCGGTGAAAAAAAACAGAAAAGACAAATTAAAAGGGAAATACAATCAAAAAAGAAGATCGCAAAAAAACAGCTTTTTGAATCAGATGATGATGAATCAGATGATCAACCATACGATGAACAAGATGTGGAATGTTTTTATTGTCGTGGGCCGTTCTCGAAGTCTAAGGATAACGAAGGTTGGATTAGGTGTTGCAAGTGTAAGCAGTGGGCACTCGAAGAATGTGCCGGTTGCGAAGATGACGATGACGAGTTTGAATGCGAATTTTGTAAATAATCCATTTAGTTTGTTTTATTAGTTTTATAATGTTTGTTACTTCGATCTCATGAATCTTACCAAAAATTATGTTCCGTTAGCGACTTAAAACAAGTTTATTTGATTTTTAAATATGTTTTAATGTTTTCTCCTATCTGATTTCTCAATAAATATCTCACTTCGACATGTTATTATTGATATCATTAGGTATTTATAACGTAAATTATCCTATGCGGGTAATGTAGCCAGCCCTAGCCACTTTACCCTTCCTATATGGGTAAAGTGGCCATTTTGCAGCTTACAGAGTCAACTCCCCCCTACCGAATATTACGATTGTTTAACAGAAATAAAAAATATTACGTAATTCTAGACTGTCTACAGTTGCTACAGGTATAATCTTGTAAGTTTGCTACTTTCAGATGTCTCGTAAAAAATTATTTTCCGTTAGGGTGGCCACATTACCCACCCTTCCCCTATATCCCAACGTCGCCAAGAAAAATGTCTTGCAAATTTTTGCATCTATTCCGCTTTCGTCATAGGTTAGATCAGTTATATTGTTGTCTTAGCAAAGTCCGAGAATTTATTTGCGCTACTAGCGCTCTTTTGACGTAGTTTTGACTAAGCGTAATGGCGGGAATTTTAAATTTAGTTGAAACAATCCATTTTTGATATAGTTATAATTTTGTATACAATAATACATTTTTTTTTAAATTGAAATTTAATATCAATATTGTGATACAAATTTCTGTATTAGTAATTTAAAATACCGACAAAAAGAGAAAGAAGAATACAATAATTATCACTAAGAATACTAAGATAAATACATTGCACTACATAAATCTTATTATCATTTTTACTAACATTATTTTACTAATCACTACTGTACTAATTGCTTCATCTTATTAATTTTGACAGATTTCTTTTTGTATTTTAAGAATCTTGCATTTGTCAACAATTTAATTGCGTCTGCCGAATTTTTTTTAATGTTCTGTTTACCCTTTAAAATCCTATTTACGTTTTTTACCCATGTAAAAATATACATTTTTGTGGTTATATTTAAAAAAAAATTTTCGTTATGTTTTTTGCATGAAAAGAAATTGATATTTTCAACATTATTTTCCAGAAAAGAAACAAGTTGCCGTTTTAGTAAGGGTTTATGACAAATTTTTGGCAGTTTTTTCGAAATAATTTGAGAACATTTTGAAAATAGTTTAGAAAATAAGTGTTAGGGTACAACAATGCTTTTGGCCCATAGGCTCTGCTGCGCAAAATAATATGTTCTTTTAAATTGCGGACATTGCCAACTAATCTGCCCTTTTGTCGATCTCAGAATTTTTCTTGCTACAAAACCTGCGATGTAAGAGTGTACACCGTCATCAATTTCATTGGTAGCTTGCACTGTGCAAGGTTCTAGAGTTGGTAAACATAGTGTTTCAATAACTGTAGAGCTTTCTTCCATCTCTTCATCAATAATAAAAATTTTTAATGTATCAAGAGCACCTTCACAGTCATCTTCTTCGCAATTTGACGATGGGGAATATGATGGCATAAAATTGTTAATAACAAGTGACTTGAAAGAGGATATAAATGCTGCTGAAGATGGACTTACATTTCGTGCCCCATGGCTACGAATAGAGCCAAAAAAGTTTTCCACTGGATCTTGATTTAAACCTCGAGGGCATAAAAATGTAAAATTTTTCCCTTTTATTTTATTCCACAAATATTTCATGCCTTGTAATGTCGAAATCCAGTTATTCACTGTTGGTGGAACATATCCTTTTTTAGTGGCACTATCAAAAGAGATTGATTTCAAAACTTGAATAGCTTCATTCCAAAAATCTACATGTGGTGAGGAATTTGTCACAGCACAGCGAAGTAATTTTCCATGTTCAGGTGCAATAGTCGACCCGTTCACACTGTCAAACAATTTATCCACGAATAAAAGAAAATCTGTTGTATCTACTGCAGATCTAGATAAACCAGCAACACCAAATTGAACCAATCCTCTCATAACTGACGACACTCTCTGGCTAAAAACTTGAGCTGCGATTTTGACTTTCATCAACTTCATTTTATCTTTGTAAACATGAACATCAGTCAACTTGTTGCACATTTTATAATCTGTAGATCCAACATCCAGTTCATAAAAACTAATTATATCACTCCAGGATCCAATTTGCTGATGTTTTTTCCACGTAAATTTAACGGTGCCATCAAGCATATTGTTACGTATACCTTTTAAAAGATGTGGAAAATCATACAATGGTATTACTTCTTTTGAATCTATTAAAAATCCTTGATATCTGTCTTCCACTCCTTGTTTCAAACAGTATCTGTGAGTCTCAACCCTGAGTGCTTTATTTGCTGCTACATTTACGGATAATTGATCACATACAGTGGCAACAACTGTTAAACCTGCAGCATGCATCGCTCTTAATGACAGATTTAATATTTCTGACTAAGTGAGTAGTCTTCATTCCACCCTCCGACAGAAAAAAACAGATTGGTTGTTTCCATTTTCGACAAATACCTCTTGCCATAAATACCATAGCATGGTCTGCAAAGGCAGGCTTTCGTATGCCTTCGCCACAATTCTCAAATCCTACGATGCTATCAGAATTGCTATCATAAGATACAGCAGCATCTAACATCATTTCGTCATACATTAAGACACATAATCGGTCTCTTTCCTTCATTCGGTTAACAATTTTAGTAATACTTTTTAATATGGGTTGGACAATTCCACACGCAAAAGGAACTTTTCCAAGAAGAGTGTTCAGGGTTCTTCGAGAAGGCAAGGCAAATACTTTTTGCAACAGTCTGTACCCCTTTGGACTTTGCTTCATCAAAGACAAAGCAAATATTTTGTCTTCTGGGGAATAACGACGTCCTTTTGCTTTTATCTTTTGTAGTTTTAATTGTGACATTATAAAATTGAATGTAGGCTTATTCACCTGCGCCTTGAGAAAATCCTCTGACTTGGCAAATTCTTGTGCTTCTCTCAGTCTCTTCTTGACGTTGCTACACTCTTTGTCCAAAGAACGCGCTGTTTTTCTCAGTCCAAAAGCTAATTTATACAATTTTGTTTCCTTTGTAGAAAGTTGCCTTTTTCTGCTAACTCCAACATACTTTAAAATGCTATGCCTGTTGCGTAAATCTAAAAACAAAATAGGGTACTCAAAAACTATTGACTGTGAAATGCTTTTCAATATGCATGTGATGTAAAATATCTACCTTTACGACACGTTGGTGTGCGATTGTTGTTTGAAGTTGATTGTAAAGTGAAAGATTCTGTTGCGGGACAGCAAAGCTCTAAGGCATTTTGAGGTTGACAAGCTGCAGGTGTATTAAACATAACATCAGGTGCCATATTCATGTATGGCATAACTGAATTTTGCAGTGTAATGCAATCCGCGAAACCTGGAAACACGGAGTTTAATTTTTATTATAATTTATATTTATTAGGTGTTGGCTCCAAATAACAATGATTTGATAAGCTACATATAGGTAGGTACCTAAAGTGGAACCTAAATGAGTAGTTAGTAAATAGGTAGGTACCTAAGTACTTTAGAAACTCACCTGGAACATTAATAGTAGGTACGCAACGTTCGATAAGTCCAGTTCGATGCTTATATTCTTCATCCACTTTGCTGAAAGTGCTAAAATGGGAATCGCACACTCTATAGTTTCGATTCACTTTCTGGGGGTCCATGTTAGCCAGCTTTTGGTTTTGGATTCTTTTAATCCACTCATTATACAACTACAGAAAAAAAACAATGCCTCTTATTAGTAGAAATAGGTACAAGTAATTTACAAAAAAAAGACCTATATCAATTTGTTTCTAGGGAAAGCATGAAAATTGAAAATTTAATTTGAGAAACGTTAAACTACTAACATTAAATATTTGCTTACCTCTTCGTCAAGATGAGGAAAGCGATGCATTTTCCACTCTTTATTCGTGTTGCAACACGCAGGAACGCAACATACAAACACCATGTTACATGGGAATAACGAAACGAACAAAAATATTAAATAATGAAATGAACAAATATGTCAAATAACAAACACCACACAACTTGAAAAACAGTAACAAAAATGGACAGAGCTGAATTTAATAACGCATAACACAATATTTGCTGAAAATTCTCTCAAGACAAAAAAAATTGCTGTCAGAAATTAAGAATTTTCAATGCACATTCTTTTTTTTTCTTTTATTATAGTTGGCGCGTATTTTGCACAGCGCCATTGCGACGTAGTTTAGAACTAAAATTTGTTTTGACCTTGAACGGGAAACTTTCCAGGCCATGGTTTTCGTCTTTTAAAAAGTACAAAATTGTATGTTGACGTCTGGAATTGTCTTTTGTTGTAGTTGTTCTTTTTACAAATATCTTTTTAGCTGCACTGAAGATAAATTGCCGCTTTGCTTCATCTGTCAAACTCCAAAAGTCACTGTTAATTTGTTCCTGTCTTTTTCTGTTAATGTTATTTTGACATTTGAGCTTGCAACTTTCTCCACAAGGGAATCCGACCTGATGCTGTTCTATTTTCTTATCTCTTTTCTGCCTCTTCCTTTCAGACACGGATGTTTCATGCTTTTTTCTTTTTCTAAGTTCTCCTTTCTTGGTATAACCTAGGGAATTTTTATTCTCTACTTCTTCTACGGCGGATGATATCACACAAGAAAGAATTTCTTGTACAAATTTGGTTGTTTCACGGTGAGTTTCTTCTACAGACTCTATTATATTATCGATATCTTCATCAACATCACTTAAATTGTAATTCTCGGCACTACTGGATTTACCAGCGTCCCAATCGGAAACGTAATCATCATCAACATGCTTAGAAGAAACAAATTTGGCAGATTCACGCTGAGTTTCTTCTACAAACTCTGTTATATTGTCGATATCTTCATCAACATCACTTAAATTGTCACTTGCGGCACTACTGGATTTATCCACGTCGCAATCGGGAACGTAATCATCGTCGACTTGCTTCTCACTTCTAACAACTCTGTTGTAAACACGATATGCCGCTATTTTCTTTGTCAATTCTTTATTTAACTCTAAACTAACAAGCTTTTTACCTCTCGAAGCCATATTTTCCATATTTAAATATAGAACTGTCACACCACTAACTGCACTTAACCTCGATACAACAAGAAGATTTTAGGTTATGTTAAATTCTAAATAGGTAGGCGTTACGCATTTTAGGATGACATTAGTCGTATCTACAGCAACGAGCACACATCTGCCAAGTAAAATTGTCGTATCTGCGCAGATACGACATTATAGCTAAGTGTTCTGTAGATACGACCAGATACGACATTTGAGCTTAGGAATGGAAGCCAGTTTGTAGATACGACCTTTTTAATAGCAAATTACGACGAATGTACCATGCAGAAACGACATTATTTATATCAGTTGTAAAACACTAAATTCTGAAAATCGTCAAATTTGCAGATACGACTTTCTGTCTTAGCAGGGCAGCATAGGCAGTGCATGATCTTCTTTCATCTGAATCACTGGCCCAATCAGCATCACAAACGCCGGTTAAATCGGAATTGCTGCTTCTTGAATATTGCAGCTTCATATTAATGGTTCCCTTGAGGTATCTAAAAATCCTCTTCACGGCATTCCAATGTGCTTTGCCTGGATTGTTATTGAATTTGCTGACTGTGTTCACAGCATACGTTATGTCTGGTCTTCTACCTTGAGATAAGTATAGAAGGCTCCCAACTGCTTCTTGATATGGTACATTTTGCATGGCCTCGAACTCCACGTCACTCTTTGGACACATATATTTAGTCAGCTTTTGGTTTGCATCAGCTGGGGTGGTTACTGCATTGCAATCGGACATATTAAATCTCTGCAAAATCTCTTCTATGTATTGCTGTTGATCAATAGAAATCTTGCCGATGTCTTCATCACGGGTAATACGTAGCCCTACACAGTGATGAGTCTCACCCAAATCTTTCATCTTGAAACGTTTGTGAAGCTCACATTTTAATTTACTTTTTGCTTCGATATCATTTGTAAATATTATTAAATCATCAACATAAACTGCTTTGAATAACATTTTATCTTTTTCTATTCTAAAGTATATGCATGGATCTACCTTAGACTGGGCTAATTTTAAAATCTTTTATTGCCATGTCCAGTTTCTTATTCCATTGGCGACTTGCTTGCTTCAAACCATAGATGGCTTTATTAAGATGACACACTTTACCATTTATTTGGAACTCTATCGGCTGTGCCATGTAAACCTCTTCATCTAAGTCACCCTGTAAAAAAGCCGTAACCGCATCCATCTGTTCAATTTGCAAATTAAATTGTGCGGAAAGAGCTATCAGGTACCTAATTGATGTGTACCGGACTACAGGTGAAAAGCTTTCTTCAAAATCAATGCCTTTTCTTTGGGAACAGCCTTTCACTACCAGTCGAGCTTTGTAACGCTGTATGTTACCTGTGGCATCTCGTTTGGTTTTAAAAAACCATTTACAACCTATTTGTTTTCTACCTGGTGGTAAGTCTGCGAGAGACCAAGTATTGTTGTCCACTAATGATTTGTATTCTTCTGCCATAGCTTCTTTCCAGTGTTCAGCATCTCGGCGATGTAGTGCTTCGGCAACTGTCTCTGGATCGCTCACATGACATGTGGAAGCTGAATAAACTACATAATCTTCCATCTTTTTTGGCTTTGATTGCCGCTGAGATCTTCTGAGTATAGTGTCACTTCCAGACGGTGCTGCATCTATAGTTTCGTGCTGTTCATGTTGAACCTCATCAATGATTATGGCTGGTCCCCCACTGGTTCGGATCCCTCTTCAAAAATTACAGGAACATCTTCACGGTTATTTTCAACTACCTGCTGCTTGGGTGAATGGTCTTCTAAAAAGATAACATCACGACTCTTTACAAGTCTCTTGTTGCCCGGTCGAATAAGTAGATAGCCTTTTGTGTCTTCGCAGTACTCAACAAAAATTAGTTCCTCGGACTTCGGATCCCATTTGCGACGGTTATGTTTAGGAACGTGAACCATGTCCCTACAACCAAAAACTTTTAAATGTTTTAAATCAGGTGATTTACCTGTCCAAGTTTCTTCTGGTGTTTTCTGAAGGCCTCTGGTAGGTGACCGGTTGATCAGGTACACTGCTGTGGAAACCGCCTCTGCCCAATATTCTTTCTGTAGTTCTGCATCAAACAGCATACATTTCGCTTTTTCAACAATCGTTCTACTCATACGCTCAGCTAGCCCATTCTGCTCTGGCGTATGCGGAGTAGTTGTCTGGTGTCGGATCCCTGATCTTCTCATTAGAGTTTTGAAGATGGCATTGCAATATTCAGTGCCATTGTCCGTCCTTAAGGTTTTTATTTGATGACCTGTTTGATTCTCCACCAATGTTTTAAAATCTTGAAACACTTCTTTGGCTTGGGATTTTTCCTCCAAGAAGTAAACGAACACTTTTCTTGAAAAGTCATCAATTAAAGTAAAAAAATATTTAGCTCCCCCCATAGATGTGGTTTCCATTGGTTCACAGAGATCGGAATGTACCAGTTCCAGAATTTTTGTAGCTCTTGTACCTATATTTTTAAATGACAATCTGCTCTGTTTGCCTTTAAGACAGGCAATGAATTTTTTAACATTCTCTTTATTCGAAAATACGACACCAGTTGCTAGACCATTTTTTAACTTATTTAAATCGTTGAAATTAATGTGTGCTAGCCTATGATGCCATATGTAATTATCTGAATTAACAGATGCTGCCATTAAACTACATTCATTAGGTTGATTTAGCTTGTACATGTTATCTATTAATTGGGCTGTTGCTACCAGCTTCTTATCCTTATACACACAACATCCATTTTTATCAAATTTTACTTGGTAACCATTTTTTACAATTTGACTCACCGATAACAGGTTGGCGGAGAGGTTCGGAACATGCAACACGTTCTTTATCAGTATGCTATTAACCTGCTCTTCACAACGAATCTTCATCGTAACGTTTCCTGTAACACGTATCGGTAGCCTTGTATTGTCAGCTACAATAATTTCCTTCAATATAGATTCTGCAGTGTCTTCTAGCCAGTCTTCTCGCATTGTCATGTGCATAGAAGCACCGGAATCAATAAACCAGTCATTGTGATCAAACTTGCTTGCTAAAAAACTTGCACAAAATACAGTATGTGGATTGTTTGGTTTCTCACCTGCTTGTTTCGGTTTTGAGCATTCGTTTGATTTATGCCCATACTGGTTGCAGCTGTAGCAACGTGGCCCCTTTTTCTTACGATTCAATTTTTGGAATTTCGTGCTTTCCCTTGCATTTATACTATAAAAGGCACTTTCATGGTTCATCTTCGGAACCTTCACATCTTGCAGCAGTTTGGTTTTTATAGAATCCCCTGTGATTTGTGCCCCCGAGCTTTCAATACCCATAATCATCGGTTTATATTCTTCGGATAAACCTGCTAACAAAAGTGTCCCTATCCACTCATCGCTGACTTGAAGGCCTACGCCTGTAAGTTTGTGAGCAGTACTAACAATTTGATTAACATAATCTTCAACTGTTTCGCAATTTTCTAATCTTGTGGTGATTAAAATTCTTCTCTTTCTTGTTAATCCTGAGTCTTCAAAAGCCGATTTCAATTTATTCCAGACATCCTTCGCAGTAGTGGCTGATTGAATATGCACATAATTTATCGGTTCAATCATTAAAATTATTTTCGACCTTGCTTTGGTAATTTTCTTATCATCGGTTTCCGTACCTAAAACACAATTCCACAATTCTTCATGTTCTAAATACGTTTGAACAGCAAATTGCCACGTGTTATAATTGTCGCGGCCTTTAAGCTTTTCGATCGAAGGTAAACTACTTGATGCCATGCTTCTCTGTTTTCAAAAACTTTTAGACGAAAAATAATAAAAATAATTATGCTTGCGTGAATCTAATAATCTCAGAATTCTCTGGGCCCATAACCTGATGAAACACGATGGTGATGCTCGCAGAAACAGCAGATTATTAACTTACATACCGGAGCAATTAAAGAAGTAACAAACGTCTTTTACACTACAAGTGACGAAACAGAACAGTTTTATTATTTAACAAATAGAATCTTAACCTAGTTACATATATTGGTAAACCTAACAGCTATAAAGTTACTAATATAACTAAAAACTAAAGGCTCGTTTACATTGACATGTTCTTAACTCTAACATTTTTGTTCATTTTTGAGAAGGTCCAAAAGCAAATCCTCAAAACTTTTACGCTGCTCTGGCTCTTTCCTGGGTTTATTTTCATTAGGAGTAGCCACATCTTGGCGATTTGGTACAGCGGTTGATTCGTTTTGATGAATTGCTCCCGCCGTAGATGTTTCTCCTGCAGTTGATGGTTCTCCTGCCGTAGATGTTTCTCCCTGCAGTTGGTAGTTCTCCTGCAGTTGGTAGTTCTCCTGCAGTTGATGTTTCTCCTACAGTTGATGCTACATCCTCCTGAACTGCTAAGTCAGGTGGTAACGGAAGATCAGAACAAGGAAGATTCTTCTTGTATCGTTGCAGATCTCCTGATTTAAAAAACCGACTCGGGAATTACATCTTTGTTTGGTCCTTGCATATTTGGGTCATAGATCCATGTTGTTTTAAAGCCGTTAATAATACTTGTTGAAGAAATTTCTTGAGCAACCTTAGTTAAAATAGATATAAATTCAGGTTTAGGAATTTTTTTTCGTGGATTTTGGCGCTGCCATTTACAGAGTTCTTTGTCCCATTTCAATTTTAAGCTTCTGAACACTGCAACATCTAAGGGCTGCAAAAGGTGTGTTGTGTGAGGTGGCAATTTCATGATGGTGACATCATTTTCCTGTGCTAATCGTATCAACTGTGTGGAAATATGCGTTGAATGGCCATCATAAATTAGCAACACTGGTCTTTCTGTGCCAATATTTTTTAGGAAAACGTCTCTAAACCAATTGTAAAACAATGTTGTCTCCATCCATCCTCGTTCGGTTGCAGAAACAGCAGTTTGTGCAGCTACCTCTTGGTCTACCCAATGTTCCATCACATATTTTCCTTTAAAAACACAGTAGTGGAATCGTTCTTCCAACAGCGGAAATACATAGCAATGCTTATGTATTTTCTCTCCCAGATGAACTAGTTTTGCGTTGGCTCTGTATACCAATAGCTCCAACAATCCTGGTTTTCGATGGGTCATGGCAAAATGACGTCTCGTCACAATTGTAAATCTGACCTGGCTTTCCTTCTAGCTTTAGTACTTTTACAATTTTAGTCATTTTATCAAAAAAATCATAGATAACCCACGGATTTATTTGGTCACATCTAGCATGCTCTATACTCTGAGTTTTTTTCAGAGACAGGCGATGCCTTTTTCTAAACGAAATAAACCAGTCCGTGCCTGGTCGTTGGTCTTTAAATCGAGTTTGTAATTTATTTTGCCTGATGTACGCTTGATCTAACACATCTTCTTCAGAAAGCCCGAATCCGTTTTTCTCCATTACCCTGATACTGTTGGCAAGTCCCTCTTCATCAGTAGAAGATAGGTATGATGTCACACCACCACCTCCTTTGCCCTCTTGCGATGTGCTGCCCTTCCCTCGAGTACCAAGTACATAGTGTTTCAATGTAGACCTAGGAATGTTATAGAAAATAGCTGCGCCACGGGTTGTTTTGTTGCCATTTTTTACATCACCAATGGCTCGTTCAAGGTCCTCAGCAGTATAAACAAAGCCGGATCCATTTTGTGTTTTTCTTACGTATGTTCGCACCATGACCTGGAATAAAACCAGCACAAACTATATTTTCACATGCTTCTTTTAATACATACTGGTGAAACTGTATAACATCACGTGTAAGTGGCAACATTTTTGGTTTTTCCCATCGCTTTTCATTTAAATCTTTCAGTGCTAGACTGGGCACTTCTGAATTTCAGTGATTTTCTATCAAACTTCTTATTCGTTTTATACTTTTTAAAGATTCGTTACACGGAAGAAATTGGCTTTTTTTGATGATCATTGATTTTTTCCGGATCATATCCACTAATTATTTTTGTAGCTGCAACAATGTTATCAAAGAATTCTGGTTTTAATATATCAACAAATCGTTGCACAGCGGACTTTTGTCTTAATGTTATGTCTAGCAAGTTCTCTCATTTTATTTGACACAGTTGTTCTTATTTGAGTTCGTCTGTGTTTCCGTAATAGACTTTCAGCGTAACTACAAATAAGCACATCGTTCATTGCGACTTTGGATGTCTCATCTGCGCTCATAATTTTAAAAACTTCATCCTTCAACCGCAATGAATCATAAAAATCATTGTACGCACCATCACAAATTTTGAACATTTGTGCCGTTGTTAGACGGTTTTCACATTTAGAGAATTCTTTGTTTTTAGGCTTTAATCTGCAGGTCTTTCGGCGCCTTCTTAAAAAATTCGTTTGAAGAATCCCAGGCAGTCTTGGCATGCAACATATATGTATATCCTTTCCCTCTTCCACATTTTCAGTGAAAGTTTGGTCAGTTAGTTTACCATCATATGGTTTTGGTCTTCTTACTGGTCGTATCACATTCGTTTGATTGTTCAACAAATAATTGCCTTGTCTACGTATAACAATAAGTACATCGTTTCTTTTGGGGTCTTTTAATGACATAGCTAGTAATTCTTTGACCGCGCCTTCTTCTTTATGGTTGCGTTTTTAATGTCTTTTCCAGCGCTTTATTAGGAGTTGTCTCTGTTTCGCTTGTTTTTTCGGCATTTATTAAATTATTTTTAGTTTTCTGAAAGGCGGGTTCATTTTCATAGTTTAAATTTAACAGTATACTATCAGCCGCTATAATGACAGCATTTTCTCCGGTCTTGGCATTTGGTGATTCGATTTCACTATTCTGTAAGGCCATTATATCAACATCTTCACTACGTAATAAATTGTCCTGTTTCTATTGGCACTTCTATTTCTTTAGTAGTAGAATCATCTGCATCTCTTTTCATTTAAATTTCACTGGCTGACTAAGTTATTCAAGAAAGTTAAATATTTTATAGATAAAAAATATACAACACCTTTTTTGCATTTTTTTGAAATAAAGTATGAAACCCTACCAAAATGTAATACAACGAATGCGGCCTAGAGATAAAAGGCAATATGGCAAACAATTTGCGCTAAATTGAAGTAAAACTCAAAAACTATTTGGTGCAGATACATACATATTACAAACGTAAACTATGTCTTTCTATATATAAATTTTTTGAGCATAATATTCTTCGTCCATTTTTATGCACTTTGAATTTCTCTCTACTTCTTGTTCCAGGAACAACATCTTTTTTATATACTCTTCTCGCAGTGCTGCAAGGCTGGTTACATTTTTGAGCATGATATTCTTTGTCCATTTTTATACGCTTCGAATTTCTCTCTTCTTCTTGTTCCAGTAGCAACTTCTTCTTTTTTATGTACTCTTCTCACAGTGCTGCAAGTCTGGTTACATTTCTGCCTCCATTTAATTTCCAACTTTTAATTATTTTAAACATTTTTTAATTGTAGTTGGCGCAGTTTTTTGTACGACCAATTGCCCCTAGTACTGTACGCGAAGTACTTTCCTGGGGCACAGTAACTGTTGTTTGCGAGGCTTCCACAGTAAGAACGTCTACTGGTTTTTGCGGCAACTCTTACACGATCTCCAGCTCTGGTGTTTCCATTGGTAATACATGTACAATTTCCGGTTCAGCTTCTGCAGTTACTGTCAGAATAAATTCCATTTTAAGTACTTCTGCAGCAGCTGCTCCCAAATCGTCATTATCAAAATGGTTCGATTGTCAAACCACAGTGTTATTATTTAATATTTCAAGAATTATTACATCATAAATAATGCTTTTTCTATCACTACCTTGTGCATGTTCTCCCCCAGTGCATCTTATGTAGGATCGGTTTTCTGCTGCGTATTTCGTGGATGCAGTTTATCGTATTTCGACTTCAGCTGCTGCAAGGCTGTGCCGATTACGGTTATTGTATTCAATGTACACTTTCTCCCATGCTGCTTTCTCCAAAAAAATGTACATTAAAGCAGAATATTTTACAACTCAAAGTTCAATTTATTAATTATATCCTGAAACTGGATTGGTAGGTTTATTTTCAATTATATTTTTATGTCCTACAATTACTTGTGCAATACAAAACACTTCCTCTGTCGTAAAATTATTGCTTCTAGGCAACTTCCCGTTCTTCTTGTCCACCTTTTTTATGTGATTGTCCAGTATCCATTTATAAAAACACCTAACCGCAGTTTACAAAACAGGTGCGAATCATCCACAGCTGACTCGCCTTTGCTGCCAAAACTGGCGAGATTACGCTGTGAAGATAGCACCAAGTGTGATTCAATTGCTCCAAACCGTTGAAGTAATGGTAAACTTTCATTTTAATTAAAGCAAGCTTGTCTGTCGCTTATGAAACATGTTCACTTTAAAATCCAGTTAAAGTTGACTTTATTTTAAAGTGTACTTCAGTTAAAGCTACTTTAAAGTTGTTATTAGAAACGGCGTTAGTGTTTCCTTCTCGCTAGTCTTTTATACTTAATACACATTTCTGTATTCTCTAGAGGCAATTACTTTCCCAGACTTGAGACATTCATCCATATGACTTTCCCACGCAATTTGCTGGATGAATACAATCCCTCATTAAAGCGTTCAATTCGCAAGCCGTTTGTTCTACTGCAGTTTTTAAGTCTATGGCTTGTTCACTATAGCACATCCACATTTTTTTATAAAAAAAAAATACATACAATTAACATTTTTATTTAGTATTAGTAGCACAACTAAAAAACATAGTATACTACATTATTACCTATATGTAATCATTGTTTAATATATTTTCAAGTAAAGATGAAATTAGAAGTGTCTTCACTTAGTACCACAGTTTATAATATCTTATTAAAAGGAACTAAATCTTATAAATATTTTTCCTGCAACATGATTTTTTATAATATTCTCTTTTTTTGTAATACCTGTGCCATTCCTTTCATTTCTTTTTTAAATCACTTGGAATAGGTAAGTTTTCTATATGTTTAATAACAACTATCAAGCAGAATTATTTTCACTATAGCGAATATGTAAATAGTCGTCTGAATTTCTCTTAACAATAGTTTAAAAAGCACTAAATATTATCTAAATTTATTTATATTTCTTCTACACCTCTAAATGGTGAACTCTCCCAGTTGCTTTTATAAATTTAATCCAATAATTATAGCCATTTTGACCATTATAACAATTCAAACCGTCAAAAGCTTGCCAATAATGATTTTAGTTTGCGCCAAAGCTTTAGTGGATGTTAAATTTATTAAGTAAGTGGCAGTTAAAACTGCTTCACCCCAAAATGCTCTGTTTAAATCGGCACCGCATACCATGGACCTAGCTTTTTCCGTTATGGTCCTGTTCATACGTTCCGATACGCCATTTTGTTGTGGAGTATAAGAAACTGTCAAATGATAAGTTATGCCCTTTTGCACGCAAAAATCCTTAAATTCATTGGATAGGTACTCACCCCCATTATCACAATATAAATTGACGATTTTTAAATTAAAATGTGCCTCACTTTTAGCAACAAAGTCTTGGAAGACACCAAATACATCAGATTTATAAGTAAGAAGATAAGTGACAGCGTGATGGGTGTAATCATCAATAAAAGTAATAAAATAATTTTTGTTATCTACTGTAGAAGGTGTGATTGGCCCACACACATCGGTATGAACAATAAACAACGGCCTATTAACATGACTTATTTTTTTTCTATAGAAAAGGGAAGTCTAGCCTGTTTTCTATATATACAAGCTTCGCATATGTCATTTGTCGAATAGATCTGTTCAATTTGGTTTATATCATCGGCCATTTGATTATTTTTCAACTGTAGAAATTTTTTTTTTTCAATGTGCCCTACACGTTCATGCCAAATTTTATAATTAATTGGTAAGTTATTAGTATTGGCTTGGTTTTTGTTTTGATATAAATTTATTAGGTTTTTGTTTATTTTGAAATCGACACCTATTAAATCATTCAAGGGCTTACCTGTGATGATTGTTTTATTTCCTTTGTTAATTCTTACACTGTGCGGAGAAAAAATAACTGTCATTCCGGCCTGTTGAATGCGTCGCACTGAAAGCAGATTATAAGGCACTTAAGGGCGTATAGGACATCATCCAAAACTCCAGTCACACCTAAGTTCGCTGTCACATAAATTGAACCCTTTCTGGCAGCAGTTATGAAGGCACCATTTTTGGCGATGGAAATATTTAGACGATTTTGTAGTTCCATTGCTTCAGTAAAGACATCAGCGCGATTCACCAGATGATCGGATGCACCAGAGTCCAAAAAAAAGGTTATTTCATTTGCTGCACTTTTACGAAGTAGCTTTCCAACCATAAATGCAAAACTCCCACTTTCTGTATTGATCTGGATGGTCTGAATTGTTCTAGTGCGCTCATCTTGATGTTGATTTCTGGTCATCCTTTTGTAGAAATAACAGTCCCTTTTAACATAATTCGTTCTTCCACAGTAATCACATTTAATGTGGGATGATTTGTAGTTTGCTTTGTGACTCTGGTTTGACGGTTTAAATGAGCGAAAATTATTGTGTGGTTGGTAGTGCCACTTTTGTCCTGTTCGAAAGTTCTTCCAATTTCTTCGTTCATCGGTTTTGAATTTTTCAGACTTTCCTCTGGTGTTTTCAGCTTGTAAAACTTTCGAACATGTATTATTGCCTTCATTTTTTAATTTTACTTCATGATCCAGTAATCTTGCTTTGACAAAAGCGAGTGTCAAGTTATTTTCTGATAAAGTCTCTAAGGCAGTAATTACGCTGTCATAGGGTGAGGGCAAAGTTAGTACGAGATGATCAATAATAATCAATCTTGTACATTATTAAAACAATATATAGTTAAATGTTTTTCGATGTTCACTACGAGAAAACGCTGTCTTCTATCCGATAATAAATTTTTGTAAAATGAGAAACTACGTTCTACGTCTACCGATGTTATAGGCCAAAATTTAAATTGGCTTATAATCTCGGGATCACCTTAAATATATCTTCCACACTATCGACGACACCAAATTTTTGTTAAAAGTTCAAAACCTTCATTTTTTTTCAGTACGTCATCAAATGTGTTTGAAATAAATTCTCCCACTTCAGAGTTTATTGCATCAACCTCTGCTTTTGCCTTCATGACTAAATTAATAGAAGTTGTTAAAGAAAGGCCCTGCGTTTCCAATTTTGTGATAGTGGTTTTTACAACTGCACAATTAGCTTTCAGAAAAGTTAATTGCTGAGACAGCTCCGCATTATTGAAGACTTTTTGAGCATTTTTGATAGCTTTCGCGGACTCTGGGTCCAATTCCATAACGACTTCTTTAATACTTTGAAAATGGTCTGTATAATACATTGCTGCTTCCAGCCAGGTGCCCCATCTTGCAATAATGAGGGTTGGAGGAAGAGGAGTATCTGGCAATTTTATTTTATATTGCTGCACTCTTAAAGGAGCCTTTAGGTAAATTTTTTTAACATTTTTCATTAATTTATTGAAAAGTTCAAATTGTAGCCGGATGGTTTTGGCTACACAATTTAATCCATGAGCCAAACATGTACAATGAATTAGATTGGAGTAAAAGATTTTTAGTGTTTTTCCCGGCTTTAACCACATACGGCGCTGCGTCCGAAATCAATAAAATTTTGTCACTTTGTAACACTTGGGGAAGATAAAATTTTGATAAGGACTCATTTACAAAGTTAGCGATTGTTTAATGGTTGGTTTGTTCTAGTACCTTTGTTGCTATTAGATACAGTTTTGTTTCTGTATTTATGATTTAACACACCAATTAACACATTTGCGATGTACCGTCCAAAAAACATCTGTCGTTTCATTGTAGAAATGTTCGACGTTATACTTTCTAAGCGTACTCTCGGCAGGTATTGAGTGTTTACAGTAGGTTTCCATAAGACCTTATTGTTGAGTTTATTTAATGGTATATTTGCACTTACAAATGCACTGCATAAATCCAAATTAAATTTTTGTTGCTCATTTCGTCTTGACGACGAGGAAACTACTTCAGTAAGAGTTTGTGATTTCTTGCTGTTCAAATTATTTTTGTGTGTTGGTGTGCCAACGTGCTGATTGATTAAAAATTTTTTATCGGAAGTAATCTGAAGAAGAAATTCGGACTTTAGTTGGCTATTTTAAATGTTGGGAAGTAAATAGATTTCAATAAACTTAAAATAAAAATGTTTCAATTAGTTACCAACTATGTACTCAAAAGGACAATTATAAAACCATGATAATTAAATTAAATCTATTTGCAAGTAAGTAGGCACTTACTGTTTTACTGCAAGCACGGGAAAACACTGTTGTTTCCTTTTCTATTGTTAACTCGGGAAACTCCTTTACCCACGCTTTTAGCAGATTATTTGCAGAACTTTTACTTTTCGGCATTTTAAACAACGTTAAAAACACAAAACAATTTACAATACGTACAAACTCTGTGCTTTTACCGAATGCACTACGCTTCCGTAGCTGACTCAGCCAGCACGATAAACAGTAACTCAATCCGGTAAATCCCCCAAGTATACATTATTCACGAAATTTTAATAAATACTGTAAATGTCAATGAACTTTACTGATAAAATAATGCCTTGATAACCTACCGTACGTACATACTATTACGTGAAAATTAAAAAATATTTTTTTTAAATCACGAATTGGCAAACATAAGCATTTTTAACAAAATAAGTATATACAGGATGTTGCAAATTCGAGCTCCACCATGGGGATCTCGCTTATTTGAAGAGATAAAGAGTTGGTTAAATTGAAGCAAAGTTGCCAAATTTTATGCCTAACAATAATCTGTAAATCAATTTAAACTAGCCACTCTGGTTTTTCAGATATCTGAAAAAAAACAAATTTTGGATTTTTTATTTTCGGCTATAACGCATTTATCATTTATGCTACATATTTCTAGTAAACGCATTATTAGGACACTCTTTTTTTATGCTGAATCTAAATTTTTTATCAGATTTGGTGTAACTGTTACCATTGTTCATTTTCGACTGTCAACTTTTCTTTTTCTTATGGTCAGCATTTTAAATTTTTTCATATTTGGATAGATAAATAGATAAATTCTGATTGCAACGATGTGTAACACTTTGCAATTTGTTTAAGTTTTGAGTATTTTATTACAGAAAATAAAAATTTCATAAGAGTGCCGTGGAAAGACCACGTCATTTAATTTATTTTGAAAAAATTCTAGTAGGCCATGAACTGATGGAAATAAAACAAAACACGTATCTTATTTACTTCTACTTTTAGATACACTAAGTATGCGAAAATTTCAGGAAACTTTGTTTTGAGCATGTGCAGCAGGTTAAGTTATTTTTAACAAAAACAAATGAATGACAAAGTTACAAGAACATACACTCCGGTTGTTATGTTATTTTGACATAATTCTAGATTACTTCGGGCGATTGAAAAAAAAACATTGATGGCGGGAGGTGAAGCGGTTGCAGTAAGTGAGGTGCCAAATAAACCCTGTAAAAGATGCAAAAAGACTGCCAAATAATGGCCTACTGTGTGTAAAGTGCGGCGCATATTCGCATCCAAGTTGTGTAAAACTTTTAAAGAATGTGATAGTGCTAAACGACGACCAAATTAATTGCTGTGAAATACGATACCCAGAAAACGACATCGACAATGATGATCTAAACAGCTCAGTGAGTAGTATAGATACAATAATTGTTAGTGATCAGGGATTTGAAATTAACTATCTTAAACAATTATTAACCCAAAAGGACTGCATTATAAAATCGTTAAACGATAACATAATTTCCCTGAAAAATCAGATGACTCTATTAAATACGGTAATGGAACTTTCCTTGCATAAATTTGGAAAGAGGGTCCATATTCCCATAAGTGGCGTTGATGAATAATATTAAATAAAATAAAAACTCACACAGCCTCACCACTGGATGTATTTAAGAAATGAAAGCCACCTGTATTACCAACGTTGGTTTGTTCACGACGAGCTTACATCTTTGCTACACCCCATCGAATGAGGTACGGTGGAATCCAAAATTCTAGACACCGCCGAAGACAACAGGCGGGTGCATTTTCAGAGTCTCTTAGCCAAACTGAATTCTCTCAAGCAGAGCCAACTACAACTCCATCTTAATAGGACACCTACTCCAGAGAACAACAACAATCGGATTCTCCACAAATTCCACCCTCGATCAAAGAATTTATCTACTGTGAACTTCAACAATTCGGAACAGGACTTAATTGACCAAGGTTTAAAATTTAACCCGATCTCCTCCGTAAGAGTAGAAGATCTCAAGAATTTAAGCATCGATGCGGATCTAGCCATCCAGAAATGTCCAGTGGCTCAACAAAATCATCTTAGAACAGAAGTCAACCAAAAAATGAATATCCTTTTAAATACTAACTTTAGGAATAACAACAATATTAAATTTAATGATCTAAAACAAAAATTTAAGGACAATAACCTAACTTTAATTGAAGCCGATAAAGGCAATTGCACCCTTGTAGTGGATAGAGATGAATTTATCGCTTGTTGTAATACATTCATCTCCAACAATGACTATAATAAGTTACAGTCTGACCCTACTGCTAACTACAATCTTAAGTTCAGGAAAGTTGTTAGAGAATGCTCAGAGGTTCTACCTTCCAATCCACCTAATCCGAGATGCCCTACTTTTTATACTCTCCCTAAACTTCATAAAAATCCCAACTCTAATTCCCTTTCGGATATCCCTTTACGTCCTATCGTTTCCTTTGTTAATTCCCCTTCAGCTGAACTCTCCCGTTGGCTCAATAAATCCCTACCGTCTCTCCTCAATTTTAACCCGCGTTTTAGTATCAAAAGATCTTGTTAATAAACTCAAATCCCTTACTGTCCCAAAAAATTCCTTTCTGGTCAGTTTTGATATTTGTAATCTTTTTACCCAAGTACCTCCTAATGAATGTCTACTTATAATCAAAGATATGCTCTCTAAATCTGATGTTGGGGACACCCAGTGTCTTCAGCTTTATAATCTTCTTGACATCTGCCTTAAGCAAAATTTTTTTAAATTTAATAACCAATATTTTACTGAAAATGATGGTTTACCCATGGGCGGCAGTCTTAGCCCTCTTATGGCCGAAATCTTCCTGAATCATTTAGAAATCAATTTTATTGCTAAGCACAACCTTTTTCTTACTCATGTCATCTCCTATTCTCGTTATGTTGACGATACTTTCGTTATTTTCAAAGGTTCCAAGAACGATCTCAAAATTTTTTTTGATTTTATCAATTCCATACATCCTCGCCTCACTTTTACTATGGAATGCAACGATAATAATTCCATTCCTTTCCTTGATTTGCTCATATCCTTGGTCAACGACTCCCATTATTTAGGAGATTTATCGCAAACCTACCCACACCAGTAACATCATTCCGTACCAATCCAATCACCCCCTCAGTCACAAACTCGCCTTTTTTTCATAGTGTTTTCCATCGCCTCTTCTCTATTCCCCTTTCCCATGAGAATTTTCTCAAAGAACTCGACATCATTAATTTTATTGCCCGTGATAACGGTTATCCCCTTCCTGTGGTCAAAAAAATTTACAACAAAAAATTAAGACGACATAATATCATATCCAACACTGCCCTTACCCCCCTCTTTAGTCCTACTCCTTCCGTCTTTGTTAACATTCTCTACATTGGACCCAGTCGCAATCCATCGCTAATATTTTCAAAAAATACAATATCAGAGTATCTTTTAAAAACCTTAATTCTTTGCATAAATCATTAGTAAACATCAAGGATAAACCTCCCTCTGTCCACAGCAGCGGTGTCTATAAACTTACTTGTACCACTTGTGAAAACGATGGGGTTGGCGCTACTATATACATTGGTAGAACCTCTCGTTCCTGTTCAGTCAGATTAAAGGAACACCTTAGAGCTCTTAGATGCAATAACTACCCCACAGACCCTTTTTCCGTTAAATCGGCCTTCGCTCTTCATCTTTCGGACAATCATCATGATTTTGACCCTTCAAAAAATTTTCAACTCATTTTCCCTACCAATAATTTCCAAAAATCGGTCCTAGTTGAAGCTTTTGAAATACAAAAAGTCATCAAGAGTAATAATACCGTTTGTGTAAATGATATTGCGCCTTGAAACCCTATTAATGTTCTTAATTCTTTCCTTAATTTAGTATAATAATTTTCAAATTTTGCCGCTTATTTTTAGTAATTTTCATTTTGCACTTTGTTTGCTTCAGATTCAGATGTAGTTCAAAAAAAAAAATAAATATATATATATATATATATCTCTCACCCCTACAGAAATACAATGACTATATGATGGAAATTTTTTCATAATCCTCAAAATTTACAATTTATCGAGTATCGCTGAATCTTTATTGTTAGTTAGGAGCCATAATAACCCTCTACATAGGCAATAATACTGTATATTCGCTTCGCAAAGGCATTGGGGTAGGGTGATTGCAGAGTCAACATCAATTTGTACATAACTTTTTTTATTAACACATTAACTCGTAAGTGGTTTTGTTAAACTGTTACATTTCATGTAATAATATATTTACACCTTATAGTACAATTATACAGTAATAATTGTTATAAATTCCTGGCTCTTTTGGGGCGGGACGGTCCTGGCTCGTCATGGGAACTTGGTCCTGGGGTGGGTTCTGCTTCGTTTTCTTCTTCATCCGTTGAGAAAGGGGATACATCTTCGAGGATGACTGGCAGAGCATCGATATCGAGCTCTTCATCCACATTGTCTAAGAGGGGGCCCCCATTAAGACAGTTCCCTTGGCAGTTTTGGCAGGCAGGGGAACACTTGAGAGATGCCTTTCTGCATCCGCATTTGGTGGTGGCACAATCCTTTGTGCACCGACAAAAAATCATTTTTAATTTTTCATCCAGTGCAGCCTGCTGCTCACTGTGCACCGGGGTTAGAAATTTGTTGGTGGTTAGCTCCCACCCATACATCTGAGGAGGTAGCTCATGTCCCAATCACATCTGGATTTGGTGATATGTCCTTAGAGAATGTTGTTTTGCTGCCCCCTCAGTCTCAGTTGGTGGGAGGCATGAGATGTCCGGTTTGATGCTGGCTACCGATTTAACGAAGGATTGGTAACGGTAAACGTTTAGAGATTTTTCTTTAGGTGGGGCCCCGTACCACCTCAAAATACACTTTTTCCCAGCTTCCTCTATATCATTCTTGGTTGAGGAAGGGTGTGAGAAAACTGTAGCAGCTCCCTGGACGTCTGGAGACTTCAAATACAGTTTGATAAATCTCAGCTTACTCTTTCGGAAGGCTGCTGAGGTGGTAGCGCACCCAGTGAAGGCGTGTAGAAATAGTATGTCCCGCAGCCCCTGGGTCTGAAGCTCCTGGGTAGAAAACAATAAAGGTTTTATGTTTCCACGTCCAGGTTTGACGAAAATTATGTCCTGGTCACCAGGTATATAATTTCTTTATGTGCCACTTATATATATTACATACTATTTATACATATAAATACGTATATATTGGCTTATACATAGAGTTAGAGCAGTGGAATAACGAAAAATACGAAAGTTAAGTTTTTCTGCAAAATCTCGGAATTTACACATAAAGTTAAAATTGCTCTAACTTTTGAACGGTTGGAGATAAAAAGTAAAATATCATATATTCTTGAAGGAAATTTAATGCTCTACAACTTCATTTTTAATGACTTTTTCGTAGGACGAAGGGCTGAAGAGTTAGCTAGTCAAATAAGGCAAACAAAATGAGGCAAAATTTTTTTTTCAAAATTAGCGGATTTGATAACGGATATCTCGAACACTATGCGAGATAGCGAAAAAATTATTGCAATCAATCTTGTAGCACATTTTATCAGCTTTCATTTTGTATAGAATGGTCTTACTGCTAGGACGCGTAGTTTCCGAGATATAAGCAGAAAGCCGAAAAAAGGGACCTTCTACGTCCCCCCCTGCACCCCGCTCACCTCCTAGGAGTGGGGACTTTTAGTATGTTTACCTCCTAACTAGTCCAAACAAAGCCCCAAAGTCAAAAATTGTGTTCCTTCCATTTCCCTCTATACCCCCCTTTTGAGCATTCATTGACTGGACTATTATGCTGAGACGATACTGTTTGTATTTTATTTGAATATTTGTACATTGTTATAGCCTGAAGCTGGCCGTAGGGCCGAAACATGTAGCCTAGCTTCTTTATTAGCTTTCATTTCTTAAATACATCCAGTGGTGAGGCTGTGTGAGTTTTTATTTTATTTAATATTTTCCTTGCATACGTCACCAATCGGGAATAATAACACAGAGTTGGCGCAAACGCAAACTCCAGCAAAAATTGCGCAGGGGACTTCTGGATCTGATTTGTAAGCAGAGATACAAACCTAATCAACAACACAAACTAAACATTAATAAGGAACCGCTAACCTCAAATGTAAGTGACATGCCTGTCAATAATAACGCAGGTTATAACACAATGGTAAAATAGGAAATCAATAAAAAAACCGGACAGAAGACAACAATAGGTAACGCAAGTAACGCCATAATCACTAAACAGCAAGTGGAAAGTGCAGTGTCATTAGTGCAACAAGCAATACTGCCTGATAACAAGAGGTCTAATTCTGTAAATCTCGCCAAAATAATAGGCACAAACCAAGAAGATAAGACCTTAGTAGCCAAGAAACAGAGTTGGTACTTCATTTCAAAATATAATACTTCTTACTCTGCCCTGAATTTAGAAGATTTCCTAAAGTCCAAATTTAATGGTAGGAGATTTGTAGTGCAGCAAATAAAAAACTGGGGCACCTACAACGCCTTCAAATTAGCAGCTGATGAAGATATAGAGAATGACATCTTAAATCCGCAGTTGTGGTCACACGGGGTAGAAGTAGCCCAGTATATTTTCAAGAAACCTAATTTTCGTTCGCAACCTAATTTACGTTCGCAACCTAATTTTCGTCCGCAGCCCTTTCGTGCATCCACATTTCGGGCAGCAAGCACTCAAAGAAGATTCAGCAACCCCAGTAGCAAAGCTGTACCGCAATACTAGTTATAAGGTTGCAAAAAATACTAAAAAGAATGTAAGTATTTTTCACTTAAACATACAATCAGTCAGAAATAAAGTATTAGAATTTGAGGGCTTCCTGATTAGCTCGAAAAGAACATAACAACGATTGGTTATGGCCGCCACTAAACCAGAAGTGCCAAAACATCTATGCGCGTTTTGCAAGAAAAATGCAGTAGATAAACGAGTAAAGTGTATAAAATGCGAAAAGTACTATCATACAAGTTGTGCAGATAGGAAGAACTTCACAAAAATTGGTAAAGATTGTATAGACTATTGTGAAAGCCCACAGGTACAATCTAACCCCACTTTTGAAGACAAAATGCATGGCATTCTCACAGAAGAACAAATCAAAACTATGGTAAGTGAAAATAACCCACTTAAACAAAATCAGGCTGAATTAAAGGAAATCATCCAACTTCTAACCATAAAAACTAACTCGCTTGAGACAGAAAATGCACTGCTTCAGGCAGAACTAGAAAACAAAAACGGCATGCCCCTGCGAGACCAACAAGCAATAATAAAAAATTTTATCATTGAGACAATCACCAACTGCATTGCCAAGAAAATCAAACCCCTACAAAAGGAGGTAATAGGACTGAAACACTACGTACGTCTAAGTAAGGCTGTTTTCTAATTCTACGATGCAGAAGGCCGTAGATCATATCTAATTGCATAATTTCTGGGGGAGGTGTCTCTATGCGAGATAGCATAGCTCTTGCTTTACTGACAAATATGTCCGTGGAGACCTTTTCACCCTGTTCTTTTGCAAACAACGCACGGTAAATCTGATACGCTGGTTTCTTTGGCCCGTACGAGTTTTGTAATGCTTTTACTGCACCGTCCCAATTCGTAATCGTTGCCTTGATACCTTGCCACCAGGTGGCGGCAGCACCGCTCAACAGCATAGTCAAACCGCGAATTGCGTTCTCCTCTGATACGTGCACACAGTCTTTATAAGTGTTGACCGCGTCAATGAAAGCGTTAACGTCTTCGTTTTTCCCGCCGGCAAAACGCGACGAACACTTCGCGAAACTACCAGTTTGCGTAGGTGGTACCGTTTCAGGCGTTGCAGTATGTGACCGCAGCTGTTGCTGAAGGTCTTGTTGCATTTGGCGTAACTGATCAGTTACTTGTATTTGAACTCCCGCGAGTAATTGCTGCAGCTGTTCGGCGGACATTTGGATAGGCTCCATGTTCGAAGTTTCAGGCATTGTCGAAAGTGTGGCCGTTACTTCCTGTTGCGGAAATAGATTTTTTAATCTTTCGCTTCGGCGGGGATTGTTTAGCAGTCGCGGGCGCGCACAAACAACGCGACGCCACGTTGCTTAAACGATAATGTCTCAGGCACCACAGTTTGTAACGTTATTACGAACGACACTTTCTGTTCCTGCGCAGCACACACTTAGTATCTACAATTAATGTACTTAATGTTCCTATAATGGAAATTAAAGTGCAACAAGAAAGTATTAAAGGTATTCCTTGTTGTTTAAAAAATGACAATACAAAGTTATTGTAACAACAACGAGCAACATGCAACATTAAAGTTGTAGAATAAAATTATCTCTTGTTGTTAACCTAACAATACAACGCTCCTGTAACAACAATTAAACGTATGACATGAAATTTGTAAACAAATATATCTCTGATTGTTAAAAAAAATGGCAGTACAACGCTCCTGTGACAACCAAGAGAAACATGCAACAATAAATTTGTTAAAAAAAACCTCTTGTTAAAAAAAATGGCAATACAACGTTCATGTAACAATAATGAAACGTATGACATGAAATTTGTAAACAAATATATCTCTGATTGTTAAAAAAAATGGCAGTACAACGCTCCTGTAACAACCAAGAGAAACATGCAACAATAAATTTGTTTAAAAAAAAACTCTTGTTGTTAAAAAAAAATGGCAATACAACGTTCATGTAACAATAATGAAAGGTATGACATGAAATTTGTAAACAAATATATCTCTAAAAAACAGGCTAAGCCTATATAGAAGAAGAAGAAATATATCTCTGATTGTTAAAAAAAATGGCAGTACAACGCTCCTGTAACAACCAAGAAAAACATGCAACAATAAATTTGTTTAAAAACAACTCTTGTTGTTAAAAAAAATGGCAATACAACGTTCATGTAACTACAACGAGAAATATGCAACATTAAGGTTGTAAAGAAAAAATCTGTTGTTGTTAAAAGCAAGCTAGTGTTCGTGTAGTAAATTAACAGTTCAATGTTCTTGTGGCAATAATTAACACTTAATACTGCTGTCAGAACGTTCGATGATTGTTTGACACTTTTTTCTGTCTTTCAAACAACTGTTGTCCCTTACCTTCCGCAGAGCGTAAACAAAGTTACCTTGAGTAATTTCTTTGTTGCAATTCGGGTAACTTTCCATTAAGTACCCGCTGGCGGTTTGGTTGTTGAGGTCACAGTTGCCAGTCGTTGAGGGTGCTGTGAGAAAAATGGCGGTCGTTGCGTCGAAACACCAAGAAAGTGAACAGAGGGGTGGCTCGAGCTGTTGTGGGCGACTAATAAAATGGCGAGCGACGGTTTCACACCAGCACTCGAACAAAAGAAAACCCCGTTTTTTAATTTTCTCCACTATACTGTCTTTATATCCAGTAGATTTTAAATATATTTTATTTTGCACTGTAATTTTACACGTATTTATTATAAATTTTGGCCTGTAGGTTATTATGGAATGGGTTTTATTTTTAGTTAAAAACAAAAAAAAAAATTATCACTAGTTGGGCGCCAGATTGTAACGGGGTAGTTACTTCAACGCACGAATAAATAACAAAACGTTTAGTTGGCAAAACTACAATATTTGTTTATTGAATACAAACGAAACATTAAAGGTGAGAAACCAAAACATCGAAAACCAAGTTCACTATTACCGCGAGGAACCGACCGCACGCAACACCCTTGAGTTTACTACTTAACTTTTGTCCGCACTTTCACTCCCTGCGCAGTCTTTCCTTTCCCCTCAAGTGCCTTCCCTTAATGCACCCTTGGTTGCAAGGGTGCGTCACGCTACAGTATTGTTATTTGCGGATAACACTTCTTTGGTAAACTATGGCAAGAACTTAAATGAAGTAAAGCATAGCTTGGCCGACACACGGTTGAACGCCCAAAATTGGTTTGTAACTAATAAACTATCTCTAAACGGGAATAAAACTGTTGAAATGTTTTTTACCCATAGATTTTTGTCAGATGTGGAGAAGCCTGATTCAGTTAAATTTCTAGGCCTTCACTTTGATCCTAAATTAACATGGAACAAACACATACATGTCACAGCAAATAAAATATCTAAAAATATTTTTGTTATAAGATCATCAATCAAACTGGTTCCTGTAAATATTGATTTAACTGCCTACCACGCACTAATTATGCCACACTTGTCCTATGGACTATTAAACTGGGGACATTCCCCAAATGCAACTAGACTATTCGGCCTTCAAAGGAAGGTAGTACGATATAGGAAATATAGGTTATAGGGATGATGTTCGAAACAGATTTTGTCATTTAAAATTAATAACGTTGCCGTCGCTGTATATTTATCTTTGTCTAACCTATGTGCAAGCGAACTTAAACCATTTTCGAACTCGTGTCAACATTGACGGTTTAAATACCCGAAAGGCCGACCTCTTAAGCCTGGATTACCTTAGATTGGAATCAAGCAGAATAGGTGCTAATTATTATGGGCCTATTTTTTTATAATAAGTTGCCATTAAATGTAGAAAAACTTTGTACAAAACTGTTTAAAGTAACTGTCAAGCAGTTCTTAATACGAAAATCATTTTATTGAATAAAAGAATTCCTGAACTGCGATCTGGACACCCAGTTTACGCCATAATTGCGATGTGTTATGTTTATTATGTGAAATTTGTGTACCTATTAGTAAATTAAGGTAACTAAATGTAAAATGTATGTATTATATGTATTAGGTTAAATACCACTGACTTGTGTAAAAAAATCTTTTGATATTTATTTGGCACCAATAAATGATATTGATATTGGTAGAACTTGGTCCTGCATTTTCATCATCTGAGTAAACGTCATGGTAACTAATTGGGCGACAGTCTAAATTTGTAGGCTTAATTATACTGTCCCTATTACTCTCTCCATCTGAATCATTATCTTTTCTACTTTCATAACATAATGATCCAAGGTAATGCTCTGAGGATTCTTCGGTTCCAAAACAGCTTAATGTGCGAAAATGTAAATCAGTAAGCGTAGAAGTACTTGTTACTTGATATACCTTCATGGTACCTGGAAAATATTTAACTTTACTGTCCACAATACTACGAGAAAAATTCCGTGATGTACTCGCGTGAAGAGTAGACGCATAGTTGAACGCGGTCGTTAATTTATATAAATATTTCTAAGCTCTTTTGATTATATATTACAATGCCTGAAGGACGAGGAACACGAGCACAAATTGAGGAAGAAAAGAAGGAAGTATCTTTAATTATTAAAATCGTTGGAAAAGTAATAGCATCTCCAACACTTGTGCAAGATCTAGTGACAAAAATATCCAAAAAAATGTCCGCAGAGGTAAATTTATTAGTAGAGAAGGCAGTCAAGATGCATGTAGAAAAGGTAACTTTATTGGAAAACTTGTTAGCGGAAGCCAAAAAAGAAGCTGCAGAGTCAAGAGACGCCTTAGAACAATATACAAGGAAAAATACCTTGAGAATATTTGGTGTACCTGAAGAAAGGAACGAAAACACGGATCTAGTTGCCAGCAAGCTATGTAAAGATAAATTAAACTTGGATATACCAGTCGCTGCTATAGACTGCAGCCACCGATTGCCTACAAAGGAAGGGAGATGTCGTCCGATAGTTGTCAAGTTCATTAGCCGCAACACGAAGAATCAAATTTATAACACGAAAAAATCCTTAAAAGGATCTAAAATTGTTATACGAGAAGATTTAACGAAACTAAGAGCTCAACTTCTTCGTGAAGCCTCAAATAAGTTTGGCGTCAGATCAGTGTGGACCATGCAAGGTAACATCTTTATAAAAACTAACAATAAAGTATCACGCGTATCATCTCATAAGGACGTAGATAAACTTACTTGTTCACGAATAATAACAACGACCAGCGGTTCCACCTAGTATTAACAACCTTGTGGATACAAGTTATCAATAGAACACGTTGTATTTATTGATTAGAATTTATATATCTTTTTGATTCTTAAACATACAAAATTTTGTTTTGGTTTTTTTCTTATCTCTAATAGCATAAAAATGCATATGTATATGCATATGCATATTGGAAAGGTAATTACGACGCAGCAAATACTTTTTTTCATTCAAGTGTAGATCTTCGTGCTTTCAAAGACATTGAAACAAGCTGGTCTGTGTTATCGTCTAGTCTTTGGCAATCTGTTGAAAATTTCATACCGCTACGCTACAACGGTCTTTGAGAAGCAATGACAAACCATGGATTACGAATCACATTAAAAAAGCAATAAACAAGAAAGTTCCTTGTTGATTACTTGAAATACCGTTCGCAAGCTAATTCAATTTCGTATCTTATCAGATCTGCCAAATCAAATTATGAGCATATTATTATTTCTAGTGGCGAGAAATGTTTTTTTAAATATATGAGAAAGTCACTTAATAATAACAATTCTCCTGTAATGGTTGAGGATTCACACTCTATTCGACATACTGACCCTCTAGAGGTGGCAAACTTGTTTGCGCTGCAAGTTTCTAGTGTGTTTGTTGTTGAACCCATTGAAAAAATGCCGAGTCTCCCTCGCAATACTCGTGTGTCTGATAGCTTTGAGCAAATTGATTTCTGGGAAGACGAAGTACTACATATCCTGGAATCCCTACAACCGTCGTCTGCCCCTGGAGCTGATAGTGTCCATCCTCTACTTCTTAAATCTTGTGCAACCACTCTGTGTAAACATATAACTTATATAATGAATTCATCATTAAATTGTGGAAAACTGCCAACTATCTGGAAAGAAGCTATTGTGGTGCCTTTGTTCAAGAAAGGCAACAGGCTGTTACCAAAAAACTACAGGCGCATTAGTTTAACGTCCGTTATTTGCAAGGCCATGGAAAGAATTGTAGCTACTAAAATGCGCGATTTTTTTCTGAACAACAACATTATTCCTCACAGTCAACACGGGTTTACTCCTAGACGGTCCACTACATCAAATTTAATTTATAACATCGATCATTGGACAAAAGCACTTGATGCCAACATTCCCATAGATGTCATTTATCTGGATTTTGAAAAGGCCTTCGATCAGGTACCGATAGAAAGATTACTGTTAAAACTTGAACATTGTGGCATTCGTGGCAAACTGCTACAGTGTATTTCGGATTTTCTTAGAGGTAGGACGTTCCGTGTTCGCATTGGTTCAACATTATCATCGTCTCTACCTGTGAAAAGTGGTGTACCGTAAGGGTCCGTTCTAGGTCCTTTGCTATTTATTATCTATATAAGTGATCTCGCAGACGTGCTGCAATCTACCGCTTCCTTTTTTGCGGACGACACTAAGATCTTTGGTAGTCCAACGAGTAGTTATAATTTAATTCAAAATGATCTAAGGCGTCTTGAAAACTGGTCGGAATCTTGGCTTTTGAAACTGAACTCCGATAAATGCACCGTCCTGAGACTCGGATACAACAATCCTCGCGTGGACTACCAGTTCAATGGTACCCTGTTAAAATCAGTCCTGAAGCAAGAAGACCTCGGCATTTTAATAACTTCCGATCTAAAGTGGGCAGAGCACATATGTAAAACTGTGAAAAAAGCGAACTCCTTAATCTACCTAATTCGGTGTTTTCAAAGATTTGAAACCTGAATCTCTTCTAAAAATTTACAAAATGTATGTTCGACCCATTCTCGATTACGCCGCTGTAGTTTGGTCACCCTACTTTGCAAAGGACATCGATCTACTGGAAAAAGTTCAACCAAATGTTCGCCGGCAACGCGATGCTTAAGTTACGAAGAGCGTTTGAAGAAATTGCAGCTCACAACACTAAGTTGTCGAAGACTTACAGGCGACTTGATTGAAGTCTACAAAATTCTTCACAACTATTACACTCCTCCACCACAGCCATTTACACTAAGTCAGAACACTCAATTACGAGGACACAATTTTAAATTACAGTGTGCTAGATTCAATAAACTGTCAAGGCAGCATTTCTTTTCTTGCAGAGTGCAAAATGCCTGGAACTCTCTACCGTCTGAAGTGGTAAATGCTGAATCCATTAATAAGTTTAAAAATGTATACGACTTGTTAGTTCCATCTCCCTAGCGTGCGATCATTAATTATTATTGGTACTTCCAAACATTCATATACATATATATAAATCTCGAAAATAAATCCCAAAGTTAAGGTGGAAGCTATCGTGCCGAGGACTGAATGGCACTAGGGTTATGGTGTCTCGAACGATGCCCTTGGGGAACCGGGCGAAACCCCATTGTATTCAGCCTTACATCTGTGCAGGGGCTCCGCAGGTGCTGACCACCCTTTCCTCATTACTCGTGGGACTAATATGGACCAAAGTAAAATTATTCTTGAAACCTTAGGGGAACTTCCAACCGAAGAAAACCCTACTACCATAGGATCAGCTACGGAGGAGGTGCCACCAGTTGGACCAGACCCTTCTGTTCCCATGGAACTTGGAGAGGAAGCCTCAGCAAGCCTCCCAAAAACAACATCTCCAAAACCCCAGAAAGACAAGAGACTATCTGGGGCTCAAAGGAGGAAAATGAGGATCCAGGAAGCGATAGCTGCTGGGGAACCTGTAAGACCCAGGATCCGAAAAACCAAACCAAAAGATCATAAGGGTAAAGTGCAAACTGAAGCTGGGAGTAGCCAACCTCCTGCGACAGAGAGCACTCCAACCCCTTATGTAAAGAGAAATCGCTCTGATGGCAGTACACCCTCTAGTAGTGGGGCGCAAACCATCAAGAAACCTAGAACTGATGCCGACAGACGGAAGGATGCACCAGCAATGGCAGAAACCTTCAGTGAAACTCTGAAGGCAGTGAAGATGGCGGTAGTTCTTGAAAACTTTCCTGATGAAAAACTCACGGAAGAACAGGCCCAAAAAATCCAAACGGAGCTATTGGGACAAGTGCTCAAGTGTGGGGAGGGGACTGGACCCCAGTTCAAGAACTCCCATCTTGAAAAGGGCGCATTAACAATCACCTGCGCCAATGAGATGTCGTCAGCTTGGCTAACAAACCAACTGGCTAAGCTAAGGCCACTACAAGGTGTAAATCTCAGGGTGGGGACAGCAAAGGAAATCCTACGCACCACGAAAGTTCTGCTGTGGGTGCCCAAGCTGCTCTCCAAAACAAACCCTGCAGAGATACTTAATTTCCTAAAGACCCAAAATCAGGGGCTAAAAACACAGGAATGGCGAGTCGTGAGCAACAGAGTGGAGTCATCTGGACAGACACTGGTGCTGGAAATCGACGAAGAGTCTTTGACGTCTCTAAAGAGCAGCAAATACCAGGCTTTTCTGGGATTAACTCAAGTGACGTAAACCACTAAACCTGCCTAAGGATGCTCCAACTCCTTCAGGCCAACTTACAGCACAGTAGGGGGCTTCGGCGACCCTCTTACGTCTGCTAGCTTCTGGCAAAGTCAACATAGCCCTAATCCAAGAACCCTGGGTCTCCAAGGGCAGGATAATGGGGCTTGGCCAAACCGGAGGTAAGTTAATCTATGATAGATCAGTAGAAAAACCTAGAACCTACATTTATGTGGGGAATGGAATTAACACCTTACCTATGATGGATTTCTGTTCCAGGGATCTAACTACGATAAGTACAAACTTTCAGTAAGGAGGGAGCACAGTGAAGCTTATTTTAACTTCCGCTTATCTCCCTTATGACTCGCCAACACCTCCACCAACATCTGAGTTGGAACGATTAGTGAATCACTGCAATGAAACCAAGACTGAACTTCTGATAGGAGCAGATTCAAACTCTCATCATATAGTCTGGGGCAGCAGCAACACGAATAACAGAGGTGAGTCTCTATTAACCTTTATTTTTAGTAACAACCTATATGTAATAAATGTGGGCAACGAACCTACTTTTGTAACAACTATTAGGAGGGAGGTCATAGACCTAACCCTAGGTTCCTCCAAAATATGTAGGAAAATAACAAAATGGAATGTTTCTAGTGAGCCATCTCTCTCAGATCACAGGCACATTCGTTTTGAAATATCCGATGTGGAAAAAACAGTGCTCATGTACAGGGACCCCAGGAAGACCGATTGGGAAGCCTACAGGAAAGACCTAAAGGCAAATATCGAAGCCAACATCAACACTGTTCATAATAATAATTTTGAAATTGAGGCTGTAGCAGATCAATTACAAAAATCTATTCTAACCTCATATCAAAATAACTGCCCACCAAAAACTATATCCACTAGTAAGGTGGGGTGGTGGAACAATGACCTCGCCAAAAGGAGGAACAATGCTAGGAAACTCTTCAATAGAGCTAAAGCAACAGGTGACTGGGACAGATATTCAGAAGCCCTCACCGAATACAATAAAATGATAAGGAAAGCCAAGAGAGATTCGTGGAGGAGGCTCTGTCAAGATGTTGAAAACACATCTGAAGGAGCAAGACTCCACCGCATCTTGGCTAAAGAACCCTTAAATCCTGTGGGCACTTTAAAAAAAACCACGGGAAACTTCACTACTGCTGGTAAGGAGACCGTGGAGCTTTTGCTTCAAAGTCACTTTCCGGGATCGGTAATAATAACTCAGCTAAACCCAATTCAAAACCCTAATAACTCTTTTTCTAGAGCGGTACGGGAAAATTGGAAGGTAGCTAACTGCGTGATAAACCACGAAAGAATAAATTGGGCTATTAACTCTTTTAAACCCTACAAATCTCCGGGACCTGATGACATCCTCCCTGTAATGTTACAGGAGGGGAAGCAAGTTCTAATACCAATGTTATGCAGGCTGTATCGAGCTAGTTTGGCCTTAGGCCATGTACCTCAAGCCTGGAAAACTGTCAAAGTGGTCTTCATACCAAAACCAGGTCGTAACTCCTACGCCCAAGCTAAGGCATTTAGACCAATAAGTCTATCGTCGTTCATTCTGAAAACGATGGAAAAACTGGTAGAAAGACATATAAGGGAAGGGGCACTCATAGAGAAACCTCTACACCGAAACCAACACGCCTACCTACCAGGTAAATCATGTGAAAGTGCTCTTCATGACCTTGTCAATAGAATAGAGCGCTGTTTACAAAACAAGGAAATCGCCCTAGGTGTTTTTCTTGACATACAGGGGGCTTTTGATAACACCTCCTTTGAATCAATGGTTCAAGCGGCTAAAAGACATGGTATTGACGACACCTCGTGCAGGTGGATAAAAAACATGTTACAAAGTCGACAAGTACAAGCCACAATATGTGGTGAAAAGATGGAGGTGTCAGTAACTAGGGGATGTCCACAAGGAGGGGTAATATCCCCCTTACTTTGGGATCTGGTTATAAACGAACTCCTCACAAATCTGAATGCCGAAGGCTACTTCACCCTTGGTTATGCAGATGACATAGTCGTTCTTATAGAAGGTAAGCACGGCACTATAATATCAGAAATAATGCAAAATGTTCTGCTCAAGGTAGAGACGTGGTGCAACAAGGAAAACCTTACGGTAAACCCTGCAAAAACCAGTCTCCTACCATTTACTAGGAAAAGAAACCACGGAGGCATAAACCCACCGAAACTCTTTGGAGAAACTCTACAAATTAAGGGGGAAGTCAAATACTTGGGTGTAATTTTGGATACCAAGTTGACCTGGAACTAACATTTACAGAGAACTACCAATAAGGCAAAAACATCCTTGATGATGGCAAGAAGAGCCTTTGGAAATAAATGGGGATTAAAACCCAAAATGGTCCACTGGTTATACACAACAGTGATAAGACCAACAATAACTTATGGCTCACTAGTATGGTGGCCAAAAGTAAATCAAAGACAGACAATTAACCAACTCCTTAGTGTTCAAAGACTGGCCTGTCTCTGTATAACTGGAGCATTCAGGAGTACTCCGACAGCAGCACTGGAAGCTCTTCTGCAACTTCCTCCCCTAGAGCTAATAATCAAGGGCGAGGCACGCATGGGAGCATACCGCTTAAACTGCACGGGCAATTGGAGAAGCAGCCAATAGATATGGGGACACTCCAAAATAACAACTGTAGTATCCGACCCAATGCTAGACATGGGTACGGACTACATGTTAACAAAATACTCATTTCATAAACCATTTGAAGTACGGATAAACCGTGAAGAGTGGCAACAAGGAGAACCACCAGACTTGCAAAAAAGCCTAGTATGGTATACAGACGGTTCACGCACAGACAACGGAACCGGAGCTGGAATATACGGTAGCAACCCAAGATATAGCACCTCTATACCACTGGGCCAATCTACCACAATATTCCAAGCAGAAACATATGCAATCCTAGCAGCAATAGAAGAGAACATAAGAAGGGGGTATATGAACAAAACCATCCTTATCATCTCTGACAGTCAGGCAACTTTAAAAGCACTGAACTCAAACCAGATCAAGTCAAAGCTTGTCTGGAACTGCCTTAGTAGCCTCTTGAAACTGGCAAACTCTAACAAGGTAAAACTTGTGTGGGTGCCGGGACACAGAGGCATAGAAGGAAATGAAAATGCAGATAAACTAGCAAAGCAGGGATCTGAAACACCATTCACAGGGCCTGAACCTGTGGTTGGCACAACTAAAAAGACAGCGAGAGGAGCAGTTAAAGAATGGATGTCAACAAAACACTCGGAACACTGGAGACTCTCACCTCGACAGAGACAAAGCAAAGCTATGATGGGCAACCATCCCCATAAGCTGACAAAACCAGTCCTGCAACTTAGCAGGACTCACATCAGAATAGTGACGGGACTCCTAACGGGACACTGGCACTTCAGAAAACATCTGCATAACATAGGGCTATATAATGAGGATCCGATATGCAGACTATGTGGTGAGGAAGAAGAAACAGCCTCCCATATAATATTCGAATGCGAAGCCCTAGCTCGCAGAAGATTCCAACTCTTTGAGGGCATCAAACCCAATGAGATACAACCGCCAGCCAGTCTGATCAACAAACTCCTAGACCTGCTAAAGGGGACGGATCTACTTGACAACGACTAGCGACTGAAGGGGATACACAATACGCCCAAGAGGCCGCAGTGTTATTGGACATAACAAACCCTCCCCGTTTTTAAATCTAAATCTAAATCTATCATATACATATAGTTATTGTCATATATATATATACTTTTTTTCTTAATGTACTAACAAATTACTTACATCGTGTGATATATGTTTGATAGGGGTCTAATCGGTTCGCCGCCTACCCCTTATTATGTAAATGTAAATGTATTTATTATTATTATGAATTTTATAGAGTTTACATTGATTATGTTGCAAAGCTTCTTATATTGGTATGAATAATAAATAATGCATGTTAACATTAGATCACTTGTTCCAAAGTTTAATGCATTTAAAACCTTTGTTATGCACTCTCATTATGCCGCAATCACAGTCAGTAAGTCGTGGCTCCGTGAAGATATACCTAGTAATCCAATTTCAATTGACGGATATAATTTAGTTAGATGTGATCGAGCAGGGCGTGCAGGGGGCGTTTGTATTTAAAAAATATCTACCTCTATTTCATAATTAAAACGTCTGACGTTATTGAATAACTTTGGCTTTGTATACAAATAAAACAATTAAAATTCGGTATTGGTGTGGTTTATAGACCCCAAACAATAAATTATAAGTTGTTTTGTGATGAGCTAGAACAATCTTGTGCACTCGCAGCTTCACTTACTGATAAGTGTGCTGCTTGCCTTGGAGACACGAACATAGATTTATTAAGGATCGGGGATAGAGATATCTGAACCAATGCACTTTGCTACCGACCGACAGTCTCTACTAGACTTGATTTTAATCTCAGATGAAGGCTGTGTTACAGACTGTGGAGTCGAAAATAACAATTTCGCAGACCACGAAATTATACTTTGTTGTTTAAATATAAAAACACGTCAAAACGTCAAATACAAAACTTACCGATGTTTTAGGAATTTTAATTTTGAGCTTTTTATTGACGCTATGCAAAGGGTCACATGGCAGCAAATATTCTATATAAATAATGTAGATCAAAAGATAGATTTTCTTAATACACACGTTCTCCATATTATAAATGAACTTGCTCCTATAAAGAAAGCTAAGATTACAAAAAAAACCCCATGGCTTACTGATAACGTTAAGTTGCTTATTTCTCTTAGAGAAAAAGCCTTGTCTAAATTTAAAAAATCAAAATCTCAAGTACACTGGGACTACTACAAATCTATTCGCAACTTAGTTAATTTTTCGATAATATCTAAAAAAACCTGCTTACTTTTCATCTGTATTTAACCCCCAACAGCCAAAACAAATGTGGTCAGAGTTGAAAGCATTAGATGTTACACAGAGCAGAACGCATAATCTACCTGCAGAACTGCAAGTACTAATAAAATTAATAACTTTTTCATAGATAGTGTTCCTGATATTACTTCTGATATCACAAATCAAGTAAACTTTTATAAGCATAACCAATTTATTCCTGGCATGAATAAATTAGAATTTTCCACAATAAGTGAATTTGAAGTACTAAAAATTATATAACAACTCAAAAGTAATTCATTAGTCTTGAAGCCTGAATAATAACTCATTATTTATAAACCAATTTATTATCTGGAGCGTACATGAACGTACATAATTGACAGCTGACCACACACTGTTTTCTACTGTAGCCTACTATAACATCATCCCTTCTTTAAAACAAAAACAAATGAAATATCATAGTTATAAACAAGTGACTTCTATCACAATTACCTTTCAACAAACATATCTTCTAGCAAATAATGACATTTGATATTAATTACAACAATAATCTTTGAATTTCGCTGGAAGCCGAACGCTTCTTTTTGGACGCAAAACCCCTTCTGTTGCTCGAGGTGGTTCAGTTCTTTCACTTGAACTTTGAGTTGACATCTTAATGTCTTGCTGAGAGTTCTTATTACCTAGAGATCTTTGTTCAGGATCATTCAAACTTGATTTCTCCATTGTTGTATCTTCTAATAGTACAGTTTCTGATGGTATTTCTGTCGATACTTTTGGTGATGATTTTATATGAACCCTATCTCTTCGGTAGTCTGCATCTTCAACATTCACCAAATACGACCTTTCTGAAACCTTCTTTTCCACAACGCCTTTCGACCACACTTTACTAACGTCTGGTTTCATTTGCACGAGCACATTTTGGCCTATCTGCAAATCCGGTAATAACTTAGTTTTTTTATCGTAATGATATTTAGCATTCCTATGCTGATCTGTTATTTTTTCTGTAATGTTTTCTATCACCCTTGGCTTGTAGTTGATATCAGCAGAGGGAACACCCGTTTCTCGTTGTTCGGCACATCATTCTTTGTGCTGGGCTATATCCGATTTTGTTCGGTGTGTTCCTCCAATGTAACAGATTCCAGTAAAAATCTTCCTAGGAATCTTCACTTTTCTTTAAGAGTTTCTTAGCTATTTTCACAGCTGATTCTGCCTTGCCATTACCTTCATGATGGTGCGGTGACGATGCAGAATGTTGAAACTGATACTTTATGGCAAATTCCTGCATTTGTTTATTTATAAAATGCGTTCCACAGTCTGAGTAAACCGTTTCAGGAACTCCAAACCTACTAAAATGTTGTTTCATAATTTTTATAACTGATCCTCCAGTTAGATCCTTTAATATATCTACTTCAAAATAGTCAGAGTAATGATCTACCATCACCAGTACTTGTAATTGTTTTCCTTTGTATTTAACAAAGAACACATCTATTGATACCAATTGCCATGGATATTGAGGTATCTGGTGTGACATCATAGGCAATTTTTGTTGTGATTCTGAATATTTATGACAAATTGAACAGTTTCTTATCTTTTCAAATATTTCAGCACATTACCGGCCAGAAAATATTTTTCCTAGCTAATTTTAGTGTATTCTCAATGCCGCTGTGACTTAATGCACTTTCTCGATCATTACTTTTCTTAAACTGTATGGAATAAGAATTCTGTTATCTCTAAAAACCAAACCGTCTTGTATTGCCAATTCATTTTGAAATTTGAAATAAATTTTTACTTCATCGGGTACTTCCCTAATATGTTTTGGCCATCCATTGTTTATGACAGTAATTAATTTTTGTAGTGACAAATCCTTAAAAGTTTCTTTTTTAATAGCTTCGACTCTTTCATCAGTGACTTTTAAACCTGATATTAATTTTATATTTTTAATTTCTTCAAAAATTTTGGTTTCTTTCGATGAAATAAAATAATAATAATAATAATTTCTTTATTGACACAGTTAGTTACAGATTAACAAAATTAAAATAAATTAAATATAGTGTAACTGGTCAAAGGGTTCTTAGTCAGCTTAATTATCGTAAAAACAATCAGCTGATCTTCCCTAAGAACCCACCTTAAACCTATAACTAACCTAAACTTAAACCTAGAAAAACAAGCATGTAAAGGTTGATGCCAACGCCACGAGACTGGATACGCTTAAAATGTACTTAGTTGTGGAGTTCCGTATCTTGCCGAGTAAAGAAATGATCGTATATTTGACGTTTAAAGCTGGCCGGGTGTAGTTTTTTAAAATTTGATGGTAAATTATTATACAGTTTGTAGATATTGTAAGAATAAGAGCGTTTGTACATTTCATATTTATGAAGGGGAGGAGTAAGCAAGGCTCGGTATCGAATATTCAAGTTGTGTACATCCGTGCGAAAAGTTAGTGGATTAAATAAATATCCGGGTTGCTTGCAAGAAATGATTTTATGAAACATGCACAAAGAATGTACCAAACGCCTGTTATTCATTGATAGCCAGTTACTACTGGAGAGAGTGTGCGACTTTGTCACCTACATGGCACTTCCCATCTCTTCGGCGTAGGTTGTAATGGTGTCCTTGGGTAGTAAATGCTCTTGTTAAATTAACTCGAACACTTCTTGTAACTTCTTTATGCGGGTCTGATGGGTTTGAGGAATGGTATTGCCCTCAGGTTCGGTATCTTCGGTCGGATCCTCTGCCTCTCGTCTGAGAGTGTTTGGTAGCTCCAACTCTCTTCCAAAGTTGAGGAATGCGGGAGTAAAACCACTGGATTCATTTGGTGCGGTATTTATGGCTAGCATAAATTCAGATAAATGCTGATCCCATTTACGGTGGTTACCTTCACAATACTGACAGGCTTCATAGTGCAGATGACCTTTGATTGTAGGGGTTTTAGGGTCCACTTTTTTCAAAATAGGGGTATAAAAGGGGTCATACTTTCAGACATTTTTCATATTTTTATGTACAATCCTGCTTTTTATGCGATTTATTTTTACCTAAATACATTTCTTTATTGATCTTTTAGCTAAATATAACTTTTGTGCATTATACATGTAGGAGTTATTCACTTGTTGCCTTCCGAGGAAGTAAACAAGATATCAGATAGAAACATTTTCTTTATTCAAGATTAACATGAACTATAAAATAAACAACAAAAAAACTAAAACAACACTCTTATGAAAATAAATAAATAATATTTATAAATATCCTCTTACAGATAAAAAAAACAATGTAAATAAATATCCTCTTACAGATTAAAAAAAAAGTCTTCTTCAGCAGTCATTTATCAGGTAGTCTTCTGTTTCTTTGATGATTGTAGATTTTCAATAATTCTGTTCTTCCGTTTTTCTATTTCTCTTCTTAATCTGTCTACAGCACTTCTTTCATCTTTTTCTTTACTTTGCAACCTGTGTAGACCTTTGTACATTTCGGAAATTATAGCCGTTTTTGACACATCTTTTTTCTCATTAGCCACTCTTAATAACTTATTTATTTCCTTTTGCATAGTTTCAGATGAACTTTCGACTATTTTGTGTGAATTCAGAGCAACCTTCAAATCACTTTATAACCCTTTTATGTTTTTTTTTCACTTGAAATTTAGTCTACTAACTGTCTTTCTTTTTCTAATCTTTCTGCATTGGCAATTTCTATTAGTCTATTCTCTTGTTCCATTTTCTTTTCATTTTCTAAATATAACTGGTAGGAGTTATGTGCATTGTAATATATCCCCAGCTCTTCCCAGGTAGCTTAGAGCCAGAGTTCGGAGAAATAATAAGATCGAACTGTAAATCAAATTATTTATAATATTTACACAATGCTATTACAATACAAGAATAAATTATCGTATGTATCGGAAAAATTGTAAAATTAATAATTTTATGTATAATAAAGTTAAATATAATTATAATGTTGTGAAACAATTAAATTTTCTCTGGAGCGAGTCGAACTTGGTTCTGCTTCCTTGAACGGATCTCATTTCGTCGAACGAGTTCTGCGTCGAATTCGCGGCTGATAGATAGGACTGGTGCGCATAACCACTGGTCTTCAATGCGTGTAGGTCGATATGTACATCGATGCTGAGTTACGATCAAAATGGCGATCCCCGGCTTCGGCGTTGCTTAAATGTCTTGTGCACGCTCCACATTCACTCAATCTTGCAGATAAAGTCTGAAATTAAATTAAATAGTGTGTGGTGTAGTGTTCCACTGGTCACAAACCCTCTGGTTACGGCTCTAACTGGAAATAAAACGGATAATTGCGAATTCGTCAGGTAAGTGCTTGTGGATTTATTTAATTGATCGGTACTGGATAAATAAATTACAGGATTTGACTGTACGGGGAATTATTTACAGGGTTCAGGTTATAAATCAAATTCATGGATAGGATTAAAATAATAAACCCAACGGGTAACTTTACTTTATTAAAGTTAAAAAAACTTGACGAATAATTTTTCCAAGTTTAATTCAATACACTTAACTGGTGACTTTCTAAGTGAATATAACGAATCAATCTCAATAGGGCACCCCAGTTTTGAGATTAGATGCATTAATTCTTAGTGAATACGGTATTATTTCCTTTAGAAGCTAATCAAACTCACTAAAAGAACATCAACCTCCACTAACGTTTTGATGTAATTCAATAAATATCCAATTCTCACAAAAGATATCTACTTCCTATGAGAATCAAACATTCCATTAAATTACTGGTTTTATTTAATTTAAACTAAAAGCAACTTTAAGTTTAAATCAAACTCCAGCCTAATTTTTAAACTCTAAGTCCAGTCTTGACTTGAAATAAAAATTTACTAACAGTTAAACTGTTCGGAATCAAAATCAAAATAAATTTACTAAGTCGGATCAAATAAATTGAACAGGAATAATGAATAAATATAAACTGGATTCTGGTTTCTAAGAAAGGCAGGACTGGTTTCTTAGAAGGACAGGAATGAATTTTCTGAAAGGCAGGAGTGAATTCTCTCTTTTTGAGCTGGTGCTCCGGTTTTATACCCACTGAAGGTGGTAGGGATGCTATGGAAGGAGTTATTGTGGGAGTTCTGTTTCCTCCACACGACTTCTTCTGCGAGCACTTCACGTTAAAATTGTCCACTTCTAGCGCCACGAATTGGAATTACAACAATATAATTCCTTCTCAATTATTAAAAACTTGTTGTTTCAGGAAACTTTGTTACAGCATGCTGTGCTAAATTTAGTAACTCTTTTGTAATAGGTACTAAATGGGTCATATTATATTTTTTTAATCCATTAACTACAGCTAATTTAGCATTTAACGTTCTTTCTTTCATTTTACTCTTATCTTCAGTTAACAGGCGACCTGACCTGGAGAACCCTCTCTCAACATCGGCGCTACCGTGAGCCAATGAGAGAGCCGCTTGCACTACTTTTTTAACAGTGAAATATCTTTCTTTATCGGCAGATTTAAGTGAAAAGATTTTGTTCCAATAGCTGTCAATTTTTTCATTTTCTTGTAAGGTAAATGTTATTTCATCATCAATTTGAAGTAACTTCCACTCGCTGGACAATATATCGATGTCTATATTGGTGATTGGTAAAATTTTGGCCACTTTGAGTATATATTTACTAGATTTTTTAATATTTTCGGGCAAAAGACACTCAAAATATTTCAGATTTTTATTCATAGTTTTATTAAATATATGTTTAATTGCAGCCAAATAAATTTTTTTTATTTCATCCAACAAATATAGTTTATCCTTCGCAGGCATTGTAGTTATAGTTTTATTGGCTGCATCGCCGCAGTTAATTTTTATTAAATCTACAAAGTTTGAGCTATCAGCTAGAAGTGAATCTAGATCTGTGATTCCCATACCTATACTATCAATTGTAGCTGATGTAAAAGCAGACTTCTTTAGTATATTTGAAAGCAGTAGCACTACAACTTTTCTTAGTTGACTATAGTAAATGTGAATAAGTGGCTCTTCCTTTTGCATAACTAAAGTAAATTCTGTAGTAAAAATCTGTGCTGCGTAAACAACAAAGTGAAGATTAGCAATTAATTCTGTTTTATGCTTTAGCACTTTCACTATGTCTATGTAACATTGTTTTTTCATAGTAGCCTGCTCTTTTGTAGGTACATATTTTAGGAAATATTCCTCAATTGCACCTATTTGTTCAAGCATTCTTTGTGCAGCAGGGCCTATAGTTAGCCATCTAGTTGATATGTGTTTTATAAATTTATGTTTAGGTAGTTTAAGGTTATGCTGTATTTTTTCAAAATCTTGAGATCTTAGATGTCTTTTATGAAAATAATAATATATGTGAATTATAAAATTTGATATATCAGTAGACAACTGATCTAAACCTTTCAAAAACGCATTGTGAACCACATGCAATGGACAGGTTCCAATATCTACAGTAGGTTTATTATTACCTTTAGTTTTTTCCTCATTAAATAACTTAAAAACTTTTTTATTAACATTCGGCCCATCACTGGCTATCATAAGAACTTTACTTATGTTCAAACTATGAGAGTCTATAGCTTTTAACAAATAACTATATAAAGTTTCTGCTTCAGCCTTCCCAATAAAGTATGTAACTAAGTGCTTATTTTTAATGCAGTTCTCATCCTTAGACCAGTACTTTACATTAATCTGTAACTCTTTTTTGCTTTCCACGTTGCTAGTTTCGTCATATTGTAACGTAAAATAAATATCAGATTCACATTGCAAGTCATTTAATAAAACATTTTTGAAATAAGGACCTAAGGCTTCATTAATAAGATACTGGGCTTTGCTAGATGACAGTGAAAAATTTTCGGGTACAGCGCCAGGAAACATAACTTGAAATAATTCTTTTTTCCGTTACATGAGTTTACGGAACTATCGGTAATCACATTTTCAATACACCACAGTAATTCTGGCCTGGAGGCTGCTTCCCTAGGGCTAAATAAAGTCAATTGTTTCTCTACTGATTGTTTAATCGGTACAGATGCTAAACGTTTTTGGACAGAATTTATTTTGAAAAGGTTACCTCTATGTTTCAGTGTACTTGCATGTTGTTCCAAATTCTGGATTCCTTTGCAAATTGAAATTGAAGTATTGCAAATGAAACAAATACATGAAAATAAATCGCTTTTGTTCTTTTTGGCCCACTCATAAATAAGATTATTATTTGGATCTTGAACATCCATCCACCTGTCTTGAAATTTAATCTTGCCCTTGAACTTCCCCATGGTGTGATAAATGTGTAGACGCCTTAAATTAAATACATTTATTTCTAAATTAGGTCTGTTGTTACTATAATAAATAATTACTTTTACCTGAGTTAATAACAGCAGCAAGTACAAGGCGGTAAAACCGACAATTAACTTGTAAAGTTTGGTTATGTTTCTTTTGTAAAATTGGATGCGTATGTTAAAACTTTCCTGGTCCATCAGAGCATACGTAGGCGAAATCGCAGCTGAACGCGTGTTACTTCGGTAACCTAGGCATTGTATATATTGCTATGATATTTGGAGGTGTATGTTTTGACTGGGGTATTGTAGTTTCTTGGAGGCAATTTTTGGGATGATTGAATGTAAAAGTAATTTTGAATATAAAAGAAGAGGATACAAGTAATTAGCAACGAATTGTGGAAAGTCCAGAAGAGTAACTAGTATAAAGCGATCCAGAAAGTTTTTCCAGTGGTGATGGTGGTAAAACCAAGTATAAAATAACCTAAAAGCAATCCAGAGAAGGAGTAAAACTAAAGGCGAGTGTTTGTGGTTACTTGAGGAACCAGCAAACTAGTAAAATAGAAATTGGATATTCATCGTTTGCTTTTGGTAAAGGACATCTCTATAAGGAGACATTAAGATAAGTGTTTTTTTGTAAAGGACGATAGTAGTTAGTAAAACCTATATGATTTATCGAAAATTTCATTAAAAAAATTTGAGTTATTGAATAAAACCTTTTTTGTAACGTTGATATTGTTTTGTGTTTATTCTATTTCTTATTTATTTATTAATAAATCTAAATAGCTAAATAACGACCCTGAGAAAATTAATGAGTCTCATATAAAATATAAATGCAGTTGCGTGAACTGCAGGCATTCGGGAATTGTTTTCTAGTAGGTACATGCACATGCATATCATTGCAATATGCATCCGTGATAGTAATATGACTGCTGAACAACCGAATCATCGAACAAGTACGTCAATAACCGGCGCGGGCTTTTTAAAAATAATCTTGAATAAAACAACGGTGTCTTGATGAAAAATAAGTTTTTTTTAAAACAAAACGTATTTTTTTACGAAAAAAAAACAATGTTTATGGAAAAACGACATAAAATAGATAAAATTATTAGAATAGGGGGAATAGGGGCATAATTTTGAAAATAGGGATATAATAGGGGGGTCAAATTAAAATAGGGGCATTATAGGGGGAATAGGGATGTCACTATGAAGCCTGTACTGACCAATCATGGTCTTCAGCGTTTTGTTGGTCCTTTCAACGGGGTTAGCCTGCGGTGTATACGGTGGTGTAAATGACTGAAGGTACGGCTATTGTACTGAGTCCCATTATCAGTAATGACGGTTTTCGGCGTTCCAAATCGGGTTATAATGTCCTCAAAGAGAGCTTTACTTACGGCTTGTGCGGTAGCTGTACGGATAGCTCTGCACTGCACCCACTTAGTGAACCTATCTTGAAATACGACAAGGTAACAATTACCTTTAGAAGATCTTGGTAGTGGTCCAATTAGGTCGGTGCTAACGGTCTCCCACGGTTGTCGGTTGGCGGATGGTTGCATCTGTCCAGGTGTCTGCTGCTGCGATGTTTTATAGCGTTGGCAGGATAAAGACTTCTTGACATATTTTGCAATCTCACGAAACATCCCCGGCCAGTAATATTGTCTGGAAATCCGGGCTATGGTTTTGGCTATCCCCATATGTCCGGCGGTTGGGACGTCGTGATTTTCTTCTAGCACCTTTTGGCGTAGAGGGGTCGGAACGCACAACTTCCATGGGCCGGTAAACTCATCGTCCTTCAGACTGTTGTCGTAGAAGTGACGGTACAGTTTCTCATTTCGGACGATATAATCGGGAAAATCGGTAGGTCGCTGTGTGACTTCTTTGTACTTGCGTTGATACCAGGCGCAGTCTGGCACATTGACAGCACACAGTTCCGGATCGATTGGTTCTTCGGTATTCGGTAACGGTTCACGGGACAGGGTATCTGCAACACGGTTAAGTACTCCCTTTCGGTATTTTATTTTGAAGTCGTACTGCTGCAGAAAAACACTCCACGGGCTAATCTTCCAGATGGGCTCTTAATAGAATGAAGCCAGCGAAGGGACTGTCAGTCGGACACTACGGTGAAATGATAGCCCTCTAGGTACGGTCTCATCTTCTCGATTCCCCAGACGATGGCTAAGCATTCTTTTTCGGTCAAGGAGTAATTCTTCTCAGCTGGAGACAATGTACGGCTCGCGTACGCGATAATCTTGTCCCCGCTGCTGGTATTCTGAGTAAGCGCGGCGCCTAACCCATGATCGGAAGCGTCGGTTTGCAGGATAAACGGTTTGTTGAAATTGGGACACGCCAGGACTGGTGCTTCGGTGAGGCTGGCTTTCAATTTTATGAAAGCTTCTTCCTGTGCGTCGCTCCAACACCAACGTTGTTGTTTACGGAATAGCTTAGTGAGCGGAGCTACTATGTTGGAGAATGACGGTACAAAACGGCGGCACCAGGAAGCCACACCCAGAAACCGTCGCAGACTTCGAACATTTCGTGGGCGCGGTATGTTACGGATGGCTTCCACCTTCTCCGGGTCGGTATGAATCCCTTGCTCACTAACGGTATGCCCCAGGTATTTCAGGGACTTTCGGCAGAACTCACACTTTTCGGGGTTGAGCTTGAGGTTTGCTGTACGGAGACGGCGGAAAACTTCCTGCAAATTACTCAGATGCTCTTCGAAAGTCTTCCCCAGGACAATAATGTCATCCAAGTATGCAAAAGCCTTGAGTTCCATCTCTGGACCGATGATGGTGTCCAGGAGACGCTGAAACGTGGCGGGTGCTGAATGAAGACCAAACGGCATTACACGGAACTGGAACAATCCTCTTCCCCCAACGGTAAAAGCTGTGATCGGTTTGCTGTCCTCGGTCAACGGTATTTGCCAGTAGCCTTGTTTGAGGTCAATACTGGAAATATAACGAACGGGCTTATCTCAATTTGTCTAGGATAGCATTAATGTACGGGAGTGGATAGGCATCCTTCATGGATACCTCGTTAACTTTCCGGAAGTCGATACAAAACCTCGGCTTTCCATCCTTCTTCTGAACCATGACTATGGGAGAACTCCATGGACTGCTTGACGGTTCAATGACCCCGTCTTTGAGCATTTGGTCCACTTCGTGATTAATAATTTCTTGCATTCGGGGATTCTGCGGTCGGTAACGCTGTTTAATCGGTGTGCGGTGCATTAAACGGATTTGATGCTCCACATTCTTGGTGGTACCCTTAATACCTTCAAACAAGGGTAACTCGCTGTCTAGGAAGTTGTTGAGCTGTTGTACTTCCCTCTCGGTTAGACTAGCCAGTGACGTTGACGCTTCTTGCACCATCCCTACGGATACGGCATCCTTCTTCTTGATGGACACAATGCGGTTTTCCAGAAATACATTGCCGGTAGTTAGGTTAATGTGGAAATTCATGGACTGCAGAAAATCCATCCCTAACAAGATGTCGGACACCATGCCGGGTATGTAATTGAACTGGTGTGTCTTGTTCTGGCGGTCTACCTGAATTGGAATAGCATAAGCTCCTTGTACACGGACGATTTGACCATTTAATACGGTAGCGTTTCGGGTAAGGGGCGGTTGTTCGGTTATCTGAAATTTCTTGCAAATGTCAGCTACTAGTGGGCCAATGTAGGACAGTACGGCACCGGTATCCACAAGTGCAGAAAATGTTCGGTTAGCTATTAGGACGGGCAGGTACGGACGGTTATCCCCTGGTAGGGAGGCGGTATTTGTCGGGAGCGGTTCAGGCCTCCTTACTGAGTGGCTCCGTTTGCGTTTCCCGGCAGTTGGCATTTACAGTCCCGGGACATGACTCCTCGTGTGCCACACCTGCAGCAGAAGAGGACCCTCTTGTTGGTACATTGTTGCCGGTAATGATCGGTCTGGCCGCAATGCCAACATACTGCGGGGGTGCTCTTACTCGTTTGGTTACTTGTGGTCGGTACTTCTCTGGGAGCGGTAGCATACGGGTTGTTCTTCCATACGGGTTTCGGATTGGTTCTCGGATAAATCGGACCGGCTGCTACTACTGGTGTTGGTGGTATGCTAGATCGGGTAGCTGTAATCAATGGAACGGGCTTGCGGATGTCTTCATATTCTTTGGCTGCAGCTAACAGTTGGTCTACGGAATGGCATGCTGATCGGTGTATAAATAAGCGGTAGTCGGGGAGTAAATTGCGGTGTAACCAGAATAATTCTTGGTCCGGTGACATCGCTCCATGTCTTCTGATCAGGGTTTGCAAGTCGATGATGTAACTCACCGCTGTTTCATGCTTCTGCTGTACCCGTTGGCTGATCTGGGCTTCCAGGTTAATCAGGTAGTCGGTAGGTAGGTAGAAGGCTCGGAAGTCATGAAGGAAGTCTCTCCAACATCTCCAACGCTTCTGGTTATTTCGGTATCACAGCAGAGCGGTGCCGGTAAGTATCTCCGGTAGCACTGGTAACAATTGCTCTGCCTGTATGTTGTAGCGGAGGCAGATCTCGTCAAGTCGTTCCAAGAACGCTACGGGGTCGGTGCTTCCATCGAATGTCATTCCATTTATGGACATTCAAATTATCGGTCCGGTGTGGTTGGGTCGGTGTTGGTACGGTCACTGGTGGCGGTGCTTGGTACATCGGGAAGGCTGTAGGCATATAATGCGGCATACCTGCGGCAGCGCTGGTTACAGTTGTATGGGTGTTCAAATAGTCCTGAGGTACGGATGCCGATGCTGATAACGGTGGTTGATACAGTGCAAATGACCTGGGAACGTGATACGGTATACCAGCGGTTGTGCTGGTCGTGGCGGTTGACGTCTGGGTATACAGGGTGCTCACAGTCGTAGAAGTCGGTGCAGACATCACGGGTACCTTCCACTGAAACTGGTCTTCCATGCTAGTAGCTGCATAAGATACGGTCGTTGTTGGGGTTGTAGGTGGATCGGTCACTAGTGGGGCGGTTGGTCCCTCTCGTATGAACTGAACCAGGCGGCGTCTCAATACCTCCGTCGTACCTTCTGGTGACAGACGGAACTTGGTGGCTTCCTCCACTAGTTGTGCCTTCTTAAGGCGGTACACCCAGCTAACCCGGCCATCGCTGAAGTCGAAATTTCTACCTGGGTTGGCGTCATCTTCGACTGGGTTGTTCTCTAGGTACTAATATTAAATTAAATATTAAATACACTTACATGATCATACACTTTACAACAGACCCCATGTTAAACTGTGAACCCTTGATTTGAGTTACACAGTATTAAGGGATGGTAAGTAGAGACTCTAAATATCAAATCATGAATACTTTTAGTGAACCAACGAGAATATGGACTAAAAACGTGGTAAGCCCATATAAGAATGAATGTATGAATGTTCACAGCTCTTCTAGGCTGCAGCTTATATAGGTTTGCTGGTTATTGATTTATTTATTTTTAGCTGCAGAGAGTTGCCTGTGGTCTGAGTAACACAAGGTTGAACATGATTCATATTGTACAATTCCAGTATTTTGTTCAAAGCTTTGGAAATAATATATAAATAATTTAGTTAATTTAATTCTTTAGAGTCTCCCAATTTCACATCGTGACATTTCCTCCCCTGCTACTTAAGCGAAAAGTATTTTCGCTGCAAAGGTTCTGTACAATGAACCAATACAGTTCCTTAAAAAATATGATTATATGGAATACATAATTCTTAGAACTAAGAATTTATACCTAACATAACTATATGATTACATGATTATTAGAGGTCACAACATTAAATATATATTTTCGTAATAACATTGTATAGGCGAAGCGCTTCGTCTTATAACTTAAAACAAACTTTATATACTGAGAACCAAAAGTTATTGAACGCTTCTAATGTCATGCCACATTTTCGGTACGCGACCATCTCTCTGTATCAGCATCGTGAGCGACGTGCAGTATGGTGTTAGTGTAGGCAACCCATTATACTTGCTGCATCAACGTCTCCCGAACACAGAGAGATGTCGTGCGGTTTTTCCATTTTTATTGTTCCGCAAATTGACAGCATGCTCATTGCTCCAACAGATGGTGTGAACATGACAGTATTGCTTGTAATAGAGGGCACCAACATATACACCTCGGAATTTGAAGGTAAATGATACATTCTTTGCATTGTAATATGTAAAACAACAGTTGGGCCATTCTCATTTAAAGTAGCCAATTTAGTAACAACATTTCGATTTTTTTCAAAAGTAAATTTTCATAATAAAAACTTTATTAATCAATCACATACAATGTTGTGATCTATGTTATAGAAAGGGCCATTCAAATTTTTGTTATTTTTTATTTTTCTAGCAATTTTTTATAAATCAATTCCAGCTTTACTTCGTTAAAGTCCATATTTAATGAGTATCTGTATATAAAATACTTAATCACTTTAACAATATCTATTTATTTAAACCGAAATACGTATAAGGTTTAAATAAATAGATATTGTTAAAGTGATTAAGTATTTTATATACAGATACTCATTAAATTTTTTATAAATTGGTATGTCAAGTTCGCCACGGCGGTGCTATAATTGGTATATATTAAGCATATTAAATAATTAATTGAAAATAAAGCAACTTTATGGAAGTAGATTATAACATAGTTTTCATTATTTTTTATTTTTGAAAATAATACTGTATTAATTTAAAAAAATAAGAAATTATTGTTGTTTGTGACAAAACTGACACAATGTGACGAACCTGACACAGTTGGTCTTTTAAATGAGATTAAAACTATATGTTCTTTGTTAGTTTTAAATTAGATTTGACTATGGGATCTATAATATTTTAAATTTATTTTTAGTAAAAAAACAGATATTTGCTTCAGAATATTTATTTCTTAGAAAACTAATGTAAACAAATCTTCGCAACTTGGCATAAGTATATGTAACATATAACAAATTAAACAAGTCTTTATCTTAAAGATATTTAAACCGAATTATAAACAAAAAACAAAATTTTGAAAAAGGTTTAAATATGTATCAGCAACTTAGATGTTTTACTCATTTTTGTCAAGCCAAAATGGATCCTTAAAACTAAGAATACGTTTAGTGACATTGGTTGGTGGCTCGATAAGGAAACAAATATTATCCTTTGAGTACCAAACTTTGTCCTCTTTGACAGGCCAAATAAATCTATTATATCCAATAGAATGCAAAACCTTAACTTCATATGAAAAATCATACAATGGTTTTTCAACATCTGTGTCGGTTATTATTTCGGGATACAAGGTTTCATTATACGTTACTGTCACCCACTGATTAATTTTAAGGTTTTCATCATTTACTGATAATATATTTTTGTAACTGTTGTCTACTGGTTCTTGAAGTGGAGAATATTAGTATTAGATAAAACGTTATGCAAATCATGACAATTACAGGTTGCAGGAAACTTTTTACAAAAGCATGAGAATGGTCTAGCAAAAATTGATTCTTTATCAGTTGTTATAATAACTTGACCAATTTAGAAGGTGAAGCTGTATTAAATGCTGGACACATTGTGATGTGCGGTGTTAATGCTGAAAATAGTAGTGAAGTTGTGGCATTGTGTCAACAGACCTCAAAATTAAAAGGACCTCCGCATGTAATCAAATTTTCTTTCAAGTTGTGTACGTAGTTTTGGAAATACTTTTATTAGGTATTTATTTAATAAATTCTATTTAAAATTTAATGTAATGTTTACATTCTAGCTTTACCACGTTACTGGAGCTGCACTTGCAGGTGTAAAGCTGGGGCAGGTGGTAAATGTAAACATATAGTTGCATGTTTACTATTTATAAACCGGTAAGTTATACTTGTTTATGAATAAAATAACAGCAATTGCATTTTTGAGAAATAATATTACAGAAACTAACTGGAGCAGCTTAGTTGCACTGATCTTGAACAAGCCTGGGGAAAAAGGAAGCTCCATATAAATTCTGAAAATATAGAGCCAATTGAAGGTTTTTGCCACGTACAGAAAAATAAATGTGCTAAAGTTTTGAACGACATAGACCCAAAAATAATTCAGGATACATTTCAGAAGTTGATTCGTGGTAAGTATCTGAAACACGGACAAGGTAAAAGCTAATAAAATTACTACCTAGTTTTCTAGTAGAATTAAATTAATTTTAAGAAGAGAAATACCATGTTCCTAGAGAAGGCGTTGTGTTTCTTTTGCTATTTTAAAGGTATGAAGATTGTAAAAATCGATTGTTTCGTTATTACTGCGTAGTTTTGTTTTTTCAAAGTGATTTTCAAAAAGCTGTAGCGGCCGCCATTTTAAAGCTATAAAGTTCGGTAAAAAATTTTTCAATTTGCCCTAAGATCTTCTCTCAGATTCCGTGCTTAAATTTTCAAAATTTAGTTTTGGAAAAAAACATGTCTAACTTCCGTTTCCGGTTTCAGATTTTTGTGAAAAGCTTAACTTGAACTACAATTTTCGATATACCTCTTGATTAAAAATTTCATAAAAATCGGTCCAGTAATTTCGCTTGTAGAGGCGTCACACACCCACAGACACATTTTTTAAAATATTTGTTTGGGTTCATTGAGCCACAAAACGTGCATTTCCGGTAAAATCTAGATTTCGAAAATTTTTATGAAATCAATACTTCCCTATACCGAAGGTATGAGAAAGTAAAAAGCGAAAGCAAAAGTTCATAATGGTAATGGGAAAAATGCCTAGTTTGTGAATAAAATCAGTAACTTCTTGCCTAATAACTATTACTTGATTTTTATCTAGTACCAAAAAAAGGTACGTAATTTGAAATATGTTGAAACTTTTGTTCTACTATTTTTTTTACAATATTTTCATACAAGGCAACTTTTTTTTTCAGGGGCTTAAAGGGGGGGGGCACTTTATTTGCAGCTTTGAAGGCTACGAGTTTAATTAACTTAAATCCTTTGTGGATTATAGTGAATTGAAAATTATTCTTTTCTGTATGGTCTATTACCTTATCATTTATCATAGACCGTAATATCTTCTGCTTCCCCTTCGAAAGTCGTACTCTACTTGTGTCTTTGGTTGGTTCCGCATTTCTTGTAGTGTTGTCCTCTGTCTTCTCGTTTCTTGTCTTTTTTTCTAATTAGTACTGTTTTTAACATGCTCTTATTTCCTAGTTACATGCACATTCTTTACGTTAGTTTTTACACTAGTATAACTACCTTATTCTAACATGCCAAAATATCTAATCCTACTTTCTTTTTTGGGTGTTCTAACTACTGTTACATGCTCATGCCTAATCTAATCTAATCTACAAGGCAACTTTTTTTTTCCAGGACTTCTTATTTTGTGGTGTAATATCTAAAGTATTAAATTACACCGTGATTTGCTCTTTTACTCCTCTGACCCTCGGTTAACCGGGAACGTTCAGCGCCCCTCAGGTCAGATTCGTAAATTACAGTGGCTTTGTCCTTTTACGTTGTGTCCCTTTATTTATTAATATAATATAATTATAATATAATAAAAATAAACAGTATTCGAATCTCTACCTATTCTCCTAATGACTATGTTGCTGATTCCTACAATCATGCTACATGCACACTAATACCCTTTTTTTGTATCGCCTACCTTTTACTATAATTGCATGCAATTCGATGCTACTTGAATTTAATGCTTCTTATCGTTATTACTATTTTTAATTTACATGCTCATGCTACACTATGCTACTTGCTAACTTACTGCTACTCCTTCTCCATCTACACATATATATCTAGGTTTGTCATAATCGGTTTTATGTCTTTTATCGGTAGTTTTCTTGATCTTTCCTTTTCCACAACTATGTTCTACCATGGTTGGGTAAGGTGTGATCGCCTGCTTGTTTTGGTATTTCTCGTTGTTTATATTTTTATCCTCATTCTTCTCGTGCTGGCTGCGGAAACATCCATCCCGGCAATCAGCAGATAGAACCTGCTGGGATTCACGAAAAGGAACCAGCAGCCCATTTGCCTCATTTTACCGGTTGAATTCTATCTGCGCCAATTTGGATACTTTTTCTGTTAAGGTGTTTAAACAATTCTGGGGAGTTTATCATTTGGGTACGGTGTAATCCCTTAATAAGTCTCTCTTTTCACGTGTCTCAAGTTCGGTTGTTTGACATTGGAACACCACGTGTTCGGGTGTTCCAATTTCGCCACATTGGCATAAGTTGTCTTCACGAAGATTGAATCTGTACAGATACGTAGGGTATGGCCCGTGCCCACTCAGAAAGTGGACGAGCCCCCTGGTAGGTAAAAAGTACTCATTATTCCTCAGTCTTCTTGTGATGTTCGGTATAAGTTCAAAAGTTCGTCTTCCAACTTCGGCTGTGGTCCAGTTGTTCTGCCATTCGCTCTCTATTGTTGTTGTTATTTCTCTTTTCGTGTTCGTCGCCGCTCCTCTCAGGATCTTTTCCCTCTTATCTTGTTTTTGGTTTTTCAGCCAATATGTGGCTGCTCTCTTCCTGATGGTAAGGTCTAATGGGCAGATGCCAGTGATGACGCACAGGGCCTCCAAGGATGTGGTGCTGAAGGCACCTGTTAGTCTCACTAGCACCCCTCGTTGTGCGCTATTCTTTGTTTTGGCTTGACCAGAAGAAGTTTCTCAGCCCACACGCTCGAGGCGTGAGACGTTATAGCCGCCATGATACTCCCAAAATATAGTTGTACCGTGTTCAACGGTATTTTAAAGTCTTTTTGTGCAAGTCTTGCCAGTTTGTTCATGATCCCTTTGGCTTTTCGTCCCACTTCTTCCACGTGCTGGCCGAACAGTCTCTTCTCGTCGATAAATATTCCCAGGTACTTGTTGGTAGTTTTTCTCTTGATTCTTTTGCCACCTATGCTGATGAGAGGGTCCCTTTGCAGTTCGCCCCTCATCAAAGCATAGGTCGTTTTCTTTTCTGAGATGTTTAATTTATTTTTGCTGCACCGTCTATGGAGAACGTCCATAGCGGTGTTTGTTTTTGTCTGAATGGTTGCTCGTGAGTCTGCTTCAATTATCAGGAGCAGGTCATCTGCGTACGCGACCGTTGACTTAACCTCGCGGCATCTCTCCAGGGTGCCCAGCAGTTCCTCCATTATGAGGTCCCAGAAAATAGGGCCGCATATAGAGCCCTGCGGACATCCCTTTGAGATGCGCTTAGTCAAGGTTTCGGTCGGACTCAGCATCTCCACCCACCTGTCCTGACAATAGTTTCTGAATATGGCGTATAGGTCATCTGGGCAGTTTATATCCCGTAGTCTTTGAAACAGGGCTGGCCACCATAGATTATCGAAGGCTCCAGATATGTCCACAAAGACTGCGAGGACATATTTGGAGTCTGCGTCGTCTACTTCCTCCAGCGCCTTATTTATGGCGTCTTCACATGATCGCCCCTTCCTAAATCCATACTGTCCTTGATGCATCCCTACTTCTTCCCGATGATCTTGTAGTCTGTTGCAGACCAATCTCTCTAACAACTTCCCCATCACGTTTATTAGACAGATTGGCCTGTAGGATTTTGGATCCTCGGGATCCTTGTCCTCACTCTTCTTGATAATCACGACATCAGATCTTTTCCATATGCCTGGAAATTTCTCTCTTTTCAGGCAGTTGTTATAAAGGCGTGTAAGTTTTGGTGTTATCTCGGTTGCAAAAGTGTAAATTTTATAATGATAACCTTCCATTCCATCCATCCAAATTCATAGAAAGCCCACAGTAAAATGACAACTTTCAAAAAACAAACAAAAAATGTAGCCAATACTAGATACTAATACTTGCCGTTGGCGTATTGGGAAAAGTGTAACTTTAAATAATTATAACGTTTTACAGTTCAGCGAGTATTAGATTTCTAAGAAAACAAGCAGCGGGAATTTGAATTTGCGATAGCCTGTTCTATTGGTTTCCGTATCGTAACTCTACCCATAGAAGCAGCGACTACTGCATCAAAGCAAGAAAAGCGCCCGCCGAAGCGCTTCGGCCAATTACAAATTTCGCTTCAGATGTCGGACAAAAATGGCTATAATAGCTTTATTTGGAAAGTCAAAAATATGCAAAGAATGAAAAGTATATTTTTTAACTAGAGCTATTTTTTTTAAATTTTTAAAATAGTTGATAATTTTAGCGAATCCTAATAAAGTACTTTAAATAGTCTATCGAACTGATAAAAGTTTATAACGATATGCGTTTGCGTTTTTGAATAAATAATTAATCAATTTTAAATTTTTCAAAAATTCGTGGAATCCGTCAGAGTAAAATTTGGGAAATGAGTAAAAAACATTTGTAGTTCAATCGACGCAGAATGTTTAAAAAAAGTCGTGTGGGCAGTTTTTGGTATTTTTTTTAAACCCACTTTTTTTGGGTTTTTTGGGGAAAGTAAAAACATCTATTTAATCTAAAATAGGGTTCTATAATTAACTTCGACCTTTGTAAAACTATTTTGATATAATAACAAACAAATTTTATCTTTCAAATGGATTGTTACATTTTAATTTTATTAAAAGATATATTATTTTTAAAATAATACCACATAATTTTGACTGTAGCTTGTTTAACATTTGTCGTTAGAACTTAATTAAGTTGCATCAAATGACTAAAAGAAAAACATTTATTATAAACATACAATTCTTCAACATCTTTACCTATTAGAAAACTAAAAATAGAGTCCTTGTTCTTAAATTTAATTTAAAAAATTGCCTGGGTTTTACTTCAGTGGTAAGTACTGTCGTCTTCCGATATAATAAGTATGTGGCTTTACTAGTATAATCCTAAAAATATAACTTTTAACATATTATTCAGTTGAAATTATTTGACAAATTACTTATCTGTACCTTGAATATAACTAAAAGTGTAATTCACAAAGGATATTTTTACGAAGGTTGCGTTTCTGGCTCCCCTTCAGGGTATATAGACTTCACAATAAACGTTGAGGAATGTTGTAAGTGATTGCCTAGAGACAGAACTTTCAGTGAATAACTACAAACTACAACTTCACACACATACAGAGGCTATGTGGTGTGGTCAGTGTGCGCATGCTCGGTGATGTAGTTACGGGGTAAGGTTATATTTGTCTCTTTCTTAGCACAATCGCATTGTGCGGTAGGTATAGGGAAAGCGCTCATATATGATCTCTAAAATTCAAACATATTCGGACACTAGACTGTTGGGATAAGATCACGTTACTCCTTCATTCGATACTTTAAGAGTTATTTTTTTTAACCCGGCGGCAGTGTGGTGAGTTTTTGACACAGAACCTGTGTGGTGGGGTATCACATACCCCAAAGTAAAATAATAAAAAATTAAAAAAAAAAAATTTTTTTGAAGATTAATAATTGTATTTCTACTTATTAAGGTGTTTTTGGTATAAAAACACACATTTCCAGTTCCGATATATTATTTATTAAAAAATAACAATATATATCCTAAATGGTTAATTTTATGAGAAAAAAGCAACATGACTTTTGTTACATCTAAAATTTCACTTTCGGTTACTTCTTCTAGATTTTGCTGACTATTTTCCGCATATTCTGCACTTTCAGAATTGTGATTACTACCACCTTCAAAGTCAGATTCACCCTCACTTTCGGAGCCAATAGCAATATCTTCGGTTTCTTCAACTTCTTGCCAGAGATCCAACAATCGCTTCTGTTCACGTTCATACGGTCCGGCCATAACTAAATTGAAACATAACAAGTCACAGAGTTTTTACATCATCATTATTAGATTATAATACAAGAGTATGTTGGTTATAGTTTTTTTGAGTATTTTTTAGTCGAATTTGGACAAAATCGTGAAAATTCACTAAGTAGATACTGCAATTAACAATTATTTCACTTCTCTTTACATCATTTTGCAAATACAGAGACATTATGTCCAAGAAATTGCAACGCCAGAAGAATTAATACAAAAAATAATAGACAGAACACATTTATTTGTATACGTATAAATATACACTTACCTGTGTGGTGGGGTATGTGATACCCCAATGAACTTTGATGAAGAATAACTTGCGACGTGTACACCTCAACATCAATACAGCGACGGCTATTGCTGCAATGCGCATTGAATGGAAGGTACTTAGCCCCCTGGCGAAACATCACTAACTCTAACTAAATACCGCTGATTTTAAAATGTCTGGGGTATGTGACACCCACCACACTGCCGCCGGGTTAATCTGGTACGTAATTACGTACTACAAGCAAACATAAAATTATTGGATCAACAGTATCATAATTTGGAGTTACCTAACAGGTCTGGATAACTTAAAATAAAAAAAGGAGGAAGGGAGCTACTAAAAACAATAACTAAACTTTTTAATAAATGCCTCGAGAAAGCAACAACTTCAAAGACTTGGAATAACGCGATCATTATCATTATGAACAAGAAGGGCAGCATAACAGATTTACAAAACTACAGTCATTACCCTACCGATTAGTCTGCTAACACATTTATATAAGCTGTTCACCAAAATCATTACGGCTTACTAACAATTTTGATTTGTATCAGCCAAGAGAACAGGCGGGCTTTCGAGCTGGATATGGAACGAATGACCACCTCCAGGTTACAAAATCGTTACAAAAGTAAAAATACATGAAGAAACAAATCAGTTTAAAATTGAAAAAGGCGTTCGACAAGGGGACACAATCTCTCCCAAGCTCTTTACAACCCTGTTAGAATATATGTTTAAAAAGATCGATATAGAAAATAAAGGCATAAACGTGAATGGCGAAAAGTTAAGCCACTTGCGTTTTGCCGACGACATAGTACTGATCTCAGATCGATTAGACGAAGCAAACGAAATGCTCTCGAAACTGTCAGCAGCTTCTCAACGAGTCGGATTAAAAATTAATATCGCTAAAACTCAGTTTATGACAAACTTGGTGCCTAGCTGTAACCTAGCACTAGAAAAGAAATCCAACACGTGACATCAATCAAATATCTGGGACACGAAATCCGAATTGGAAGGGACAACTAGACCTGTGAACTTAACAGAAAGATAGGACTGAGTTGGGCTGCCTTTGGCAACTTAAAAATACATATTTAAAGCAGACATTCCGGTGTTCGACCAATGCATCCTCCCGGTATTGACATATGGCTCGGAAACATTAACACTAACACGCAAAACCGTCAACAAAATAGGAGTAACCCAACGAGCCATGGAAAGAGCTATGTTGGGAGTGACGCTGAGAGACCGAATCCCAAATGAAGAAATACGTGAGAGAACAAAAGTTACAGATGCCGTTGAAAGAATAACACATTTAAAATGGAATTGGGCAGGTCATATCGCAAGAATGCCAAATAATAGATGGACCAAAAGGATACTAGAATGGCGTTCTAGAGACGATGCGTTCAGAAGCAGAGGTAGACCGCCGACACGGTGGACGGATGACGTGAAAAGGATATCTAAAAATTGAATCCAAGATGCCCAAGACCGATCAAAGTGGAACAGGTTGAGAGAGGCCTGTGTTCAACAGTGGACGAGATAGGCTGTTATATAATGATATGATATGATGGATAACTTTGCTTTAAGTTATAAAACAATGTGGTGATTTGCAGTTATTATGTTGGCATCAATATGCAATTGGTGCAAGTTGGAAACACAGCCCACATGATTAAACTGTCAAACAGTAAAAGATTCATTACCGACTGTTACTGAATTGTGCAGAAAACAATCGTTGCGTAGCGTCGAGCGTCGGAAGCAACAATCAGCCCGACATGCGCGCGTCACTTGCAAGAGGAGAGCATTTCCAATTTTCAATGAAACTGTATCAACAGATTTCTAAGAACTGCACCAACGTAAATGATACTACGTCACTTAATGTGAGAAAATATTTATTAATAATCTCAACTTTTACAAATAAAAGAAATACATAATATCTTTGAAAGCTAAAACAATCTGTCATATTACATACATTGGACTTTGGCTGCATAGTTTATTTAGATTTTGTTCTGTGAAAATGTACTGCATAAAATTATTCTAGTTAGGGGATTTTATCTATTCATTTACATCTGATCCAACTCCCTCTGTTCCACCTTCTTCATATTTGATCTTCAGTTTCTTATTCTGCAATATCATTTCTTTTATTGGGTGGTGCAGATGCTGAGGGTCTAGGCCAATGTATTTCATCTAGATCTTCAACAATGGAAGTAATTGGTGGTACTTTTACATCAAAGATATTATGAATGTTTTTTATTTGTAAAAGTTGAGATTATTAATAAATCTTTAGAAAAAAACCTGAAGGTTCAATATGTTTTCTCTTGTTTCCAAGATACGTCTTATAAAATTATTTTTCATTGCAAAGTATACCGTTACAGCTCGCCTTCCAATGCATATAAACACGTATGGCAAAGTCACCCCGATGTACGAGGTGACATTGCCATATTTTCAACTTAAAATCTGACTTTTTTCGTTTTTTCTTCCCTCTTTTGCCAAGTTTAGTTAGCCGATACATGTTTATTACACATGCTTCGGCTTGCAATTGTATCTTGAAAATTAGACAAAGTTATATTAGTAAGTATGCAAAAATCTGGCGAAATAACCACGAATTACGGTACCTTATAAACTTCGCGTTTAAAATAGGTCTCGTAAAAATGAAAAAACTCGCACTAGAAGAATTGTGAAAGTTTTATAGATTTGCAAAAATGATGAGCAATATCTTAAAATTTAATAAACGATTAAGTTTATTGTGCCGTAAAATCACAAAAGCAAAGATAATTAACTACTAACCCTTTAAGGACGGTTGACGTATATATGCGACACTAGAAAATTTGGCCCACAGACGGCTGTCGGATATATCCGACATGAGCGCAACGGTGTCCTTGGACGGTTGCCGTATAAATAAGCCACACTTACAAACTTTCACTTTCCACCGACGGCTGACATATTAATCCGACATAGAAAAACATTTTCCACCGCCGAGTGTCGTTTATATACGGAAGTGTCGGATATACTCGACGCTCGTCGGGTGCTGTAGTATAGGTTAGAATGTTTCATCATATGTTACAATGTCGTCTGAAGAGCATGTTGCGGGTATGCACAACAGCAAAATGCTTCGAAATGGAAAGATATAGACACGGCTGAATTGTTGGTCTACATTGCTGTGACTATGCTGAATATTGGTCAAAAGATCCGCTGCTCAAGTCTCCAAAATTCAGTAAAATAATGCCTATAGACAGGTATTTACAAATAAAGAGATACATGCATTTCGTCAAAAAAAATAGACGCTCCTCCTAACAATCGTCTATATAGAATAGAAAAACTTTTGCAATTAATAAAGGAGAGACTTACAACACAGTTCCATCCATTTCAAAACCTCGTTATCGACGAAAGTATGGTCCTTTTCAAAGGACGCCTTAGTTTTAAACAGTATATCAAGACAAAGCGTCATCGTTTCGGCATTAAATTGTAAATTTTATGTGACTGTGAAACCGGAATTGTTCTAGACTATGTAGTTTATATCGGTCAACAAACCAACATTCAAGTAGAACCAGTGATGGGGTTGGGTGCTTCGGGATCAGTTGTCGCTACTCTGATGAAGCCATACCTCCACAAAGGACACTCTCTTTCTACAGACAATTATTACAGTAGCCCAATACTTTCGACTTATCTTTTTGAAAAAAAGACCAACACGTGTGGCACTGTCAAAGGAAACAGGCAGAAAATGCCAGTTTTCAAACAAACACTCAAGAAGGGAGAAGTTGAGTGGAAAACCAGCGACGTTCTTTTGGTGCTAAAATGGAAAGATCGTAGAGACGTTTCGATGATAACCACTATGCACAAAAATACTATGATTACTCTTGACAAACTGGACAGAGTCACTAACGAACCAAAAATAAAGCCCTTATGCATGGTAAAGTATAATGAGAGAATGGGAGCTATAGACCGGTCAGATATGATGATAAGTAGCATTGAGTGCATGCGCAAAAGTAATAAATGGTACAAAAAACTATTTTATCATGCTCTGGATATTTGTCTGCTAAATGCCCATGCAATGTTTTTCACCAAATTCGTTAAAAAGGTTCCCCTTGCAAAGTTTCGATTAAGCCTTATTCGTCAAATTTTTGTAAGGTAAGTTTTCTGCTTCTTGTAATTACTTCTTTTTGACTTATTCTTTCTATTTGTAGATATTTTGTTCAAAATTTCAACCCAAATCGAAATCGCCACGTCGGAGATGCAAGGCTAACAGAAAGGCACTTTCCAGCTTTGGTGCCTGCTACTCTCAAAGGCAAGAACCCCCAGAGGAGATGTATAGTTTGTTCGCAGACTAAGCAAGGCCAGAAAAAAAGGAAAGAATCACGATATATGTGTATTGAATGCAATGTCGGTTTATGCGTCGTTCCATGTTTTAACGTCTATCATACCATTGCAAATTTTTAGATTAGGCTGTAGTGTGTTTCTTTTTAATTAATTAAACGCTTTAAACACTTGTATGTGTTTTATTTGCAATTTTAAAGTGAAAATAGTTAATTTAAATGGAAAGTTGAAATGTCGGAAATATCCGTCAACCGTCTCCTAGCCACTGCAATTTCCGCCGTCTGGGGGCAAATAATCTGAAAACAGGTCCCGTCCTTACAGGGTTAAGAAAAGAAGCACAGATAGTACCATTTGTTGTACGGATCAGGAAGTATACGTTAATCAAAGTGAGAGAAAGCGTAAGATACCTCTTCCAGAGAGAAATTTATTTTTTTGCGCCCCACAAATACGACACTTGCAATTACTGAAAAAATTAACTATTATCTGTTGTGAACCGGAAACCCAACACGCAAGTCCCTACCACTAACCAAATAAGACGCTAAGAGTAGAACCATTATTTCGAGGTAAACATCATAGAAAAGGAACTTCCTCTTGTAACTAAAGATCTGCGGTAAAATGCTAGCATAAGGTTTTTAACGCATTGTTCCCATTGTTTTACGTTCTATGATCTTAGAAAAAATCCACTCTACTTTAAAACTTTTTATTTCACAAAAAGTTCCACGAATACGATATAAAGTCTAGAATGTATAAATTAAACGTTTGATTATCTCAAAATATTAGCGCAGCCATTACAATTGACGAAAGATCAATGCCATACTATTTCACAGCTAGTGCAGTAGTGCTTTTTAACAGAAATGAAACATTAATAAAACAAACAATTACTGTAAACATAAAATAAGGACATCTGGTAATATAAATTGTACCTACCTTTTAAAATATCCTTCAAATCATCATCCGTTGCTGCTAAAGTCACCGAAACCGAACAAGCGCCGGTTATTATTTGTGCTAATTTGGGTTCAACTTGGCAAAATATTAATTTTTTTTCAACTTTCTGCAAATCTTCGGCAAGCGCTGCGATACACTGAAATAAAAGCTTACTGTAAACTGCAAGAAATATTTTTAAATTTATTTACTTTTGCAGATGTGAAATCAGCTCTGGTAATACGAGAACAGTCTAATACAATAATCTTGATATTTCCACCTAGTTCAATATTTGTTTTCATAACTGCTTCACGGACATATTCTGCTGAAGGAAATAACACTGCCGACGTTGGACTAATTCTGAGATATTCTAGACCATTTTCCTAATAAAAAAGTACATGGAGAGCGGGTTGTAAGAACAGACAGCGACAGAAATTTTACCGATATCTTTTCGGTGACAACTTTAGGTCTTGCATTGTAATATAATAATAGCAGCACATCTATAGCGATTCCAATTAATATTCCAATTTCAATTCCCAGAACTAAACATGCAATGAATGTGCCCCATAAAGGAATCCAGTCAATTTCTGTAAGATATGAAAGTCAGAGAATAGGAGGAGTAAAATAACGTCAACATCTTACTGTGTATTTTCCATATTGGTTTAATAATAGATACTTCCACCATAAAGAGAACCGCACATATAATAACTGATGCTAAAGTTGCTTTTGGTATGTACGAGAAATATGGCGTTAGAAAAGTTAATGCCAGAATAACCATTACACCTAATATAGTAATATAGTAAGAAATTTTAAATTATTTGAATTCATTTGTTATATCGACTCAAAAAAGGAAATATGAAAACTTACCTGTATAAATTCCACCCATTGTCGTTTTAATTCCACTGGCATTACTAACAGCAGCTCTTGAAAAAGAAGCATTTACGGGCATGGAACTGAAGAGGGAACCAATCAAATTACATAGACCCACGGCTAACATTTCTTGAGAAGCATCTACCACCTTTCCCCGAGCTAAAAAAACACCAGCTGTCTCAGCAAACATGGTACCCATAGTAATAGGCTTATTATTAATTTTTGAAAGAAATGTCCAGAATAAAAATTTCGTTCTCGCTTTGAAGAAAGTGTTGATCATGTATTTTCACATGACAGTTACATTAAGAAATCTATCGTAGATTGCTCTGAATGCATTAGAAGTTCTTGGTGGGTACTTTCGTGGAAGGACTTCAAGAACACTGGTGCAAGCGTGACGGATACTGTTTTTTTACGTCTCCAGCATTACCAAGAGAATTCCTATAAACAGCTTTTACGGGTCAATAGGTTCCTATCCATTGCTCTCCTTAAACCTCATGTAGGTATGCTCTGACAAGCAATGTTGACCTTAATATCATTCAGCATCCAACATAAATATAGTAGCATACCCACATTATGTTAATCGCGTTGTGCGGTAAATAAAGGAAAAACTCTATCTACTTGTGTTTATGATCTATGCATGACCTAGTCTTTAAAAAACTTAAACTGAGAGTGTTGATAGCTGCAAATCTAAAAAAGCAAGCTGGTTTAAGGTAAATCTTTGCAGTAGCTTTAAGTTTGTAGTTTTTGGTGATTTTCTTAAAAGAAAATTCTGTGACTATCGTGTAGAACGAAAACCATGCTATGTGTAAAATCAAAGTTTATGTTGCTTGCGGTAAAACCATAAGCAAGATACAGCACGTGTATACTATGCAAGTACTGTACAACTTTACGAAAAACTCTTGTTAAACATTCCTTTCTCAAACAAGTAATACGTTGCTTATTATGTGTAGGATGTTTCTGAGACATCCGGTATATAAACATACTGTTGTTCAGCTCTTATACACATGTATTCAGTGATGGGCCGTCGTGGGTAAATACCAATTAGGTATGTAAATATAAATTGGGTAAATACCGGGTATATACCCTAAGCAATTATATTTACCCCAAATTTGGGTAAATACGAAATATTGATATAAGGGGATTTCCCCATTTATTTTAATATAAAAATTTGCTATTAGGGGATTTACATATTTAACACACATTCCCTTCTATATTTGCCATTACTTAAACAGTAAAAGTACGGTAAATTCTCGACATTCTTGAGTACCGAACGGTTTTGAACGGTACGGGCAGTGTTGCGTAATAGCGTAATGCGTAATACGTGTTAATTTTGGTGTAGGTGTTATGTTACTAAACATACTACGAAGTTTATGGTTGCCTTTAAATATTTTTAAAAGTTGCAGACTGTACTGTATTACTGTCTATTACTATTACTATATATTTTTTTGTAATAAATACCCCTCAACAGCGTTATTTTTACGTAAAATGTTACCAGTTTTCATGCTTTCATTAGTAGTATACTACTTGCTAGATTTATAATTTAATAATAAATCAAAATATATAAATTTACCCACTTTTGGGTAAATACCGGGTAAATTCCTTGGGTATTTACCCAAATTTTAATTTACCGGGTAAGTGCTCATCACTGCATGTATTGCAAATATGTTGAAAATGATTTTAATGTGTTAAGTTATGACATAACAATAACAAAACAATAAGAAAGGGAATATGTTGAAAGAGACAGTTTTCACTTACCAAAAGCCTTAGCTATAGCAACATTTCCTAAAATAGCAATAAATGGGACAACAATTATTCCAGATCCCAGTTCTTTGGCCATATCAGTTAAGACAAATGTTTGATTTTCGTGGGCAATTTTAAACAACGGTAAGGATACATTTGGCAAACCAGACGGAACTTTAGCTGAAGGTTAAAAATGTAAGTTTTTAAGAATATCTGTTAAATAGTTACTCACTGGTCAGGGAAAAGGGCCTCATATTGTACATATCAAAAACAAAAGCAATAGCTGCACATCCTATAACTACAATGGCATTTCTGGAAACTGAGAGAAACCATATAAAGACTTTGCATGTGCGATTTTCTTCTTTGCTGTCTTTTTCCTTTCCGCCACTGATTGGAGGTGCCCCGAAATCTTTTATTTGCTGTAAGAAAGCATTGTATATTATTATACGGTTATTTGGTTTTCGACTGAAGCTAATTTTCTTGTCTTAAGCCACGGAAGTACTTTTATTATCCAAAAGTAAAAAGTTAAACAAGAGGCAATGGCTCAATGAATGTCCCCAAGCAAATTAAAAATAGAATATGTAATGAAAACTGATACAGGTAAAGTTATATTGTAAAAAAACAGTCGAGAAATACTAAACACAGACAAAAGGATATCATGTTAATAAAAGTTGAGAAAAGGATATGCCAATTAAAATTAACAAACAAAAAATCGTGAACCTGCCTTTATTGAAATCTTTTTAAAAATAGAACAATTTATTATATACAGTAACATAGTCATATTGACTATTAAAATGTTAGTAGTGCAAATAATTCATCTATACAGAGTGTAAACTTTAATTCTACTCGCCATTGGGATCTCGCAAATAGCATGAGAGAGTAGGAGGCTTAATAAATAAATAAACAAAAAAAATGCCTGTTGTTTAGTAGACCTGTTTATTACCATTTTAAAACTTTTGGAAAAATCAGCTTACTACATACAGGCAACGAAACTAAAATGTGGCGTTTTCTTGTTTTGCTCGTAGCTTCTTTATTTATAAACTTTAACAGTTGATTTTTGTAAAGATAGTGTAACACATAGGAAAGAATTTACTAGTTTAGCCAGAATTATTTTACGACGTGGCGATAATCAGTTTGTTTTCTTATGGCCGCTATTACGATCTAAAATCGTTCTTCATTTGAATGGTTCCCGTTCATAGTAAAGTTTATTTCAGCAGTCTCACTTTGGTAAAATTAAAACGTGAGTTAATTTTACGCTAGTGCAGTAATTTAAACAAACGTTAAGTCGAAGGTATCCTGACAAAGAAATTGTGTAATTATCCTACATTTTCCCCCTACGGTTTACACACGGTACTCGTATACGGGGTGTCCCGTAAGTAGGTATAACTTCCTAGGGTCAAAGTAAAGATAATATGCCTTTGCAAAAAGTGCTTTCTTTCGAAGTTATAGGGCCTTAAAGACAAACATTTTATTTCTATTTTTGACTAATACTCAAAAACTGCTAATCAGATCGAGTGGAAATTCGATATGGTTAGGTTTTGTAGGTCTACAAACACGATGGTGTTATTTATTTTTTGGCTGTTTGTAAAGGGCGCTAGTTACGCCACTTCGGCTTGATATCTTGGCATATAACTTTTTTGCCCTCAATGTTTTTGAACATAAACACGAATGCACAATTTAATTATGCGAAAGGCATATTTGTTAAAAGTCGATAAAGTGAGCCGTTTATAAGGAATACAATTTAAATATTTCAGTGCACATCAGAAAATAAGTCACTCAATGCATTTTATCAAGCAGGTAAGTGTTATTTTAAGTAAACGAAAGAACATCGAAATTATACAAAATTTTTTGTTTTGTGGTGATGGTGGTTTATTAGCTTTTTATTGTACGATATTCGTGGTTTTAGTTTAAAATTTTTCAAAATGATGCCACTCTGCAAATGATCGATATGATTTATATCTATGCACTGTATCCAAATCGCAGGCAACCTAATCACAAATTTATTTCAAAGACTGTTTGAAGTATTACGAGAAACACGTTATTTTCGTCGAAAGCGTCTCACTGGGCGTTAGAAAATTAAAACTGTTGAACAAGAAGAAGACATTGTGCTTGTTTCAGGGTTGCCAGCAATATCTGATAATAAATTTCCCTGAGTTTTCCAGGTTTTCCCTGACCAAATATTCAAAATTCCATGTTACTAAAATCGTGTTTCTAAATATGAGCCAAGATCTTGTGTGGTTAACTCAAAATATATCTTATAGAATTAAAATCATCGCGTTTTTTTTTTCTTAAAATAATAAAGTAAACAATACAACTGACAATTCACAAAAAAATTATTTTTTATTAAACTATTTACATTAAATTATAAACAAAATAAAGAAAAAAAAAACAATTAAATACGTTTTCGCAAATCTTGTATTTCACGTAAGCGTGCCTTCTTCCTTTCTAGGATTTGCATTTCTTTAATTGCAGTCTTACGTTTCTTATTAGAATCCACTTCTTCTTTTGAAAGTTTTTTCTCGTCTGCTAATGCCTGCTGATAAGTTTTATAAGAATTTTTTTACAGAAGACCTCATTTTGTCTGTTATTTCGACATTTCAAACTCCACCAGCCTGATGAATTCTATCAAAGACTAATCTTCGGGAAACTAAGGATTTATGTTGCAAGTTGTCAGTAAGAATTTCTTTATTTATAAAAAAATCCAGATTCAACGTCTGCATTTCCATGAGACAAAATAAGAACAAGCTTAATAATGTTCCACATGTCTTTAAATTCTGAATAGACAAACATTAACTTCGCATAAAATTCATCTATGCGATTTTCTTCTGCATTAAAATTTCGAAATGCTGACATATTTTCTGTAAAACACTTAATATATTGATTTTTGGCTCTTTCTGCTTCAATTCCACTGATAATGTTTTTATCATAAAAATGTTGTAACAAATTTTGAAAATGGTCCGTTGCTTTCTTCTTGTCATCAAGAATGATTGCTGGGTTTATGCTTACAGCTGCTCTTACTAAAGAATAGTTTAGGGGGCTTCCTTCAATTATTTTCCGTACCATTTTAATCAGGAATGTTTGACAATCCTTATAAAACATAAGTTTATCCCGATCTGTTAAGGACTTCTCTTGTTGTAAATATCGTAGTGTGACAAAACCAATATCAATTTGTTTCATGTTTTTCAAATTATCTTGCTTTTCAAAATCAATTTTAATTAATTTGCGCAATTCAAGATCTGCAATATTCTCTTTTATAAATTTTTTAATTAAATTTCTCAGCAGCATTTCTAAATCTGGGTACAAAAACGGAATCATACGCTTTGTGGTTTGATATTTTGAAAGAAAAGGTTCCAAAGTACAAGCAATTGTTGAAAAAATGATATTTTACATTTAAGAAGCTTATCCTTAAAACCATTCTTTACATTATTGATAGAAAAATTTTTATTGTTTATAAACTGTTCAATACTATCCAATATTTCTAAAGCTCTGTTTGCACTTTTGGAGCTCTCCACCCACCTGGTTTTACAAAATTTATATGGAAATTTTTTGCAACCCGTAATCTCAGTAAAAATACATCGTCTAACTGGAGAGTCAATAAAAAGCCAATATATGCCTTGTAAAAACTCGTTCACTTTCCATTGTGCGGCTGCATGGCCTGTTTGTAAAGATCCATGTATTACGTGAAGTCCGCAAATTTTAGACCCTATATCTAAAATTTCTGCATTGGTTGTTCTCTCTGCATCTTCTTTTAAAGCCCTAAAGAATTTTTTATTAACATTGGGTCCGTCCATTGACACCTATAAAAATAAGATTACATTAAAACTGGAAGCATAACTAAATAACCCCTACTACTTACTTGAAGAATTTTATTTAAAGTTAAAGGTTTCAAACCAATTAGAATGTTTTCTGCTTTGCACTTTTCCAAAAACACAGAATTATAATATACAGTCGCACTTCCTTAGTTGTTTCGTCAAAATAGCGAATATGTATGACCATTTGACCTTTTTGAACAATTTTGTTTAATGATTCATCAAAGCATGCAACATAATGAACTAAATCTTTCAGCTCGGTGTTCAGAGAAGTTCGAAAGTACAATGCAAGACCATAATTGGGCTTTAGTTTAACTTAGGGAAATCTTTTCTGCAATCTTGCTATCTTTATACATTCTCTGTTGCACAGGTATCGAATATTGGCACGAGTTATATGATGAATGAGAGCGCACCACATGTAAAATCCATAGAATTTCTGCATCAATAACATCCTTACTTAACAGAAAAGTATTTAGAGTTCCCGAAGATTTACAAGGTGTTGTTTGTGGTTGTATTTCTTCTAGAATATGTATTTGTTGAGGTTGCTGCTGCACTTCCGAAGAGCTATCAATCTGCTGATTTGGTTCCGACTTGGAAGTACTAGATGCATATTGTTCAAGAGTAAAATTTTTCTTCCTATTTTCCATCATTTTCTTGTGTCTCTTTCCAGATTGATGACTTTTTATAGCCTGAATGGCCATGTTGCTGAGGGAAAATCTTTTCCTGCATAATTTGCAATATGCACTAAATACGTCATGTTTTACGGGAGCAATAAATAGGGCAAATTCTGGATGTAATTTACTATCTGTCCACTCAGAATTAAAAGTAGATCTAGATGTCGAGGAAGTACATGTTTCTGTGCCATGTTTCTGTAGTTTTAGTGATGACTTATTCATTGAAGACACACGGGATAATTTTAGACTCTTTACTTTATGAACTTGCAAAATTTTAAAAACACAACTCTTTCTTAACACAAACTATCACAAACAAGCCTTCATAGAACTGTTCATGCGCACTAGTACGTTCTTACTGCTCTTACCGCCAAGCGTATTAATATAAAGTTCCGCTTACAAAATGTTTGGCAAATAACTAAATAACATTGTTAAGGATTATAAATATGTGTATAAGTGTGTGTGTGTGTGACAAAGAGAACATTCCTCGTTAAATGTAATCTTACGGTGCCATTATACACGATTCAGTATGAATCAAGTAATTAAAAAGCGTGTTACATTAGTTTTACCTTGTACAACTAAGCACCTTGGTAAATGTGGTTGTAAACAGTACATTATCACGCATTCTTCAAGGAACTAAACAAAGATAGCCAAATACAATATTGTACTTTCAGATGAGATAGAATATGCAACAAAAATTTGCCGGGAAATTTGACAGTGCATTTAATTCTTATTATAATATACTTCGTTTCCGCAATTGCCTAGAATTATTAATTTTTTCAGCCAACATTTTCCCAGGCGTTTGAATGCGAATTCCCTGAATGTTACTAATTTTTGTCAAAATTCCCTGAGTGTTTAAAGATTTTTAAATTCCCTGAGTTTTCCAGGTTTTCCAGGTTGCTGGCAACCCTGGTAGAAGAAAATTCAGAGATGAGTTGACGACGATTATCTGAAACTACTGGCATAAACCGTACATCAACATCAAAATTCTTACGTACAGGGAAATTGCATCCCTGTCACATTACCCACTGCCAAAATTAGTTCCCAAATGAGCTGCCAGTGGCTATGAAACAAAGTAAATAGCGATCAAACATTTTTAGTTGCATACTCTTTATGGATGAGGCTACTTTTACCCGTCGTCGAGTCTATACCTGGAGGAATCATCACGCATTAACATTAAGATAATTAGAATTTATCAAAAAGGAATCATTTTCAACATGAATTTTCGGTTAATGTCTGGTGTAGTATTATGGGAGAATATGCTTTAGGCCCCTGCGAACTTCCTCGCGACTAAATAGCGCTTCATAATGAAATTATAGTTGGATATGTTATTTGAAGTATTAGATGTCCCCTTAATTTTATGTGGTTCATGCAGGATGGTGCACCTGCATTTTTCTGTAGTAGTAATAAACCATTTAAATCAACGTATTCCACGTCATTGGGCTGGATGTGAAAGTGAATTTCCTTGGCCAGTTCGAAGTCCCGATCTCTCCCCTTTGGACTTCTACTTATGAAGCTATATGAAGTCCATTGTTTGTAACAATTCAATTAACACCCTAGACGAATTATGGTTAAAGATTTAAGATGCAGCAATGCTATCAAAATAATACAAAAACGTTATTCCATGGAAGACAATTCTTAAATTAAGTGTTATTCAAAATGTGGCGAAGCGAACGGAGGCCATTTTAAATATCTCTTAAATTAATCCCTTATGAAACTAAAATTGTAATTTGTCTTGATTGTTACTATTTTTTTTGGTTTGCTTAAAATGATATACCTATTTCATAAAATGCACTGAGTGATAGCATTTTCTGATATGCTCTGAAAATTGTTAATAGTATTTCTCGAAAATGATTTATAGTATAGCTTTTTTTCGTAAAATTAAATTCTACATTCGAATCTATGGTCAAAAGCTCCAAAAAGTTATGTGCCAAAATATCAAGCCGAAGTGGCTTAGCAAACGTCGTCTACAAACAGCAAAAAAATGTAGACCTATTAAAGATAACCACAAGTAATGTTGACTCGATCTGATCAGTAGTGTTTGGGTTTTAGTAAAAACCAGAAATATTTTTGTCTTTAAGGCCATATAACTTCTTAAAAAAGGACTTTTTACTAAGGCATGTTAGGTTTAAACGGCGTACTTTGACTCCAAGAAGTTAAACTTAAACGTTGTCCCATTACTTACGGGATAGCCTTATGTTGTCAACGACAGTGGCTGACTTCCCCCCTTTTTTTCTGTCTAGATCAGATATGGAAGATTTAAGCTCTATTTAGATTTTTTTCTTAATTTTAAACCTAACTTGTCTAATGATTTCAGTATTAAATTTGATTCCGTTTTACAGCAGTAACATTCAAGTTGTTTTAATGAATTACAGCACTAGGTATATATTTCGTTAATTCTACCGCTTAAATTTAGTAATTTTTCAATTATCACTACCAATGTATTCTATTGGTACCTACTAGAGATGCCGCCGGATCCACTTTTTGAAAAAGCCGGATACCGGAACCTAACTGTAAATAATTCAATGCATACAATTTGTTACTGCATGCTTTATAGTCAATTAATTTAAAGTTTTGACTTTTAATTGCTTTTGCTGATCTCTCTTTTTTTATATGTCTATAGTTTACCGCGGTGGATCATCGCATTTGCAAATTTCTTCGGGGATTCCCGGGCCGCCCTGCTTAGATCTTAACATAAATATTTTATATTTCTTATTCCCGGGGTTCCCCTATATCCCCAAATAACTTATGATTTCTTTCAACACTCAACATATAAATAACCTACAAGTACAACTTCCGCATTTATGTACCGTTTTTCATATTGTTGTGTTGTGCTTTAAGGTAACTTGTGGCAGCATAACATTTAACTGATTTAACTGTAAAAAGAAAAAAGTGCCGCATGGACATATTTTGCAATTGACGAATAGGATGAAAGTAGGGCAGTTTGTGTGCTATGTAATATGAAAATTTCTCGCGGATAATGCGACAAACATAAGATAAGCCGCAAATGATATAGAAATAGGGAACGAGCCCTAGGCTTTATACACTCACTACAATTACGTCATATAAACTCTCAAAGTGCCGTAACTGACACACTAACAATTGGTAGACGTATTGCTATACATTTTAATCATTCGGCACTTTTATGCAATAAACTTAATAATAATAAAAATACAAAAAGAACTCAATGTTTCCGGAAAAGCAATTGTGCAGGATGTATTCACCAGGTGGAATTCAACATATTATATGTTAGAATGTCTAGTGGAACAAAAAAGAGCAATTTTTTTTGGCAGACAACTTTCCTCACTGCTTGTATGGAAATCAGTGGGACTATTTTATATTTTTTAGTTGCTGAAGCCTTTTGAGGAAATAACTAAGTTCATCTGAAGCAATAATATCCGAAGTTATACCAACAGTAACAGTTCTAAATAAATATTTGAAAAAAAAATCAATTCTTGGGAGTAGATACAATGAAAAAAAACTTTGATAGATAGCCTGAGAAGTCGTTTTTTAAATCTCGAATCAAAGGATAATTTCTTTTCTACTTTTTTGGATCCCAGATATAAATCGGCGTTCTTTGAAGAACACACCAAACTTTATGTTACGACACGACTTCGACAAATGTATGCCGCTGACAATAAGTATAATAAAAATAATACCGACACCACAGTTCTTAGTGATGACGTCGTTCTCATTGATGTTGATGAAGACGGTAATTTACCGCTATCGGCTTTAGTTCGCAATTCACCCCCGCCCAAAGAACAGCGAAGTGACTCTATATGGGATTGCTTTAGTAGTTTTGGATCTTCAGCCTCGGCTAGTTCAACAAGTAGTCCTGAACAATTTCGATAATGAAATTGAATTATACTTACAAGTAGACCTTCTAAAAAGAGGAGAGTCCGTTTAATTGGTGGAAAAGCCATGAAGAAACCTTTCCATTTTTGTCAGAACAGGCAAAAAAACATTTATCTGCTCCTGTATCGAGTGTCTACAGCGAGAGGCTTTTCTCCGAGGCAGGCAACGTGTATGAAAAAAAAACGAAACCGATTTGCCTTATCAACTACAATTATTAATTTGTAGTAGGTGTATGTAATAAAATGAAAAAAATTTACCTGTCTTAAATTATATTTGTGTTATGACATAAACTAGCTATAAAGATAAACTGCTTTTAAATATTATTATATTTTTTATTTGTGTTAGTAAAGAAAGTAACGTTACTATCTAACTTGTAACTTTTAAGTATTTAGAAAAAAGAGAAAAAATTCTCAGCTCCGGCCTGATCCGCGACAAAATCCGGCCAAACCGGATATCCGTAAAATTGACCGGATCCGTCGCATACCGGAACCGGATCCGGTTTCGGCGGCATCTCTAGTACCTACCTCTAGATTTTTAAATTGTCAATTCGTTTTTAATAAGATTTGTTTGTTCGTCATTGTTTTACACTAATTTTAACCTAGTTATAACAATATTAGAAAAATTCATCGATAATCATCCAGACTGTAATAATGCTTAAAAAAATTGTACATTTCTGTGACTCCAGTTTCAATGTAACCTCACTTGTTTCTTTCTATATAACAATGTCTGATTTTTTCACATCATTTGTAGTGCCCTAATGAAGGAATAAAATTGTTCCGAAATATTGGCTTAAAAACTAGTTTTCTTTGTCCCCTTCACCGAACGCATACCCATTATTTGTGTCTTTGGTATTCAACCAGTCGTTCGTTACTGTCCAAAGCTTAACGTTATAGGGCATGGTGTTTTAGCAAATAATTACTACGGATTCTGGCAGAGAAACTACCCAACTACTAAAAAATTGGGATTCGATCAACACCAAACTGGCCTCGTTCAGAAACAGGAAAATTTTCCTCTTAGAATGCAGAGAATTGGTTCCAACCACATCCCACAAACTTTAAAGAATCTGTACAACCTCATAGAACTAAATGAAGGAAAAACAACGCAAACTATAAATAACTTTAATAACAGGTTGAAAAGAAAAATATTAAATATTGAGCTTTTTATTATTTTCCACTTTTATGATTGGAACCTAAATTTTCTCTTAAACTTTCTATAAAAGATCTTAACATAAATAAACTACTAGCAGACTTAGAATACATTGTACTTAGCGTGTCGAGGAAAGTAAAAGAAATTTATATCTTACACTACACTAACATTATTACCAATTTTTTATATAAAAACGCAGGGGTATGTTCTAACACTAACTTATTGTATACAAATGCCTACAGTTTCGTAAAGACAATACTGGTTTGTTAATAATAAGATCATTTAAGTGTGGTCACAAAATTTCAAATGAGACCAACCTTACCTAACCGAACCTACCATACACAATCACCATTAATATGAATCAAGGACGGATATTCATTTCTACAGTTAGAATAGTTTATAAAGTGAAAATTACGTATGTTTAGTTCAGTCGCCGACTGAGGTCTGAGAGTATGCAATAATAAATACTGCGGGAAGCATTTGGTACATGTCGTGCAACTCGACACAACTTACTTATTACATTTTAAAAAGAAGTTAGGACTAGCGGTGGACGAGTTGTGTAGCTAGATAGCTCGTTAATCGAAGGTTGGTGGTTCGAATCCACCTAGAGGCGGTAGGATTTTCTTAAATTGAAAAATCAGACGCCTCGACTATGGACGTTTGTAAACATCCGGGTACATGGTTTTTTTGGGGTGGGACATAATATTCCCTTGTATAGTACTTAGTGCTGAACCGGGATAAGCAGGGTGGGGGAAATCCTGAAGTTGCGCTCGCAACTCCAGGATTCTTAAAAAAAGAAGTTAACAAAAAAGCGTGGGTCGTAGACCTCGGGTTCCGCTATTAACATATAAATACGTAAGGTAAAGTCACCCCGAAGTACGAGGGTACATTGCCATACTTACAAAGTTTTGAAAACTGATTTTCTTGTATTTTCTTCAATCTTTTGCCGAATTTCGTTTCGTTTATTATACATTAGGCTGGGCTGAAAAATTTGTTTTCGTATATTTTACTCAAGGTAGTGCTTAAAAATTGTGTACTGGGTTATAACTCACTGAAAAACCCGTTGCCATAAAACAATATTTGACCAGGCCCTTAAGGCCCTAAAATTACTTACCGATTTTAAATTTTTTTTTTGGTGGTGCAAAAACTATTTTGTACGAATCCCCCTATCATAATCACAACTGTCCACTTATAGGGATGTAGGTAATGGAGCACCACTTATCGATAAGTAATACCGAACTAAGTCTCAACAAGTGCCTAGCGGATGTATCGAGTGGTAGGTTATTAAATACATACAACCCTGCGACATTTACGACAAAAATAGACGGCCAAGCAGAAGGACCTATACTTGCGTTGGACCAATTCGCCGAACACAAACGCACACAAATATTTTTGTGACGTACGGCGCACGCCGTATCCATCGTCGCGTCGGTCGGATTTTAGTTAAAGCTCAAAGAGATTTGTGGAAACCGTTAATGTGGACATATGTTTTACGTCGTTTATTTTATCTCTGATTCTCTTTGTTTTCCATGTCTTTTTAGTAATTTTTGCTCTGAATTTTAAAAGCAATTTGCAGCTCATTGACCATGGCTTACTTAATATCAGTAAATAAGAAAGGTGCGGATTTTATTATAGTGCACTATTTAATTAAGAAACAAAAATAAACTTGATAAGAAAGAAAGACGTTACTGGATGACACAACTTTATAAAAGTAGAAGTCAGGATGGTGGCAGGGGATTATAAACGACTCTGGCAACTGCTGAAAGTACAGGACAATTTCCCAATTTTCTGCGTAGGTATGTCACCAGTGAATTTTGTAATTCTTATCAATTTAAGCAACGGCGACGTCCCATTCTTTTGTGATGCCATACTACGCGTCAGCTTTTTGGTTTGATTTTATTAAAATTCAACTCATATGTAGGATCCCACAACAATGTATATTCCAGATACCCTTGAATGAGTAGCAGAGCGTCATCATTATTCCGTTCCACATTCTTTTTTGTTTGCTAGACCAACTTGGATGATGGCAGTGGCGTTTCGTGGGTTCAAAATGTGGGTAGGCAAATGCAAATCCTAAAATAATCATTAAGATGAAGAAACTAAAAAATTCTGTATTTCAAAACTTAAGCTCGTTATCCTTATTAAATATCAACAAAACAAGTATTTGTCTTTTCAAAGTTGATCCATGGGGGTTTAAATCGTCGCTGCGAACGTGCAAAAAACGTATGAAATAAATAGAAACCTGCACGATGCACCCAACCTGCTGACTGACTGATGCAAATAAAGCTACAGAAATCAGGAACAGACGCGCCTATTCGGTGGTTATTGAGCCCTGACATCGCCACCATTTCTTTGCATCGGACCATTGCATTCCTTTACCAATGTCAATCAGACGTATTAAAAATAACAGATGGGTTGATTGTGTCATGGCTGGTAACGATTAGGCTCGCCTTTGCGTATGCAGGTATACGGAACAGTGTATTAAGGCAACGATTTATTTGTTTTGGGGCCAATTTTTAATTTATGCGGTTATACAGGGTGATTTTAAATATATGCGACAAACTTTAAGGGCTGATTCCTGTGGTTATTTTGATAATAAAAGTTCATATGAGTAACTGTTCAAAACGGCCTAGTTTTAAAGTTATAGGATGTTTAATAATAAATTAAGAATACAATAAAAGGTAGGCAATAAACAAAATGAACTTATAGAAATTGTTGATAATGATCGCCGCCAACTGCAATACAGGCTTCTGTCCTCCGTCGTACTGAATGGCGAACACGTTGAAAAATACCGGGGGTGTTCTGAATTGTCTCAAATGATGCAACAATGCGATTTCTCAGTTCATCAACATTTTCAATGGGAGTCCAGAGCTGGGCAAAGCACTGAGGTAGCGTGCTTCGAGCACCGAGCCTTAAGCACTGAACTTCAATGCTTGCAATATCTAAGCACTAAGCACTCTGATAAATAAAAGTAATTGAAATTACCAAGCACTGATGAAAGTAATTAACTTTCGCAATTACCGAATACCAAGCACTACGAAAGTAATTGGAATTTAATTTGGAAAATGCTTAAAGCACTCAGAATTGCTCTAAGCACTCAGAAATGCTTAAAGCACTTGCCAAGTGCTTCCAAGCATTCAAAAATGCTTAGAGTACTCCAGTCTGCTTAAAGCATTAAAAAGTGCGGGGAAGTTCTAAAAAGTGCTTGCAAGTATTAGAATATTCTTCACTTTGAACTTTACATACGTAGTAGTGGATTAAAAGCTAATTTTTCAATCGCAGAATACAACTACAAGTGAACTTCAAATTGTAATTAAACACTATTGGTACAGTTATATACTTATACATTAGTATTCAAACCGATTAATCAGTGATTAATGAATAGGTGGGCCTAAGCCTATATGAGAAATGAAAAAGGGGGCGTGAAACTGGTAGGAGTGGGAGTGATTAAATTAAAGATAGAATAATTTAAGGAATATGTTTATTAGCCTTAAGCAGTACAAGATTTTCAAAATTTTGATCAGTTAATGCATGTCGTTTTGGAGCATTTATAATGGATGCGAATGAAAACATCCTTTCTACGGAAGCGCTTGATGGCAGACATGTATTGTATTTGATAAATAATTTTTTAACTATAGGATAATTATTAATGATTTCCAACGCTTTTCTGGAGTCCTGAATATATTGTAATATTTCCAAATCTATGTTGGAAGCCACTTCAGTTCTATTTTTAAGGTGTCATCAAATTCGGCTTCAAAGTCGAAAAACGCGTCTTCTTCTGCGCTTAATTTGTTCATATTTTCTTCTACATCACATTCCATTTCAGATTGAGGCTGCGATTCACATAATTTTTGTGCAACATTAATTATCATTTTTTGTATAGTCTCCAAATCTCTTACTGAGTTTTTCTTAAGGGCATGGAACCACCTTAGCTTGAATTTTGGAATTGTAAATGCAGCAATAATGGCATCGTCTGCATTTTCTGTTAATGTAAGTAAATCCAAAAATCTGCGGTGTAAACCATCGATGCACGCATTTAAAATTGGAGCTGTTGCTGTTGTTCTCAGGTTCTCATTTTTGAGTTTATTAAGTTTTACTTGTAGAGAAGCCACACATGGCAACAAATATCCGTAATAAGTATTTTTATCCCCTTGCAAAATATCTAGGGTTGATGCTAGAGGTTGTAATATTTTACAGTATTCTTCCAAGTACGCTATTTCAGTTTCCTCAAATGAAGTTTTAATATGCAGTTTCTGAAATAATTCATTTAGTTTGTCAGAATCTTTTAAAATTTGGCTCACTGTGTCAAAATGCGAGTTCCATCGGGTAATTCCTGGGTAGCTTAAGTAGTGTCCTAACAATTCTTTAATTATTTCAGCCGATTTAGGATATGAGGACTTATTCCACAATAGAGAACATTTGTGCATTGCTAATGTATGTCTACTCCGTAAAATCTGGCTACAATTGATAGCATTTTTTATATCAGTAACAGCTATTAGATTAATTGTATGACTGGCACATCGTCTATGTTTGGGTAAATGCAAATCAATGATAATTTCTTCCTCTGAAGCTGAAGTATTGGTATCCTTCTCCGCATCTGCAGTACTGCCTTCATCTCCTTCAGTGACAATTCTTGTAAAACAGGGCAGCTCAATTTCGCCTTCGTCATTTTCATCGTTATTATCTTCATTGACATTGTTGTCTTCATTCTCTTCATTGATATCTTCATGTGAAGGGTTATCATGAACTGTTTGCGGTCCATCTGCTTCGAGAGACTTCTGAATTATGTTTGACGAAAATGTCACACCAAATTCCTTAAAGGCTTTAATAAAATTTTAGCCATTATCAGTGACTGTGGCAATTATTTTCTTGTTATCCAGCTTAAACTTAGAGTGATTTTCATCCAGAAGTTCGGCAATTTTATCGTATGAATGAGTGCCGCTAAATCTTTTACAGGCTAGTGCCACAGAGTGTCGATTTAATTCACTGTCAATCCAGTGACATGTTACCCCCAAAAAACTTCTTTTCTTTCTTGGTCGACCATATATCTGTCGTAGTGCACACATATTTCACTTGTTGCAAATGATCCTGAATGAATTGTATTTTTTTGTTATTTAAATCGTTTATACGCCTCGTAGCCGTTTTGCGACTGATTACTTTTAAATTCATTCCGTTAAAGATATTAATGAAGTCTTGGTTTTCTAAAACATTTATGGAAGACATCGAGCTAACAATAAATTTTATTATCCTGTTATCAAATTCTGTTTGGCTCACATTGCGAATGGACGAAAAGCTTGATTGTAGAGTTTGCTGCTTTTTAATTCGCTTTGATTTTGATTCTTCAAAGTCGGAGCTACCTTGAGATGTATTCAATATACGATCTGTTTTTCTCTTGTCCTCCCTATCTATACTCTTCTTCATTTTGACGTAATCTTGATAAGCTTTCAGTGATTGTGAATGAACTTTATTAATATGTTTCAAAAAATTGGTGGAAACACCGAGAATACCTCTGATGATATGTTCTTTTGGTTGACATAACTGGCATTGTGTTTGCAAGTTCTTTCCGTTAACGGCCAGAACTTTAAAATACTTTCCATCTAAGTAAGAATATTTTTGTTGCAAATGTTCTTTTTCATAAAACGTGATGTTATCGTTATCTCGTGTGGAACTAGATGAAGACTGGGAAGACATAGAAACGTCAGAAACTAATGGTGATGCAGAAGTGGAAGGTCGGATTAGTATGTTATTATCTTTATCGTTGTTGATAATGCTGGTATCAGGTTCAGGCGTCTTAGTGTTTTTTTAGTCAAACATGAAGATTTGTCCTTCTCCCTTATATTAAAATAATCAGGTATTATTTTCTTCCCGCGTTTCAGGTGTTCCACGAGGGGGTCATAATCTGAATCACCAGAATCAGTCAAGTATGAATTTAATTCTTCGTCAGAGGAATTTCCATTAGCCATCCTTTTGATCAGATTTCAGAATCACAATAGATTCTGGAGCAAAAAGAATTCAAATCAAAATATTGCAAAAAATACAGTATTTTTCAGAAATGTTTTACTAGGGTTCACTAAACAACCTCAAACCAAGTAACGTCGTGTTATTTTTGGGGGCCCCTTTTTCGTAATAAAAAAAAATGCGTAAAATGGAATATTATATAATATATAAATATATAAGGGTTATTCAAAAGTAGGTTTCATATTTAAACCGTCATTTCCTTACAAAAAGAAACGTTTGTATTCGTAAAACAATGGGGTTTATTATACAAATATTATGGGGCGTACATGTTTTGTTTTATCAAGAACAGGGCCAGTTTCTTCAAATTTAGCGATTAACTTGCGGTAAGCGGGTAAACTGAATGGTTCATTTCACAAGTTTAGTTCCGAATTTTCGTATACTCCTTGAAAAACTTTTTAGCATTCAAAGTAGCACTTGAACAAGACTTATACGTTCTTAACTTCTTACACCGTCAAAATAATTTCTTTGCAGTACTCAAATTGACGAACACTCGCCAAATTCAGTAAAAAGCTGCCATTTTATTTTTTTGTCAAAAAACTTATTGCCATGGTAACGGAATTTAGAAAGTTAAACGTCGAGTAAACCCCATTGTTTTACGAATACAATGTGTTTTCATTTTATTTTTATAAACAGTTTACTTTTTAAGGAAATTACGACAATTGCAAAATAAAACTTGCTTTTTGAATATTTAAAATTTAAGAAAAATTAAAAAGTAATGGAAATTTTCAATATAAATACGTTATATTGAAACTAACTGACTAACTACAAAAACCTATTCTACATGATAACAAGAAAATTCAATTGGTATTAAAGAAAAAAACATAAACAAAACAATCTCGATTGTTTATAGTAAAGCTGCGTTTGTTGCAGTTCTCTACTAGTCAAAACAAGGTATTTAAAACACTGGTGGCCATGCAGTTATAATAATAAGGAAATCTGATACTTTTTTATAGCTTGCTTGTTGACATAGTCATCTAGATAAAAAGAGTATTCCTTCTTGTATAACTGAACTACAGTTTAACTCGATAGTGTTTTAGTTTCAACAAAATAATATTTTGCTGAAAGGTGACAGAATCAGGGGCCCACATACAAAATTTGAATTTTTGTCCTAGGTCAAAAAGGAATCCGTAGAACTCAAACTCGACTTACTCAACACTCAAGTGATAAAAACAAATGTATTTAAAATAACTACTCTGAGTCTGAGATTAGATTGCAAATTGGCAGAAGCCAAATCATAATGATCAGATTTCCTGAAAGCACGCACAGAAAATAAAACTTACTTGGAATATGCAGAATTGCAGACAAAGTTCACTCAAAGTATTAACAAAATAAACAATGAGTCAGAGACCAGAGTCAATGACCATAACGATAGGTACACTACACACAAGCTCTCATAAAAGAATGAGCAAATCAGCAAGTGCATCAGAACTGTAACCCATTTTTATCACGATTTTGTCAGTGTAAACTTGTTCAAAGGGCTCGAAATTCTCCAAAAAGTGGGAGTGGAATTTTCGAAAGGGCTTGCAAGCACTTTCGAAGTGCTTGCAAGCACATTTCCCTAATTACCAATTACCAAGCACTTTGACAGAATGCTTGGATTACCAAGCACCGAGCACAGATTTTGGAAAAGGCTTGAAGCATTGTGCTTTAAGCACTGAAAGTGCTTCGAGCACTATGCCAAGCCCTTTGTATCCGAGCATTGCCCAGCTCTGTGGGAGTCGTATAAACTAGTGATTTAAGGTGACCCCAGAGAAATAAATCTAGAGAATTTAAGAAGTCTGGAGACCGAGGAGGCCACGGTTGTGGACCTCTTCGCCCTATCCACCGATTTGGATATGCACCGTCCAAAAACTCACGAGCAACTAAACTGAAATGTGCTGGAGCACCATCGTGCATAAAATACATTTGGAATCTTAATTGATGTGGGACTTCTTCCAACAGTAGTGGCAGTTCTTCTTCAAGAAAATGGCGGTATACTTCTCCATTTAACCTCATCGGCAAAAAATGTGGACCTATCAACTGATCTCCAACAATTCCGGCCCACACATTAACAGAGAATTGGTGTTGATGACGGCCATCCATTGTTTCGTGCGGGTTTTCTTCGGCCCATATGTGATTATTATGGAAATCAATAATTGCGTTTCTAGAGAAAGTAGCCTCGTCGGTGTAGAATACTTGCGCCAAAAACTGAGAATTTTGTGCGATTTTATGTTGCATCCATTGACACAAAGCCACTCGCGGAAAATCGGTTGGCAAAAGTGCCTGTACTTGTTGGATGTGATATGGATACAACTGTTGACTTTCAATATCCTCCAAACTGTGGGCTGACTTATGTTTAAGGCAGAGGCAATTTTTCTAGTGCTTGTAGTAGGATGTTCCTAATTTCATTTAGCACCATTTCTTCCACTTGTGGAGAGTTCTAACTATGCGAGGGTGTCCGTTAACTATACAAAGTAATATTGAAGCCCATTTGGACCTATGGAATCCAGCTATGGGGTTGTGCAAAGGCATGTTATACCAAAATTCTTCAGAGGTTCCAGTCCAAAACCCTACGCATGTTGGCAAACGCGCCATGGTACATCAGTAACGATACTCTTCACACCGATCTGAAAATCCCACACATAACCAGTGAAATCCAGAGACTTGCAAGCGCTTACAACCACAAGCTAGCAGGACACGGAAACGATCTTGTAGAGCAGCTGTCAAACCAACCACCAGTCACAAGAAGACTTAAGCGGAAATGGCCACAAGACCTTAATACAACCTAATTAAAACTAATGTATATTTATCCGGGAGACGAGCGATGGCTATATCCCCCCTCATGTCATGTATTACATTATAAAATATACTTATTACTTAAACTGTAAGAGTAGATTGTAAATATACAATTGTAAATTTTAAAAAATCAATAGATGGTAAACATTACCCCATGACGGCATGTAGAAAAATCGATGACGTCATCATCTTGGCAAAAACAACAACAAAATTATTTTGAAAAGCATAAGGTGACTTTTAATTTAATTAGTCATACCTATTTGAGGATTTTTGCGATCAACTTGAATTAACGACACTAGCTAATTTCTTCCATTTTTATTACACTAATGTAGCTGTTAGGTACCGTTATGTATAAGTCAGAAACTGCATTAAATAATACGGTGTAAACATGATCAACAATTTTCACCAAAACATTAAAAATTATCTAAATAACCAGCTTTTTATTAATAAATACCCTTCCCCTAAGAAAGCCAAGCTGAAAATATGAGGCAACCAATTTATACTTGATTGCGTTTGGTAAATAAAGAATCGATTTGTCGATACATACCCTTAAACCAAGTAGAATGACGCAACAACAGAGGCTGAGAATGGCATCCCATTTCTTTGTCTCTTGAATGTGTTTGATAACATTTGTCCAAACATCAATAAAATTTTCTGCTGAAAACTGAAGTCCAAGCAAATTCTTTACTTGTGCTGATGCTATCGTGATAGCGCCTGCCGATGTAAATCCTGCTACTACCGGTGTTGACACAAAATCAATCAAAAATCCTATAAAAACACTATTAAAAAAGGAAAGTCAATTCTAGCAATTCTAACGTACCTAAATGCAACAGGCCACAAACCAATTCAATAATTCCAGAAAATAGGCAAAGTAGCACTGCTGCAGGAACGGCTCCAAAGCTTGCATTATGGGTATAAGAGTATGTCAGTAAAGACAAAAGAGCTGTAGGAGCAATGTTTAGCTGCGGAATTGTTCCAAATATGGTGTAAATAAAGCCTCCACATAGAGATGAGTACAACCCGAACTGAAACAAAAGAAAACACAAAAGGACTTTAATTTCTTACATTAAATTGAGATACATGGTGTCAATTTGAAAACGTACAATGTGTTATATCTCTGGAAGTAAGAGATATTGAAAATTTCTAGTAACCGTTTCTACAACGTAGAGGGGGAATCATCATGACTCATAAGGTAACCTTCCCCATTTAACCCCTTAAGCTCTAGCTACCGCAACAAAAAAATTCCAAATGGTAACACCTACCTTGTGATACCTCATTGAAAAGTTCCTAAAAAATGCCATTTCAATAATATCAAACATGTTTTTTTGCCTGAACCGTTTCGAAAAAATTAAGAAAATTCACGAACTAGAAAATCAAAGGAATGAGCATGGAGAACTGGCCCTGAACGAGAATTCTCTTCCATTTCCAATAATATGGGCACCTCCTCACTATGCAGTCCTTGCAAGGGCCCAGCTAGACCAAAATTATCCAGGACAATGGATTGGTAGGAGAAAACCAATAGAATAGTTCCCAAGATCTCCAGATTTGACCCCATTAGACTTCTTTTTATGGGGTCACTTAAAATCTGTTGTCTACAAAATTCAGCCTCAGTCCATTGCACAACTGCGACAACAAATAGTTCAGGAGTGCCGAGCTAAACCTTCCAAAATGTTCGAAGAGAATTTGAGAGTACACTTTACTATTGACTAGAGAATAATGGAAATCATTTTGAACATTTAATCTAATATTTTTAAAGTTGAATTAAAATAACTGGTTCTAAACCTTTTGAGTTTTATTTCTTCATTTTTCCGAAACGAAACAAGTAAAAAAATGTTTGCTACTATAGAATAGCATTTTTTAAGAGCTTTTCAATGAATTATGATTTCCCCCATGCTGTAGAAACGGTTTCTAGAAATTTTCAATACCTCTTTTACATCCAGAGCTAGAACACATTGTACGATTTCAAATTGACACCCTGTATGTAACTATACCATTATTAATAATAATAATTAGAAAAAACATGATCACGAAATGATTACGATAATGCATAAACATACAATTACTACTAATTTGATATCCAATGACGTTCCAGTACAAAATACATGCTCAATTAAGGAAATAGTTTGTTTAAGAAATTACACAATATGGCTTTTACCTATTCTATTATACTTATTTGTTATTGTACTGCGTTATATCAAAAGCATTCGCTCAGTCAATTCAAAATTTAGAACAAAGCCGCAAAACAGTTTTCAATTTGTGACGAGCCTTAAATGTAAGAAATTTTTTGTTACAATCAAAGCTCATTATTACTTATACAGGATGCTCAATTTACCTTGCCATGGGGATATCGACATATAGGAGATATGAGGAGGGTTAAATTAGGTGAATGTTACCTAATTAGGCAAGCAATATAATGGTGATTGTCTTTTTCTCAAAATACCCATGGCTTACTGGATACGAGCGAAAAACTGAAAAATTGGAATTTATTTATTGTAAAATACCTCGACTTATATTGCCAATATAAACAAATTGCAAAGAAAAGTGGAGGAGCTATCGAAGCTGCTTTGTTTTGTTGTCGAGATATAACACAAACATGCATTTTTTAAATAAAAACCATATTTTATTTTAACACCATTAAAATGCTTATTTTTCTCTCTTTTCAACAAAATACAGTGTGATCTACCCAATTTTAAATTCAAAAAGATATTGTTAAAAACGCATTTTAGCACTAGTATCACTGTGACGTAAAACAAAAAGACTGAACAGTACTGTTACCTACTTTTAAATTTATTTATCTACGACTACTTGGATAAGGACTTATCACGTCATTCATTTGCGTTAGGTAATGATGTTCACAATCGCACTAACGTAAAATGAGTTAGATAATGAATTTATTACACAATTCATTTTATTTACACAAAAAAAACTGAAGCTTTGTTTATAAGAAAACTGACTGGTTGCTTTAGTACTGAACAAATAGAATCTATCTCGTTCCTTTGATTTTAAAACAATAGTTATTTGTTTAATAAGGCAATAAAGCATATGAATTAAAGCCGCGGCTGGCAGTTTCAAAGCCGCGACGAAGTGCTCTTTGGTTCTGCTCTTGTAGGTCTTTTATAATTATTTTCATATTCTCTTGGTTTTCTAGAATTTTGTTTAATTTTTCCATTACGTTACCCATTTTACTTTTATCTTCCTCGTTTAATAGGTCGGTAGGCTTGATCCGTAGTTTTTCTGTCACCGCCTTCCGTAGGTGTTTGGCACTTATTATTATCACTTGTATGGTCCACTGCACTATCATCAATTAAAAATTTTAAATGTTTCAGGCAGTATAGAAGATACACATTGTACACATGGATGAAGATGTACAACCTGAAATCTTTGCAGATGTACCGCATCCAAGCCATTTAAAAAAAGAATCAGATGGTAGCTTTGTTGAGCAGACACGTGGTAAGTAATACACAGAAAATATAAGTTCTAGCTTTACTTCCTTGATGTTCATATTTATTGAGTAATAAAATACTTTTTACTTCAAAAATATTTATTTATTTTAACCTACAATGGATGACGATGTAAGTAAAACCTGAAATCTTTAAAAATGGACCGCACCCAAGCCAAATCAAAAAAGAATCAGATAGTAGCTTTGTTAAGCAGACCCTTGGTAAGTAATACACAGAAAATATAAGTTCTAGCTTTACGTCCTTGACGTTCATATTGAGTAATAAAATACTTTTTACTTTAAAAATATTTATTTATTTTAACCTTCAAAGATCAAGCTTTGAACAAATCGAATCTATCTCGTTCCTTTGATTTTACAACAAAATTATTTTAAAAGTGATTTGGCATTTGCAATTAATGTGAAATGTCAAACATCATTTCAAGCAAACAAATTCGACTTTTAACAAATTTTGAGCAGTCGTAGATTACACTCGTTTGATTACACGACTCGGTCTACGACTTCGTCGTGCAACTTTTAAGCTCGTGTTATAACGCCTTTATCCCACTATTAATATAATAACTATTAGAGCACATTAAAATGAAAATTATAACTGCCATTTCATAAAAATTATCCAATTTTAAATTATGAAATTTTTTTAAAATTTACAAATACTCCAAGAATTTGCAAAATATTCAAATTCAAAAATTTTTCAGTTTTCAAAAATCTTAAAGAAACTTTCATGATTTCTCAAAATTTTCAAAAATGTTTCTCAATTTCATATTGTTTAAAATTTTTATTATTTTTACAAACAATTAGAATTTCTAAAAATTTTCACATTATTCATAAATCTTCTAAATTTTAAAAAAATATTAATATTTACAAAATTATCTAAATCGAATATTTAAAAATAATCAAAATATAAACACAAATGTGAAGAAAAACAGGCTACAGCCTACAATAAGAGAAGAAGAAGAAATATTAGTAGAATTTTAAAACAATCAAATTCTTCCAAAAATTAAAAAAAAAGCAAAATCTTTAAATTTATAAAATCAGTTACAAAATATATTTGAGATTTTTTCAACAATTTTTGAATTTTCCATAAAATAAAAGGTACAATCATCAAGATGCTTGAAGTTGTTTGCGAATTATTATATTTGGTGTCTACATTAAAATGAAAAGTAAGTATAGTATTAACTGTCATTTCATAAACATTATCCAATTTTTTATGATTTTTTTAAATTTCAAACATTCCAAAAATTTCAATATTTTGAAAACTCAAAAATTTTTCAATTTACAAAAATTTCCAAAATTTTAATAAATTTTCAAATTTCAAAATTTTCAATATTCCAAAAATAATTTAATTTAATTTTTCATAAACCTTCTAAATTTTAAAAAACTTGCAATATTTACACAATTATCAGATTTTTCGAATAAAAAATAATTCAAAATATTTAATATTTTCAAATATTAGTAAAATTTTAAGACATTTCACAACAAACAAAGTATTCCAAAACATGTTAAAAAAAAGCAAAAATTATAAATTTATAAGACGTTACCAAATATATTTGAAATTTTATCATCAATAGTCAAATTTTTCATGAAATTGTCAAAATTTTCGAAATAAAAAAAATTTCAATAAACGCGAGGAAGGTCCCATGGCGGTTGCCCAACAGCCATTTTTTCTATTTTCACTATGACGAAAATACTTTATCTTGAAGAAATTCCATTTTATCAGTTTTTCGCTTAAGGCAACTTTCATCTACTTTAACCTGCTCGTATCTCATAGTTTCTAAGATCCCCAAGCTATGCAAGTTAAATTGGGGAGAAAAATTTAAACTCCACTTCTGAATAATGCCAGTTTGTGGAGCCAAATTAAACTAAAAATATTTTGTTTGATTTCCAAAAATATTCCGAATCAAAAGCAAAAAATGTCGCTTCATTCCTGCTAGTATCTTGTTTCCCTTTTATTGTAGATATTTCCATAAAATCAAAATATATTTATCTATATACTAGCCTCGATTGTAAATAATAGTTTTTGTACATCATCTATAGAAAACACACAGCCTTGTGGATCGGACATCCCACAAATAAATAACTGAAGGTTGCAGTCAATTACATAATTATCAATAACGTGTAATCTTTACTAATTTACTTAATGGAATTAACAGGCCACCAGAAAGGGGAACTGTGACACTAATGTAATTATAACCATAAGTGTCTGAAACATTGTTGTTAATTAATTACTCATAACGTGTTGACTTAGTGATTTACAATATAACGCGCTTAATAAATAAGTGTGGAAGAATTTGTAAATAAATTTAGTAGAACAAATTTCTTGCTATTCTACTTTTACACTATATGTAAAAAATACCATCGCTATAAGTATCCTTCATAAAATTATAATAATTAAAAAACTGCTTTAGCGTTCGATAATGATTGATGAATCTAATATTTAAAAAACAAGTAATACGTATTATAACAGATATAAAACAAAAACCGCAGAGTCACATATTTTAATTCGCGATGATGCTTAATTTTCTTTCATACCGTTTCATTTGCACAATATGTGTTTGTGAGGTAACTTTAACTAACCAATAATCATGATTATGTACAACAGAATATATAACCTTGAATGTTTACGAGATTCGTGGGCTCATCTCATTTAAACGACAATCAAAAGGTACACACGCGCAAAAATGGTATTTTGTACATACAGTAAAAAACATTACTGACAACGTTCTGAACTTATTTTAAAGTTGAACATAAAAGTAACCACAAAATTAAAAGAAACAATTTACCATATTACAATTTCCGCAATACATGTTTAATTTTTACAATAACATTTGATCTGAAAATTTTGAATTTCATGTTAGAATCGTGTCTTTGCCTAATCTTAATATTCCTAGTAACGTTTTATAATTTTAACTTTTGGATTGTAATTTTAACTTTAATATTAAAAAAATCCAATTTTCGGCTTCCCTGAAAATGTTGACTTCTGAATAATATTTTCAAAGACCAACTAAAATTAGAGTTTCAAAATTCATGTGAAAGTTTAAAATTAAAAATTAATTAGTGTAGACAAACTATTAGTAGTGGCGACGACCCTTACCTCTGGACTTAAACCAGCTAGAGCTGCATATGCTAATGATTGTGGAATCAAAGTCAGTCCGATGGTAATCCCAGCAACTAGATCAGATATTCCCTTTTCAGTGTCATATTTCGGTAACCACTGCAAAATGGGAAACCCCCGTTTGACGATTATGTTTATGTTCGTAAACATTGGTCACCTAAAAAACAAAAGAACGCATAAAAGTATTAAGAAATAAGTGTGTTTGCAATCATTTTGATTTTAAATACAAATGATTACTGTAGTTAAATCGGTTGCAGTACGAGAACGAGTACCTACTACTAAAATTTAATTGTGAAAGTTTTAGTTATAATTGATTGGTTGATTTTATTTAATGTTATTTACATTATATACGAGGGATGTCCGGTTACTAAGGTACGTTTGCTCGTCACACCGCATACGTTGATCCGATCGGGTTAAAACTTGCACGCATTTTAGATGCACATATGTACTACATAGGTGGCTGTTGTCATTGCCTTAGGTTAAGTACAACGTGCTCAGTGACAGCCGCAAAATGTCACTTCCGCTCGAAACATATTCCAAGTTTGAATTGCGAGCGGTGATTTGATTTTTGCATGCAAATAATGAAAAACCTACCAAAATTCATAAAAAAAAATACTGCAGATTTACGGAGAAGGCGTTATGAGTCAAAAACAAGTAAGTGTTTGGTGTAATCAGTTCAAAAGTGGCCGCACAACACTGAACGATGATCCCGAAGGTGTGCGACGAAAACGATCAACAACGAAAGCGGATGAGAATCATTTAAAAAAATTCAAAGTTCAGCAGTCTGTTAAAAAGACAATGGCTAACAGTTCGCGCTTTTACTTAGTGCATGTTTGATTTCTATAAATAAAGCCGGGCTCAGACGAGTGGTGTGCTTAGCCAATATTTGTTACTGGCGTATACTTGCCATGTTGTGTGAACGGTTTACTTGTACAATTATTGATCGCTGGTGAGTGCTGGTCAGTTTCCCATCATCTGTCGGTAAAAATGACACAAGTCAAAGGCTTTACAATTATTGGTACACTTGACAAGTCCATACTTGTCTATACTTGTGATTGCACTCACACGAGTTGTACATACCGGGTGATCGTAAAAAAATGATTCAGAGCAGGCCATGACCGAAGTGTTAAAGTTGGCAATACTTAATATAAGCCAATTGTCAAATGTTGACAGCTGTAAACATTTTTGGTTAGATACATTTAACTTATGTATCTAACAAAAATTTTTTACTGCTGTCAACATTTGACAATTGGCTTATATTAGGTATTGCCAACTTTAACACATTCTCTTGTTTATTATTGTTCATAAATAAACATCGAAATGGAGTGGTCTAATGAAGTCGTGTTAGAGTTTCTGGATTTATACGAAAACGAACCAATATGGTGCGCAAAACATTTGGAACATAAAAACCGCAATGCAATCAACGATACTTGGAAGAGAATCCAAGAAAAAATAAGTGTTCAATGTTCCATAAAAGAACTGAAAAAGAAAAAAGAATCTTTGATGTCAACATTTCGTCCTCCGATGAATAAAGTAAAGGCTACATCAGGAACGGGTACCGGTTCAGAAGAAGTTTTCAAACCAACTTGGTTTGATTATCTGAAAATGGCTAGTTTTCTACAGGGAATTTGTAAACCTAGAAATACACAAAACACAGAGGTAAGTACAAATGAAACGTTTTATTATTTGAATATTATTATAGTTTAACAATAACTGTCCTGCCAGGGAACCTTTCCAATAGTTCTAAAAAAAATTACAAAACGATTTTCTTATTTCCTGTGCTTCACGTCCCGATTTTCTTGGTATTTTATGAAGTGGTAAAAAAGATGAAATATTTTGCTGGTCTTCCCGCCACGTGCCTGGTATAATTTGACCATCCCTTTCTGTATCGAAAGTACCTGTCGGTAAATATATGGGGGCAGAATTGTTACTTTTCCTTAAAAAATTATGTAGCAAAACACATGCCATAGCTATCTTCGAAACTTTTTCTGGTTCAAGTAGCATAGGTTTTCTGAATACTCGGAAGACTGATGCCAATATTCCGAATACATTCTCAACGATACGTCGAGCACGTGACAAACGGTAATTAAAAATTCTTTCGTCACTGCCTTTTTTTGTAAAGTCCTGCGTATGGTTTTAATAAATGCGGACCTAGAGCGAAGCATCGTCTGCAACGAATACATATGAAAATTGTGTTTCTGTGTAATTAGGTATTGGTTCATCTTCAGGAATCATTACAGTGTTTTCTTGAAGTTTTTTAAATAAAACAGTATTACGAAATACACCACCGTCGCTAATACGACCCTGACAACCAATATCTACGAATGAGAAACAGTAATTAGCATCAACCAGCGCCATTAAAACTACACTAAAGGTGTGTTTGTAGTTGTAAAATTCTGATCAACTCTTCATTGGAGATTGGATGAGTATATGTTTGCCATCTAGAGAGCCCAGGCACTGAGGAAAATTCCATTTTGTATCAAACTCTTTTGCTATTTGTTTCCATTCTTCTGAATTTTTTGGCATCTGTAAAAAAATTAAAATACATTTTAATGCGGTCTTTTCTTTTAAGAGTTGGATTTAACAACAGATGAAAATGAAATCTTAGAGGACATCTCTGAGGAAACAGACGGTTTTCCCACTAATGAAACAAACGCAAATGCAGAAGCAGGACCAAGCAATAATACTGCAAACAAACAATTGAAGGCACCGGCAAATAATAAACGAAATCCAAAAAGAAAGGCCGTGGATGTAGTACAGGAGCGTATGGACAAAGCATACAAAATTTTAAAAACTGTGGTAAATAGTGAAAAGCCAAAAACCAATCAATCTTCGCTTTATGGACAGTTGATCGCTCAGAAGTTAGATAGAACATTGGATGAAGTTAAACGAGCTGTAGTTATGAATGAGATTGATAATTTGCTATTTCGGGCTACTATGAAACATATGGGCCGGCAATCATACACACTATATTCTACTAATAATCCTCTTCAACAATATCCTTCCAACGCGAATCATCTGTACAATGTTCCACACAATTTCTCGCTTAGTTATCAACAACCTGCGTACGTTTCTTCGCCATCAGGACATTCTTCAAGAATGCCATCACCAGAAAATTCTTATAACTCTCAGCCATCTCCAGGTCAGAATATTCCTTCGCGATCATCCTCACAACTTTCACCACAGTACTCTTATCAGTCTCAAGCTTCACCATCCATCATTTACAACTGTAATGGCATCCACTACAACTCATCAACAACAGCCGACTACTGTCATCCCGTCCTCACAATTTTATTAGTTATCAGTTAACGAAGTCAACAGAAGACATTCTACAAAAATTTTTGAATTGTCCTGAAGGTTCCCGTCGTAGGTCCTGTAACATGTGAGTGGCGCTGTATCTACAACCAAAAACAAGTTTTCACTTTCAAGATACGAGACCTTCAAGTAGGTAGAGAAAAAGGTACTTACCGTTCTCGACTTCTATTCAAAGATACCATCCACCATCTTCTCTTATTATTTTTTTTTCTTCTTTTTTAATTTTAAATAACACGCACTCATAGCCACAAAGGCTGCACACGCGACAACATTTTCGGGACGACCGCTACCCATGCTGGCCAATACTCGTCTATTTATCCCACCAACATTGTATCAATTTACTGGCGTACTAAAAACAAAAATCTACACGTCGTGTGAGCGCCTTTACTTGTTAATGGCCATCGTGACCTGGGTTACTTGCCAAGTATACCAATATTGGTGTACTTGTCAAGTACACCAGTCGTCTGAGCCCGGCTTAAAGTAGTCTGTCTGTAATTCACAAATCTACCTTAGTAACTGGACATCCCTCGTATGTTTACAGTCGTCGAAACAAAAATCATTACAATTACACAAACTTATTACGTAAAAATTCATCGATGGAATAAAATCCTTTCAGAGTTGAACAGTTTTCCATTTCATGTTTTAAATTATTTAGTGGTAGATTACGAATTGCCTAAGGTAGTGATTTATAGAACTTTACATCAATATGTATTGATGAGTTTTTGGTTTCGTTGAGGCGTACAACGTAATATTAAATTACATTTCCTATGGGTAACGTGGGTGTAGACACGTTCATGGGGAATAAGATTTTCAATGTTAGTTTTAATATACAGAGTTATTTAAAAGTAAAGAACAAAATTCGTATTTCTGTAGCGCGTTGGTTTTTGAAAAAATGCTCATACACTTAAATTGATTTAAATATAACTGCATCTTTATATGATATCTTTTGTTTTACAACGTCAACCTCCGCACCCCCAGCCACCTTGATTTTTTTTTTAAATTAATAGCGACATGTACTTTGTGTAGGTTCGTTGAAAAGCTTGCAAAAAACTGCATTCAAATCTCTATTAAATTTAGGTTTTATTTTACATTTAAATTGAGGAGTTTGTTTTCATAGAATGGTCAAGTAACTTAACAAAGTGTATACCTCGAGTGCTAGTCCCTATTTTGCAAGTGAGCGGGTTTGCCGTCACGGATTATGGGGAACTCGGTTACTTCGGGCGTTCTTCAATTCGACCAAAAATTTAAAGTTACCATTGAATTCGACAACGAACCTTTGCGGGTACGAAGTACTTTAACCGCCATTAAGAGAGATTAGCATAGCCGCTTATCTATAAGTCGTAAATAAGTAAATCCCTTTAAAGGGAACATTATATTAGTGAAAGTTGAAAGATGGGGTGGTAAATATTGTTTTTAAATTTACACTTGCATTTAGGGACGTAAGTCAGCTGGGGCACGCCGAAGCAAACATGTACGTAAAGTGCTCCTTTGGGGATTAAGAAGACCAGTCAGTTGCGCCACGAAATATTTCGGAATACTAATCCTGTAATCTCTTATCGATAACAGGTAAGATACTAATGGGTTCACAGTCATTAAGTAGAAAGCAGGTACATATTTAAGAAAATGTTTGGATAGGTTTTGCTTATTGTTATTAAACTGTTCCCCATGGAGGTTGCATCCGTGATTTTAAGTGAAAAAAGGAAAATATTATTAGTTGTCGACAATTACAAATTTTGTAAAGCCCATGTTAGCAAATGTGGTAAAATTCGTTGGAGATGTGCCAATAAACGGTGCGCAGCCGTAATATATACAAATGCCTCTAATGAAAATCTAATAGTGGACAAGATTGCTAATCACAACCACGAGGAATCAAAAACCATTCCAAGACAAGCTGTGAGCAACGCCATCAAGAGGAAAGCTGTGGAGGATATATCAGAACGGCCAGCAAAACTAGTTCATATGGAATTGAAAGAAAACGAATGGGATATCACTACCGAGGATCTAGGTTGTATAAAAAGAAATCTCTATATAGCCCGCAGAAAAGTCATGCCTCCCCTGCCGAAAAATCAAGAGGACGTTTTCGAAATAGTGAAGTCTTTGGACTTAAAAACCCACCGAAGTGAAAATTTTGTGCTAAGTGTTAATAACGATGAGAAAATTATAATTTTTTCGTGTTATACAAATTTATATTTTTTTGTGTTCCGTTGATACGTTGTGTATGGATGGAACGTTTCAATATTGTTCAAAATTTTTTTATCAAATGTTCACAATACATGGGTTCAAAGATGGCAACTACACACAGTGTCTGCATTGTTGCCTAGCAAAATAACGGATACATATATAAATTTATTAAAAATCTTAGAAGATGAGTGCATTAAATTACACTTGACTCTAAAACCGACACAAATTGTAATAGATTTTGAAATAGCCATTCACAACGCATACAGAGTAATTTGGAAAAATACCTAACTTCTAGGTTGTAGATTTCATTTGTCTCAAAGTTGGTTTAGAAAAGTGCAGGAATTAGGACTGGTTTCTGAATACAAAGATAAGGAATCGGCTATTGGTAAATATTTGAAAACTCATTTCGGTATCCAGTTTTTACAACCTGTCGATGCGCTTAATTTTTTTAATACCGAAATGTCGTATTTAATGCCCGATGATTTAGGGTTAAAAATGTAGAGAATATCTTTATAACACTTACTTCAGCAGTAGTGAGTGCTCCATTTCCTCCTGTAATGTGGTGTAGTAGTACATATTCCCTTTATAGAACTACAAATGCGTGCGAGTCGTTCCACGCGAAATTTAACGACGGATTATATAAAGCTCACCCAAATATTGTACATTTTACTGACAGATTGCTTCAGGTTCAAACAGAGATATATATTAAAATACGTAGTGCAAATAAACCAAAACAAGTACGTAAAAAAATTGTAAATAAAGTGAATAATATTAAGGAGGCAATTGAAAATTATGAACGAAAAGTGATTTCGAAATATTATTTGTAAATTTGGTTAGTTACAAATACCTTCCTGTATGTTAATTGTAAAGTTTTCTAAAATGTTATATTAGTGTAGTGTAATTTTTGTGTTTGTAATAAAGTAAATTATACTACAAATGTTGTTGTTGATTTTAGAAGAACGATTTAACAGTTAGTAGAATTTTGGAAAAATATATAATTTGGAACATTCAATTCGAAACTAATAGAGTATAGTTCACAAGAATTGAAGTATGAGTATTAGTCACCCCCTGTTGTGTTTATTTGCTAATCCGAAAGTATTTAAGTCGTGGCCCAACTGACCGACGGAATTATCGGACCTCCTATTGTCGGGGCAACTGACTGACGCCGGCATTTAGTTGCCAGTTATCTGTTGCAATGGAAAGTGTTAACTTTATAGTTAGTGAGCGTGGTGCGCCGTTAGTGTTGTATGACAATTTTAAATTTTCGAAAGCCTACGAATCGAAGATTGGGGAAGTTAGGTGGAGATGTATTTTAAGAACGTGCAAAGCGAAAGTTTACACTATTGGTAATAATATTGTTAAAAAGGAAATCGATCACAATTATGCTTGCAACTTGAAACAAATTAATCGTCAGATAGTACAGAACGATCTTTGAAAATTCTCAACGCCGAAAGAATAATGGACTAGCATGTACCATAATAACAAGTGATATTAGCCGTATAAGAGCTTTTAAAAAAAAAGAATCATGGGACCGTGCGTGAGCACGACTCCATGATTCCCATCCCACCCCCTTACCCGGGCTCAGCGGACTTGCGCTATACACCGACATGCAACCCAACATACACATCACATACACCGTCCATGGACACGCCGAATTTAACTTATTCAGAAAAATTTCCGACGGGCAGAGGATTCGAACCTACTTCCGTTGGGATTCTAGTTCTAGAGGTTGGGGCTCTAACCACTAGACCACCCGCTGGCCCATATAAGAGCTAATATGTACCACGCAAGACAAACACTTTTGCCTCCATTGCCCAAGTCCATTTCTGATATTCACGATGCCTTGGATTCGGTTGAAGTAAAATCAAACAGAAACGAACAATTTTTAATTGAAAATGATCAAGAATCGTATATAGTTATGTTTTCATGTAAAACAAATCTAGATTTTTTGTCTAAAGTTTCACAAATCTACGTGGATGGTACTTTCCAATATTGTACAAAATTTGACTGCCAGCTTTTTACTATACACGCACTCTTACTTAAACCACTATTATATTCCCCTGGTTTATTTTCTGCTACCGAATAAAACTACAACTACATATGTAACGGCCTTTGCAAAATTAAAACGACATTGCCCAGATTTAAAACCCACTTGCGTTGTTGCTGATTTTGAAACTGCTACCACCAAGCTGTGAAAACAACATTTACGAACGTTTCTATTATTAGCTGCATATTCCATTTAGGCCAAGCATGGTAAGTGTGCATATATCACAACGCTGCTTTATATTTATGTGTATTTCTTTTCTCCATGTATCGAAAAATTCAAGTATTTGGTCTTAGCAAAAAATATAAAAACCAAGATTCGGAAATTGGAAAGTGGTGCAGTTACATGTTTGCACTGCCGTTTTTAAACGCCGAAGAAGTAGGAGAAAGCTTCGTTTTTGATTTTGTTCCTATTCAGCCGGTTGATTCCAGAGTTGTCAAATTTGCCGATTATCTTGTGGAGAATTACTTGACGGAAAACTCCAAGTTTCACTTCAATGAAAATTTTTATACCTCGCATCCTTCCCGTATACTTTCGTGGAAAGTTCGAAATATTGTCAAATTAACACTCATATTAAAATTCAAAGTGATAATGAGAAACGCCGGGTGCATAATGGAATAGGCAAAAGTTTTTAGAATATGTATTAAATGAGTATACAGAGAGAATAAAATAACCCGAATTAATTTTGTTAAACTTGTATTGTACCAGTGTAAGAAAAAAAGAAACAAATTGTTAATTGTTTTTCTAGTGTTCTAGTTATTTTGCGGCCGAGTGGAATTGTCTCCCGATAAGATTAATCCCTCTTAATGAGGGCGCAATTGACTCCCATCAAGGGCTCTATTGTCTCCCATGCCAAGCAGGTATACGAGTTCCACTAATCCGGATTATCGATAAGATAAACTGATTGTATTTAAAATTACGAATTTTGTAAACTGATGGTATTAAAAACTAGGAATTTTGTAGGGGTGGTTTAAATTTAAAAAATAAAAACAATTTTACAATCAGCTCATTACTTACCTTTATTTTGAAAATATCAACTTGTTAGTTGCAAATTATCATCTGTACCAACAAGAAGTAATTTGTGGGCGCCCTAATTTGTTTTGCAAGTATGAGTTCGGTAGCAGTGATCAAGAGTGAAAAAGCTAAGGAGTTACTAGTGATAGATGGGTTTAAGTTTTCCTTCCACAAAATGCTGTCAGATGGTACTGTTAAAAGGTGGAGTTGTTCCAATCGAAAAACAAACTGCAAAGCATTTATCAAAACAGAAGGAGCAGAAAACTTAGCAATCGAAACTTCGTTAAATCATAACCACGAAAAAATCTCCGAAGATTTGTTAAATCGATAAGTAATAAATTAAGTAATAAATTAAAACGCAATGCCGTTGACGATATTTGTGAAAAAACCGCAAAAATAATTAATTCACAGTGAATTAAATTCCAACGATGTTCCTACTTTAACAACGCATGACCTGAATCGAGTAAGAAAAAATATATACAAAGCCAGAAGAACAGTGATGCCTAAACTTCCGAATAGCGGAGTTGAATATGAAAAAGGATAAGCCACTGCATTTTTGTTCAGTTTTGAAAACTGTTTTTGAATTCCTTGATTAAAACTTGATAAAAATTAAACAAATCAAACAGGTGCTGGAAACTTTCTAGCATATTGAAACATTAGTTACATTCAAATTAAGAGAAAACAACGTTTTCAGCTGACATGCGAATAAAAAATCAAAGAAACTGCTCGAAATGACTACCTTCAGACATGATCCACGCCTCAGCTCTTCGTCTCATTGAACTACCTACGCGCTCAAAAATAGCGCGTGTAACAGTTTTGATGCCTTCCCTAAGTTGTTCCTTATTTTAAATTGGCACGCTGTAAACCAGAGACTTAGAAAACCCCACAAGAAAAAATCCAAAAGATTCAATTCGAGAGATCTTGGGGGCCAAGGTTGATTTGGTATTTGAGCGCCCCGACCAATTCATCGGTTGTTAAACCGTGCGTTTAAAAGTTCAGGAACTGTTAAAACTAAAATGCACCATCGTGCATAAATCACATTCGTTCCTTCAGTGCAAAATTGGAACATCTTCAAGCAGGTCAGGTAATAAAACATTTTCCAGGAATTTTCGACATGCAGCACCGTTAAGAGTCCTTGGAAGAAAGTGTGGGCGAATCAAAAAACCCAACAACACCAACCCACACATTCAAAGAAAAAAAATTAGCCCTCATTTTCTGTAGTATCCACTGGCAAAACTTGAAACGTAGAGGGAAATCTCGAGGCAACAATGTTTGCACGCACTGTATGTGGTACGGATATAACTGTTGATCTTTAAGAATAGTACAAACTAATTTATGGCTCACGCCAAGATTACCAAAAATTTTTCCTGCACTTGTGTGTGGGTCTTCTACAATCTCATTCAGAACCGCACCTCTAATTCAGGGGTTCTAGTTGTTAATTGTCTTCCTGCAACTGCACCTTTCTTAAAAGATCCTGAATCCGTTAGGCGTTGAAAAACGTTTTTAAATGTCTGATGATTGGGGGTTTGATGATTGGAGGTTTGATGATTGGGAATCTTTCAATGTAAATACGTCGTTTCATAGCCATTTCCATCAGCAAGACTGTATACGTAAACGATATTAGCCATCTCGTCGTTTGTGTAGGTTGCATTAGAAAAAAATTGGCAATGTTCCAATTTAAAAACTGAAAACGTTCAAGTTTTACAGGAAATAAATTATGGAAACAATGGATTCAAATATCTTGATCATAAATTTCTAATTTGACAACTAAAAATGTCTTAAATTGATAGAAGCATACTTGATACCAAAACAAAACTTTGCCAGCAGCTGGTTTCATTTGTTTGATTTAAATCGAAAATGGCCTATTGTAACAAAAAAACGCAGAAGCGTTTTTTGTAGAGTTTTATCAAGGAATTCAAAAAAAATATCCAAACTGAACAAACATGCAGTGGCGTATACTTTTTGCAAAGTCGACTCATACGCACGCCACTGGTAAATTGAAAAATGTTTCACCAACACAAAAAAATTGTCCTTGTGCGCACACCAAATTAGAAATTAACCCAACGGGGTTTTCAATTTTCACAATGTACGATTTTTTTTCTCTGCTATCGCCCTGTATTTCAAAAACAAAGGACTTACGGACACATGTTGATAGAAACTTTTTGTCTTAAAATAAGCCATGGAAAATGCCAGTGAATTTTCTACGCGTACTTAGGAAACACCCTGTGTATTGAGGTGTTTTAGTGCATACCTATCGTAAGCCTAGTTCTAAAATAGAAACTTGGGTTAATTTAACGATATATTTTAAAGATTCCCTCCTGTGCGAAAGGCATTGAAAGGTTTTCATTTTAATTCAGCAACAACTGTTTCATACAAATGCGTCACGCGGATAGCTTTGTTCGCTGTAATAAGCTGATTTTAGCCTTTGGACTAAACATTTATTGACATTTCTCGTTATTACTTCGTTTCCAGAAAACTATTTCTAAACCAAAACATTATTGTTTAACAGGGCTGCGCGTTTAAACATCAAATTAACAAATGTATCATAATTTAAACATTTACAATTTGCAATATCGTCAAATCTGTGGAATGTTCGTTGTTGAAGGCAAATTTATATTTTATAAACATCACTAAGCGTTCTAAAAATAAACTATTTCAAAGTTTTGCAGGTACGTGCAGAAGAAATACGTTTGTTGTACATTATTATTTACTGCAGCTGCGTTGCTGGTGTGTTTTTACAGTTGATTAAACATTTTATCACTTAGACATTAATTAACGTTAAGTTACTATTCATAATAGATTTTGCTGCAAGTTTTAAATCAAGTTTTCAAGAGTTGATCACATTTTATTGACACGAACAGACAGACAGTGCACCTTTATTAATTGCCATACACTTGTTATGTTATACACTGTGTCTATAAAGTAAACCCCCCCAAACTAACTTTTAAACGACTTGATATTTTACCACAAAATTTGGTGTGCTGTAATGGGAAATTAAATACTATTTTTCAACTTATATTAAAATTTTGTATCATCGAAAATGGCGGCTAGCGCCATTTTGAATTTTTTTTAATGGAAAGGGGGTCGAGTGACACCTCATTGGAACGGTCTTTTAATTCTGCGTCTGATCCTAAAGTTTCAAAGAAAAATATTCAGCCATAACAAAATGACAATGTTTGAAGATAAAGAAGTCTATTAAAAAAAACTAAGAATTAAAGCTTAAATTAATTAAATTAAGTGTTCGAAATGTTTACTATTCACTTCTTGGCACATAATGTCGGTTAGGAAATTCCTGCCTTACATTTTCATAAGTTTCTGGAGTGATATTTCTGCAAACTTCTGTAATGCGTTGCTACAGTTCTTCAATTGTTTCTGGACGGGTTCTGTACACTTTCGATTTCAGATATTCCCATAGAAAAAAATCTAAGGAAATTAAATCTCGCGAGCGAGCCGGCTATTCTACAGGCGCCCGCCCACCAATCCATCTTCCAAGAAATGTCCGTTGAGCAAGTCAGAAACAGGTCTATAATAATGAGGCGGCGCACCATCTTGTTGGAACATAACGTTTTCAATATTATTTCCAGCCAACTAAGATATTTCTGGGAAAATTTTGTCCTGCAAATGAAAAAGTGGACTACTGGATAAAAAAATCAAAACAATTTTGAATTGAGTGAGTCCATTTATTTAAAATCCGCCATTTTGTTATGACTAAATATTTTTCTTTGAAACTCTAGGATCAGACGCATAACTAAAAGACCTTTCAAATGAGGTGTCACTCGACCCCCATTCTATTTAATTTTTGGCTAAAAATAGTATTTCACCTCCCATTAAAGCACACCAAATGTTGTGGTAAAATATCAAGTCGTTCAAAAGTTAGTTAGGGGGGGGGGGTTACTTTATAGACAGACGGCATAACAAAATGTTAGTTATAATCTGTGAGTTGTTGCAGTTTTAAAAGCGTGGGATATTTATTTCAATTAATTAAGAAATTTGTTGTTTCAGCGGCTCAGGAAATATGTAATCTTCAGTAACACAAATTTTATATCATGTTTAAATTAAAAACATTGTACACTATACAGAAATTTAACAATTGCAAGGTCGCAACTGTTAAGTAACAATAATCAATAAAGTCAAGTGCAATATATCGATTTTGGCTTGTTTTCAAACAATATGAATGCTTGTAATAATTTCGATAACAATATTTCAATCCATTAGTACCCAAAATACTATTTTGGTTACTATAAATATGGCTAACGTCTTTTCTGTGTTGTAATAAACTGCTAATCATTTACGTCAGTAAATATGACTCGCTATTTACAGCGTTGCATCCAAATAACGTTTAATTATTATAATAGGAATAACCAAATCAGCCCGTTAATTGATGTGGTTGATCTATAATAAAAGGATTACTCATAATATTAAATACTGTATTACTTGTAGTTCTGGTTTTATTTATTTTTCTATATTTACGTGTACCCCAAAAAATCCTTCTTCTTCTTCTTCGTACATCCTTTTGCCCTTTAGAGCGTCGGATACCCCAAAAAATTAAAATTAATAAACACAAAAACTGAAGCAATTTTGAACTAGCAAATTCCTGTTAGTGCTTAATTACAATAACTGTTTTCGTTATTTTCACATTACTGCATATAGTCATAAATATGTCATTTCTATTTGGTTTTTTGAGTAATTTTTGTTATTATAACATTAAATCTACAATAACATTACTTTACTATCTTGACAACAGCGTAATTTTACAAAATAATATATATTGATATGCGCTTTTTCGTATCGCTTACGATTAGAAAAGATAAAATGTGTTTTTAATAATGTCGGAGCATGCAGAAAACAAATTTAAGGTAATTTATCTAATTTGTCTAATATTTGCAAATTTCATTACTATTACTATCAGAAAATGACAACATATAGAAATAATTTTAGTAAATATCTAACTAGCTGTTATGAAAGATTATCTATTCCCTAAAATAATATTAAATTTTTTTTTGGAATATTTCTTGAAATTTGTTTAGGACTATATGAAAAAATATAGAATTATTTTAAAAAAATTTAATTTTTAAACAACATTTCCATTGTTTAGTATTTTTGTTGTTTCAAAAATACCTTTATATAATAACATGATATCCACAGGCGCTTCGGTGAATTACGATACTAAATTTAATACCGATTTAGCAACTCATTTTTGAACAGTCAAAGGTAAACTCAAAAATTTCGGACAATTTAGCGGTACACTTTTGATCCTAAATTGTTTGGAAAAACACATATCGAGTGCAGTGGTTGGAAGTAATGAATTACCAGTAATGCAATACTGTAATTACATTACTTTTTTTAGTATTGAAAATACAAGGAAGAAGAAATCGGGGCAGAAGACGCATATCTTGGTTGAACAACTTAAGAACAGGGTGCAATTGTAGTTCTGTCGACTTATTTAGAGCTGTAACATCAAAATCAGAATAGCCGTGATGATTGCCAACCTTCTTAGAGGAGACGGCACGTGAAGAAGAAAAAAGTAATGCATTACTTTTCTTGGGGAATTGTAATGGAAAAATTGCATTACTTTATCCATTGTTTTTACGCCCAACAAAATAAATGGTGAAGAAATTACAGAAATTTCTTTAAAAGTCGTTAAGAGGTTCAACAATGGAATTAAGAAATATGTTTTTAATGTTTAATGATCCTGTACCCCCTCAATACGAATCCACGATAAAAAACGTGGAAGAAAATCCTGGAAAAAAGTAGTCAAGAAAAAGCTGACAAAAAAGGCCTACTACAAAATACGAATGTTAATTTATTGCACCCCCATCTAACATGCACAAACATACGGGTTATTCAAAAGTAAGGTACAAAATTCATACTTCTGTAGCGCGTTGGTTTTGAAAAAATGCTCATACACCTAAATTGAGTTATGGTTTTAGTTACTTGTTATTAACGTCTTAATAAAAAAATTTGAAAAATTGCGTTTTTTATTTCAATCGCTTTAACTTAAAAACCAACGATTTCAATTCATTTATGATGATAGATTTGAATGCAGCTTTTTGCAGGCTTTCTAACGAGCCTACACAAGGTATAGGTTGCTATTTAAAAAAATTAGGTCGAGGTGGCTGGGGGTGCGGAGGTTGACGTTGGAAAACAAAAGATATCAGATACAGATGCAGTTATATTTAAATCAATTTAAGTGTCCGAGCATTTTTTCAAAAACCAACGCGCTACAGAAATACGAATTTTATTCCATACTTTTGAATAACCTTGTATACACACATTCACGGCCGCCTTGGCCAGGACTGGAACCCAGAAACAGCCATACCCTAATTAATATGAATTTAATTTTTCATAATGTTGCTAAATAATGTTTTGAGACTTGACACATATACAGGGTTGGGCAAAAGAATGGAACAATAAAAATATCTCTAATACGGCAACCGAGATTTCGACAAAATTTTCTACATCACTGAACTCACAAAAAATAGTTCTATCGATATATCAAAAAATATACAGGGTGTCTATTTAAATTAAAAAGGTTGATATCATTTCCGGTTAAACCGGAAGTCATCTTAAACCGCCAATACCTCCATTGTATCAGCTGTATATCGGAACCTTCATGTAGAACATTTTGTCGAAATTGCGGTTGCTGTATTAGAGATATTTGCATTGTTCCGTACTTTTGCCCAACCCTGTATAGGGCAGATCATAAACTTAGAATGAAAAAAATAATTCTAATTCTTATTATGTAACCCTACCCTAAATTAAGTAAAAGACTATCAAAAATAAAGGTAATATAAAAAAACAAGGACCGGCTTTTTAACCAATGCTTTTTTGCGCCTATCTTCTCTGTTAAAACATTCTAATATCGTGACATCTGCTATTTTTAAAAATAAATAAAAATTATTTGTTCTTAATTTTTAGGAATATCCACTCCAATCGTGTTAAACAACTAAACGAGAAAATTGACAATGCCAAAAAGAGGAGAACCCCAACTGTACGAAGAAAATAAAATTGGACAATTTTTTCAAAAGTAGTAATGCTGTTTTGATATCTTAGCAACCTACTGTTGATAAATTAATTATGAATTTCGTTGTTCAACAGATTGCAATCTTTTGTAATTTGTGATGCAGCAAGTAAGGGATTGCCTTTCAAACACTGATAGCTGGTAATGTGCTCGAAAACATTAAAATCACGTTTGGGTTTTGTATATATTGTTGGCCAGCGGCAAAAAGATACGAAACTTAACAGTTCACTTTGGCCCAAAAAAATGTTTTAACAGAATTTTTGCTAAAACTCAATAATTTACTCTTCCTATTATATAAAGTAAGAGAAAAAAATTAACGGTTTTAGTAGAAAAGTTAACCTACCGTGTACATTTCTGACCACAGAATTCCGAACAGCATGTTTGTACGGTGTAAATAAGCGTATTTCAAATTTAAATCTACTCTTTAATTCACGTTTTAGAAAAAGTAATTTATAATTCCAATGCATTACTTTACCAATTAAATAGTAATGGGCAACTGCAAAGCATTCTTTTTAAAAGTAATCTTCCAATCACTGATCGAGCTTCCGTTACCAGTTCCGGAGCTATTTGAAAAACTTATTTCAAAATTTAATTAGAATCGATCTACGATACTCGAAATTTCGACCATCGCACAAATATATGCAACCAGGCACACCCCTACAGGATTAAACTAGTATTTGCTTCAGAATCTACGAATGGATTTTTTCTTAACTCGCAGTACATTTTTGCATTGTAAATGCAGTAAGAAAGTAAACATGAAGTAGCATGACAATGTTAGATATTTTAATAAGTTACTGTGGTGATGGAAAAATAAATCAGTGTTAAACTTACTTGATAATGCAATTCGACGCTTTTTCGCACTACTACTATTTTTAATCTTGGTAGGCAAACTAAATAGGAAGGAAGCATAGGAACAAGGCACCTTATAAGTTTTTTCGCAAAGCTAACGGCATTTCTTTTTCGTTTAATTGAAAACGGTGCTTTAAATTGATTAAACGAAAGAAACAAAAAAAATTAATTTAACTGCAATTAAGCATTAAAAAACTATAGAAATTATTACAATGTTATTGAACCAGTAATCTCGAGTTGATCGTTTCCGCTTGAGCAATTTTTCTGGTGTTTTTACGTGAGTGAGCCCTAACAGTGCATGTCAAATTTAAACCTTCTACCTCTACCTGCATGGGAGATTCAAACAAAATTTTATTTTCAAACTTTTCAATTCTATAATTCCGCAGCGAAGCATGTTTTAAACACAGGTGGTAAATTGATTTAAATGAAGTTATTATTTCACGATTCACAATTAACTTTTTTACAGACCTGTCAAGGGTAACCTTTATAGATAATATTTTGTCAACCCAAACTTAGTAATTACAACAACAATCCGCAATCGATATCGACAATCTTTCACAATTTTGAGCAGAAATTTGTAGGTAATTCTTTAATTGGTTTACCCTTGAAAGTTTCTTGAATAGCTGAACTTAAAGTACTCAGAAATAGGTTACATAAATAAACAACAAAAATGGTAAAAATGCTTTTGAAGCAAAAACTATAAAATATCTCCTCCCATTATAAATCGACTTCTAAGTAATTTTTTAACAGTTATACCAAATGAATTGAAAAATAACCAGACAAAAATTACCAAAACTTGTTGCCAAGCAAAGAGTCTGAAGTTTTGCTTGAAAATTGTCTTAATGCAGATTTAGGTTTAGGATAAGAATACTCACAATAACCATAGAATTTGCATATATTGCATAACATGGTTCTAATAACTTTTGGCAAAATTATTTAAACGGAAAATAAAACGTATGATTTTTTCACATTCTGCTTTTTAGACTTCATTTGTCTATTATAAACGACTGTAACAAACGTAGATGCATGCTAATAAAAAAGTTTTTTATTGATAAAAATTATACCATTAAAAAATTATTTTTTGTTAATTTTTAATATTAAGTTAAATTTTGATTAATACTTCACCACGTGGCTACCACAAACTATTTGTTACTAAAAATGTTGCCTTCTTCCATATTAAATCTTTATGAGCACGATCTTTTTATTTTCCGAAAGTATCGATCCACGAAAATGTTTGATTTCGAGATTTTTACTAAATATACGTTTTGAGGCTCTTTATTTAATAACAGTCGAACAAGATTCTAAAGTTAATTTTTAGTTATCTTAAAATCGATATTTTCCAGAAATTTTGGAAGAGGGAAATGAATAAGGGAATAACCACGATTGTATGCAAAATGTAAAAAAATCTACAACATTTTTTTAATACGGGAACAAAAAGCCACTACACATAGTAAACATAGTTTCACTTCCTTCGACAGCAGAAAAAAGAAATGTTTGTACTTTAATATTTACTCGTCTCCAGTTCACGATGCGCATCTAATTAAATTTGTGTGTGGCAATAAGATTCAACCTTTCAATGAATTAGACTTGTTTCATAAAACTAATAAGTGATAAGTAATATCTCATGTGTTAATGACTTGTTTTGCTTGTTATATTGGAATCATGTTTTCATTTAGCTCAAAAACGTACTAGAAGATGCAAAATTAATTATATCCGCTATAAAGTAAATAACTGCATTTTATATTTAATGCACAACTTAAACGTGCAGGAATTTTTAATTTTATGAAATTATTGCTTTATTATTAGTACGCGGTTGTTTTTCTACTTTTTAAATTTAGATGATTCGTCAAACGCAAATTACATGATTCTTGACTTTTTGTTTTTATTATTTCAAAATATAAGTAGTAAATTACGTAGGATATTGCTTCTAAATTTGCTTTCATGTTCTTGCCGCACTCACATTTATTCCAAATGTTTAGCAAAACTTTAAATTTATCTCGCAACTAGTCTTACAAAAATTGATAATAACGTTTTCTGCAGGGGCATAATAAGTGCAAAACTTCTAACCGGAATGGAAATACAACATTAAAAAACTTTTGGGTGAATTACCATTAACAGAAATGCTTGGCAATGTCACTCAATTTCACCTATATATGGACAGCACTTCCTAAAGGCACTCGTGCATGAACTCAATGTCACCACGCGGCTTCGCAAAGCAGACTGACACGGACTCTGATACGCCGGCCAGTGTTATTTTGCGAGGTATTTCCCAGTCGAAATAAAATTTGTTATATAACATCATAATTTGGGCTAGGATTTATATGCACTTACAATTTCCAAAATATGCATCCATCTATACACTATAAATGTATTAAATATGCACCTAAAATATGCAATTTGTGCATTTACTATATAAAATCTTGTGTCGAAATTGTACTTTTACGAGTTGTAGATGATTTTTGAATTATGGTTCTTTTTTAAAAAGTAAATCTCAGTATTACAATGTATTAATCTAAAAAATACATAATTTGAATGAACATGAATGTATTTTTTTCCAATAAATCGTATTTTGCCATTAAATAATGCACAAAGCAAGTAAAAATTAACTATGAATGGCTGAGAGCAAACGTCCTTTTAAATAATATCTGAAGCTATTCACATTTCAGATTTTAATCTGCTCTATCCTGACAAAATAGATTTAATTTACACATAGTGGCCACAGATTTCATTGGCAATAATAGATGAGGCAAAGCAAAGAAAAATTAGTCTTGCCGAAGAAACTGATATTGGTGTTATAAAATATATGCAATAAAATGTATTACAACTAATAAATTCATTTTTTTACATGACAGAAAAGTCTACCCAAGCTCTGTTGCTATTGCCCTTACTTTTTCCCCCAGTAACTATTACAAAAAAAAGAATACCTCTAATTGGTGTCCCACAAGAGCATGAGAGTTTTTTCTTCAGTCTTTAGCTACCTTATATTGTGTAATTACCTATTAGAAGAACATTTATTTTCATTAAGATTCAAATTCAAACTATTTATGTCAATTCAACACTTGGAGCACATTTTATAAGATCTAATAGTCTCAGTATGTGTGTGTTTGTATATTGGTAGCAGACCAAGCTCTTATAGCCATAGCAGGAAAGCATTTTTAATTTTTGCCTTTTTAATTCTATAAACATACATATGCAAGTCATATTGGTTATGGCCCAGTGTTACTTCAAAAAAAAGACAATAAACTTAAACCTACCGCATATTTTATCGTCTAACTCAAGGTTATGAAACTGAATACCATTCTTATGAGTTGGAGACACTCGCGGTCGTAAATGCATTAAAACACTTTAGGCATTATTTGTTAGGCGTTAAATTACTCCTGATCACCGACTGCAATGCCCTAAAAGGGACATTTGCCAAGAAAGACCCAAACCCTCGTTTGGCACGGTGGTGGATCTACATGCAGTACTTCGATTTTGAGATATCCTATCGGAAAGGGATAAATATGGCCCATCGTCGGCTAAGTCCACTTTTTGACGATATTGGTACCAATTTGTTTGGGGAAAAGGCCTGCATAATCTTGTCAAATCACCTAAGTCCTATGTATCGCGACAATAGCAGTAATTCGATGCACGTAGTTCTGCTATAGCCACGCGACGCAAAAATAGAAGCGTAAAGTTGCTAAGTCCGAGTCTGTCGGCCATTGCTTATGAAGAAATGTCATTAAACAACACGACCGTGTAGTAAGCTATCAGTTTTTAACAATTTAAATTGTTTGTGCATGTTATACTGGAAAAATTAATGTTTAATTACATTAAAGTAAGTGTTGATTATCTATTTTAATAAGATTTACTTGTATTCGTGTGTTACTTGACATTTAACAGAATTTTACGTCCTTCTTTGAGGACTTTTCGAATTATATTTGTAAGATTATACTAGGACTTAGGTACTAAAGGAAATTATAATGCGATCATTAATTATTTTTGATTTAATCTATTTTGTTCTTAAAATGTAGCTATGTTTCAAAATTAAGTAGTTATAGAACTTAAAAAACCAAATATGCACACTTTAGGTTATATTAGCGATTTCCCGCTCTCAATTTGTTTATTTAAATGTAGATGTCGCGGGCTAAAAAAATAATGCAACTCCTGGCAGGAGCTGGATACCTACGAAAGAAATGATAATAACTTTGTTTCTTTTAGTCACGAGTATAATATTTATTCAGAAAACCAAAATTCTGTAAACCTAGAACAGGAAAGTGATTCTAATGTGATTGCAGATTTAGAAAACTTCTCTGTTGTTGAAAATGTGACCATAGAAATGATTTCTACTGATGGCACAGATCTGCAATTAAACAACAACGAGGAATATTATTCTTACATGCCTCATACTTTAAACAGACACAAGTGTGCACAATAGTAAACCCGAGTTACCTGACTTTATCAGCGATTAGTAGTTTGAGCTGGAAGCTAGTCCCGTACTTAAACTATTCAGATTCTGACGTTTCATCATAAGAATGCCCCAAAAAAGCAAAATTCGGAGAAAAAGGTTTCAAGTTAATAAAGAAACATGGATTTCACAAAAAAATACAAAGCTTATAGAACAAGGGCGGGGTAAAAAAAAAGATAAATGGGTATGTGACATTAAAAAATGAAACGGTGTTTATGCAAAGAAACCAAAACTGGCCATTTGAAATGTAGTTCTGTTTCTGAAACTGACAGAAAAAAAAATATTTGACTGTTTTTGGAGTTTAACTTGGGGGGGGGGGGGGAGAAAAAAAATTAATCGACAGTACTGTGTCAATCGTAGCTATAAACAGACCAAGAAATAGGAAAGAACCAGATGCTTCGAGAAGGTCTGTCAGTTTTTTATCACTTAAGATTTAATGATTAATAACATACGAGTCTGTCGTGTTATGTTTCTCAACACTTTATCTATAGGTAGAAGTAAGATATGCGATAAGGAAACCCAGAAGGCTGAAAAAGTTAAACCCTTTGATCGAGAAAATAAAGAATTGAACAATTTTATAGTCACTTCCCCAAATGGAGTCCCACTATTGCAGGGCAACACAAAAAAAGTATCTTCTGCCAGAGTGGCAATCAAAACGTAGCCTTTATAGATTTTATGTATATAATTGGTGCAAATTTAAAAATATCTCACCGCCTTCTATTACAACGTTTAATCAGACATTAGAGATCCACAACATTGCCTTATTCAGACCAAAAAAGGACCAGTGCGAGAAATGTACTGCATACAAGGTAGGGCACATATCTGAAGACGAATACACTTTAGACATAAATAAGAAGGAAGAGGCACGAAAAGAGAAAGAGAAGGACAAAGCTAACGAAAGTCTTGTGTTCACTTTAGATTTACAAGCAGTATTAATGGCTCCGAGATCAAAGGTTTCTGCTTTATACTACAACACAAAGTTGTGTGTTCACAATCTCTGTTTTTACAAGTTGGCAAATAAAGACGGCTTCTGCTACATCTGGAATGAGGAAGAAGGTGGAATTACTTTGGAAGAATTCGCTTCCACTTGTGCTCGCTTTATCAGTGAAAAAGTTTTGCCTGCAATTGACAGGGAAAATGATAAAAAACCGATAAAAATAATTTTATATAGCGACGGCTGTACTTACTTAAAATATGTCAAGAAGCTCGAAGAAATCCAAAAAAAATATGATGTTACTTACCTCAATCATACTTATTTTAAAAACTTCCAAAAGGTTGAATTTTTAAAAAGCATTCGTCCTGGAAGAAAGAAGGTCGAGTCAAAGGTAATCAAGTTTGCCTTTAAACAAATTCTCTAAAAACAATGCAACAGAAATGTGTTGTAATCTTATTCCTTTTATTTTTTTTTTCGTTTTAGGTCTTAGACATACGCGCCATCAAATATGATGCACATGGTCAAGTTTATTACAAGTTACGATTTACCGAGGATTGGGAACTCTTACCACAAAGGCGAACTCAAGGCGTTACCCCCTGTTCACTGGATAACGTAGACCAACTTTATTCAGAAACGCTAAAAATCAAAAGACTAAAGTTCGAACACTTGCAAATTTTGAAAAATACTTTGGAAGTTGATTATCATTATATTTATGACGACTTATCTCATGAATAACTTTTGCAATTAGACGTTAGCAAACACGCTTGTATTTTGCTTCAATTACATTATTTTTTCAATAAAACCTTTTCAGATTTCATGAAATTTATTTTTAAGAAAATCTGCCAGGTCCAAAAATCTTATCAAACGTGTATATTTTCAGCTTGGAAAATCTGCCATCTCCAAAAAACATAAATAAAAAACTAAAATTACTTAAAATTTTAATTTTCCATTGTTTGGCAAAATAGACCAAAGTTCTTAAACGGGATTTTTGATTCTTTTAATTTATTGATTATATACATTATGCGGTTTATCTGCTTTCCTGTAAAATTGTTGAGAAAATGGACTTAGCAGATTTACACTCTTAGCCGACGCACAGTGGTCTGAAACGCAATTTTAGCCGGTCAAAAAGTATACTACCAAAATAACATTCGAAAAATTAGTTGTACATTGTTTTAATATATTCAAAGTTGTTAATTTCAATTTTATATATTATAAGTCGATTGGAGCATTTTTTGGGCACTCTCAGCTTCTTAATGAGCAACAGTATAAGAACATATTTAATCTGATCAGTTCAATGTAGATTTCTATTTCTAATATTTAATTTAAAAATTGTAAAAATTATTTTGTTTTTAGTGTTCGGGTCTGAAGAAAGTTTAAATAAAACCGAAACGTAACGATTCTAAATTAATATTATTATTTACATGGACCCTAAAAACCATATATAATTATAAATAATCCAGGGTCGAAAAGAAATATAATTTCTATGTATTCCAGGTCGCTGAAATTGATTTTCCACTTCTTATTGGAGATTTCTGGAACCCTTTAGAAGGGAGTAAATGTAAAGTAATGTAATCAATAAAGCATTTGTTACTGTAAAGTAATTTTTTTGAAGATGCTGTTTTGTTAGGTCGTTGTCTAATAAAAAGCCTAAAGCCTCATCGTTGGTGAATCATTATATGCTTCTCTAATTCTGCTGGCTCTCTTAGGAGAAGCTTTGGCTTCTACGATAAGTCGAGCTGCACTTCTTTTGTCCGATTTTTGAAGTTTACTCACTGCAGCATGTGTAAGTTCTGACGAAGAGTGTTCAGTAGTTAGTGGCTGAATTTTTCACCTTTTAGTTCTCGCTTCACTTTCAGAAAATGTTTTTAATGGCCGGCCACGAGTAAGAATAGAGGATGCTCCCGGTAAAGGCAATTTAAATTGCGTTTTAAGCCACTCGGCATTAAATTGTACAAATCTGCTAAGCGTTCGTTTGGTTTTAGACCACTTTTTTGTTAGTGTCATCGAAAACTTTAATATTTTAAATATTACATTTTCGGTGTATTTACTTTCGGTTTCGACCTTCAAAGTTCAAACAAGTCATTAGAAGTCAAATTTACTTTTTCGGTAACCCCCTTTTACTGCTACCGCTAGCCGAAAAAAATGATTTGTCTTTGCAGTGGCAAGAGGTGGCAAACAAAAATTATCTAGTCGAAAAGCTAAGATTTTGTACTATAAAATACATGTTTCAGGTTGGCGCTAAAATGAATTAATATTGTTGTAGGCTAACTTTAATTTTAAATCAGGTATGAATGTAATCTTTTTGTACCATGTAATTATATTATAGTGTAAAAGTTTAAGCAACAGCTACAAGGTATGTCTATATGCAGAAATATTAGCTACTTACCTTCAACGTAAACATTCATTGTTGAAATTTACTTACCCAAACTCAAAGACGCTATTAAACACAGTTGAATATAAAGTACAAAAAATCTGACAGATCGCGATTGACATACGCTCTTCGCCAACACCATCAAAAACTTGTTAAAACCTGCACGCGCTTGTTTTCTTCCGGCTAGATATGCTTGATTCTGATCCATTGGATATTAAAGAGTACATTTTCGTAATATACAAATTTTTTTTAAATACTTTCTGAATTACATTTTGTCCGGCTAAAATTGCGTTTCAGACCACTGTGCGACGCCATGTTGATTACCGTAGTAGAAATGTCCCTAGAATTGCCTTTGTCTTTAACCAGAAACATTTCTGGCTTGCGACAGCGCAACGTGCGGATGAACAAACAAAGGACATAATTGAGCGCGTAAAGAGGGGGGAATTAGATGAAAGGCTATACAAACTTCATGGCGAATGGCAAAACCTTTATCGCGTAATAAGCAACCCCGACGGTTTCATAATACAGCGTTTTTTGTTCCATCTCCATACCGGTTACCCTTACTGCAACTATACCATGATGAAAATTGCCACACAGGCGCTGAGAAAACCTTTGAACGGGGTATACACCATTATAATTATCGGGCCGGCGGTAGCTGCGTTACTGAACGATTTAGCGGTAAATGAAACACCACCAAACAGAAAAATCATGCAAAAAAGAGCAGCACGATCCCTCGCAAAGAACGCTGAGAAGCAACAGAAACTTAAGGAAACGGTTCCTATATTCAAGATTGGAAATAAGTTGTACTGATTATAGACTTTCTGGCTCCAGAAAGGCTAACAATGCTGCCTTTGAAATTGTGCCGGACATTTACCTAACACCCTGTTTACCTTGTTTAAAATAACGTCGCCAGTAACGACCTACCTTGTGGAAGTATTAATATAAAAACAACTTATGTGCATTTATCTGTTTCACAGTAAGAGATGACATCCCAACGAGAAAAGGAATTGCTTACCGAATTAAAGGAAGTGTACAAGCAGATTGCGGGAAAAGAGGCAGAAACCTCCAAAAAGGTTGAAAGGTTGATGGCAGAAACCTCCAAAAAGGTTGAAAGGTTTATGGCAGAAAAGCATAGTTTAGAACTAACAAACCAACGTTTGATTAATGAACTGCTAAGTTGTTTTTCTAAGCATAATGTCACTCCGTTGTTTAGAAAAAGTGAATTTTGAATAAAACTCTTTTTTTTAGGCTGATAAGAACGCAGACTACCTGCGAATATGCCGTTCTCTTCACGTAAGATGTGTTTGCGAGACATTCGAAACGAGTAGACCAATGTTGAAGAACGTCAAAGACAGTCGCTCTAGAAGATGGCAAGACCTGATACGTTCAAATGACCCCGCTGTCCAGAATGTAAAAGACGCAATAGGAAAACATGCTTTGGATATGAAAATAGTTCAGCACTTCTGAACTACATAGCTATGAAATTGGCGTTATTTAAGTTTATCGAGGGAATCTAAGCTATTTGGAGTCCGCGCACTAGAGGGCTGGTGTAAAGGAACATAACAGCATATAATGGAAGAATTTTGAAAGGAAAAATATGCAAGATAAGTAATGGTCTGGAATTTAATGTAATAAAGATCGCAGTTTTATTTATTGTGGGGTTTGTAATTTTCATGTTGAATTATTTATGTACAAAAAAATGTTTGTTTTCCTGAAAAAGTTTTACTAACTCCAATCTAAACGAGGGAAGCCACGAGAAGTTACCAAATTATTATTATCCCTGAAATTTTAGCAGTTAAAGTATTTAATTCAAGAATTTATTTAACAATTAAAAGAGTCTCATGTTCTTTTAGAAATTTATATGCTTATAAAAGAATTAAATAATTTGGTTTTAAATTTTTAATTTAAAGTCTACAAATTTCAAAATCCCACACTTTGACAATGTCATAAATAAATGCTGTGTGTTTTAATTTTATTTTTGTAATTGGAAATTCAAATAAAAATAGAATTTATTATTTGTTAAAATGAAATAAATGAATTTAAATACCAAATCTTGAATTTAAACAATTTGAATTATTAAATACACTGCCCGTCATTTGAAGTGGATCACAAATGAAAAACCATGTAATTCGATATTTATAGGGTTTTATTACGATAAATGAGCACGCAGTGAATATTTAACGTTTTATACATGTATTGTAGAGCAAACATTCTACAACTAAGAAATATTAACAAATAAAAGACAATCAGTACCTAATATGCTACAACATTAAGGACGACTTATAACTAAAGGCTACTTGTCATTCGAGTAACTAATAGGGTATGGGACCACCTCTTGCACGGATAAGGGCTTCACATCGTCTTGGCATGCTTTCAATACAGGTATCAATGATGGCTTGAGGTATCCTATTTCATTCCTCTACAATGGCAGCACTCAATTCATTTGCTGGCCAGAGCATACGAATGATATTGGCGTTCTGAAGGTACTAGTTAACGATCGCCGCTCTATGAGGTCTTGCGTTAGCGTCTATAAAAACGAAGTTAGGCCCAATAGCGGCTGCTGTTGGGATTACAATGGGCTCTATAATGTTATCAAGGTAACGTCTAGCTGTTACCGATTGATTCCTGAACTTCACGAGTTCTGTACGACCCCCTGTTCGCACACCACCCCATATCATTATCGAGCCGGCATTATACGGAACATGGGGCACCATACAGCACTCAAGATTTCGCTCTCCGAGCCCTCTCCAAACTCGTACTCTCCCATCATCGCCATGTAAAGCAATTCGAGACACATCGGTGAACAAGCATCGTGACCAATTCTCAAATCCCCAATGTAGGTGATCTCTTGCAAACTGCAATCGATTTCGTCGGTGTTCTGCAGATAAGTTCGGATGACGAGCAGGACGTCTTGCCCTCAGTCCAGCCTCCAGCCAGCACCAGTAAGTCTTCTATGTATCGTAGACACTGAAATTGGCCGATTTACCACTGCCTGAAGCATGTTTCTTAGACGTGGGGCGTCAATTGTTGGGTGTCGTCCAGCTCTTGTTCTCAATTAGCGGTCGTTCGCTGCAGTTGTGATGCGCTGTCTACCTCCACCATGCCGAAAGTTAGACGATGTGGTTGTCAAAAACCTATTCCATGCACGACTGATCACACTTTGGCTTACATTAAAACGCTCGGCCACCCTTCTTTGTGGTAAACCACGTTCTAGCATACCAATGATTCTATCGCGCTGAGATGCATCTAACCGTCGTAAACCATTGATTAAAATGTAATCTTGAACTTTGAACGGCAATTTGTCACTAACAATAAATTATTCGCGGTACAAGTACAGAACAGTCTACACAATAAATCACGCAAAGCAATTCTTAGACATTGACAATTCTTTTGTTTTGTTGAATCAAACATATTTGATCTATTTTTTATAAAATTCTTATATAATATTAAAATCAACAGTATGTACTAATTTCGGGTACTAAAACTCTATAATTATCGAGTTATATGGTTTTTCATACGTGATCCACTTCAAATGACGGGCAGTGTATATGTGTCATTTCAAGGAAGAGCCTGCCTTTGTAATTTGTTTCTTTATCCAAAATTTTGACATCGTTGAAATTTATAACATGGTTAGTGGTTTTACTATGTGTGGATAAAGCACAAGAATTTTTACCTATTTTGCAGTCACTCCTATGCTGAGTAATTCGGTTTTTAAGCCACTGTGAGGTTTGACCGATGTAAATACTCTCACATCCCCCGCAGGGGATGGAGTAGACGACGTTTGAATTACTAAGCAAAGGAGTTCTGTCTTTAGTTTTAGAAAATAAATTATAAACAGTTTTGACATTATATTGAGCTATTTTAATTTGATCAGTTTTTAACACTTTAATTAAATTAGGGGCGAGGCCCTCGATGTAAGGGAGTCTTTTGTAGATGTCATTCCCAGGTCCGTCTCCTTCTGGGCTTATGTTAGGTGGTCGCTGTGGGTTACTGAATAATAATTTTTTAACTAACGTTTTCGGATAACCGTTGTTGCATAAAATATCAACCAAAATTTTTAAATTTTTATTTTGTAAGGAGGGGTGAGCAATATTCAAAATTCTATTTTTTAAACTAAGTATGATGTTAATTTTTTGATTGATAGGGTGAACTGAAAAATAATTTATATATCTACCTGAACTGGTTGGTTTTCTGTACCAGTCCATAATAAGAATGTTGTTATTGTTTCTGATGTAATGACCCGATTAGGGCCATAGGGTTCGTTTAGAAATCAAACATTACATGTTCCAAACTACATCTTTATTCCAACAATGCACAAACATGAATCATCTAAATTCCATATATTTAATACAAAGTTACTTATTAGTTATGTGCTTATTAAACAGAATAAGCAGTATTGCACATTATGGTGGACTTTGTAAGGCGAACGAACCAACGAAGTATTCGCTGAATGTTAATTATTGAATTAACACAGAAAACAATTTAAAATATTATTTGATTCATTTACCATTACATCACCCACCGAAAGAAAAAAATATTTTTTCATTTGAATTAGAACGGAAAAATTTTTTCAGTTTTTTTTTTCTTTTTTTTTTCGTTAATTCTTCTTCATAATATAACTTAGCTCTATTTTTATGACATTCTATAATCTTATTATCTATACTTAAAACTATATTTGGAGGCCTCTGTTCTATAACTACATATGGTCCTTTATACAAAGGTTCGGTTTTATTTCCTGAATTATTTCTTAATAATACCTTATCTCCTACATCATAACTTACAGAACTACTTCTTACATCATATCTTTGTTTTCTTTTTACTTTTGAACCCATTAGGTTATTGTGAGCATCATTACATGCTTGTTGTAAGCGATATTTTAGCTCTAAGGGATAGTTGTCAAAATTGTAAAGTGGATCAATATGATTACAAATATTTGAAGGCAATCTAACTGTTTTTCCGAAAACCAATTCATGAGGTGTGTACTTTGTTTCTGTATGGACTGTGTTATTATAAGCAAAGCACCAGTAAGGTATCCAAAAACTCCACGTATCCGGATTTTTAGCAATTTGTATCCTTAGCTCCTAAGCATTTATGAGAATTTTCAAGAGAACCTAAAGTTTCATGATGATAAGCTGTAGATTTTAGTTGTTTAATTTGTAATAGTTTGCATGATTCTCTTAATGTGGAATTCAAAAATTCTGTACCCTGATCACAAACAATTTCTTCAGGAATACCGTACCTTAAAATAAAATTTTCTACGAAAGCTTTGGCAACTGTTGTAGCTTCTTTATTTTCTAATGGATAACCTTCTACAAATTTACTTAATTCACATTGTAATGTTAAAATATACCGTTTGTTGTTCGTATCGGTTTCTATTGGACCTACGATATCTAAAAAATTTTTTTGAAATGCAGTTGAAGCTGTAGTGGTAATTGACATTGGTTCTATATTGGGTTTGTAATGCTTATAACGTTGACAGTCATTACATTTTTTTTACAAATTTTTCGACATCTTTCCGTAAACCTGTCCAAAAATAATATTTTTTAATGTTATTATACATACGATTGATTCCTGCATGTCCTCCCGTTGGTAACATGTGGAAATCGTTTAATACAAGTTGTCTAGTATCGAGATCTGATATAGTTTGAATATCTTTAATAATTGATATTTTTATGCTAGCATTTCTTATTTCGTGGGTACCCTTTAAAATTTCATTTCATAAGCGCGCTCATTTTTCATTTTTAATTATAACTAATTCCGGAATATCATACTTTACACAAATATTTTTCAGGTCTCTCAACAGTGCGTCTAGCGCTAATGTCGATCGAGCCTTCTGTTTTATATAAATTATTTGTGAATTCTTTATACATGTCAGTCTCCCTACTTTATAATCGTAATGTTTACTTTTAATCATTTTATCAAATTCTTTATCTGAAATTATACGTAGTTCGAGAGTCTTTAGGACGTTTTAAAAGCTCCACGACTCCAGGGTGATGAAGCCTTTCGTCTAGAACCGATTTAAAACTCCCATTGGCGGTTTCTTTGATTTTCCTACTCTGTGCTCTTGTTATTGCATACATTGTTTCGCATACAGCAGTATTCATGTTTTTAAGCTCGTCCGAAGAATATTCAATTCGAGATAAAGCATCCGCTGTAACATTATCTTTACCCTTTATGTAGTTAATTGTGAAACCTAAATTTAGTTAACCTACTTGAGGGATTAGTCATTCCAAAAAGATAAATTAATGGTCTATGGTCTGTAAGAATAATAAATTTGCGCCCATATAAATACGGTCTAAAATGTTTTACTGCCCACACTATAGCTAAAAGTTCTTTCTCTATGGTGCTGTAATTTTTTTCAGATTTGTTAAGAGAACGACTTGCGAAAGCCTTTTCTTGTCAAGTTATTTAAGGGATGGGCAATGTCTGCAAAATTTTTGATGTATTTCCTATACTAATCTGCAAATGCAACAAATCGCTTAGTTTCATTTGAGTCTTTTGGTATTGGATATTGCTGAATAGACTGAATTTTTTCAGGATCTGGAGAAACTCCATTAACCGAAATTACATGACCTAAATATAAAATTTCTTTTTTAAAAATTCACATTTATTAGGGTTCAATTTTAAATTTACGTCTCGTAATTTTTGCAAAACTTTTGTAAGATTTCTATTATGATTTGTTAAATTATTGCCAAACACAATTAAATCGTCTAAATAAATAAAGCAACTTTCGTAATTTAAACCAGCCATTGCAATTGTCATTGCACGAGAAAATGCACTAGGACTAATTTTTAACCCCATTGGAAGCCTAGTCATTTGGAACATTCCACGGTCTGTTGTAAAAGCTGTATATGGTCGGCTAGCAGGATCTAATTCAATTTGATAATATCCTTGTGATAAATCGAGATGTGAAAAATATATAGCGCCGGATAAGGAATCTAAAATTTCCGTAATGTTTGGTAATGGAAATTTGTCATTTTCAATTTGTTGGTTTAGCAATCTATAGTCAAGGACGACTCGAAACTTTTTAACACCTCCTTGATCTATTTTTTCGGAACAATTAAAATTGGTGCTGACCATTCCGATCGCGCTTCTTCAATGACGCCGTCTTTCAACATTTGATCAACTTGCTTATGTACTTCTATTCTTTGTGTTTGCGGTATACGATAAGGTTTTACATAAACAGGTTTAGATCCTTGTTTTAAATGTATACTTTGTTTACAAATATTAGTTGTTGTTAACTTGTCGTTTTCCAAATGAAATACGTCAGCATATTTAGCACATACTCTTTGGAGTGAATGTATCTCGTCTGTGTTTAAATGATTTCTTTTAATTAATTCTAAGAGTTTGTCTACGCGATTAACTGATGCTACATTATTTTTGCTGAATTCAAGTATTTGATAGTCATGAAATTTTTCTATTTTAGGCTTAAAATTTCTAAGTTTAATTTCTTTGTCCCTAACATTAAGTATTCTAAGTTATTTTTTAAAATTTTGAATTTATTAATGTTGACATTTTTTACTTTGGAAAACTCTTTCTTGAAATGTATGTACGTTCTGCGAGCAAATTCAGCAAAAACGTGAGCGGGTAAAATGTTAAGTAAAGGAAATTTAATTTTTTCAACAGATTGTTCTAAATGATTAATGTTTAATACAGTGATTTTAATTTCAATATTTAAAGCTCTTATCCCTAACCTGCGGTTAAACGTGTCGATGGTATTCCTGATCCTATGGTTGGGTGGGTTCATGAGGCTAAGCAGGTTTTTAGAGGCTTGTGAAATGTGATTGGGGATGATGCCAGATTTTCTGCATTTTAATAAGAAAATTCTCCTGTTTAGTTTGTTTGCCAATTTGTTGGAATAGGTCGCCCATAATTTGAGTTGGTTTGTGGTTTCCAGCCCGTAGGTTCTGGTAATATCTTGAAAGAAACCCCTCTGTAATTTTAAAGAATAGGGGAAGTAACGACCGTCACAACGTTAAGGATAAGTTTTAATTGGGTTATCGGTCTGGGCTAATAAGTTCAACTATTTATTCTTATCCAAGCTTTCGAAATAGTTTTTTTCTTCTTCAGGGAACTACACAATTGTAAACAACAGTAAATAAGAGCATGCTCTAACCTTCAAATTTTTAAACTTACTAGAAAACAAGTTGCAGGTAATGGCAAAATGGAAGAACATTTGTTAACACAGCAGTAAACTTGTAAACAATTACATATCAAAATGAGTTAATATATAAAACAAACGGATGGTTTGAACAATTTAAAATTAATGTAAAGGCGCCCCTAAACGATCAATAATATTGCACAATATCTGTTATTGCACAATATTATTGATCGTTTAAGTTACATATTGACGAATTGCGCAATATATTGAAGAAATCAAAATAAGTTTGATTTTTATTGAAGGTTCGTCAATATATTGAACAGTGTGAGGGTAATTTCGTAGTATTGCGCAACATTCTGCCAGTCTGTCGCTGATTGTTTAGGTAACTAGTTCGTTAAAGTGTAGATCAACATGCCTACTGATAAACGTGCTACGTCGAAAGTTGATGAGAGGCAGTTTATAATCGAAGTTATAAGATGTTATAGAGATTTACCTGTCCTATGGAAAGTCAAAGATGATGAGTACATGGACCGGCAGAAAAAAAATGACGCGTATGACCTTCTTCTTGTAAAATACCGGGAAAAATACCCAGAAGCTGATAGAGAAGATGTGAAGAAGAAGATCAATTCCTTACGAACAAATTTTAGAAAAGAATTAAAAAAAATTTCGGCTTCAAAACCAACTGGCGATGGAACTGAAGACGTGTACGAATCTAGGATATGGTATTTCAGTGAAATGCTTTTTCTGCAGGATCAAGAAACTCCAGCTCAATCAATTAGTACCGTAGACGCAGACATATTAATGTCGATGCATCAATAAATGTAAGTAATTTATTAAGCACTTTTTACATTTAATAAAATACATATGAAAAAACGGATAGGCTTGAATATTATAGATATTTGTAATGAAATTATGTTGCCACAGAACCTTCCCTTCGTTGTTAAAGTATTCGCAGTAGCTGTCCCTGATCTGTTTTGCACGATCTGATGGATTCCTGCTGTAGCTATTTTGCAAATTTACTAATTGTTCATTTGACCTCCAAGACCCGTTAATTATATCCCCAGTTTCAAGGTTTTCTATATCCGCTGAGCCTTGAGAGAGATATGTACTTGATATATTCCTTCTTAAATAGTTGTGTAGGTAGCAGCAAGCTAGAACAACTATTTGAGTTTTTTTCTGGTGATAGTAAAATAGGCCTTTGAAACACACCAAATCGAGCAACTAGAATGCCGAATGCATTTTCAACAATGCGGCGCGCTCTACTGAGTCGATAATTAAAAATTCGCCTTTCTTGAGTTAATTCTGTTTGGGCGTACGGCTTCGATAAGTTTTCACTCATGGCAAATGCATCGTCTCCAACGAATACAAATGGAAGTGTCCTTGGACTGTCCGGTAACCTTCCAGGTTCAGGAAGTCCAAGACTGTTGTTATTTAATTTTTGTCCGAATGTCGTATAGCTTATCACTCCTCCATCCGAAATCCGTCCGTTAATACCGACATCAACCATTAGAAACTCATACTGTGGGCCAACAACTGCCATCATCACTATACTGAAAAAGTTCTTGTAATTATAGAACGATCCTGTATTTGGAGGTATGTTTTCCGTCTATTGCACCCAGGCAATGAGGAAAGTTCCATCGCTTCTCAAACCCATCTGCTATTTTTGTCCACTCGTTAGGCGTGTTAGGCAGCTAAAAACAACATTATGTTAATTTCCGTTTAACGAAACAGTTGATAATAATTAACTATTTCCACTGTTTTTTCCAGAATGATACCCCGAGTGTTTGGGAGCCACCAAAAAAGAAAGGAAAAAAAGATAAAGTTAATCCACAGGAAGAACTTGTAGCTCTGGCTTGTAAACGATTGAGCGAACCCGAAAATGAGTACCAACAGTTAACTAGCACCTGGGCAATGGAACTGCAGAAGATGGAGCCGTTGCAACAAATCTTTGCTAAGAAAGCTATAAATGACATTTTATTTGAAGGTCAAATGGGAACATTAAATCGTAATTCTGTGGCAATAAATGCACCAAGCTCAATTATTATGAGTAGATCATCTACTCCATACAATGATAGACATTCACACCAGAGTACCTCCTCCGTTGTGGTTGACTATCAATGGACACAACTGACTAGTGTTACTCCCATGCAACTTGCACAAAACAATTACCAGATGGAACCAACCTCAGCCGCAACTTACCTTTCATCCTTTAAATAACCATGTACTTTTGTGTACGGTATGCATCTTTATATTTTATCTTGTAAACTATTTTTGTATCAACTTTTTTAATAATCATCAATAAATACTACTAGTTGATTATTCTTAATAAACTTCAATGCACAATTAGATTAATTACTTACCTTTATATAGTTCTTTAGGAAGTGAATTAATACTTCACATGTCTCCAATACAATACAGCTAATACTTTGTGGTGATATAGCACTAATAAATTTTAGATCCTCGAATGTGTTCCCAGTGGCCAAGTACCGCAAGGTTACTGACAAACGTTCCTTTGGTGAGATTGGTTCTCGCATGGCAGTAGAAGTTTTTGTAATCATAGGACTAACTATTCTTAGTAAATCATCAAATGTATCAGCATCCATTCTCAGAAAGTTCTTAAAATCATTCGGTTCGCTTAATCGTAAGTCCTTTAGTAGATTTTCGTGACTATATTGGCATCTTTTCTTGTACCATTCCTTCATCCAGCGCCTGTTTCGTTTTTTTCCACAAAAAACTAAAGCAATGGCTACACAACTTAATTCTGTATGACTTATTGGTATGTTGACCCAGTCGATCCCAAACACATACTGAGCAATATTGCACAGTAATATTGAGCCGTCTGAGGGGTACCACATTTTCTCAATAATATTGAGACAATATATTGCATCAATAATATTGATCGTTTAGGAGTGCCTTAAAACATGAATGTCAGATTAAAACCTTGGTGACATATTGTAAAATTGATAATGAAAAATAACATGAAAGTAACTACCCTAACCGGGAAAATTTAAATTACTAACCCAGATAGATCTATATTAGAGGTATTAGCGACCCATACACCAGCGGATAGATTGGGCCAATATTATATATTAAAACTTTCGGTACCCACTAACGGCACATACTAATTCGCAGACTGAATCTACCGATTTGATTTGTGCGTTAAAAACTTTAAGTTAGTGGTAGCAAACTCGTCAACTTACAGCAGTTTTAGTTGGGCTCCTGGTATTTTAGGAAAACAAATATTTTGGCGCGGATCTGTGCTAAATTAGCAATAATTGTGCTTCAGTAACGAAACAATGTACAATTCTCGTAAGAGACGCGCAATAGCTTGTGCCATGGCTTATGTAACCATTAACTTAAACAACCAAAAAAAGACAAAGAACCGCAGCAAGTGGATTAAAAAGTGGGTTTCTGAGAGACACAAACTAAGTCATATGTCACTTTTAAGAGAGCTAAGGGAAAACGACCCAAATGATTTCAGAAATTATTTGAGAATGGATGATACAACTTTTAGACATTTATTGGGTATGGTAGAAGTGCATCTAAAGAAGCAAGATACGATAATGCGCGAATCAATCGCTCCAGAACGACTTATTGCTACTCTCAGATTTTTGGCAACCGGAAGATCTTATGAAGATTTGAAATTTTCAACATGTATTGCAGCACAAACTTTGGGTTACATAATACCAGAAACATGTAAAATACATTTTAATGTACTGAAGGACAATTATATGAGGGTAAGTAGTCATTTTTTTAAAATAACATTAAGTATGTAGAAAATTAGCGACTTTATTCAAGTACCTACAAAACAAATTTGCATACATTCAGAGCAATTATTATAAAACTAAGTATACATTAAAAAACAAATAAAATTTTATTCCTTATATGCTGACAACACTGCTGCCATATTTGTATAGTAATCATTAGTAGGATTGCCTGCTTCACTAGAGCGACCTGATGATGTTGACTGCCCTACTGGCGGCCCTTGCTGATAGTCATAATTCTGAGGAACTTCTGTTAGTTTGGTATTGAAAGTTAATTGCTTAAACGCGCCCTTGAATAAAACTTTATTCAATAAGGCTTCCGCCAAACATGCTTGCTCAGGATCCATTTTTCTTAACTTTGCTGCTACATTTATACCAATAGCATCAAATTCTTCGATTTTGTCGGATGTAGATAACGCCTCCGTGCACACATTCATAAAATTATTTAATTCCTTTGTTTGTTCTTTTCGTTTTTGCCTCCTTCCTTTTGCAGAAGTAGATTGCAATTCAATCATCGGCTTTCGGAATATCTAAAAAATCATTTTTCGTTGAAAAACCTGTCAATGATATCCTTAAAATAGTAGATAACATAAATGCTAATATGTAAATAATTTTTAGTTCCCATCAACAAAACAAGAATGGCAAGAAATTGCAGTAGGGTTTAAAAATGTCTGGCAAATAGTTAATTGCGGGGGAGCTCTCGACGGCAAACATATTAGAATTCAACCTCCACCCAATACTGGAGCTCTTTACTATAACTACAAAAACTTCTACAGTGTTGTGTTAATGGCACTTAGCCACTTACAACTCGAAAATTGCCTAACCGCTTTGATCAAATTTTGCAGGTACATTAGGGATTTGATTAGAAATATATTTAAATACACTTACAAAATACAGGGTGTTTAGAAATTATTGGACATAACTTGATTTTAAAAAATGTGTCATAACCCACGTGTTTTCTAATGAAATTTTGCATACATATTGTTGGTGTACCAAAGACGAAAATGTATAAAAAAATTATATACAAAGTGTTCCAAAACAGTTAATCACTTACAACTAGAAATCTGCTTAATCGATTTGGACGAAATTTTGTGAGTACATTGGGGATTTGATTAAAAATATTGCTGTGTATTTTAATGCCTAATTTTCATTTTAATATATAAAACTAAAATTTAAAACTATTTTTGAATAATTATGAAAAGTATATGAATTTGTTTAATTATGAGAGTTCTTCGTGGTCTTGTAGATTTTTGAATGTCAATTAATGTCTATGGTAATGCAATGAAATCATGGTTTCTTGTTTTTCTTCAATATTAAATCCATATAAAGTAGCATTGATATTTTTCCAGGATGCTATTCCTAAAATAAAAATGTTTGTTAGTTAAAAATAACTAGGTGAAAGAAAAGCATGTCTAGAACATGCTAAGGTAATTAATTTGACGCAAACTATGCATAATTTAACTTGAATTTAATTTGTTTGCCAATAAAAATTGTTTATGTAAAATAAGAGATGAAAAGGACTTATTTAATAATTTATTGTGACTCGAACTGTATATAATCTTAATAAGTGATAATTATTTAAGGTGCTCATCGTTTAAAAATGTTTATTTAAATTAAAATGTGAATAGGACAGATTTAGAAAAATTATTCTGACGCATACTGTATTATTTATTTTAGGTTTAATGTGAATTTAATATGTCAAAATTAACATAGTTGTTAATTGAGGTATTTTCAAAGTGTTAATTGATTTGTGTTAATAATTACATGTTTATTTATTTATGGTAAATACACCCTGTATACTCTACTTTTGGGTATGTTGATAAATTAAAATATTATAATGTAATTAGTTTAATGCATAATTTAGGTCAAAGTTGTAAGAGAATAACCAGACAGTTTTTTATAATACTCAGAAGGGGATGAAAGCCAATGACCCATACAAATGAATATTGAAAACCAAGGTGTTAAGTTAAATTAGTTGAGGTGATCTTAAAATTAAAATGTTATTGTTAAATTATAAAAAGTTGTAAAATCTAATTATCAAGTAATTAGATTATGTTGTACTTAATTTAAAATGAAAAATTGTATTTAATTATAATATAAGGGTAAGTTTTCAAGGGTGAGACTACCGTGTAAACAAACACATTGGTCATGAATTATATTTATATTTATATAATGTACTTGGAATTTCCAGTTTTATTACAATTGAAATTTATGTAGGACAATTGATGTGAGAAATTGACATTTATGTAACAGGTGATTAGGGGTGAAATTTGGAAATTCTTGAGAATTATGGTCACTGGGGTCGAGATTAAAATTATGTAAAACAATAAGAATTATAATTGTTTCCGGTTAATCTGTATGTATAGGAGTCTTAAGGTTCAAATTGGTACATTTTCATATAGTTTTGTAATTTATCAGGGTGTCGAGATTAAAAAGGAGCTTCCGGTAAGAATTTTGTTAGCGTGGGTGCGTTTGTAATTAGCTCTCACAAATTTAGAAAATTAATTAGAAATTTTAAATGTAAATGTAATAAAAAGTGGTAATTAGTGAAAGTAATAATGTGTTTTATTAATTAAAGAAAAATTTGAAAAATCCATCGAAGAATTATTAAAATAAAATTTAAATTGATAAAAGTGTGATACCTGAGCACAGTTCGTGACAAAGAAAAACAGTTCTGCGAATTTCCGTATCTGAAGTGTAGTATTACATCTTGGCGTCGAAAGTTCAGATAGGTGATTTTAATTATGGTATTGAATCACTTTCTTCGTGTTATAATAATAAATCTGTAATAACAAAATGATCATTAATAATTAAGTTAATGCTAACTATAAATTAAAATAAAGAAGTACCAACTACAATGAATAATTTATAATAAAATAATTACGTACCTGGAAAATTGATGGAAAATTTTCTGGAGAGTACATGGTTTATATAATTGGACGGTAATATTTGGAACAGCACATATAGTCCCGTTTACCAGCACTTCCGAAGCAAGAAAGAAAAATTGGTTATGCGAGTTGTATAGGAACATCCAGATATATGTAAAGCGCACGCAACGAAGAGAAGTTTATTGTGGGGGAATGAAAATACCTGGCATCCACAAATCCACATGGAAATTATAGTCACCAGATAAGTAATAAATTTAATTTTAAGATGTGAATAAAGAAGTTGTTTTATTTTTTTGTATGTGAAGTTTCATGTCGATGTATTTGTATTTAAAATTATTTGATGGTATTTTGGAAAAATTCATTCCTCATATTAACCTAATCCAATCTTACTTAAGGGAAGTGGCTTCCCTTAAGTATTATTTCAGAAAAATTAATTTTAAAAACCCTGAGATGTTTAAGATAAAGAGTAATTTGTTAAAAAGAGTCTCATGTTAAAAAAGAATTTCTTATGCTACAAAGGATGTTTCATATTTTTAAACAAATTAAAACAAGTTTGGAATGCAAATCAATTATGTATTAAAAACAATAATAAGTTGCATTATTGAAAAGTTAGAACCTAAATTGAAATACACAACATTTAAATTTTTTTATTACTGAGCTAGCTAATGTAGGGGCTTCTTCTTCTTCTTCCTTCTGTATTTAGCAGGGTTCGGAGTGATAATTATCATCGATAATTATCAAGATAATTATCAAGATAATTATCTTGATAATTATACCTTGATAAATATCTTGATAATTATGAAAATCCACATTAACTCTAGTTGTACTTTGTATTATTAGCGTTTTCCACTGGACTGTCCTTTCGCACTCCAGTGCACTTGAGCGTAAGTTCGGAACGCACCCTCGTATCCGACCGAACTCACCGAACACAAATAACCTCAAAATTTGTGTCAAAACTGAAAACAAACGTGTTCGTTCGTATGTTAAATTAAAATTTAAAAATAATATACAAAAATGCCGAGAATTAAAGATTCCGTGTGGAGCCAATATGTGTGTATCAAAACAAAAAACAGTGGTATGTGGGCAAGGTGCCGGAAGTGCAAAAAGGAAATGCAAGGCATCCTTAATAGACTTAAAAAACATTCAAGTATATGTAGTCCATCGACAGATACACCAACAGCGGCAGTATCTACTAACTTACAACCTGCAAATAATTCGTCTACGCCTGCAACTGCATCACAACCACAACAGTCACCAGCGACAGATTCCAGTAAACCAAACATAATTCAAACCAAGCTTGCAATTACAAAAAATACAGAGGTGATAGCAACTACAAAAGATTACGAAGAAAAAATTGATCTACAGATTGGAAAATATTTTTATGCCACTAATACAGCATTTAATCATGTGGAACACGAAGAATTTATAAAACTTTGTACACTGCTTCGGCCTGGCTACAAGCCTCCATCGGTTTATCAAATTGGTAATTCAATATTAAATAAAGTTCATAATGAAGCTACACAAGAAACAAGAAAAAAGATTAAGGGACAAACAGTCTCTATGTCGTTGGATGGATGGAGCAACATTCACAACTGTCCATTAGTTTGCTCAAGCATCACCACCTCATGTGGTGAATCTATTTTAATTGACACGGTGGACACACAGAGCAATCCACATAGTGCTGATAATTTAAGTGTAGTTGCAATGAATGCTATCAAATCCGCCCAAGAAAAATTTGATATTAAGATAGGCAGTTTTGTAACGGATAATGCAGCCAATGTGCAAAAAATGAGAAGAGATCTGGCTGAAAAACAAAAAACAGATTTTGTTCACTATGGTTGTTCCGCACACATTTTGAATCTGCTTGCCAAAGATTTAGAAATGCCTACAGTGACATCGTCGATTATGAAAGTAATAAAATATTTTCGAAATAAACAGGTTCCATCTGCTCTTTACAAAAATGCAGGGGGTAAAAAATTAGTTCTTCCCTTAGAAATTCGATGGAATACTATGAATGATTCATTGCAATCATATCTTGACAACAGAGGGATATTAGTGCAAGTTTGTCAAGACCACAAAGAGTCGATAGACAATGAAATTATTAAAATTGTGAATGATTCTCACATAACAATGAATTGTGTTGATTTGCTAAAAATACTTTCACCGATTGCAGTGGCTTTGGACAGAATGCAAAGAAACGGAACCACTATAGCCATAGCTGTAGAAATATGGAATGTACTAGAAAATGATTTAGCACATCAGACATCAACTGTAAAAAAAGCATTTCTGGCGAGAAAAAAAATGGCTCTGTCTGGAGAGCACTATGCAGCCAACATGTTGGATTATCGATTTTTAGGTCGAAATCTGGGTAATGCTCAAAAAAAGGAAGCTTATGAATATATAACAGCAGCTGACAAAAACTTCACTTCCTTCATAATGGCATTGGTTGCCAAAACTCTTCCTTTTCCAGAATATATGTTTGGGGCTCAGTTCGTAATGACCAGTCCATTATTATGGTGGAGGTCAATGATTTTAGAAAATGAAAAAGATTGGCCAGATAAGGAAAAATTTTTGACTTTTTGCGAAAAGCTTTTAACTGCTACAGCCGCCACAGCGGGGCTTGAGAGGCAGTTCTCAACATTTGGCTTGGTTCAGTCTAAACTCCGCAATAGATTAGGCAACGAAAAAGCTGCCAAACTTGTCTTTTTATTTAAATATTTTAATCAAAACCCTGAAAATCGAAAGAATGATTTGACTTGGATAACTTCTCCAGTTCCTCAATCTGAGCTGCCTTCAACATCTACTCCCACAATAATTTCAGTGGAAAATGATTCGGATGAAGAAGACCATTAAGGGCATTAAGTAATTTAACAAAGACTTAATATAAAGACTGATTTTAAAATAATAAATAATTTCCTTAACATGGTTAGAATGTGATACTATTATTTATTTTGTATTTTGTTTTTTGTTTAAGAAGTTTGGAATATTATTTTGTTTAACATATTATTATTTTAATTTTATACTACTAAGAAAAAGAAATTTTGAATTTATTTATTTTTTTATTTCATATTTAGTTTTATTCATTTATTTTTATTTTTGTAGTTTCAAATAATAAAAAAGTTGATATAAATGCCTTTCTTATTTTTATACACAACATATTTGAACTGAAAAAATAATTTGTAAGTAAAAATATAACGAAAATAAGTTGTCTGTCAGTATGGATAATTATCAGATAATTGTCAGATAATTATCCGATAATTATCTGATAATTATCAAAAAAAATAATTATCTTGATAATTACGAACCCTGGTATTTAGGCATGGTTGCCTGTTTTTCTTCGAATCTTTTGCCTCCATTTAGTCGTTTGGAAGGTTGTCACTCCATCGTTTTCGAGGTCTTCCGATGCTCCTTCGTCCTGATGGTGATTTATCCCTTGTTATTTTCACAATTCGTTCTTCCGTCATACGATCAATGTGTTCGTTCCATTTTTTCTTTCTATCTAATACCCAGTCATTGATGTTATCTATCCTACATATTTGTCTGATGTCCTCACTTCTTTCTCTATCTATTAGTGTTTTTCCAGCTATTCTCCGCACTATTTTCATTTCTGTTGTCTCTAGTATTCTTTTTGTTTTTGATGTCTCGGGTCGGGTTTCTGCTGTATAAGTTAGTATAGGCCTAATTGCAGTCTTGTAGATGTAGGGGCATTTTTGTTAAATTAATTAAAATTAAAATGAACAGTGATTTAAGTAAAAAAATAAAAGAGTTTCAAATAGTTAAAAAGAAAAGAGGAGCAGGAGAAAAAGTTTTTAAATGGTAGGAATTTTTATAATTAAAATTCTATAATCACAGCAATATATTTAAAATTTTTACACACAATACAGGGTGATGAAAAGTCATGTGCAAATCTACATTTGCAAAAATTTTTACGTTTTAAATTATTTTCCGTTAAGAAACATCAAAAATCAAATATGTAATAAAATATCATTAAAGTCCTTGATTTTTGAGTTTTTTTTTATTAACGCCATGATTTCTATCAAGCTTCTGTAAAATACGTTTAAAAAAAATTAGCGAAGCCGGTCACCTGGACTTTCCGATATTCCTGTTTATTTGATTTTCCATATTTTGTTATGGCGAACCAAATATAAATGTAACAAGCCAATAGGAACAGCAAAGTGCTTAAATTGCATCAAAGTTATAAAGATAATAAAAATTTACATTTAAACCTAATCTTGCATTAGTAAATTCGTGACATTTTTTTTAAATCTCTATAGAATTCTGTAATATAATTTTAATTTAAGAACACTTTGCAATTATTATTTTAGAAATTATTTTAGCCTTCATAAAAATCATCATGTTAATACAAAAAGTAACAAATAATCGAATTTTTTCATATTTCTTAACTGCAACTCAGTTAAACATGAAAAAACCAAAGGGAAGATTGAAATGTACGCAGCAATCAGAATTACAAAGGAAAAACTATTATTAATTATTTGAAAAAAAAAAAATAGTAAATTGAATGTGAATTAGCATTTCTTTTTATTTCTATGGAATATTTTATAAAAATTTTATTTTTAATGCGATATAAACCTTATTTTAATGAATCTATTGTACACAGGGCTGATAAATGTCATGTTAATAAAATACTCAAATATCCCCGATTTTTATTAATTGTAATTATTTGTTAGAAAAAAGATATAATCAAAAAAATTATTTGATTTAAATCAGCTCAACGCAGACCTAAATTAAAAGTCACTAAAGAATTCTATATAATTTATTTAAAAAAATTGGAAGTGAATTTACTAATTTAAAGTTCAAATATTAAACTTTATATTTTTCCACTATAATTAATGTGGCTGCATTTACACCTTTTAAGGTTGTCATAAACTGTTTGACCCTCCGGCGGGCGCGCTTGCGGCTAAATGCCGCATATTTCAGATTTTAGCTCGTAACTATTGTAGTTTAAGACTCCCACCAACGTGCTTCTAGGTATTTGTTTTCAATAGTGTTGACCCTCCCCTCCAAAGCCGATTAGCCATTATTTCGGTCCACATCAGTTGCAATCTTGCGTTTGAGTTGGAGTGTGTAATTTTCGCGGCTAATTTGCCGCGGCGCGCCTAGTCGTGTAAGTATAATATGATATTTTAGTATTTTGTTTTTTTACAAATAAAAATATGTTTTGGTGCTTTTTATTGTGTCTCTTATTGATGTCACATATTACGTGTGTACGTGGATTTTTAAGTGTTTTAGCTGCCGTCGTTATAGATTTTCTAATTTTTATTGCAGGTCGAAAAATGCTTTGAGCCCGGAGGAGTTAGAAAAAGCATTGGAAGAGGTAGTGAACGAATTAGCAGAAGAAAGGTCTACGATACAAAATCAAAGGGAAGAATATAGTAACGTGATTGATGAAGAATTTGATAGCGAGTCAGAATCAGAGCAAGAAGTAATTGAGAGGAATGACTACAGCAGTGATTCTGAACAATCAGCAGATGACGGGGTTGAGGTAATCGAACAAGATGAAACTTATCGGTTCTTTATTGGAAAAGACAATGACACGCTCTGGATTAGTCAGCCTGCTACTTCAGGTAAAGTGAAAGCAAAAAACGTCATAAAAATCCTGCCCGGTCCAAAAGGAAATGCTAAACAAGCAAAATCTGATGAAATGATTGATGATATTGTGACATACACCAACAATGAAGAAAAACAAGAAAGAGATACCAATGGAATTTTTGCCTAACAAAACCAGACTTGTGAACTCTCATCTTTTTGGATTCCAAGAAGAGTTCTGTCTTACTTCGTCCATTCCAAAGAAAAACAAGGCTGTTATATTTCTGTCCACAATGCACAATACCCCAGATGTGGATGCAGATTCAAACAAATCGTTGGTAAATTTAGACTACAATGCCACAAAAGGGGGTGTTGATACCGTGGACCAAATGAGTGCGTCATATAGTACATCTAGAATTGCAAGAAGATGGCCTCTCGCTGTATTTTTTAAACATCTGGATATAGCTGGAATAAACGCCCACGTTATATTTAAATTTAACAATTTGGACAAGAAAGATAGAAGGCGGGTATTTTTGAAAAAAACTATCACTTGAACTGATGAAAGATCAGTTGACACAGAGAGCTCTGATGCAATCGCTGCCTAAAGAGATTTATTTCTTTTTGTCCAAGTACAGAACTGAAGAAGGACCTGCGAGAGATCAAGTGAAGGCTGGCATTTGTTTTATTTGTGGCAGTCACAAAAACAACAGAACCAAACAGGTTTGTAATAACTGTGGAAGAAATACTTGTAAAAGGCATAGTTCCATACACATAAACTGTCTGAAATGTAAAGAGGGGGAAATGGAAGTAGAATAAGATGTTGATCTAGATGTTTGTGCTCTTAGAAGTCCTATTTGTTTATATAAGAATATTTGGAACATGTTTTTTTTTATTTACTAAAAATTTTGTGTTAATTCAAGAAAAATTTATTTATTTATTGATATACATATATTTTTGTTTCATTTACTAAATAAATTTTAAAATATTGAATGGCATTTTTTGTACAATTTGAAAAATAAAATACTTTGCGGCAAAATAGCCGCGGCGCGCCCGCTCGTGGAATTTCGAAAGGCGCGCCCGCCGGAGGGTTAATGAGAAAAATGACGACAGACATTGTTTAACTACACCTTATCCCGAACGTCATGTACAAATTGAAGAAATTTCGTCAACCGAAAAAAGCTATGTAACAAGCTTCGAGTACAGGCAGCAAAAAGAAAATTGTTTTGCAAACATAGCAGTGGAGAAGACTGTAACTCGGAGAATGTTAATATAAACACATCAACTGGCGATGCGCTTATAGCAACAGATTCGTACGAGGGGATAGCGGCGATGAATATGTTCCGCAGTCTGAAGATACATCTGACAGTGAGACAGATAACGACTCTGATGGTTCTTTTTCTAAAAGACTGCTTAAAAAGGCAAAAGTGGGTAGTAACACTGGGGATCAACAAAAACCTAACAGCATAAATGTTGTGGAGGAGGGCCGCAAGGATGAAAAATTTAACCATAAAAGAAAGGCAAGTACAATAATCGATCGAAAACTGAGAATAAATCTATCCACTTTAATATTACGTGAAGCGTAATGCCCTCAAAAATTATTATTATGCTCCTCAAAATTGAAAATATATAATATACTCTATTCAAGCTAGCGACGAAGCGAAAAAAAGAAACAAATGCGCCCTCAGACACTGTTATTGGCTAATACCAAGACTTGGTCAAATTGTGTACATTGTCATTGGCTAACGGCGCATTTGTTTGTTTACTGTCACTTCATCGCCATCTTAATTATAATATAGTAATTTTCACTTCTTTTCTTACATGCTAAGAATTTTTTTGTAGAAAACTCAGTGTGATAACAACAGTAAGGATAAAAATTATGATTCTGATGTCGACAACATAAGTACCGATGGTTCAGATTTAGAAATAAAGGTAAGGACTTTTTCAAAATGAATTTTGCTATTTCTATTATTCTTACGACAAAACATCATTTAAATTTCCTTAAATAGATGCAAGATAGAATTATTATCCGCTCACTTAACGGCAGTTTTCCGGCGTCAGTTGGAAAAGCTACTTAAGTAATCGATAACAGAAACAAACACATTCTCCACACTAACTCCGGCCAACACAAACCAAAATTCGGAGATCCAAGAAGAGGTGACACTACAGCAATTTTTTTAAATTTTAATTCATTTAAAATATTGTCTTTAAATAAGTACTGCATTCGGGAATGAAACTAACGAAACGAGTATGGAATAAAAAGGATCACTGCTTTTTTTGTGACACTGATGTTATGAAGTTTTCACGACATGTTTTAAGACATCACCAATCTGAAATAGAAGTGCAAGAAATTTTAGCGTTTAATGTACGAGACAAAAGAAGGAAACATCTTTTTAACAAGTTGAGGAATAAAGGAAATTTTTTGAAAAGTTTTGTTAATCAAAATGTTGTACCAGTAAGGAAACCTGCATTTGGCAATCTAGAGCCACCAAATACATCCACATTTCTTCCGTGTAAATACTGCAACGGATTTTATAAAAAAAAAATATCTTTACAGGCATGTAAAGAAATGTCCCCATAACAGCGATGATAAGACCGTAAGAATCAATGCATAATCTGAGGGCCAATCTCTGCTTGCTGCCTATAACAAGAATGACAATTTACGAAAAGAAATATTTCCTACTATGAGAGCTGATACAATATCTTTTACAGCAAAAACGGACCCGTTAATTTGTGCTGTGGTAAGAAGATATTTGAAAAGCCACCGTGATAAGCAGTTCCGATTAGTTGCCTCACGCAAAATGCGGCAACTAGCGGCACTGCTTATTGAAATAAAGAAAAAAATCAAAGTTAAAGGTTTATTGAATGCACTAGATCCATTAAACTTTGATACAATTGTGGAGTGCACAAAAATAATTTGTAAGTACGACGCTAAAACTGAGACTTACGGTGCTGCGTCAATAGCAGCTCACATGGGTACTGAATTGAAAGATTGCATTGATGTGACCTGTAACATGTCAATTAAAAGGCACAGCCAAGATACTGAAGTTACAAAAAAGTTTAAAAGTTTGAAGGAACTTATTGTCAGTGAGTGGCGCTGGAGGTCTCAACTATAGCAAAACAATGATTTACAACAAAAAAAGTGGAATAAACCCTCACTTATTCCACTAGCAGAAGACCTTACGTTATTAAAAGCGTATTTACTTGCAGAAGGCGAAAAATGTAGAAATGCGCTAAAATTCAATCCACACGATGAAAAGGCCTTCAGGGTTTTGGTAGAAATAAGTTATGTGCAACTTCTTCTACTGAACAGAAGAAGAGTTGGCGAATTACAGAGGATGACTGTAATTACATACACTACTAATATTAATAATCAAAGCTCAAACGAGTTTGATGGCTGTATTAGCGAAAGCGAAAAAGTTCTTATTAGATCCTTCAAAAGAGTTGTAATAAGGGAAAAACGAGGACGAGGTGTTCCCGTTTTATTTACAGAGGAGATGGTGAAAAATACAGATTTGCTATTGCAACTTCGAGATAATTTTGTGCGACAAAAATATATATATTTATTCGCAAATACGAGGTCTTCAACCAGCATTAGCGGAACGAAAGCAATTTACAAGCATGTGAGGCTTGCTGGTGCAAACAATGCGGCTGCTCTCACATCTACTAAGTTACGCAAACATCTTGCAACCATGTCTCACGTAATTAACCTTGGTGAACAAGATTTGGAGCAACTAGCAAATTTTATGGGACACACGTCTGAAATACACAAAACTTACTATAGGTTACCAAATGATGTGTACCAAACGGCAAAAATTTCCAAGTTGCTCCTGCTTAATGAAAGAGGAGAAGCCGCATAATATAAAGGAAAGCGTTTAGACGAAATTCAACTTGATTTAAGTGCAGTAGAAGAAGACAATTCAGATGATGATAATGAGATGAATGATGCCATTTAACAACGTACAATGGGCGAGACAAATGAGAATCAAGTGAGTATTATATTGCTTATTATTTCGATATTTTAACAATTTTTCTGTAATTATTAGGAACAACCACATTCATCAAACAGTAAGAATCTATTAATGAACGAAGTAAGTAGATATTTTCAATTTGTATCAGCTAAATTATTTATTCTTTACAACTACACGCTTCCCAAAAGAAGAATAAGCGTATTTTGGAACCATGGACAGACAATCAAAAGGAAGTTACTCTTTCTTATTTTAAGAAACACTTGAGAAAAAAAATTCCGCCAAAAAAAAAACGAATGTCTTCAATTGCAAAATGAAAATCCTAGTCTATTTGCAAACAAAAGTTGGGAAAAAATTAAGATATATGTTGTAAACACCTATAACAAGGGCAAGTAAATCCCCTTCGACATTGATTTAATTAGGTTACCCATTATTACCCATAAACCAGGGTCACCCTTTGTATTTCTACAATCTTTATGTTAATGGAACGAAAATCTGAAGTAATAGCAACTTTATTTTCTTAAATAAATCATTACATTTTTTCTGATGAATTTTTGTAGAACTTGAAATTCTTTAGTCAATCATGTTATCATGTAGAAAAACTTAGAATCAGAACATCAACTATTTCATGGAAATCTGTTTTGATTTACTGTATCTCTTTTATTGACCAGTTTTACCAAAAAACGTTATTTTGAGCTACTTACAATGGTTTATTGGCACTAAAGTAAAGAAGAAGAAATAATCTTTTATTCTAGATCATGAGAAGGCTTTCGTTCTATTTCAAATTGTGTTGAAAAAGTTTTTCGAAATTCGGGTATTTTTGTGTTAAACTTAAACGTGGAAAAGAACACAATACGTGGCGAAACAAAACAAATTAATTTTGAGAAATCAAATGTTTTATTAATTATGCTTAAGAAACACATACAATTCAAAATTACGGAAATTACACACAAACAAAAATTACAAAAACTGCACGTAACTATGCATTGTTTTGTTTTCCGTGTTTTAAATTCGACGAAAAGTATCCTATTTTAGGAACAATTTTCAAGAAAAGTTTCAACAGCATGGTAGTCTTCTCATGATATAGAATAAAAGGTTATTTATTCCTCCTTACTTTAATACTAAATAATTTTGTTCTTATCAAACAAATGGTTCTGAAAACCGACTTCAAATGAAGCTCTATAAATGACACAATATGACGTCTTTTCTTAGGAAAAGTGTTTACTAAAAGTGATATACAGTTTAAACAAAGACGTTGCTTATGACATACTTAGTTGAAAGCGGAGAAGATCTTTCAGCGGATTTAAATGCGAAATTCATGACCTATTCCCTTGGGCTAATCTTTTAACTTTTTAATAAGGTTTTCTACATGATTGAATAGAGAATTATAGTTCTACAAGAATCAGAATAAAAATGTAGTGTGCTATTTAAGAAAACAAAGTTGCGTTCGCTTCCAGCGAAACGAGAATTTCATTTCTTTTACATCTTTGCTGTTGCCGCATTATTTCTTATTTTTTCCTTTGTTCTAGGTTGCTCTACCGGAGTATTCCTTTATTCTCCTCCTGGTATTAGCGGTGTCATCTCGACTGCTCTACCAAATTATTTCCTATTTTCCCTCTTAGAGCAGACATCTCGGCTGCTCTACTGACTTATTTCTTATTTTCCCTTTGGTATTAGTGCTAACATCTCGGCTGCCTTGTCAGATTATCACTTATTTTCCTTCTGATATTAACGCTGACTTTACGTCTGAGATTAGCGCTGACATGTTGGCTGCGCTACCGAAGTTTCCCCTATTTTTCTTCTTGTAGTAGCACTATTTTCCGTCTGGAACTAGCGCTGACATGTCGGCTACTCTACCAGACTATCCCTTATTTTCCTTATAAAATTTATTGCTCACATGTCGGTTGATCTACGGGATAACTCCATACTTTTCTTCTAGTATTAGCGCTGACTTTCCTTCTCAGATTAGCGCTGACATCTGAACTGCTCACCGAATTATTTTTTATTTTTTCCTATGGTATTACTTCTGCCATCTTGGCTGTTTTACCGCATTATTTCTTATTTTTTCCTTTGTTGTCGATTGCTCTAGCGGAGAATTCCTTATTTTCGTCCTGGTACTAGCGCTGACTTTTCCGTCTCGAATTAGCGCTGAGCTCGGCAGCTCTACCGGACTATCCCTTATTTTCTTTTTGGTATTAGTGCTGTCATCTCGGCTGCTCTATCAAATTATCCCTTATTTTCATTCTCGCATTAGCGCTGACATTCATTGCCAAGTCATGTTATATTTTCCAACTTGACTTGCTTTTAGTAGCAGACATTAAACGATCGAAGACATTTAGCCCCCAATCCAGAAGGTCGTGAGAAAATAATGTTTTATTTGCCTATTGCGTTAAAGATATCGGTGTTGAATCTAAAACAAAATCACTAGGTCGTCATAGATAAATTATTTGTTTACAGTTTACAATGTTTTTTCAAATGGTGCAGTAAAATTATTTCGTGGCGGAACGGTTTTTTGGGTTTTCTTCGAAATTAAAGAGTAAAAATTTTTAAAACAGAGTTAAAAATGTGCCGTTGTCGCAGTAGATGCAAGAAACGCAGTCGATCTTGTACGTCAAAACGAAGACGATCTTGTAAAAAGGGGCGCCGTAGCTGCAAGAAAGAGCGCCGTTTGTCTTGCAAACCAACCTGCTCTCGTGGTCAGATGACAAGAAACCCATTCTTGAACTTCCTACGACAGTTTCGAATACGACATTGTGACTGGCCGGCTAAGAAAATAGCAGTTGAAGGAGCTCGCTGTTGGTGTAAGATGTCAGCTTGCGGAAAAAAAAAGTATGAGATGCAGGCAAAGAAGTAGCTGTGGCAGAAAGCGCAGGAGAAGGAGCTGCGGGAAGAAACGCAGAAAGATGTCTTGTTGTCAAAGAAGCGCAAGAAGAGGCCTTGTTGTCTAAAGAAGAGGCGTACATGTTCTCGTAAACGTCGTTGCCCTTGTGCAAAAACTCGGCGGCCGAAATTGAAGTTCATGGAAGATGAGAAGTAGCTGTGGGAGAAAGCGCAGGAGAAGGAGCTACGGAAAGAAGCGCAGAATAGATCTTGTTGTCCAAGGAAGAAGAGGCGCACACGTCCTCGTAAACGTTGTCGCTTTTGTGCAAAAGCTCAAGCGGCCGAAAGTGAAGCTTTTATTTTACAAGCGCTGGAGGACCTACTACTTCTGTATGTTCTTCAAAGTGTTTTTTTAGAACATTCCAGAAATATTTCTTTTCCTATAGATAATATCCACAATGTAAACTTTTTTGGCAAGTATTTTGGCTTCGCACTTGTACAATCTTGAATAAAATTTTAAATGTAAATTGCTTTTCTTCTATACTACGTTTTTGGGGCTACTTTGAAAATACTACAAAAATAAGGAAGAACTTAACAAAACGGTATTTCAAAATATTCTAGCACTTTTTGACAGTTTTTTGATAAACTTCAAACATGGTTAGTCAAAAATTCATATCTTTGGAAGATTTAATGGTTGAAATTGTCAATATGTATTCTGTATAAATTTGTGTTCTGAAGATTCAGGAATAAATAATTCATCCAACATTTAAGCGAAATGGCTTCACATAAAATGAAATTACTAATACTGTTCTGTAATAGTAAAATAATGATGCAGGTAAATGATAAACTTTCGATTGAAGCATCGAATAATTATCTGCGTTGATTCGTCAAAATTGAAGTTTTTTGTGTTACATAGAACCGAGAGCTCCCGTTAGATGTTACACTGTTAGTGAACTATACGTACATGGTTCGCTTCTGAACTTACAACGCCTGTCAAATTCTAAACTAAAATAACATTTTAAATTAATTATAAATTATGGGTGAGAGGCGTGATCTGAAAAAATAAATCTATGCGCAAGGTCACAGAAAATGTAACAGAAAGATGTAGATTTAACTTAACTTTAAAATTTGTGTTAAGTAAACAAAGTAAACCAATTTTAAATACATTCTTTTTATCGGTTTCAAAATGCAACGGAATGCTTTAGATAAGGGAATTCTGTACTTTATTATTAAAAGTATTAGGTAATGTGTGTATTTTAGGTACAAAAAAAATTACAGAACATTCGTATGTGCGTGGCGCAGGTTTAAGAAGTTTGGTTATAATAAACTAAAATCTACATCGAACATTGAATATGTTTTACATTTACCAGTACAAACTATAATGTTTAATCTTCTAGTCAGTAGGTACAATCTTAAAATTTTATCTATTGATTCATATAATCTGCAGTAGGTAGATATAGAGACTCCAACATTTCATGAAAAAATAGTTACGAACATACTGGTTTGACTAAGCATAAAATGGACTTTGATAACGCTCGAGTACTCGCCATAGTACCTCATTACTTCCCTCGTATCATACGTTAAGCTATTTAAATTGAGAAACAACCTAACAACATAAACAGAAAGTATTGTTTTAGACTCAGTAAAGCTTGGACTCCAATAGTTTATCCTCTAAGGACTCGTAAGCATCATCGATCTCACGATCATGCTCCACCGGCTCCGTCTCCGCCTAACGGTGATAGCCAATCAGAAATCCGCTGTTCTGTCAGACTAGCTCAACGGAGTTTAAATGCCTCCGCATCCTGGATTTGAATTCAGTGCTCTAGTTACTCTGAAGATGCAAGCTGCAATGGCAAAATAGCACTAATAAATAGTTTAATGTTCAGTTTTATTTCAGTTATTAGAGCGAAGAAAACAAACTTTATTGGAAACTTCGCTTTGCGAATATTGCGCTTGTAACAAAGCTGTTAGACTACTTCTATAGCGAAGCGGAATTAAAAAGTAGAGCAAAGAGCAGAGTATCGATGAAAAAGGCGAATGCACATAGTGAAAGATGATTTAATAGCGGCGCTAATGTCTTCGCAGTCCAGTGACGTATCGTTCCGGAAGAGCCTTTTGCTAAACTGCAATTTAATTTTGTGAACAATATAATATACGAAATAATTACATAAAATACACACAGATATTTAAAATTTTATAAATAAGAGTAATAAAAAGTGTGTATTTATTTTTGCCGAATCCTGCCTTATGAGTTATCCAGAGTAATTCAACTTCTCCAGAACCTTCATTTCAGAGAAAAATTGATCCGTTACGCAGCGGCCGCTACAATTTTCCATAAAAATAAGCAAAATTTAATGTTTACGGTTTGTGTATATGATTGGGACATAATCCGTCGATAGCTGGCAATCCCACATCAGAAAAAGGAGAAGAAGTAGAAATGATGATACAAGAGCTACAACTAGAAGTGGAGAACAAAGCAAGGAATGCCCCGACATATCAAGGTAGAGCCGGAGCGTCGACTAACATAGATGCGACGTTAGCCAATGGAAACGCACATGGAAGAGTCATGGACTGGAAGGTACATGAAAATCAGACCATAAGCGATAAATCAAGAAAATCTTATATATAACGGTAGTAGTGGTAATATTATAATAATAAATAAAAACAGCAAAAAAATTGTACTAAGTTATTTAAACTTAAAATAAGTGAAATTTAAAAGTGTTGTGAATGTTGATTAGTCCCCCAACTTGTAAATATGTCATTAGACTAAGTTACTTTTAAATTACACCATAAATATTGTGGTTGTTGTGTGTGTGGCTAGGAAGGGGTTTAACATTACAGTCATCTTGTGTCATTTGTAGTTCAGCTGATAGAAGTAAGTGTTACTAGTTTGTAATTTTGCAACGTTTTACTATTTTTCTTTTTTAGTCTGAACAGCCGAAAACATCTAGCCCTCCAGTCAAGTCAGACAGTACCTCGACAAACTTGACAGATCACATAGGAATAATACGCGAGAGAAATAATCAGGTAATTCATACAGGATAAGTTGTTTTTTGCAACACTTAATATGAAAATATTGTGTTTTATAGATTCAGCCGATACAACAGGACCGCCAGATTCCCTCAACTTCTACTCATACTATATTGAATAGTGTAAGTGTGCTCTTATTTTTAATATATTAAATGCTAATATTAATTATTTCTATAGACTCGCTTACCACAAGACCGACAGATTCCTTCAAATTCAGCTTTAATAAGTCAACGCGGTGGATATCAAAATTTGCAAAATACGGATTTTAACTATCTTATATTAGAAGGTGAAACATCCAGAGAAATTAAAAAATTTAATGCTTTAGCTCGAAGTCTTACTTTCAACTTCAGACCTGTCGCTGGTACTGATAATCCACTTACGTGGCTAGAGGTAGAAATAAAAACTTTTATTATACTGATACGAATAAGATCAAAAGCTAAATCAAATTTATTCTTACAAAATTTTTAATATTTTTCAAGCACTTTTCAATAATGATGAAATGTATTTATCAATTCCAGCTTTACTTCGTTAAAGTCCATATTTAATGAGTATCTGTATATAAAATACTTAATCACTTTAACAATTTCTATTTATTTAAACCTTATACGTATTTCAGCATGTTAACATGCCATTGTCAAAGGTTATATGAAGGTAAACAGTTAGCGTTGTTATAGCAATAGAACTTTTTTACTTATCTTGGTAATCGTCTGCAGATGACTTGATTTCTTATTCCAAAACGTCCAGTAGAGGAGAATTTAAGAGGTCAATTTGCTCATTCATTAACGGTACAGTTTTTAAATGTTTGTGAATTTCAAAAGCTTCTAGTATATCTAATTTACGTTTATCATCACAAAAGTGTAAACATTTTATGGTGTTATTAGATGTCATTGAATGATTTTGTTCTAGTAAGTGTTTAGCGTAGTTGGATTTATGTGGGTGTTTGTATTTGTAACAACGTACGTGGTCTTTATACCTAATATCAAAATTTCTAATAGTCTGGCCTATATAAACCGAATTACAATGCGAACAATTTAATTTGTAAATGCCTGATTTTAACAAATCGTCTGTTTTTGATTTTGCATTAAACAAAGTATTTAAGATGTTCCTAGTTGTTTTAAAGCTTACTTTATATTTATTTGTTTTGTTTATAATTTTAGCAATTTGTTCTGATTTCTCACCAAAATATGGGATCGAAGCATATTTAATTGTATCGAACGAAGTTAGGATATTCGGATAAATTTTTTGAATGGCTAATTTATAATCTTTTTCTTTAATTAATGTATCAATAAGTTTAGTATTATAACCATTACTGTATGCAATTTGTTTAATAATTGAAATTTCTCTATTATAATTAATTTCATCTAAAGGGACCGTCAAAGCCCTATGTATCAGGGACCTGTATGCTGCTAATTTATGTGTTTTATGGTGACAAGAATCGTGTGGTATTGTAATGTCTGTTTGTGTAGGTTTTCTATAAACTGAGTACTCAAATTTATTAGTTGAATTAATTTTTATGTTTAAATCTAAAAAGTTAATGGACTTATTTTGTTCAGTTTCTAGTGTAAATTTTATGTTTGGGTGCAAGCTGTTAATAAAAATTAAAAATTCATTAATTAAATCAAATGAACTATTAAAACATGCTAAAATGTCATCAACATAACGAAACCAAAATATAACTTTCTCAGATTGATTTGATTCGAATATTTGATCTTCTAGATTTTCCATAAATATGTTAGCTAAAAGAGGTGAAATTGGACTTCCCATGGGTAAACCATCTTTTTGGAAATAAATTTTATTATTAAAAGTAAAATAATTTTGATTGGTGCAAAGTTCAAATAATTGAATCAACTCAGTCCGTTTTATTAACTCAACATTTTTGTTAATAAGAATATCATTTAACAAAGGAATACACTCTTGAGGAGGTATTTGGGACAACATATTAGTAACATCAAAACTAACTAGCTTGCTTTGTGGTGGTAAATGTAAGTTAGACAACTTTTTGATTAATTCGGAAGAATTTTTAACTGAATATTTTGGTTTATAATCAAAACTGGTAACTATATTATTTAGTATTTTTGCTAGCATATGGTTGGGTGCATTTATGTATGATACTACTGGTCTAATGGGCATGTTGGGTTTGTGTATTTTTAATAAACCGTATAGTTTTGGTGGTTGTGGATTTGGATTTATTATTTGTCTTTTTTGATAATCTGTTAAACAAACCTGGCAATTTTCTAATGTTTGTTTTAATTCTTTTTGATAATTTTTGGTAGGATTACTAGTTAAAGTTTTTAAGTTTGAATTGGTTATGAAATCATTAATTTTTTGTAAGTAAATGTCATTGGGTAATATAACTAATGTGTTTCCTTTATCTGCCTTGACAGAAATCAGATTATTTACTGAAATTTTTTCTTTAATCGATTTAAGTAATAAATTATTTTGATTATTTATTTTATTTTTTGATTTATTGGTATTGATTGACATCTCTTTCAATAAATTAGCAATTTGAAATTTTGCATATAGGAAATGTCTTTCTTTAAGAATCAGTTCAGAATTGACTGCTAAAATTTCTTTAATATTATTGGTAAATTTTGGAAAAGGGGCAAACTTAAAACCCTTATTTAGGAATTTTATCTGTTGGTCATTGAAATCTGTGTTTGATAAATTTAGAAAACGAGGATGAAAATTTATTATTGTGTCAGGTTTTGTGTGTGGTTGAAGTGCACGTGTGTGTTGCTCTAATCTGGAAAGTTTATTTTTCTGTATTGTGTATTTTTTAAATTTTATTCTACTAACCAATTCTCTAATGTCATTGTCAAATACGTCAAACTCAATTGGATGTAATTTATGAATGAGTTCTGTGTAAAGTACCTTTAAATAAATGTGCAAATTGTCTCTAATTCTAAACCATCTTTTTGATTCTTCTTTCAACCATCTTTGTTTAGCATTTCTGATTATCTTCTCAGTTATGCTGTTCTTGGTTTTGGTGGAGATATTAATGTAGTTTGGAATGAGCTTCTTTTTCTGACATTGTTGATTAAACCAAACGTTCTGTGTTGCTACACCATGTTTGATCATGATCTTCTTGTACATTTTAGCTTGTTCTTCTAACGAAGATGACATCACTTTATTTATCAATTCCAGCTTTACTTCGTTAAAGTCCATATTTAATGAGTATCTGTATATAAAATACTTAATCACTTTAACAATTTCTATTTATTTAAACCTTATACGTATTTCAGCATGTTAACATGCCATTGTCAAAGGTTATATGAAGGTAAACAGTTAGCGTTGTTATAGCAATAGAACTTTTTTACTTATCTTGGTAATCGTCTGCAGATGACTTGATTTCTTATTCCAAAACGTCCAGTAGAGGAGAATTTAAGAGGTCAATTTGCTCATTCATTAACGGTACAGTTTTTAAATGTTTGTGAATTTCAAAAGCTTCTAGTATATCTAATTTACGTTTATCATCACAAAAGTGTAAACATTTTATGGTGTTATTAGATGTCATTGAATGATTTTGTTCTAGTAAGTGTTTAGCGTAGTTGGATTTATGTGGGTGTTTGTATTTGTAACAACGTACGTGTTCTTTATACCTAATATCAAAATTTCTAATAGTCTGGCCTATATAAACCGAATTACAATGCGAACAATTTAATTTGTAAATGCCTGATTTTAACAAATCGTCTGTTTTTGATTTTGCATTAAACAAAGTATTTAAGATGTTCCTAGTTGTTTTAAAGCTTACTTTATATTTATTTGTTTTGTTTATAATTTTAGCAATTTGTTCTGATTTCTCACCAAAATATGGGATCGAAGCATATTTAATTGTATCGAACGAAGTTAGGATATTCGGATAAATTTTTTGAATGGCTAATTTATAATCTTTTTCTTTAATTAATGTATCAATAAGTTTAGTATTATAACCATTACTGTATGCAATTTGTTTAATAATTGAAATTTCTCTATTATAATTAATTTCATCTAAAGGGACCGTCAAAGCCCTATGTATCAGGGACCTGTATGCTGCTAATTTATGTGTTTTATGGTGACAAGAATCGTGTGGTATTGTAATGTCTGTTTGTGTAGGTTTTCTATAAACTGAGTACTCAAATTTATTAGTTGAATTAATTTTTATGTTTAAATCTAAAAAGTTAATGGACTTATTTTGCCCCAAATCAGATGAGTAGCGACGATCGTACTACTTTTTTACGTTGGCATGCCAATGAAATTCAGAATGGTTTTGTGTTTAATATGAAACGCGAGCTTGTAAAATATTGTATTTTAGATGTGCAGAGTCTGCTCCATGAATGCTTACGTTTTTGGAAACTTTTTTTAGCTGAAAATTCTGTAGACCCATTTCGGGAGGCAACAACTATCGCCACTGCGTGCAATCTTGTTTTTAGAAGACTTTTTTTGAACGACGATACAATAGGTTTAATTCCCCCTGGTGGATATAGGTTAGCGGATCAAATATCGCCATTAAATGGTTACTTTGGTTAGAGCACAACTCGGGGGTGTCTATTCAACATAGTGGAAAATCCTGGGAATTTAGGATCCCCGAGGGAATTTTAGTAGACGGTTATTGTAGGGAGAATAATACGGTGTACGAATTTCTGGGCTGCTACTGGCATGGCTGTGAATCTTGCTTCCCAAATCAAACCGAAGACTTTGAGGAAAACAAAAAAGACGCGCTATTTCTACGTCGTGAGGAAACCGAGGCTCGTGCAGATCGTATTAAGAGTTACGGATACACTCTAGTACAAATGTGGGAATGTTGTTTTAAAAATTTGTTAAAAACAAACGATGTAGCTCGGAACCATGTAAATAATCACGGTGTTTTAAAACACACACCTCTCGATCCCCGTGAAGGCTTTTTTGGGGGGCGTACCAATGCGGTTAAATTATATCATAAAACACAACACCCTGATGAGAAAATTATTATTACGATATTTGCTCATTATATCCCTACGTTAACAAATATTGTAAGTATCCAGTTGGTCATCCGACAATTCATGTAGGTCACGATGTTTGTACTCGCCTACCGATAAATACTGTTGAAGGACTAATTAAGTGCACAGTTTTACCACCTTCTGATTTGTATCACCCAGTACTACCTTGCAAAATGCATAAAAACCTTGTATTTATTCTGTCGTATATGCGGTGAAACACTAAATCAAGGTATCTGCACACATACCGAAGGGGAGCGTAGTTTTCTAGGCACCTATGTAGCAGATGAGTTGCGTAAAGCATTGTCACTAAATTACAAAGTTATGGAATTTCACGAAATTTGGGAGTATAAAGTTGAACAGTACGATAAAATCTCGAAAACGGGCGGCTTATTTGCGGGGTATGTAGATAATTTCTTAAAAATGAAGCAGGAATGTTCGGGGTGGCCAGCATCATGTGTCACTGAAGAAGACAAGGAAAATTATATTCGCGAATATTTATTGAGAGAGGGTATAATACTTACTAAAGAAAATATACGTAAAAATCCAGGCTTGAGATACCTTGCTAAATTGATGCTAAACAGTTTTTGGGGTAAATTTGGGCAGCGAGAAAACTTAATGCAGTCGTCTATAATAATAAACCCACAAGAGTTTTTTAAATTATTAACAGATCCCTCGGTAGAAATTCATTCTATGATTCCGATAAACGATGAGGTACTTGTTGTAAATTGGACCCGAACCGAGGATGATGTTAAACCTTTAACAACTGTTAACGTTGCCATTGCTGCCTACACAACAACACATGCTAGGTTAGAACTGTACAGTTATTTAGAAAAATTAGGCAAACGCGTGTTGTACTTTGACACTGACAGCATAATCTTTGTTCATAAACCTGAAACTGGTAATTTTCTAGGTCAAATGACCGACGAAATGGAACAATATGGGATTGGCAGTTACATAACGGAATTTGTAAGCGGGGGACCTAAAAATTACAGTTTTATTCTTTACTCTACAGACAAAAAATGTTATATTCAAATTTGTAAGGTGAAAGGTTTCAAAATTCTCAAATTATAAACTTTGAAAAAATGAAAGAAATGATATGTAACGACGATAATGGCCCATTATATGTTAATTCTGATCGAAAAATAGTCAGGACTGCGGCATACGAGGTCATATCAAGGCCTGAACATAAAATTTACAGAATTTGCTACAACAAACGCATGAGAATTGTGAATAGCTATGATACATTGCCTTACGGTTTTATGTAACAAACTTTTTCTACACTAGAGTATATGTACATTCTTTTACTAAAACCCCTGTTGTATAAAATAAATTTTTCATTTAAACTTTTTAATGTAACTTGGTAGAATAAAACGTTCGTAATAAAAATGTTAAAAATGTAGTTATTGTATATCTCAACACCATTTTAGTATAAATAACTTTTTAATTTAGGGATAAAATCAATATGTACCTAAATAATTGTAAAATAGAATTAATGTTTTAAAATTGTATGTATGTTTTATTGGTTATTTTGTTGTTACATTTTGTTATACATAAAATATTTATACTTAATATCAAATTAAATATATAATAATACTAATAAATCTATATGACAAATATCTAAAACAATTTTGTTATACCTATGTTATTATTATATTATTATTATTATCGTTATTAATTAAATTACTATCGAAAATATTTAAAAAGTCTAAAGTAGATACATTATTCATTTTTAAATTTAAATACACTAAAGAGTAATAACCACAAACGGTTGAAGTAAAACTTTGCAAAATTTTGGAATTGTAACGCTAGACTTTAGAATTGTTCGTTATAAAATTCAGGTGAAAACCCGTAGGAGCTCTTCCACGAGTCAAAATATTCGCCATAACCTTCCTTGTCAATGTAGAATGCACACCAATGCAGTCCTGCTTCTTTAGAAGAGTCCGTATTTGCAATAATACCGCAAGGTCTGCATATACGTTTGGGTAATTGATCAGATGCATACACACCTCGTTTCACATTCAGCGGACTCTGAATCGTCTGCAGAGCTTTCTGTATTTCGACAGTGTTCATTTTCACGTAACTAATCAGATAATATCATAACATTTTCAAGAGCACAAACGGGTGTTTCAATATCGTGGTGAAAGCATTGGACAGCTACTGTTTTTTTCCTTAAAAGAGTCAGCGAGGGACACCCAAGTTTCTCTAAAATTATAATGTTTCTTTCGGAGAAAGACAGCACTTTTTTCTTTTCTTCACCTTTAACGTAAATTGTTTTAAATTTTGTTGAGACTTGTCTTAGCAACGGTTCAAAGTATTCAAAATTTATATACCCACTATTCCAGAAAATTCCATGAAAATTATTTTCCAGGTAAAATATCTCACGTTTAGACGCTTTTGATAGCGGAGTTTGATCTTGTGGTGGCTTGAAAAGATAATGCCCCACTTTATAACCATCACTAGATATTATTGCTACTTCTTTAGGAATAAAACTTTTGTCCGCAGCACGAAATCCTTGAAGGTCAATCACAACCGCGCAACTTGTTCGACGCTCGAGGTACAACTAAATGTTTATTAACATTTTACAGTTTTTCAACTGCTGAAGTCCACCACTACATTTCTGTGTTTGTCAATCTCGATAACATTATCAAACTCAGCATAAACCAAACAGTTTACTGTAGCCGTTAAAGCATACTGAAAAGCAACTTCCATGCGCAAAGATCCGTTTTTAACTAAATTCCAATGTGTATTCATGTTGGCTGACATATCAGGTGTTAGATCAAAAGCCATTAGGCATTATCCTTGAGAATAATTTGTCCGAGAAATATCATTACCTGCATTGAGGAAATGAATACCTGTTCCAGAGAAAAGAGTGTGATAAGGTCGGACATACATTCCGTCTTTGGTGAAATCAGGCTGTAGTGGCTTGGAAGGTATCTGTTGACCATCCATGTATAAAGAGAAATAGTTGATTTTATGGTATTTTATTGCGTAGTCACCGTTAAATGCTTTATTTGAAACAAAACCGATAATGCATCGTTTTGGTAGTTGACCGAGAAATACGTTATCTAAAGATTTTCGCTGCACACCTGCAGGGATCGTTAATACTTTTACATCCGTTCTAGTTACAGGATACATTGCGGGTGTTGTTTCTAAAGTTTTGGTGTGAGCCAGTAGAATGCTAGGATTTATCTTCATTCTCCTTACAAGTAAACTAGCATCGGATATTTTTACTTTAAACGTAAAATTGCTACTCTTCATTAAACTAAACGAACCACGTGAACGAATAAACTTTACACGCATTTCAACGCCGTTAACGAGAAATTTTTCTAGATTAAATAGATCGGCGTGCACATGACCAATCATTTCACCTTGTTTGCTTTTTTCTGTAAGACTTTGCCTTTTAGCGAGGCCTTCGTTTGTAGCGTCTAGATCATCCATCTTTCCCGGTGTGTCATTGTACCATAACGAGCATGTTAAATGAGATTCTGAGCCGTAGTTTAGTAGAGTTTCAATATATGAACGATAAGCATAAGTATTGTTCGGAGGAGATACTAGTTTCTGATTTAAATATATCTCTACTTGATTAAAAAGAGTATGCAACCAGTTATTCGCCGGACCCACTATGTCGGTATCAGTAAGTGGGGTATTGTCTTGCTTTACTATTTTTGCAGTCACATAAATCATGGTCTGACTTAAGTCTAGATAATCACCTCCGCTCCCCGGTAAAAGAAATTCAATAGGTGCGTCATCAGTAATTGATGATAGAGGCTTGTAGAATACCCACTGTCCATTTTCTATGCTAGTTTGTGTAGATCGTAAAGCGAAGAGGTCTGGCTCGGATTTAATGCATTCACAGGAGCTAGCATGTAGGACCGCCATTTTTAGAAAGTTTAACCAAATATATCGGTATATTTAATCTTCGAAGAATTTTTTCTGGCTCGCGACGGTTTTTTAACAAGCCTTGCAATCGAATGAACTCCATTTACTTGGCGACTCCTTTTATACCCCGACCCCACCATTAAAGAGTCGATTTTTTCATCAGCTTTTCGTTTGAGATTTTTTCCAGCCTCTTGTATTCGGTCGCGAAAAGCCTCCTTAGCCGATCTGTTCTCTACTAAATCACCCAAGAAATTAGAACCGTAACGCTTCTTTACCAACAGCTCTAGCTCCGGTTTTAAGAAGGGTCAGTATGCTGCGAAATATACCGCCAAGGAAGCTACCAATTCCGTGGCCACGTTGATAAGGAGCACCTCTGTAAATTGCTCCAATTCCACTCCCAGCCTGTATAGCATAATACTGTTGATAAGGACAATCCATTATCTACGAATCTTCTTAAAGTGTAGTTTTAAATTCAGCGTACCAAACTCAAATGGCATAAGTTCACCAGTGTCTGTTCTTATATCTATCTCGATGTTTTCAAAATCTTTTCGCATGACAGGACTGTAGTGTGGGGGTGCAAATGTAACATCTTTATGGGACCCATAATTATAATTATCAGAAGTAATGTTTACAATGCGCATGAGTGATGACAAAACGTCGCCTACTGACTGCGGTTCCACAAGATCACAGTATACAAACATTTGCGATGGTAGACCCACCCATATATTTGCAGGGTGTGAGGGTATTGGGTGTGTCTAGTATGCTGATTAACTGCCGTAATAATATCTTCCACGCTCTCGTAATTTCCAGCAGAAATACGAACAACGTGCCATCCGCCTTTACCATAATAAAGTTCTTCAAACACTCCTTTAGTTCGACTAATTCTAACATGCTGATGTAGTTTAAATTTAGGTTTTGTTCTCTGCCCCACTCCCTTGCTGTATAGGTTATTCCAAACCTGTAGTACATTCTGCTCATTAACATTATTAGGTGCCATTTTAATGCTTGAATGGTACCGGTTATTGTACGATTCGATTAAGTCACTTAGTACATCCACATATCTATAGGAGTTAACATACGTGAAATAACGCCACATCCTCGCTTTCAACGTTCGGTTAAAGAGCTCAATTACGGCTGCTTTTACATCCGGATTATTAGTAACATAGAAATTAATTTCGCAATCTTTATAAAATTTTTGAACACTTTTAGCTATAAATTCTTTCCCTTTATCGGTTTGAAGGTTTATGGGGGTTGTACCGCAATATAGAAAGATTTCTTTAAAGGCATTTATAACTGAGGTAGCGGTTTTCAGTTTTAGCGGCTTCGCCCATGCCACTTTACTAAACACATCAATAACTGTTAAGATATAACTAACTCCATCGTTGTACTGCTTAAGATTTCTCATATCGCAAAGATCTGCTTGCCATAATTCAAAAATATTATTAACAATATATCTGTTCCTAGAGAAACGTTTGGTAACTGGTTTGTGAATAGTATACGCATCTTGTTTTTGTAACCATTCTTTTACGTCTCTGCTGGAGTGGTGCGCTTTAACTGAATCAACGAGTGCATGTGCTCCTGAATACCTAACAGGGTTTGCAGGGTCATAATAAATTCTGGTTAAATCCATATTTTCCTATTACAAGCTGAACCGCTCCCAACCAATATTTTTTGGAAGGGTACTGGCGGGATGCTTCGAAGATTTGCGTCTTTTGGTACCGCCGCCGCTGGAGGATATTGGTGTTTGTTGAAATTTATGGGGTCTGTCTGCCGATTTACTGGAGAGTGCTTCTGTGTCACCGTCGTACCCTTCCTCTAAACGTATTTTTATATGAGGTGTAGGTTTCGTGTCTGGAGTAGTAAATGATACATTCCTCCGTTTTGGGTTACCTATCAACTCGTGAGGCATGTTCATTTCTTTTAGCATAGAACCAAACTGCTCACACCCCGAAGGACTGGTTCCTTTTCGATGTCTTAAAGCATCATTTAAGAGATCCACTATGTTAGAACCTGGTATAATTTTGCCTTTTATACTAACAACGCCGTTGCTATCCCAATCGATATGACGTGAGGTATCCAGCCGTCGAATAAAATTGTCTGCTTTTTTCTTGTAGGTTTCGGGTACGCTATATAAAATTTCGTGTGGTGAGAGTCGCTCATGCTTTATATGGTCCTCTGCATCTGCATTTGTTGAAGATGACATGTGGTCCAATGTAATGTTAATTGGTTTACGTTTTTTATCGGCAAAATGAAGATATCTTTGCAATATTTGATTATATTCAACCCATTTATCGTGGTCCTCTACTTTAGAACTCAAAACCTTGTGCATGTCGTTATCCAGTTTTGACAAAATTTTAGGATCCGTATTTTCAGTGGTTGTTAGTCGCTGTATAAGCTCTGGAGGTACAATCATCATCTTCTTGGCGTGCTCCATAATTATTTAAACAACTTCCTAGCAATCCGGTGATAATCGGAGACAGAATGAGCGGGATTAATGCACCCCCTTTCTGTATGAGTAACTTCCGTTTCTTCGAAATCGATTCTTTTGGTTTTACTATAAGTCTGAGGATTTTCCTGTGGCGAGACAGACGTGTTTTCCGAGGTAGTGTTAAAGGTACTTTTCCTTTTAACGTATTGTAAATACATTCACAAACACAATGTATCTCTTTATCTCCTAGTTTTTAAAAGAGCCACGCGTTCTTTGTTTCCTAACTTAAGTAGTGCGCGCAGCAGTTCAGAATTATTGACTAACGTGCGGTGCATTATGTGTTAATAATGTTGAATAGGTTGGTGGATTTGCTTTTATACTCTTTTTTAGGTATATACACGTAACAAGCGCCATCTTCTTGATAAATTGATGTTCTGTATCTTAAAGAATCTGGAGTAGACTGTTTTAAATCGAATAATAAATACCCATGTGGCTTAGATGTAGCATCTTCGTAAGCTTCCCTCAAAAAGTTCGTATTTGACGGATTAATTTGACGTGCTAAGTGACGTATCTGTCCTCCATCTCTAGGATTTTTGAAACAAATAATATAATGTGCGTTGAGAGATATATCCCTCTGTCCTTTGCCTTGATGAAATATGTTCTGTGTTATGAAAAACACACTCAAATTTCGGTGATGACATCCCTTAGTAAATATATCCACCACCTCACTGTTTGCCTCTCTCATTAAATCATCAATAATAATTAAACTTGAATTAAGGTAGTTCTGTAGTTTTGGTCAAATCTTAAGAATTGCCCGAAATTAAAGTATGGTGTAAACATAACCTTCATAAACCGACTGGCAAATTTTTAAATCGATCCACCGTTTAGTTTGTGAGATAATTGCAGTTGAAAATGGGTCATTTTGTACGTGATGGCTATACCTAACACGTGAACGGATAGCACTTTGTTCACATTTTTTATTATAGACGCTAAACGGATCTTAAGATTTTTAAATAAAACCACTCATGTATGCAGTACTATTGTGGGATTAATGGGAAAAAGAATGGCAATTTTTGACCGTTTAGTTTCGGAGATATTGACTGATGAAATATATTAATTTTATTCGACACGGAACGGACACACAGTCAGCTGTGACAAAATGGCAACAGTGTACGCTACCCCGACTGATGGGCGCGTGGTTTAGTCCGGGAATGTGAAACGTGTTTTTTTCCTGGATTTTAATAATTATGGGAAGGATTTGAAATAAATTTATTCTCTCAACAAATGTAGTTTATTTAATTCGTTGAATAAATGAATAAATTAACTTTTATATAATATAAATATTATCCTGGACAATATTCATAACGCTCATACTTATAAAATAAAAATTCACGAATAAACTATATAATATGCATTGAATGCATAAATAATTTTTATAAAAATAATAACAATAAACTTTTTTTCAATCAACAAGTTGCAGGTTTGATCCAAAACGAAATTAAAGCTTCCTGCCGATCCTGAATTGCGCAATATCATGTAATATTGGCTCGCATATGTGCGACTGTGATATTTACATCGAGATTTGCATTGTTAAACCGATTTTTTTTTAAATTTATTACCAGACTTGCGTGTTAGTATGCCGTCAGTGAGTGAATCAAATTTGTCTTTTTTTTTTTCTTTAAAAATATAACTGCTCTTAACAAATAACTTCGCGTTGGCAGCAAAACGCAACAACAGTGTTTTAAAGAAAACTATAAAATAAAAAAAAAATTTTGGTTCCAAACGAGATTCGACCCCGCAACTACTTATGCAGTAAAAAAGCAGCACGACCGAAAACACCCGCATATCCATCTGTGCTATTCCGGAGTTCTGGTTTACACACATTTCAGCTGCTTGCATATTACAGCAAGTGCCATTTAACCTTGCAAAAAAAAAAACGATAAGTTTAAAAGGCGAGAAGCCGTTACACTCTCAAGCAAAAGCAAAGGTTTTTTATTACATTTCTAGTTTCTTTGCTGTATTTTTTATACGTAACCTAAATTATCGTTAATCCGTCCTCAAAGCAAACTGTTTCTAATCTTATGGCGCACGGCCTTTTAATTTGTCAAAAAATCCACAATTTTTCGTAAACCATAAATAAATTTACCTTCACTTTTTGGTAGAGTGTACCACACTGTCCCACAGCCAATTATAGCTAGTTTAAGTTACGACTACCGACGAAACAAAGCGTAAGTAGTCGAATCAAAGCCCACTAAAATTTGCAAGGTTAGGTGGCACATGCTGTACTAATACTCGAGAATTGCGGTGTTGCCACGATTAGAGCGCCGCTCTCTATACGTGTAGGTGACCTATCCATGCATAAGGTGTGAGTGTGTGAGTGTACAATCTCTGTCAAAAGTTTTTAACCGACAGCACCGTAGAAACATTGGATTTTACTGCACGCTGCGCTCGAAACTTTTACCTCGTACGTGTACATACAGAACTACCTTAAGACCATCAAACTGATCTAAATCTGGCAGTCCTTGATGACAATTTACCAAGTCCTGTAAATTTTTGTATAACGGTTGCCACACGTCGTAGAACCAAATAACTTTATGGAATTTTACATCGCATTTCTCTCTTTGTGTCCCCAGTTTTTATAAGAAGTTTTCACGTAATTGATCTTGAAGCCCAACATGTTTTGTATCTAATGGTTAAAATGGAAAAATGACTTCAATACAAATTTCATCAGCATAGTTACATAATTCATTACTAACCTTCTTAAAGATGCCAGGTTCTACTCCACATCTTCGTTTGGCATTACAATTAGATGTTTGCACGTACGGGGGATATTTAATAAGCGCCAACCTCACAGTCGTGTTGGTCCAAAATTTCGGTAGCTTTTTAGGAAATAAGTTTACGTTTTTCTTCAGTTCGCCTTGAAGGCAAACGTCCAGCAAAACTTTCATTGATCTTTCACTCTCGGGCACGGTAAAATCATAAGCAAAATATGTTAAGATTTCGGTTTCGGTTTCCGATTTTAATCTAAGCGCTATTACTTCAAAACGTGATATGTTTTTAAGATTGAAAACAACTCACCGATATTTCCTTCAAGAATAATTACTAATTTTGATCTTGGATTCCATTCTGAAGGTCTGACGAGAAACTCAAAAATATTTGTAATTATTGTTGTTGTAATCGTTAGGACATAAACATCAGCCCTAACAAGATGAACAGTTAGTAATTTTTTCCCATAACTTTGTGTTACTACAGTTTTCAGGTTTATTTTTAAATCTTCTAATAACACATTTAAGTTCAGAAAAAGTACAAAATCGGTTGATTTAAAATAAATGTTTTGGACTTGGTCAACGCATTTTTGCAAAATTTGAGTGGGTCTTGATGTGGGTAAAAGTAGGTTAGAGCAAGTTACATAAGTAAGGCCCGGTCTTTCCATCTCCAAATAAAGTACCCAGTAACTATTGGACAAATAACTTTATTGGGTAGATTTATTCGTCAAATAAGTAGTACCCGTCTTTCCACCCTACTTTATCCTCCCAATAGTTATGTGGCCAATAACTCGAATGGTGAAAACATTAGTTCTGTTGGTAGTACAAACTCGTTCGAGTCAACTTCATTGTAAACAGTAAACCAAGATAGCCATACAGCAATGCGTATGGTTAGAAGCGAAATAGAGTATGCGACCGACAATTGACATTATACTGCGTTATTCTGTCAAATTCCTACCGTTCGCACATGTGAAAGCAGAGAGGTGTTCGTTTATGTTGTATTGGTGTTCGTTTCGTTATTATTAGTTTTGGTGTTTGTTATTAGTAGTTTTATTATTATTATATTTCGTTGCTTGTTAAACAATTTATTAAAAATTATGGAAGGTGTCAGTGCCGGTGATAATAATAAGAAAAAAAGGGGACGTGCTCCAAATTTCACGGAATTAGAAGTACGGTTTCTTGTTCATATTATCACATATAGCAATATAGTGCAGAACAAGCGAACTGCTGCGGTTAGTTGGAAGGAAAAACAAGAGATTTGGGATACAATTGCCGATGAATTTAATGCAAGGACTGGCAGCACAAACAGAACAGCAAAAGTTCTCCGCTTGAAGTATGAAGGAATGAAGCAAAATATAAAGAAGAAAGAAAGCAAGAAGAAATTGGAAATTTTTAAGACGGGAAGGGGAGTGGCGAATACGCAACCGTTGACAGATTACGAAGAAAAATTATTAAGCTACATCTGTCTGAGCGTCAACGGTTTGTCTTCAGCGTATGATTCCGATGTTGCAATTACAGGTATGCTTATTAAATGGTATTTTCATTGTTTATTGTTTTTGTAGTATTTTGGGTTACTTATTTGTTTCTTTTTAAGGGATTTCTTCTAATAACTCGAACAATTTGTACGTCTCCCCAGCCTCACCCTCAGGCTTCATCATACTGTGCGAATACCGCATTGAAAACGAAGAAGTAGGAGATTCAAACAAGGAACTTGCAGTTACAGGTATGTATATTACATGAAACTGAAAATGCATCGTTTGTTAGGTATAGTGGCTGACTTATTTGTTTCTTTTTAAGGGGCACCTACCGTAATTCATGCCAATGTCTCCTCGTTACCTTCACCCATAATACTCAAATGGCAGCCGAAGAGTGAGGTTGTGCCAAGTGTTCGCATCCAGTTTTAACTGAAATGGGATTTAAAAACTACAAATAAAAATAACAAAGCTTTAAACAGTGTTTCTTAAGTGTTATTAAAGTCGGCGAAATAAAAAAAAGTGATTATAAAATCCGTAAAATGGTTTTAACACAATCGCAACGAAAGAAATCAAAGGGCTGTTAACCACATCCTTACAAGAATCTGTTATAGGTGACGATTTTATCAAACAGATTGCAGACAGAGTGACAAAACTCGTTGAATCAAATTTGCAAAAGACTTTTGAGGAACAAAACAAAATAGTGTCGGAGTTAAAACAGCAAGTCGATAACCTAAAAATTCAAAATAAATCCTTACTCGACAAAAATAAGGTGTTAGAATGCGAGGTAGATAATATTCAACAATATAGCAGAAGAAATAACATACGCATTTATGGATTAAAAGAAAAGGCCAATGAAGACAGATAAACTGATTACCAACCTTTTTAAAGACAATCTGCAATTGAACTTAAGCACTAATGCTATAGATCGATCACACCGTGTGGGTAAAGGAGAAAGTGAAAAGGGCCGGCATCTTATCGTCAAGTTCGTGAGCTACAGAGATCGGAGATTAATTTTTTCTAATAAGAGATTATTGAAAGGCACAGGAATTCGCATTGTGGAAGATCTTACAAAATCACGATTAAATCTTCTGAAGGCAGCTCAAACCAAGTATAAGATGGAAAACGTCTGGACTATGGATGGTACCATCTGGGTGAAAAATGGAAATCGAAAACAAGTCATAAGGAACCATGAAGATATCCAGAAACTAAATTTGAAGTAACAGAACCGAGGTACACGATGAGGCGAACACACAGGCTAGATAATTTTTTTTGTTTCGTATCAATTTCTTTTGAGTCATATTGATTTATATGCATATTTTTTTTTCTTTTCTCTTTGTTATTGATTTTTTACACAGTTATTTTTTTACATATTATTTCTAATCCTTAGTATAAATAGTATAAAAGTATAAATTGCTAATTACTGCAACTTAATTTTTTGCTAACTCTTAATACTTTTTTATATTTTAATTGGTTTTGTTTTTTGCGTTTATGGTTTGTTTTGAGGATGCAATAGAAAGCAATATAAAAACAGTAATTCTTGATGACATTCAAGATTGTCAGCAGTTCTTTAATAGTGCAAACCAATCTCAGGCGCAGATAAAGGTGGGTCATGTTAATATTCGAAGTCTTGCAAAAAATTTCGACGAATTATTATTGTTCCTTCAAAATTTAAGTATTAACTTTGATATCTTTATTCTATTAGAAACCTGGACTATAAATGATATTTCTGTGTTTGGTATTCCTCACTATAAGACTTGCTACAACAATGCAAATTATAATCAGAATGATGGATCCGTTGTCTTTGTTCGAAGTAATATTCTAAGAGAGATAAAAACTTTTAAATATCATGAAGTTACTTTTCTACGTATTAAATGTAAAATCAACTCGTTTCAATTCGGAATTACAACTGCATACAGGCCTCCATCAACCAACCTTGATTTGTTTCTTTCTGATATCAGAACTGTTTTGCAGACATGCGATCAATCAACTGAAATTTTTGCTGGTGACATTAATATAAATATTTTAAATTCTTGCAAAAACGATTCTCAACATGATTACTTAAATATTTTAAACGAATTTGGTTTTTCTGTCTATTTAAATTCCCTTACCCGTATCAATCAGTTACCATCAACCTGCATTGACCACATGTTCATAAAATCAGTTGATAGGACAGTAGGAAAAATACAACCAGCTGTTCTCTCCGTCCCCTTTACCGACCATTTGCCCATTTTTTTACAATTCTCAATCACGGAATTACCCATTGCAAAAAACAACACCTTTGTAAAAACTGAAATAAATTTTCCTTCTCTAAATAATCAGCTTGCAACAGAAAGCTGGTAAGATGTAACAGAATGCAATGATGTAAATGAGTCCACAGATTTATTTATGAAAAAATTAAAACAATATATACACTCTGCGACAACAACAAAGCATGTTACTATTAACGCTAAAAACAGAATTCTAAAACCATGGATAACCCCAGGTCTATTAAAGAGTATAAGACGGAGAAATATATTAAGTAAATTAGCCTTACGTAGTCCCAATAATAATCAACTTAAAAACGAATATAAAAATTATAGAAATACGCTTGGAAACCTCATAAAATTCACTAAAGCGGAATATTACAAAGAAAAGTTGACACAAGCTGGGAAAGATATAAAAAAGATTTGGGAAATTGTTAATGAGGCTACTAATGTTCATAAACCGTCTACTAGTATACCAAGTATCATTAACAATGGCAATAGTATTATCACTGATGATAAGCTAAAAGCTGATCACTTTAACCAATACTTTGTAGACCTGGGTGAATCCATGGCGAAGCAAATAAAACATAATTCAAAAAATATTATAATACAAAATAATATTGCTAAACTTTCCCAAACTAACTCAATATTTCTAAATCCTGCAGAGCAATCCGAAATTCTTTCACACATAAAAACCCTTAAAACTTCATGCGCTTGTGGCCCCGACAATATATCGAATAAAACAATAAAAACTATTGCAAAACATATATTGTTACCTTTAGAATATATCTTTAACTTATCTTTTTCTACTGGGGTATTCCCATCCGCTTTGAAAGAGTCAGTAGTAACGCCAATATTTAAAGCCGAAGATAAAACTAAATCTAGTAACTACAGACCAATTTCTTTAATTAATAACTTAGCAAAAATTATGGAAAAGTGCTTGAAAGTACGGCTTGTATCCTATTTGAATAAATATAAAATACTTTCTCAGTGCCAGTTTGGTTTTCGCGATGGACTTTCTACTGAAAATGCAGTATATGAACTAACTAAGACCTTATATAATAGCCTAGACAAAAATTTAAAAACCATTGCCGTGTAAATAAATTAGAAAACTGCGCGATACGTGACAAAGCATTACAACTTCTGACGAATTACATGAAAAATAGAAAACAAAAAGTTAAAATAAATAAAAGTATCAGTGAAGCACTTACTGTAAAATACGGGGTGCCACAAGGTACGGTTCTTGGACCTATTCTCTTTCTAATATACATAAATGATCTAATCAAACTCAATATAGACGGGACTATTATTTCTTATGCCGATGACACGGTTGTTGTAGTAACAGGGGAGTCTTGGAAGCAAGCAATAGAAAAAGTTGAATGGACCATGACTCATATCAAATCTCAACTGGAAACAGATACGTTAACATTAAACTATAACAAAACAAAATTTATGTACTTTTCTATTCAAAAATATCAAGCAGGCGAAAATGACACGCAAAAAAAATATTTATACATAAGTTAATATGTCTAGAGAAACAAAAAATAGGCTGCACTTGCAACTTAAGCATTGAGTCCGTGGATTATATTAAATAGTTAGGCATATATATTGACCAAAATATAAGATGGGATGCACAAGTAGAAAACATCTGTAACAAATTAAGAAAAACGATTCATAAATTTAAACTACTATCTAACAGCTTTCCACTAACAATTACTAAAATGGTTTACTATTCTCTAGTTCAATCAAGCCTTCAGTACTGTATAGTTGGTTGGGGAGGGCTGTATGATACTGCATTAAAACCGCTTGAAGTTTTGCAGAATTACATAATCAAAATTATTTTTAAGAAAGATTATTTATACCCAACAACTTCACTATATGAAATCTCCAACCTTCTCAACATCAGACAACTATACACCCTAAGTTTAGCTACATATTTCTTTAAAAACAAAAATAGTATTCAACATACAAATTACCAGTATGCAACTAGAACATAGGTTAACCAAAATGTAAATTTACCAAGAAAATCAACTAGTTTTGGACAAAGACATGCACAATATACGGATATAATTGTATACAATCAACTGGCACAAAATCTAAAAAAGATGAACAATTCACATCTCTTCACAAAAAAGGTTAAGTGTTGGATTAGGAATGCCAAACCTAAAATATTCAATTTATACTAAACTCGATGATTCTATATTTTTCTTATCTTATATGCTTTCTTTACTGCTACATCATTATCATTATTATTTCTCAAGAAATATTAATAACTTACTTTATTTCTTTGTTTATTGCAACTGATACTGCTGTCAACAATGTATTAAGTATTGATTTCTACTGCCACCACAAGTATAGCCACACACAAGCTTTGCTTAGGTGGCTTATTGAATCAATTAATTTACATCAATTTACATCATTTACCAGCTGAATGCATAGTAGATGATGCAGGAGATGCAACTCAAGAAAATGCTGATAATGTAAAATGTGGGTATTATATAAATTATTTGTCACAAGCTTCATATTAATTACCCTACATACATTTTACAAGCAACTAATAGTAGTGAATGTACTAACATGTAATATTATTCGCAGAACACCTTAACTCCACCAAATTGGTCCAGTTGGTCACCTGCATTGCTACGGGAGAAAAAACACAGCACCCTAGCAATAGGAAGCAAAAAAAATGTAAATAAGAGCACCCTGAATGAAAAAATCGACGACATTGCTGAGGCAAGGAACGATTTCATCCTTTTGCAGGCAGAATTAGCCAGAAAGGAGGTGCTTCAAAAAGAGTAGCAGCATGAAACGCAAATGGAAATTCTGCGCTTACTAAAGGAAGCTCTGTTTGATAAACGAAGAAAGAAAGACGAAGAACATAAATTGAAGATCCAGCTACTGGAATTAGAAATTATTTAAGCAAAAACAGTTGGAGTAGGTTAAAAAATTAATAATTGTTATAATGTTAGTTTAATAGTCAGATTACGTTTGTATTATGTTTATAGGTTAGAATTTGTTTAAAATAAAATGTATTATAATCTTTTATATTAAAAAAATAGTCATTATGAAAGTATGTTGATTTATAAGATAATAAACTAAATTATAATAAAGTTTGAAAATAATTAATTAGTGTTCTTCTAACTGCTTCGTTCTGTTGCCTTACACCAACCACAGCTTCCCTAGGTGGTTGATTATTTACTGCACGTTCATGTTCATTTATTTCTGGTGGTTGATTATTTACTGCAGGTTCCTCATCGTTTATTTCTGGTGGTAATTGGTCTTGGTTTTGACATGCTAAATTGTGCAATACGGCTGTTGCAACTACTATTGCTTGAGCCAAAGGCAACCGGCATCTTATTCCCGCAGATAATATTGGAAAACGACGTTTACAAATACCAAAAGTTCTTTCAATAACATTCCTAGTTCTTATGTGGGCTTCATTATAAAGGTTTTCAGCTTCAGTTCTTGGATTATCTAGAGGGGTCAATAAATACGAAGATAGGGGATAGCCACTGTCTTCTACTAGTAATGAGGCTGCCATTTCAGCAGCTTCAAATCGCATTCTAATGGCAGAATTATGAAATATATGAGTAGCATGGGCCGAACCTGGCCACCGCACTACTAAATCTGTTATACACCATTTTGCATTGCAAACAGCTTGGACGTTTACTAAAAAATAGCCTTTCCTATTTCTAAAATTTTCTGCATTAGGTCCTCCTGGTGATTGCAGTTTAACATGGGTACAGTCAATGGCACCTAAAACTCTAGGAAACCATGCACATCTTGAAAATTCTACCACTGTAGTATTTTATTCCCCTGAAGTTAGTGGAAAACGTACATAGTTTGCCCGCAATTCAGCCACTGCATTAATTACTCTTTGTATAATTTTCCCAGCTGTCGATTTATGTATGCCACCAAAACCAGCAACCGCAATATAAAAACTTCCAGAAGCAAGAAATCGCAGTGCCACAAGTAACTGAGATAATGGTAAAATAGCGTTATTCCTGAAAACGTCGTACTGTTAAATATACATGTTATTATATTGCATTATCAGTTTTTAGTATTTCTTACCTATCTGTACCATGTTGCAGATTGTCTTCGATTTGAGGTAATAGATCTCTCACAGTATTCTTTGACAGTCTGTATCTTTTAATGAATTTATTATTGTCCCACATATTCAAATTATCCGGTCGTGGACGTACCGTATATCCACGTCGCTCGCGATTTACTATATTCATTATGTCAACTACATCATTTTCGAATAACACCTCAAAGTCATCAAAAATATCTATTTTTAACTACAACTGTCTAAAATACAATAACGCCGAGAAACAGCAAGAAACGTCAACTGCGTGATGTACTTCAAACCTAACCAATAATCACGTGCTTTTTGAATTTTGCGGGCGCCTGTCGTTTGATACCTACGCATATCGGCTACTTTCGCCACTCGACGGCTGATTTATTGGTAAGATAACTTCTTATGTGCTGGTTTGGGTTGCCAATAAGTTATTTGACGAATAGTGGGAGTTATTGGTCAAATAAAGCTTGTTGGCAGGTGGAAAGACGGCACAGAGGCTTATTGCCTAAATAAAACTTATTGGGAGGTGGAAAGACCGGGCTTAAGTGAAAGAAAATATAGCAGCAGTTTGAATAAAGGCATAGTTAAGACTGAATTGGAATATTACTTAATAGTTTAATAGAAATTTCATTTGTTGGCATACTTTCTATTTATCGACACAATTGATTTGCCAATATTGGTTTTAGAAGGAATGACGTGTTGATAAAAAGAATACCTTAATTTTCTGTGTAAAGTGAAAGTAAAATTATCTCCATGTATACGATCAAAAAAATGACAAAGAATGATTGCCTTGAAAGTATCATCTCTGGTTATATTAAATAAAATACTTTATTTCACTTCAACAATAATTATTTATTTTAACCTTATACCTATTTCGTTTTTGATGATCCATGGTTGTCCTAAAATGCAAGCATCTTTTCTTATATTTTCGAAAATTATATGTAATTAGAAAAAAAAATTAAAATACAAATTTTAGAATGAAAGCATCACAATAAAATTGATTTATTGGCATAATTTAACTAAATATATATTTTTCCTTCTTTCGTTTTTTTTTAATTTGCTATACTACCCTTTGTATGAAAAACTTATGAGAATGCTTTTTTTTATATAACTGTTAATAAATCGATACAATTATTTCCCAATAACCCAAGCAATTTTTCAGATTCATGTCGAGGAAGGAAATGGTTTTATTATTTCACGTCACTGTCACGCTACGCATTTTCGTTAATGGGCAATTCTTTACTTTTATAAAAACAAATAATACACTTTAAATTGATTTAAATTGACTATCATAATAAAAATGGAATAACATAAAGATTTAATGTACAGTAAAAAAACATTAGAATTAAGTTAAATGGACTGTTTTTGAGTTTTATTGCCCTTTGGCAATTTAAATTTTTTATAGTTTTAAATATAACCTTCCGTTAAAGGTGGGAAACAAAAAGTCGTATTCGAATCCAATTCGATATCTTTTATTTTAGGTCGGATTCGAAGCTTACGAACGAGAAAATCAAACCCGATTCCTGTATCCGATCCGAAGTCGCCCGAAGCGAATTCGTATTCGGAAAACAATTGTGAGTGATCAATAAATAGAATATGTGCGGAAAATCATTGCAATGAACAGAACCAATATATGTATATTCGGATAACTTCGAACATTAAGTTAAAAATGAGCGAAGCACTTCGCTTGGACTTTCCTATACTGTTATACAAAATAATTACTTTTATACATCTAATCACAACAATTACAGCACATTTAACTAAGAGCTGTTTTCAGTTGTAGAGTATTTAAATATAAAACCCTGCTAATCTCTCATTGTAAGAAAGACAAGTAAACCACCTGCTGGGTAGAACTTTTAGGCTCATGCGGTACAAAGCTACAATATCAGCTTTTGCAGCGGCAAACAGCAGCACTACGTCTTTCGCAATCTACCTCGCTCATTCTGAAGTTATCATTGATGCTCCTATGCTGAGTATGTTCGATGTAATTTTTGATTTTATTTTAGAAAAAAATATGGATATTTTGATGTTTTAGATAGTGCTGTGAAATCCGTTACATTTTAAAATCCGGATTTCGAATTTTAAATTATCCGGTATCCGAATAATCCGGAATCCGCCAATTTTTACTATCCGGATAAAATCCGTCTTGCAAATCCGTTATCCGATAAATTCACTATCCGGATTCATCCAAAAATCCGCTATCCGGATTCATCCGAAAAATCTGCTATCCGGATTTATCCGAAGAATCCGATATCCGGATTTTCCGAAGAATCCGATATCCGGATTTTCCGAAGAATCCGATATCCGGATTTATCCGAAAAATCTGATATCCGGATTTACTCTAAATAATCCGCTATCCGGATTTTTTAAAGAAAATCCGATATTCGGATTTAAGCAAAAATCCGTTTTCTGAATTTATCTGCGTGCGTTTATTTATTAAATTAAATATTCAAGTAAATCCACATATCTACAGTCTGCTTTCATCTGGCATTTAGAATTTGTATGAATATGCAGTTAATTCAGATAAACATGAGAAAAATTGTAGGTATATGCGTATTCCCACCGCGTACTCTATACCAGGCGGGAGTGTAACTCCCACTCTTGAGTCGGTACGCTGACGTCATGGGGCTGGCTTCAGCATTGGAAACATACGGCTTTCGGCATTTTCGGTGAAATAATTTGGTTTAACCACAACTATGGATGTTACAATTTATATAATTTAAATGACAAACTTCAGAACCATTTCAACAATATTATTTATTGAGTTTAACAAATACTTTTAAACAAAATCCGATATTCTCTAATAATTTGAAGGCCTACATACAAAATAAAATAAATAAAATGCTATCAGTCTAAAGAAAGTAAATTGCATTTAGCTACTTTTACAATATTAAATATAAGTACATTCAAAACAAATAATAATTAGGTATGTAACTTAAATAATAAACAAAGATCATTGCAACGTTTTCAACTTTCTTTTAGCGTTAGTGTTGCTTTTACGTGCAGCAACAGCATTGTTTCTAAGCTTCTTGTAATTTGATAACAAGATAATTTTTAGTAATATCGTAGATAAATGTGTGTTACAAAGGCAAGTATTACTAAATACTTTTTTAAGTTCGGCATCTTGTTCTATCCTAATTTTTACTAAACTTTTTAAAAGTAAATGGTGGCTTTGGCTAGCGTCTTTTATAAAAATAGTTTCATAATTAGGAGATACCATCAGTTGCATGACTTGGAAGGCTAGCTTTCCTACCTTTAATACTAAATTTGATGGAATTGTTAAACCACCTCTATTGATAGCATCTATATAATTACTTTCAAGTTTTTCTGCCTCTAACATAGAAACACAGTTTTCGCATAATAGCTTATTTACAACTTTAAACGATGTATAACCGCACACATACACCAAAGCATCATAGTCAACAGGAATTTCATCTTCTACAACTATTACATTTTTAATTTCTTCGTGAATTTCGAATTTCTCGTTAGCATCATCATCATCGGAAACTTCTAAATTTTTTACATTAAAGGGAATCATACCGTATCTAGCTAACTTAATACCTAATATGCTTTTTGTTCTTAGTTTTCTTTCTGTATCCATAATTTGGGAGACAGTTATGTTATAATTACCACCACTTAACTGCCGGTAAATGCTGAAGCGCTTCTCCAGTTTATCCGTCTGTAATTTTCCAGGTAAAACGTATTTAATATTTAAATATTCTAAACAGTACTTTGTTATGCGTATTAAAGTGCGAGAGCTGCGAATAATAGCCTAAAATATTATAAAATAAAACACATTAGTAAATTGCATTATTACATTAAATTTAATTACCTGGCTTGTATCTTGAGTTAATGAACCCCCTTTAAACCTAACACCAAGACATTGCCAATTTTCAATCCACTTGACAAAGTTTGATAAAAATAAAAATCTTTCGTCATTAACATCGCTGAAAGCTTCTGCATAGCAATTGCGTTTTTGTTTACCATAAAAACAATTTTTTGTATTTACTATAGACCACCATTTCCATATTATACTAACAAATTCAGCGCTGTCTTTATTTTCATTGCATATTAAAGCTGCATGTGTGCTTTCATCAAAAATATTTACTGCCAAAACTACTTTCTGTTTGTCACAATTACTAGGGTAAAGACTTTTATAATTTAAACGAAAAGCTTTTCTTAGCAAATTAGTCTCTTCTTTCTTATAAAGATTCCTAAGATCTTGAAATCTGGCTTTCAGAATATCTTGATCGGCTATATTTTCTACCGAATTTATACCGAAAGGTGGAAAAGCAAAAATCTTATCAAAATCTTTTTGGTTTAACCAAGAGTTTCTAATATTCTTAAGAATATGTACAAAATCATACATTGTAAAAATGGGATGATCAATTTCCGGCATGTGCACAATGTCATGATCTCCAGAATGTTTGCTGAGCATGGAAAACATATTCTGATTGATTCTATTTTTGTCGGATATGACACATAATACTTTGAAATTGCAGTTTTCGATGATAAGGCTGATCACAGTTTTCGTTAAATCCGCAAGTTCTTGACCTTTCATCGATTTCACTGGATGTAAATGAACCACGTGCTCAAAATTTGAGAAAAATGAGGAAATCAAATACGTCTGTCTGTACCGTCTTTGCTTCTAGTATTTCCTCTGAATTTTGAGCAAAGCCTCTTAGTTCACCAGATCTATATTCGATTAATTCATTGACATAAATTTTATCTACCTGCAAGGTAACCCACTTGTCGGATTCTTGGATTAACTTTTCACCGATCACTTTTAAAAAGTGTTTATTTTGCTTGGGTTTATTAGGTGAAATATACAGTGTTGACGTTAGTTGCTGAAGATACTTTGGATGAGGCAAGATTAGTATATTGTTAGCCCTAATTGCTTCATAACATTTTTTCGATTGCATATATATTAAGAATGCTGTTATAACCATACTGGATGAATAGCGTTTTTGCTCTTTAAAAATTAAAGTAAATTGTTCAGAAAACAATGTAAGCTGATTAATCTTGAGTTAATCTTGACCTTCTGCTGCAACGTTTTGTTTCAATAATTCGATTTTATCCACTATAATTTGTACAGTGGATTCCACATCTGGGATGCTCTCTTTACAAGAAATGTATTCTAAAATTTTATAAAGTATGGACCACTTGTTAAGACGAATGTCTTCGCAAAGTATACGCTGTATTTCATTTATGCACAGTTGAACATTTTTTAAGTAAAGAATTGGTAGGGTAATTCGAGGTTAGTTGGCTCACATTTTTTACTTTTGTTGTAACTTGACTATATCTCGAATCATAATCGTCATTTATTTTTTTAATGAATCTTTATTATAATAACAACCATTACAAATTAAAAAAAACTCATATAAAAATGTAACATAAAAATTATTTAAAAAAATAAACACTTAGGCAAAAACCATCTAACCCACAACGCTAATGTGAGACGGCGCAACTACAAATATATTGTAAGATGTTATTCGCACAGTATTTTTCAACATAATTCATTTACTTTTTCTTACACATAAAAGTACCACAACTGTGGCAAAAATTTTCGAATTTTGAGCAAGAATCGTGAAACCATTTGGAGCAATTCACGCATTTCACCCAATCGTCAGATTTTGTTGTTTCTGAATAAATTTCTCCACAACCAGTGCAAGCCTCATCATCGTCGTCCAAGTCATCTGAAGAGTCACACAATGACATTGCTTCCTGACCTTCGTCCGACGACGATAGATATTCCGAATTCTTTTTTGAAATTTTCTTGGCGACTTTGGGTTTCTTAGTAGCTTTTCCTTTCGTTTCGGTGATCTTAGACTTCTGTGCTCGCTTGATCGCTTTATTTTTCTTTTCGTTAAGCGTTTCCTCTTCTGTCAAAATCTCCGCCAACTGTTTACCTCTTCGTCGAACTGAAGCAACAGCAGCAGAAACAACTGGAACGGGAGAGATGCTATCGAGCAATTTCCCAGGAGTAGGCTTCTTAGGAGTTTGTTTGTTAATAGATTTAGCAGGTTTACTTTGTTTTTCTGGCGCAATTCTCAACTGATTCTGCCAACTGCAGAACGGTTGCTGATTATCAGGTTGCTGATTATCATCAGCTCCACTTATTATGTCAGGAACTGTCACGTTATTGAAGTCAGTTACATAGGCATCGTCGAGGATTGCAGTAGGATTGAATGGTACAATTCCCGTAGCTTTAAAAGCCGACGTGGCGTTACTGACAGTCGCAGACTTATTCCACCCTGCAGCAAGTAATTTCCCAAATTGTAGTCTAGTGATTTTCCTTCCGGGATTATTTTTAATGTATAAATTGCATGCAGTGTAGTAGTTTAATTTGAAGGATTTGAAAAAACATCTATCCAGGGGCTGTAAGAATTGCGTCGTATGACTTGGTAGGCAATACAAAATAATGTTTTGTTCGACACAGTATTCCAGCATTTCAATGTTACTGCAATGGGATGCGTGACCATCTAGCAACAGCAAAACCGTTCCTATAGGCTTCCTGGGTACAAATTGATCTTTCAGCCATTGAAAAAATATGTCACTGGTGACGTAGGCTGATATTTGTGACATATAAACCAACGAACCAGGTGGCATACCGTCTTCGAACTCTTGTTTTTTGTTTTTTCCCTTCATTACGCAAGTAGGAGGAATAAAAACACCTTCTGCATTGCAGCAGGTTATCACTGTGATTGTTTCTCCTTTTTCGCCAGAGCTGATACCCGCAATATTCTTAGATCCTTTCTTAGCAATAACGTGTCCAGGTCTGTTATTTAGTTGTAAACCCGTTTCATCCATGTTGAAAATATGCCCTGGCTTGCGCAAAAGGTCATTCTCAACAAGGATCTGTTCCAACAATCGGAAATAATCCCCAACATCTTTTCTGTTCATGCCTAAGGATCGATTAATCGAGACTCCTTCTGATTTCCGCACTGATAGGCTTGAGTTTCTTTTCAAAAACAACTGCAGCCATGGAAATCCAACCAGTTCGGTTTCTTTATTAAAACGATGTGCGATGCCCAACTGTTCAGCTAATTTAAAGGCCATAGATCGGACATCAGTTCTCGTAGGAGCAAACCCATTTTTCTGGAGCTTCAGAATATGTGTAACCAGCTTTTTTTCAGCTTCATAGCCTAATGTTGAGCTTGGTCCAAGGGCTCCTTTCTTCATATTATTTTTTAATTTTCTTCTTCGCAGAGTCGTTGCCGGTACATTGTAGGCTCTAGCAGCCTCATTTACTCCCATTCTATTTTCATTTACAGCATTAACTGCTTCGGTAATCGTTCTTCGGTCCAGCTGGCACGGGAACAACTTCCGGTGCGCTTATATTCGGTTGGCATACTAAATGGAATGAAAAAACAGTGAGCCAACTCGCCTCAAAAATAACTGAACCAACTCGCCTTGGCTAATAAGGATAGATGGCTCAGTCGAAAAATCACATATGCAGTGAGGTATCGAGTATTTTGAGGTTATGCAAAGAAAGTATGATGTATTTACTTACTTGAGGTGGAAGTCTACTTGAATTTCTCATTAAGATGTAAAGCTAGCAGCCCACCGATTGTAGTGTGCACAAAAGTTTTAGCTCAGCAAAAACACAATTTCAATTATAATTAAAAAGTTTCAAGCGCGCTCGCATTGTAGTTGCGGCAGCTGACGTTATGTTCAACTGGCAAGGTCACTGCTTCAGGATTTTGTTCTAGCCACCACGGTTTCGAAATAAATTCGTTGCGCCATCTCACCTTCTGGGCCATCTATCCTGAAATTACCCTACTAAATTTTTTGATATTTCAATATGATAGTCACAGATCATAGAATCATAATTAAGATTATAGATAATAACACTTTCACTTTTAATTTTTACTGAAAGTTCATTTTTTCCCTTATAAAATTTGTCCACCTTCTCTTCTACCGAACCTTTAAAATATTCGTAGTTTAAGATGCTATCAGCTTTTAGTTGATCAGCTTGCGCTCTTTCCTCATTAACTAGCTATGTACGTACAATTTCGGCACATCTTTGATCAGGTGTTTTTCTTTGAACGGGTAATGGTTTACTTAAATACTTCGGCAAACTCGAAAAAACTGTGGGGTAAGCAGCCGCATTTAATTTTGGCTTTTCGTAATCAAACATTTTGTATACCCCGGACTTCTCTTTGTAACTGTACCCAATATTATGCATTTAGGATCGAAATGATTTATGCAAACCACAGAACTATCGGTTGGTGTCCAATTTTTTCGGGGAATTGCTCTAATCCATTTTTCTGACAATGTTTTGTCTTTGGGAAACTGAAACACTGAAATATACCGAGAGCCTTTTGTCTTGTTACTGTCGTAATTACTCGTACAACCGGGTACACAACATTTTCGGGGCATTTTTCATAGAACACAGTCTTAATGTTATTAATATTACATTTATTTTAAACTACAGAACACGTGTATGGAATATCATTGGATTAATGTTTAAAAAGTGGCTACTTTCGGCATACTGCAAGCCACGTGCAAGCGGTATTTTTGCAGTAACCTGTTATATGCGCACGGTATGCGTGGTTCAGAGATAGGACCGATAAGACCCATGACGTAGAATCCCCCACTACCACCTTCCGCCTGGATAGAGTACGCCGTGGTATTCCAGTAAATCGCTGTCTATGTCTAAGTTCCTCATTTTAATACATTTTAGAGTTCGGCGTGAATCTTTGTACAGTGCAGACGTGTGATCTGTGATCGCAGTGATAACTGACCCCGAACGTTTAAGGCGAGCAGGGAAGTTATACATACTTATCACGTTGCAACTTTTATAAAATCCAACGCTTCAGTATAACTCTTAATGTCAAATTGTCACTCTCACCCTGGTGGGGGTGGCATTATATAAAGCATCATGCCATTCACCCAAAAACGAAGTTCCGATCGCTTATCACCACCGATTAGTGAACTGCAAAAAAAGCATCAATGGAAACCACCTGAATCTTTATTACAACAAAATAAATATTATCTACCGGCAGACCTCGAACCTTCAAACTCCAACGAACAAACAGATGCGAAAGAACCGGCTAAAATAAAAATTCCGCCCATATTTTACATGGGTCGCTTAACCACAAAGAAGTAATCAATGACATTAAAACAATTATCCAAGGTGAATTCTCCACTAGTCTCAGCTCTACATCACTTAAAATCACTCTCACATGTGAGAATGACTACAGGAGTCTGGTCAAATACTACCTGACAAACAAAATTGAATTCCACACTTACCAAAATCCGAAAGAGAAACCGCTCGCAGTTGTTATTAAAAATGTTCCCCCTTCACTAACACAAACAGATCTGGAAGAAGAGCTCGCTGTATATAACCTACCCATACTAAGGATCACGAGACTTTTAAACAAAGATAAAACGCCTATGCCCGCATGTGCAATACATCTCACAGCAAACGAAAAGGCAAATTGAAATTTTCATTGTCAAAGAAATATGCCCCAGTGCCATAGATGCCAACGCTATGGGCACACAAAAAACTACTGCACCTTGGAACCAAGGTGTGTAAAATGTCAGGGTAAGCACATATACATTAACTGCGATAAAACTAGAAATGATCCTCCAGTATGCACAAACTGTGGCGTAAATCACCCCGCAAATTACAGAGGTTGTAAATATTTTCAGTTTAATCAAAGCAGACCACGTGCCTAACCCAACACCAAATGCATTTGGTGTTGGGTTAGGTGTGTTCACCTAACCCAACACCAAATGCCAGCAACCAAGCAATTCCAGAAAATAACCTAAGAAATTTTCCTAATCTTACCAAAACCAGTAATAATACTAATCCAAAACAACCTTGCAATACAAAAATAAATAATTCCTTTCCTCAAATTCCTTCAATAATCAACACTATTCTCACCTCTATCCTAAACCTGATCCAACCATACATAGAGCAAATGAAACAATTCCTGATAACCAATCTCCCGCCTTTCTTTTTAAATGGGTCATAATACGAAAACCCTAATTAATTTAAAAATCCTTAACTGGAATGCAAACGGCATTAAAGCACAACAAACAATATTTACAGCCTTCCTAGCAAGACACAACATTGATATTGCCTGCGTCACTGAAACGCACTTAAATCGTAACGACACATTTAAAGTCCATTACGAATCACCGAAAATCAACAACACTAACCTAGAAACAGTTGCAATTAAAGTTAAAACAAGTGATGGTAGTTTTGTCAACATAATAAGCGTTTATAAACAACCCAATAAACAGCTTCTTGAAATAGACATCAGCACAATATTTAATACAAATGAGCCCACCCTCTTGATAGGTGATTTAAACTCCAAGCACACCATATATGGGGATGCAGAACAACCAACCCAGCAGGAACCAAGTTTCACAACCTGGCCACAGCACACACATTTCAAATATTAGCACCGGAGGAGCCAACATACCTTCCATACAGCAGAGATCACAGTCCTGATATTCTGGACATAGTGGCTCAAAAAAACTTTGATAAACAAATGTTTCAAAAAGTACACACAGAGCTCGACTCTGATCATTTACCGGTGATAATTTCGTTCATAACTGTTCCGGCGAAACGACCTACTGAGCCTAGACTAATAAACGGACTGGAACCAATTTCATGAAAATTGACAAAAATCTCAAGTATCCCAATGACTTAAAAACACCGAAAGAAATCGACGAAACAATAAAGCACATCACAACCTGCATATCAGAAAGCATTCAAGCAACCACGACAACAAAGAAAAATAGAAAATTCATCAATTTTAATTTACCTCCAATACACATTATGGCATTAATTAAACAAAAAAAGTCAACTTCGAAGAGCATGGCAACAGACCAAAAACCTAGTAACAAAAAACTGAACAAAAAAAGGAACTTGACGCCTATAAAATCCACTCTTATCAAAAATATATTAGCGACCTCGAACCAGGAGACCCGGGACTGTGGAAAGCAACTAGAAGGATATTACGACAACCACAAGAAATTACTTCAATAACGTCAGCAACTTCCAGCTACATATCAGACGAAGGAAAGTGTGTAGCCTTCGCCGACCACTTAGAAAAAACTTTCACTCCACAAAGTCATCATAATCGAGTGTTCACAAACATAGTAACCAGATATATTGAAACTCATCAACCAGCCGCAGGAGGCAACATGAAGCCAACCTCCCCCCGTGAACTTGCTCCTATAATAAAAACACTCTCAATAAATAAATCCCCCGGTCATGACGAGGTACCCAACATCATACTGAAACATCTAACAAGAAAATTACTAGCCTATCTAGCTTCTACCTACAATGCATGCTTAAGAACTGGCTAGTTTCCGAATATATGGAATCACGCACTCATTTTAATGTTTCCGAAACCAGGAAAAACAAGAAAGACTTATCTAGTTACAGACCTATAAGCCTCTCAACCACCACATCCAAATTGTTTGAAAAAATAATCTATTCCCGACTCAACGAAGAAGTCTCAAGACTAAACATACAACCAAATTTTCAGTTTGGATTTAGAAAATGGCACTTTACCTGTCATCAGCTTCAGCGAATTGTCGAGACAGTAGAAACAGGGTTCGAAAGCAATACACAACTGCCTTATTCTTAGACATAGCTCAGGCTTTTGACCGAGTATGGATTGAAGGCCTCAAGTATAAAATCTCACATCTCCAAATACCGGAACATATTAAAGCTATATTGTTCTGCTTCCTGGAAAACCACACATTTGCCGTTAAAATACACACAACTACGACACAACCAGAAACATTCGAGCAGGAGTCCCCAGGGAAGTATCTTGGGACCTATTCTATATAATATCTTTATGCATGATATTCCCAACACTGAGACAAACATTGCAATGTTTGCAGACAATACTGTCCTACCAACCAACAGCGAGTACCTAAATCAAGCAATTGCACAACTTCAGATTGCAACAAATATAATAAGTAGGTGGTTCAAACAATGGAACTTAACAATAAACCATTCCAAATGTGCGACGAAGATTTTCACCTTAAGGCAAATAAATCGACCCTCATTAATCATGCCATTCAGTGGAACACAAACGCTGAAGCTGTTAAATACTTTGGTGTATACTTAGATACTAGGCCCATATGGAAGTACCACATCACAAAAAAACTAAATGAGGGTCACACAAGACTGATCCAGCTGTATCCAGTCATCAACAGGAAGTCGTCCTTAAAAGCCGAATGCACTACCCTTCTTTACAAATCCCTGATCCGCCCGTTGGTTATGTACGGGTGTGTAATCTGGGGAAATACATCAAAAACAAATCTAAACCGAATACAAGTTCTACAAAATAAAATACTACTCAGGATTGCTGTCGACGCCCCGTGGTACATCACGAATGAACAACTTCACCTTCAACTAGGTATTTCAACTATCCAGGAGCATATCAAGAAATTAACCGTTTAACGATCTTACCCGAGTGAACTCGGTTTACCAAAATAGGTATTTTTTCGCTTACCCGAGTAAACTCGGGCTCGTCTCGAATGTTTAGTCTATTTAGTTCTTAGCCGTTTTAAGTCGTGGCGAGCATTTCACTTGATTCCCACTTCTTTTTTAGTTGTTGAACGCACACCTGCTGTATCGGCAGTCGTAAACGCTTTGTTGAGCTGTGTAGTTGACTGGATTTGGAGCAGATTTACGTAATTGTACGATCGTGTTTTTATTAATTTGTGATGGAAAGCGAGGATGAATATGATGATATAGGGAGTGCTTCGGATTTAGAAGATGCTTTAGAAAATAGTGGCAGCGATACAAGCCTAAGATTAAAGGATGAGGTATTTTCGAATATGCACGCGGACAGAGCATCATTCAATGGTAAAAATGACCCTGTTATTTGCCAGTACGCTGAAGATTATTTGCGAAAACACAAAAAACCCCATATTCGCAATGCCGTTTCCAATAAAATACGAGAACTCGGTAGACTACTTATTCCCCTTCAAGATATTTATGGCTTAAACACAATGTTAGAAGCAATTAACACAAATAAGTTCCGGTTACGGTACTATTTTTAAAACATTTCAAGCACCTTCTTTAGCTCTGCACATGAAATGAATTTTATTGTCTGTGTGTTTAGCAGCTAAAACACTATTATTAAAGCAAGATCCTGTTCTGCCAGTCATTGATTGCAACGAATTGCTTAAGATTGTAAAACAATTTCGATCATTGGAAGATGAAAGATGGAAATTTGACATGGCCAGTTTAGCGTTGAAAAATCTCAATGAAAAACACGGAAACAAATCTCAAACCCTACCAATAACAAGTGATGTCATTAAATTTCGAAAATATGCTGTTGACGTTGCTGAAGAAAGCCTGAACGTATTAAAAGAAAATGTTAGTAATCGGTTATCTTTTACAAAATTGACGGAAGCTTCTCTAGTTTTGACTATTTTATTGAATCGAAAAAGAGTCGGTGATGTGCAATACATAAAACTCGATTCCTACACACAAACCACGCACAGCAGAAATCAAGAAGAGTGTCTGAATGTATATGACGTGCTTTTAACTATCAGAGAGAAAAATAAATTAATTCCAAAAGAAAATCCATTCCTTTTCGCTTTAATTGGTAGTAAAGACAAATGGATGGATGGGCCATCAGTTTTCCGTAAATATGCAGTAAGCTGTGTCGCTGAAAATCCAAAAACATTGACGTCCTCACGCCTGAGGAAACAAATAGCTACATACAGTTTTGCAAGTGCTAAATTTGAATGAAACGGAAAAGGAACAGATGACATCTTTCATGGGACACACAAAGAGACTCACGAAGAGTTCTATAGGTAAGGATACTTTTTTTGAATGGTTCGTTTTATCACCTCTTTCTGTAATAATATTATTTCATGGTCTACCCTGTAAGTAACTATATTCTACACTCAGTTACAAAAAACGGCGCTGTATCTGATGTGATTTTAGTGAACGGTGTCATTATTGGTTACAATACCACAAAGCTCGAACTGCGTGTGTATAGTAAAATATAATTGTATAAACCCATTCACTAAAATCAGATCAGATATCAGATCAGAATTTCGCATAAAAAAGTAAACACCGCATTAACAAAAGTTCGTAATTTAGCGATTCCAGACACACGGGGCTGTGCCGGAGGCCATAACAAATTAGCAACCGACGTGAAAGATTTAGTTATTAACCACATTAGTAAATTTCCCAGGTAGAAATCACATTACTATCGGGAATCATCTAATAAACAGGAATTTTTGCCAATAGGTATGACAGTTGATAAAATGTTTCGCTTGTATAAAGAAGACAACCAAAATTCAAAACTAGTCAGTTTTTCTACTTACAGAAAAATTTTTTTAACAGTGTTCAATTTACGGACGAAACAACCAAAAAAGATACTTGCAATAAATGCGACACATTTTCTGCTAAAATGGTGAACGCTACAGCTGAAGAAACTGAGACATTGAAGCTAAATCATGACAAACATTTAGAAGATGCCAAGTTAGCAAGAGATAAAATGACCGAGGACATGAAAAAAGCAAAACAATTTGAAAATATCGAAACTCTTACATTTGATTTAGAAAAAACCTTACCGCTGCCAAGAATCTCTACAAATATAATATACTACAAGAGGCAATTGATGCTGTACAATGCAGGAGTTCATAGCGGAAAAAACGATAAGGGATACTTTAACATTTGGTTAGAAGGACAGACTGGACGTGGTGCTCAAGAAGTTGGTTCAACTCTGAGGAAACACATTGTCAATTACGTCGACGACGATGTCACGGATTTACACCTTTGGAGTGATTTCTGCGGTGGGCAGAATCGAAATATCAAAATTGTGCTTATGCTTAAAGGTGTACTACACGAACATAAAGGTCTACAAACCATTCATCTCTGTTTTCTTGAAAAAATCCTTTTGTCGTAAACGATATGTTGGCAGACGAGTTTTTTTCGACGTTAGAAATTGAACAAAAAATAACAAACATTTCACAAAAAAAACTGGATGATATAAAATCCTACTTACACCTTTCGAAGAAGACATCGAAGGATACAATGGAAAGCTCGACTTCGAAATTGAAGTAGATGAATAGAATCAATTAATTTTATTCACGACTTTCAATGCCAAAATGAATGAAATAATGTATTGTTCATATTATTATGTATTTTGTTTTATCTAATAACAATTTTTGTATTACTTTAATAATAAAAATGTTATAATCAACAATGATTCTTTATTGAAAAAAACGATTTATGATAATACTATTTAAGCAAGAAGGAACTAATCACCACAGCTTTTGTAATATTAAAAAAAAACTATTTTGATCAATATGTAACTCGTGGCTACTATTATGCAACCAATGTAAAAATTTTACTTCGATATTGGAATACTTAAGGTCAGTAATTATTAGTAAACAAAAAAATACTTTGGCGGGCTCTTACGTAAAATTGCAGTTTGCCAGTTGGTTCCTTTTTGCATATCTACGTCCATATATGATTACCCATGTAGGCTGCCACAGGACGTCTATCAGACGGCTAAAATAGCTAAATTGTTACTAATAATGGATAAAGCAGAGGTAGCTGATTTTCAAGGAAAGGCGCTTGAAGAAATTGATGTACATCTAGAAAGTTTAAATCAAGAAAGTTCTGAAAAAATTGATAGTGATATTGGTAAGTCTTCTTTGTATTGTCTAAATGCAGGTAGACCTGGCATCTAAATGGCTCGCATGACTATCTATACATTCTATAAAAGGTAGTCATACTTCGTACTGTAGATTCTTGGTGTGAAAATATGTCGATTTAATAAAACTTACCTATATGCAAAAGTTCTCCATTTCAGCGTTACGGCGTCTTAAAGTGTAAGATTTTTAAACAGTTTTATTTAATAACTTTATAACAGTTTGAGTTATCCTTGTGAAATTTGTCATCAGAAAAGGATTTCACACAAGAAATATACTACCAATAATTAGCAAATTTCTTAGGATAGCTGTTACAACTGTCATAAAGATATTAAATTAAACGATTTCAAAATATTCCACTTTAAAACGCCATAACTCTGATGGGTTCTACATGGAAATGTTTCTTCAGGGAATACAAATAATCAAAGTCACTTTACTTGTCATGTGTATGAACACGCAGAAGACGATATAGGCCTGCTTCATAATTTAATTAAACAGCAGTGGCAAATTGATTCATTGGGAATTAAAGAAACCTATAAAAATTCATTCTCAAAGCAAGATATAAGAGCACAAGGCATTTTAAATGAGACGATGAAACGTAATGGGAATGGATATGAAACTGGACTTCTGTGGAAATCTGAAACATCGTTTCCGGAGAGTAAAAATAATGCAATAAGTAGATTTAAGGGCATAGAAAGAAAAATGGACAAAAATTCAGTATATGCCAAAGCTTATTGTGATAAAAGCGACGAATATGTTAGTAAAGGATATGTGAGAAAACTTACAATCAACGAAACCAGAAAAGAGACGAACAAGACTTGGTATTTACCACACTTAGGTGTAGTAAACCCAAACAAACCAAATAAATTAAGAATAGTATTTGACGCAGCGTCCAATGCAAATGGTGTGAGCTTAAATGACAATCTTCTTACAGGTCCGGATCTCTATAATTCATTATTTACAATATTGTTAAATTTTAGAAGGAAAAAGATAGCCTTCGCAGCCGACATAAAAGAAATGTTCTTACAAGTGAAGATTAGAGACGAAGATAGATCAGCTAAACGTTTCTTGTGGAGAGGTATGGACAGAGAGAGAGATCCCGACATTTATCAAATAGAAGTTGTATTTTTTGGTTCAGTCTGCGGACCTTGTCTAGCTCAAGAAGCAAAAAATAGAAATGCAAGAGAATTTATCCACATTTACCCGGAAGCAGCTGAAGCCATTATAAAACTGCATTACATGGACGACTATTTAGACTGCGCCAATGACGAAGACGAAGCGATAAAGTTGATTGATGAAGTCATAACGGTTCATAAAAGGGCAAGCTTTGAAATTTGCAACTGGGTTTGCAATTCTAACAAAGTACTTAGACACATTCTCACCTTGTCGCTCATGCAGAAAAGAATTTAGACGTAGATGGAGATATACCAACCGAAAGAGTATTGGGATTGTGGTGGAATCCTAAGGAAGACTGTTTTAGTTTCCAAACTAAATTCCACAAGATCCACCCACAAGTCATTGAAGGAAAGCGACGTCCTACTAAAAGAGAAGTTTTACAGACGGTCATGTCTGTATACGATCCATTAGGTTTTATCGCTAACTTTACCATTCAGGGAAAAATACTGCTCCAAGATATTTGGAGAAGCGGAATTGGCTGGGACGATGAAATAAGTGGAAACTTGGAAAATGATTGGAAAAAGTGGCTCACAGACTTAAAAGATATTAATACTTTCAAGATCAAACGACAGTACTTCGACGAATTAACCCAAGATACAAAAGTACAATTACATATTTTTTGCGACGCTTCAGAAAGAGCATACGCCACTGTGGCCTACTTACGTTGGGAAAACAAAGGCAGACCAGAAGTCTCATTTGTAGCTGCAAAAACGAGAGTAGCACCTTTGAAACCCACTTCGATTCCTCGATTGGAACTACAGGCAGCACTTATTGGAGCTCATCTAAGTAAATACATAAAAGAAGAGTTGAAAATTGTCTTAGAGAATGCTTACTATTGGACGGATTCAAAAACTGTTCTACATTGGATAAGAGCCGAGGCGTAGCGATTTAAAGTATTTGTTTCACACAGAATCGGAGAAATTCAAGATTTAACGAATTCCAAGAATTGGCGATACGTTAATTCTAAAAACAATGTAGCAGATGAAGCTACAAAACGTGGACATCACGTAAATTTTTCTACGAGTAGTCGATGGATAAGAGGACCTAATTTTCTCACACTTCCATATGATAAATGGCCACAGGAAGATATTTCTCTAAATTCTGTAGACGACCTAGAAATGAAAGCGAATTTAGTAGCCGTGGTCACTTTATGTGAAAAATTACCTACTCCAGATTCAAATAGATTTTCGAAATGGAACAGACTGCTAAGAACTACGGCCTGGACTTTAAGATTCATTAGAAATTGCAAAGCTAAGGTTTTTAAGGAAAATCCTGTATTTTAAGAACTTCGTCCAGAAGATTTGACTGCGGGAGAAGTGTTATTATTCCGAAGAACTCAAATGGATTCCTTTGGGGCAGAATAGAAAATTCTTCAAAACAAAAAAGAAATTTTGAAATCCAGTAAACTTTATAAATTCACCTGCATAATCCCGAGTTTGATGTCGAGGACACGTTTAGAATCCCCGAAAACCTTCTAAACGCTCAGCAATGGAGGGCGATGGGGGCAATGTGGGAAGATTACCCGTTTCCAATTGAACGACTGATAATGGGCAGATCTAATGGGACTGATGTTAGCGTTTTCGAATTACGAAAAAAAGCAGGGCCGGATTAGCCTTTGTGGCGCGATTTACGCAATATTTATTTTAACAGTGAAATATTTTTATATTAAGTATCGGTATTAGAGATTTTTTCTTACATTTTATTATTATATTTTGGCCATGATTTGCCGCCCTTAGGCACGTGCCTAATGGGTAATACGGCCCTGAATAAAAGATCAATAAATGTCAATTGTCACATGTATAAAAAAAAAGAAACAATTTGTAATTTGTCAATAACACGTTTATTTTGAATAAAGACATTTTCTTAATAAACTTTGAATAGTCTGAACATTTTATTTAAAATTTCTTTTTTGTTTTGAAGAATTTTCAATTCTGCCCCAAAGGAATCCATTTCAATTCTTCGGAATAATAACACTTCTCCCGCAGTCAAATCTTCTGGACGAAGTTCTGAAAATACAGGATTTTCCTTAGAAACCTTAGCTTTGCAATTTCTAATGAATCTTAAAGTCCAGGCCGTAGTTCTTAGCAGTCTGTTCCATTTCGAAAATCTATTTGAATCTGGAGTAGGTAATTTTTCACATAAAGTGACCACGGCTACTAAATTCGCTTTCATTTCTAGAATTCTAAAAACAATGTAGCAGATGAAGCTACAAAACGTGGACATCACGTAAATTTTTCTACGAGTAGTCGATGGATAAGAGGACCTAATTTTCTCACACTTCCATATGATAAATGGCCACAGGAAGATATTTCTCTAAATTCTGTAGACGACCTAGAAATGAAAGCGAATTTAGTAGCCGTGGTCACTTTATGTGAAAAATTACCTACTCCAGATTCAAATAGATTTTCGAAATGGAACAGACTGCTAAGAACTACGGCCTGGACTTTAAGATTCATTAGAAATTGCAAAGCTAAGGTTTCTAAGGAAAATCCTGTATTTTCAGAACTTCGTCCAGAAGATTTGACTGCGGGAGAAGTGTTATTATTCCGAAGAATTCAAATGGATTCCTTTGGGGCAGAATTAAAAATTCTTCAAAACAAAAAAGAAATTTTGAAATCCAGTAAACTTTATAAATTCACCTGCATAATAGATGAAAACAATTTGTTGCGACTTAATGGGAGACTAAACAATGCTACGTATTTGGACGAATATACTAAAAGACCAATCATCTTGGATGCTAAACATTCATACACAAAATTGTTAATATTTTATTACCACTGTCTGAATAATCATCAAGGTAAAGAACATGTCATCAATAATTTACAGCTGAAGTTTTGGATTTTTCATCTACGGCAAACTGTTAAACAGATATGGTCGTCATGTCAATTTTGTAAAATTAGAAGAGCATTGCCACAACAACCTGTTATGGGACAATTACCTACATGCAGGATAGAGTCAACAATCCGACCATTTATTAAAACCGGCGTGGACTATTTTGGACCCATAGAAGTCACCGTAAAACGTTCTCATGAAAAACGCTATGGAATAATATTCACTTGCATGGTCACTAGAGCTGTACATTTAGAAATAGGCCAAGATTTGTCGACCAATGCTTTTATACACGCTTACAGACAATTTGGGTGTAGACGAGGATTTCCTTTAGAGATGTATTCTGATAATGGTACCAATTTCAAAGGAGCCTGTAGAGAATTAGCAGAAGCATTAAACAAATGGAACCAAAATGAAATAATAAATAGTTGTTCAGCACGAAACACAAAATGGTACTTCAATCCACCATTGACGCCGCATATGGGTGGAGCTTGGGAAAGACTAATTCAATCAATAAAAAAACATCTAATGGTTCTACTAAAAGAAAAATATCCACAAGAATATACTTTGCGGACGATATTTGCTTAAATCGAGAATATCCTGAACAGTAGACCTCTGACACATGTATCAACAGACCCAGACGAACTAAATGACATTTTAACGCCAAATCACTTTATTATTGGTCGTCTAGGTGCATCATTTACTTGCGCTGAAACGAACCAGAACGACCAGTTTTATCTGAACAAATGGAAAGGTGCACAGTACTGGGTAGAAGAATTTTGGAAAAGATGGTCTAAAGAATATTTAGTAAATCTGAACAGGAGAACCAAATGGTTTCGAGAAAATCGACCAATTAAAATTGGTGATCTTGTACTGGTTGTTGATACAGATGGACCAAGAAATAATTGGTGCAAAGGCAAAGTCATCGCTCTTTATCCAGGTGGAGATGGCAGGGTGCGAGTGGTAGACATCAAGACGGCCAGGGGTATATTTCGACGTAGTACCAAGAAGCTCTGTGTTCTGGATACCGATAGAGAAGAGTAATTGGCTCTGCTACCCAATTACTAGGGGGGAGAATGTTGTAGATGTAATTATGTAATATAATCAAGTCGGGTTAATCTGTTGTTTTAGAATAATATAAAAAAAAGAAACAATTTGTAATTTGTCAACAACACGTTTATTTTGAATAAAGACATTTTTCTTAATAAACTTTGAATAGTCTGAACACATAACATAATTAATTAATTAAACCGAACCTAAAATATTGTTATGTTTTTTAGAACCTAACAATGAAGAAAACATACAAGGAAAATCTCAAAATTCTGCTGCGGAGTTGCAAACTACTGAGCATTGTGAAAATAACGAATTTGATTTAAGCTCTCAATCCAATGAAGGTATACTATTTATAATATGATTAAGAATATCAGAATAATAATTTATCTTTACAGGTACCAGTAATGTTGGACAGAACAAAGACAAAAAAGAAAGAAAAGAAGGACAACGCGAATCATGGAATAATGAACAAAAATCTACAATGAAGGAGTTTTTCAAAAAACATATTAGTAAGATCACCCCTAAGAAACATGAGTGTCTAAGAGCTTCAAAATGCTCACGGAGATATGTTTAAAGACAAAACTTGGGTGCAAATAAAAGTATTCATTTATAATGCATTTCAGCAACAGCGATAATAAGCAAATTTTATTTTGTTACTATTATAATAATATATAATAGTAAAGTTTTTTATAAATACAATTTTAAAGTTTTTTATATTTTGTTTTTGTACCTCACAATCATATATAAAAAAGTTTGCATGCTTGGTAGTACCGTCAGGAAATTATGGAAATTTTTATACAGCATGAGGCAGTCGTTTTTTTTTCGAAAACGGTTAGTCATAGAGAGTTCGGGCAAAAATCTTTAAGCCATAATGAAGAATCGAATGGTGATACTGGCATTTCCGGTAAAGTCGGCATCCTGAACAGTTTGGTCTTAAATGACAAAATTTCAAATAGCATGAGGGATCAAAAGTCAAAAGTATCGTTGAAAAGGTATTTAAAAAATAATGTTCATTTCTTAAGTATCAGTTTATATATTTTTTTTTGTTTATTGTGACAGGGTAAAATTGTATCCAAAGTGTAGTGCGCGCAGAATACGCGTATTTGTGGTTTTACAATTTTATTTAGACAAGCACCGCCCTTAGTTCACGTAAAAGGCGCGGATGGCGCTTCTAGTACCGACCCACCACAGATGACTAAGCAAGGATATCTCCCACTACAAGCAGAAAGGGAAATGCGCGAAATTCGAACCGCAAGATGAGGTGGGTTAGCTATAAAAAGCGACGGAGCTGCCAAATCAAGAGACTCAGACCTTTAAGGTCAACCCGAACAGTCGAACAATTCCCTAGCCTAGCTAGTGAATACACAGTTTGAACTTAGTCTGTGTATTTGATTTCACAATTAAATAAATACAGTTTAAAGTATTTAAAGAGTTCATACCTGCGAATCCAGCCGTTACCGAATTGTTTTACTGCAAACATACCGAACTGTTCAGCCGTGTACGCAATCAATTGAATTATAATTGCTTTAATTATTTGATTATTGTTCCAGTTACCAGTGTACAGACATCCGAGAGATCCCGCCTGATTTGCATTCACATGTTCCAAATACCGGCAAGTATTAAGGTGCATTCCGCAAATCACTTGTTACCTGAAATTAAAAGTTTCGTTAAAACCTATCAGTTAATTAATACCCGTCCAATCGTTCGCACGATAAGCACGCGCAGAGACCGGCGGGCGGCGTTTGAAGCAACAAGGTCGTTGATGTACGAAATTACCCGGACATCCCGAGTGGATTTGAAGACGCAACGCAGGAACCGTACCATACAGAGTGCGGCAGAAGATTAGGTGCCACCAGATTTATTAAAACAACGCCTCCAGAATTAATATTTTCCTTTCTTTATAACATGTTGAAATACTTATTTTATTTTTCCTGTGAATACATACATTTAGACAAGTTGTAAATAGTTATAAATATTACATTGATATTAATTTAACCCGTTTCCGATCTGTACATTATTTGAAACGTTCTGGTATCCCAGGTGAACCCTGGACGACTCCCTGAAGCTACTCGAAACAAATATAAATAAATTTAACGTGGCCAGAACGTTACAATTTTTGTTTTATTGTAATTGCTGATTATGTGTTTATGATATTTTATAAATCCCTTGTCTCTGCTACCGGGATAGCAGAAGGGTTATATCCGTTTCTATTGTTTTAACGTCTTACATTCCCTTTTTATTATTTAAAAGAATCAGGAATCACCTGTTGATAGGAATACTTTGCGGTGCGCAACGTAGAGTTAAGTATCTGTTTCTTTTTCTAATTTAAAGAAGATTAACAGGGTTTGTGTATTATTGATTATATTAGCGCGCTTGTTTTGTTACAAGGGAATTGAGAAACTACTTTATTTGTTATTACCTGTTAATGAGCAAGGAGTACTAGAATTAGGGGGGATAAGATAAGAATATAAACTAAAATATAACGTAAATAATTAATTGATTAGCAATGTGTGAACTACATACAAGAGAAGTTCAAAGAGTAAAAAGATAAAAAGTTACAAGAAGTAATTCAAACAAATAAAGTAAATAATTAATTGATTACCGATGTATGAACTACATACAAGACGTATATAAAGAATAAAAGAATAAAAGATAAAATATTAGAAGTAATTTAAAGAAATAAAGTAAATAAATTATTGATTATTTTATTTTAATACAAATTAAGTTGATTTAATTTGATAATATGTAAGAAACATGACTAATTGTACCTCGATACAAAATATATGAATTGACAAGACAAGAACAATCAACCATTATTCTTTAGTGGATTAGAATTTTTTTTAATTAAAAGCATGATAAAATATTGCATTTCTTGTGTAGATGATTTACCATTACTGACATTAGCATGAGCTGCTGTTTAGTATTAAAATGGGACTATTTATAGATGGACTGTTTTTGAACAAAGGTTCATTCATAATTATTAAAGATAAAAATATGAGGAAACTGTCTACAATAGTAACTCGAATAAGTTTTATTTATACGTAAAAGTTTAAATTAATTTTGATCTAGTACATGACATTTTTCCAATATATGTATAATAAGATATACTTTAAAATTTATTTTTTAATTTATACTTTTGATCGTTACAAAATAATCTTATTGCTAAAACCCACTGTGGCATATCTACAAAAATCTTACGAAATGATATGAACTAGGTTTGCATTATGAGCAAGCTAGTCTACTAAAACTTTTTAATAAAAGTCGCTATTGTTCTATATTTGAATTTAACACAATATAATTATAAATTTGCAAGCAAGTTTATGTAGCTGAAAAAGATAGACACAAGAGACGGGGTGATAAGAAACGCTGGGTCGCAAAGAAATAAAGTAAAACATATTTTTTTATTTTACACTTCCTGTGATTTTTCTTGTGTACACATATACTTAATAGTTACCAAAAGACATTTCGACTGTGAAAGGTTGGCAATCCTTGATATTGGAACAATAGACACCGCCAGTTCCAGCTGTTAAAAATTGATGTCAAATCATTAGTGTCAAAACTTTAATTACCCAATCAGTGTGGTTTATGTTATTGACTTATTATTGGCATTTATTTGTGCTTTGATATCCTGTGAAGGTATTGTACCCATTACTTAACTTGTTTTTCATATTTGTTTTTGATTAACAGTCATTTTCTGAAAAACCACTTTTTTCCAGTAAGATTGGGGTGACAAGAAACATGCCCCGAAACTACAAACCTGATCCCTGGGTAAAGAGACGTGTAAAGCCTAATATAGAAAATATAGAAAAGGCAAAAGCTGAAGTATTAGGGGGTCGTTTAAGTTACAGGAATGCTGCAGTAAAATATAATATTCATTATTCTGTTCTCTATAGACATGTAAAGGGTTAGTAGGGTGCTCGCGGAACCAAAAGTCGCTTAATTAAGGAGTTAGTGGGCACTTCGAGGTTAAAATGTTTGACCTAGCCAGAATTGTTGCTTATACCTCAAGGTTGTTATCGAATGGTGTTTACAATGACATCAAATCTAAAGGCTCTTTGGAAAATTTTAAGATTATCGTGGCTAAATTTGAATAAATGGCCGACATCTTTATGGAATTTATTAATGCACAGTCTGCAACTTTTAAATTTTGCTTTTCCTACATTAATTTAATTGAAATTTTGCTAGAATTCTTATACAGTGAAAGAACGGGCAACTGGGAGCTTCACTTAAATAGTTTTAGAAAAATGCTTCCTTGGTTCTTTTCATACGACCATCCAAATTATTCCCGATGGGGAACAGTGTATTTAATTGACATGCTAAATCTACCGTATAACGCTCCTGAAGTAAAAAAAGAATTCGATTCTTGGAATTTCGTAATTAAACGCTTGCCAGGAAAATTTAATACCATTTCAGTTGATCAAGCAATAGAACACGTTAACAAAACTGCTAAAGATGCTGGTGGTACTGTGGGATTAACCAAAAATAGCACAAGACTTGACGAATGGTTTTTAAGTTTTAATGAAATCGGTTTAATGATTGATTCATTTAAATCTTCCCTCAAAATTACAAATCCGCCTGATCCAGTAAGTCAAAATATAGAGATTGGAGCACAAAGAATTTTGGTAGATGAAGAGGCTGTGATTACATTACAAGAACAATTTAATAGATTTAAAGTATTTACTCGCGATGAAGATAATTTAATATGCATTTCTAAAAACGAAATTATTGGTGAAAACTTAGAAGTATTTTTATTAACCGCCCCAGTAAAAGGAGAAGAAACACTAAGAAAATTTATGGACATAATTAATACAAGTGATTTTTACAAACCTCTTAGAAAACAAAATGTGCAGAGAATGCAGAAATCCAGACCAAAATTAGAAAAATCAAATAAAATAAAAGACTCACAAGAAGGATACACGTTTTTACAACGAATTTTGACAGCTAAAGAAATGGGAAGAAACATCAGTCATAGCAATATTTTCAAGCATGAACTAACATCGTACCCAATGGCGTTGTCAACAAATGGGGTTTTGTCAACTCCTGCTAATAAAAGCATTCTTGGAAATATCATAGAAACTTTTTCGACAACTGTACTGTACTGTACTGTTACCAGAAAGCGAGTCAAGAACGTGCCAAATTTATGATGCAATGTCTATAGTACAGAGTCTAGGTGATTCCGGTGTACGTTTCGCCCCTTCCGATTTGCCCCGGTCGTTTGGCACCGGCCGTTTCGCCCCCGAACTGTTACGCCCCCGTCGTTTCGCCTCCAGCCAATTGGCCCCCAAAAATTCAATTCTTTTCTTTCTTTTAAGAAGTAGATAGCGATTTGCAAATAACAATTAGAGTAAATGAGGGTATTACAAACTAAGGCATCAAGTGTAGGTAATTAAGATTGTATATTAAGATTGAATTGAAATTATTGCTTGCCAATAGGTTACCTAATGTAGATTGTCATGGGGCTAATTACGCTAATCACCTTTTGCCGATAAGTTACAATACCCTAATGTAGATTGTCATGGGGCTAATTACGCTAATCACCTTTTGCCGATAAGTTATAATACCCTAATGTAGATTGTCATGGGGCTTATTACGCAGGACGGGTTGGGGGTTTATGGTATTATGGTATATTTTTGGCAAAATGAGATTTTCGGTTCATTTAATTTTGCTTATCGTAAATCGTTGGACATGTCTTTCGTGCAGTCAAAAAGAGGCCATCGTAAGTTGGTAGACGACGAAAACTTTATTTATGTGTTTTCCAAGAAAACAAGTGATGGGAAACATTCAATATGGGTTTGTGAGAAGCGAAGCGAGTGCCAAGGAAGATTATGGTCTGCGGGGGATACACCAGATAAGGTTAAAATTATTCGTAATCATTGTCATGCCGCCCAGGCCGCTAGACCTCACGCCCTGCGATTAGTGGGTGATATAAAACACAGGGCAGAAAATACCCTTGAAAATCCACAACAAGTTATATCCGCGGCTGTTGAAAATGTTCATAGCAACATATTGGCTGTGTTGCCGAAAAAGAGTGCCATTAAAAAAGTGATAAAACACAAACGCAATCAAGGCAACATTCCGGCAGTTCCAGGAAATTTAGAAGAATTGCAGCTGCCCCAAGTAAGTCCACCCCTAAATATCATTTTTGATAGATGCGTTTTGCGATGCGATTTGTTTTAAAGAAAAATACATAATTTTTTATTCTAGGAATTCCAAGAAATAGCAATAGACGGCGTTGTCCAACCATTTCTATTGTATGGTTCTGGTATGGAGTTAATCCCAAATAGAATTTTGTTTTTTTCAACGAATGGCAATTTGGCTTTGTTGGCAAGAAGTCAACACTGGTATGCAGATGGCACATTCAGTGTCTCTCCAACGCTTTTCAAACAATTATACACCATACACGTGAAAATGTAATATACAGTTTTCCCAGTTGTTTACGCCCTGCTTCCTAATAAGACTAAAACAACCTACAAAAAATTTCTCCAGGAGCTGAAGAATCTTGCGCCAGGTCTACAACCACAAAACTTATATATTAATAACGGATTTCGAAAGTGCAGCAATGGCAGCTTTCCAAGAAGAATTACCGTTAATATCTATAACTGGATGTTTCTTCCATTTGTGTCAAAGTGTATACAGAAGGGTACAAAGAGAAGGTCTGTAGGTTAGTCAAGTGCGATTTTTTTTCAAAATGTTTTTTTCACGGCCGTTTTTTTTCACAGATACAATATAATCAGTCGCACGAGTTTGCACTGTGGATTAGAATGATAGCAGCTTTGGCAATTGTGCCACATCAGGAAGTTGCTGTTCAATTTGATGCTTTAGTAGAAGATCCAAATTTTCCTGAAGCCGCTATGCCAATAGCAGATTACTTTGAAGATACCTATATAGGACGGCGTGCTAGAAGACATAGACCACCTCCACTATTTCCTATTGAATTGTGGAATGTTTACGAAAGGACGTTGAATGGAGACCATCGAACAAACAACAGTGTTGAAGGGTGGCACCGTGGTTTTCAAGCCACTTGCGGAAATCTATTTCCCAACATATTTCAGTTCATCAAAGGCTTGAAAAAGCAACAAGCTTTGCATCATTATGACATTGTGCAAATGCCAAGAGGCCACGAGCCCAGAAAAAATGCACGGTATGCAGCAATCGCAGAACGAATTCTGAACTTGGCGTACAATTACGAAAACAGAAACAATTTAGAAGGCCTTCGTGGAATTGCTTACAATTTTGAGTTTTAATTTTTAATTGTATTGTATGCTTAAGCAATTGTATTATGTATGATTTTTCAATTACAATAAATTAATATGTATATATAATGGAGTCGAGTTCGAGCAGTGGTCGAGTATACACGTTTAACGACGCCACTCCAGCTTTTAAATGTAAAACGGCGTTTTGACCGTTTGAAAAGACAATTTTAGTGTAGAGTGATCATTAAAGTTACTAAATTAGTACCTTTGGGTTAGCATGTCAGGTAAAACAGGTAACAACGTAGCGCGCGCGCCCGGAGAATGTTTGTTTGGTCAGCGCAAAGCAGGTGCATCAGTGACATGCGCCAGCTCTCAAAAACAAAGAAGCGAGAATTACCTGCGGGATTAATTGTACCACCTGGATTACCTGCCGATGTCACAACAGATGAAAGGAAACAGGAAAATGGATAATGGATAATCAGCAAACAGTTAAAGCTAAGTTATAAATATAAGTAGTAATTTCTAATAGATAAAATTCCCAAGATAAATTAAGAACAGGCGGCTGTAAGTAGATATTAAACAATACAAATAATTTAAAAAAAAATAGATATTGTTATTCTGTTAGGGCAGTCGGTTAGGCAATAGAGTTTATTTTCGTCCAAACCCGACAATAGAGAACGCAAACAGACGAATTCCTGGAACTCGACGCTAAAGGTCTTGGACGCAGGTACATTTCTAAGGGTTTCGTGGGCTGAAAAAGACAAACGAGATAGGTTACAATGTAGCAAAGTTATAACCAAAATAAATTCACACTCAACAGGCGGGAAAATTCAAATATTACGAATGTCTTTTGTAAGGCATACGCAATCATGTCTGAAGAAAACACGCAACCACACAACAACAATATATATATTAAATTAAATATTCAGTACACTTACATGATCATACACTTAATAACAACCCTCATGTTCTACTGTGAAGTTGAGACTTCAAATATTAAATCATGAATACTCTAATGAAATAACGCGAGGATGGACTGAAGACGTAGCAAGCCCATATCAGAATGAATGTTGACTATTGAATGTTGAAAGAATAATAATGCCCAGCTCTGCTAGGCTACAGCTTTTATATGTTTGCTGGTGACTGATTTATTTATTAATAGCTGCAGCTGTGGTCTGAGTAACACAAGGTTGAACATGACTCATCTTGTACAATTCCAATACTTTGTTCAAGGATTGGAAATAATATGTAAATAATTTAGTTAATTTAATTCTTTAAAGTCTCTCACTTTCTCATCGTGACATTTCCTCCCCTGCTACTGAAGCGAAAAGCAGTTTCGCTGCAAAGGTTCTGTACAATGAACCAATACAGTTACTGTTTTTTAAAAAATATGATTATATGGTATACATAAGTCCTAAAAGTAAAAACTTATACCTAACATAACTATATAATTACATGATTATTACAGGTCACAACATTAAATATATATTTATAATAACATTGTATAGAATAAACGATTCGTCATGTGACCTAGACAAACTTTTTATACTGAAAACCAAATATTATTGAACGCTTCCAATGTCCTGCCATATTATCGGTACGCGACCATCTCTCTTTATCAGCATCATGAGCGCGTGTAGTATAGTGTAGTGTAGACAACCCATTATACTTGCCGGATCAACGTCTCTCAAACACAGAGATGTCGTGCGATTGTCCCATATTTATTGTTCCGCAATTAACAGCTTGTCCATTGCTCCAATAGATGGTGTGAACATGACAGTATTGCTTGTAATAGAGGGCACCAACATCTATAACTCGGAAATTGAAGGTAATTGATACATTCTTTGCATTGTAATACTTAAAACAACATTTTTACAATTATAAATCAATTTTAAAAATATTAACCAACATTTCAGAACCAATCTATTTAAAATCTCATATATCTTTTACAATATTTTTACCATATTACGTTTATAATTACTTATAATGGCGGCAAGCGCAGAATCAAAATTCTGCTGGATTTGCAAAATTTTGTAATAAAATCTTCCGTCAATGATGAGCTCCGCCAGTTGTTCTTTGACTATCCACTTGAACATTGAAGCCATGAATTATTCTTCGAATTTAACTGGTACTCAAGAGGTGACGCATATTGCTTCTCCAATGGAGCCGCAGCTGTTGCCTGCAGTCCGTAAGTTGCATTATGTGATGGAGACTCAAGAAAATTTTATTTTCTTGCTCACCCTCCCCTTCTGGGTTTTTTGTTTTTTTTTTGTTTTGACAAACGATAACAGAATTAATAAAAATTAATAATTTTATGTGTTTCAATTGTTACAGAAGTCTTCCAGGGTCGATTCATTGAGACCCTGTGGGTACCCAGGGGTTATCCACTGACGATAATTATCTCAGAAGTGGACAGTCCACTGGGGTTAGGATGGCTTTATGTGGTCATCCCCGACGGCTACAACCATCTTATTTACGGAATTAATGTGCCCATCATCCTAGTGGAAGTGAGGATATATGTTTACGAGTTGTTTTATCGAGTCGACATTTATTACTTCGCCATCAATGTGGGTAATAACAATCTTCCGCTGAGCCCTGCAAGTCCCCCTGAGGAAGCTGCCGAGGGTTCCCCTAATGAAAACAATGTCGACTACGAGGCTGCCATTGACGCTTTACCCATTTAATTTGTTATAAAAATGTATAAGGTTTAAATTTTTTTTTGTATAATAAAATATAACTTTGTATTAAATTTTTATAAGATATATGTGTCTTTACCTTGCACTGGTTGTAGATAAATGTTAAAATCTTTGAAAGAAGTGTAACCTCACAAAATTGGTTCTAAAAAGTTTGAATACTTTACTACTAAGTTGTAATCTCTAACTAATTAATACTATTAACATTTATTTTGAATGCTTCTGTATATAGCAAATAAGTTGCCCTTGAACGCTTTTCAAAGCGGCTGCAAAATGGCGTAGTACATAGATAGCCATAATTATCAAAGTTTTCAATAAGTACAAGTGAATGTATTAGTGAAAAGCATTAATTATAAGGTAAGTAATCCTTATTTTATATGAAAAGACAGACTTATCAAAAACTTTGTAACAATTTTACAGTATAAATTTTAATTCAAAAATTTGTAGGTTAACTTTTTCACCATTTCAGTGCTTTTTCAATTTTTTAAGAAACAAAGCTAAAATTTACAATAATAGTATTTTTATAATAACTTCTTGTGGTTAAATATCATGTGATTACATTTTAAAATTCCTTAAACTAATTGCATGCAACTCATTTCATTACTAGTGAAAGGTAACAGTGTTAAATAATTGGTTTTCTTCCAAATGTCAACACCTTCTTCCAGTAGCAATCAAATATCTAACTAAAAACACAATATGATGTGCTAATAAAAAATTTTTTCTTTTAAATTAATAGTAATTAGTAATAATAGGGTTATCCAACACCATGGAAAACTTCATAATTATTACTGTAACCCCTTCGAGGTTTTTATTATCAGTAATCATTATTTTTTAAACACGTTTGCTTTAAAATGCATCGCATAATTGGTATGCCGATTAATAAAACAATTACTGCCAAAACAACGTATATTATGTACGATTGTTTTTTAATAGTAAACCTTGTATTATCGTTAGTAGCAATCTTAACTGATATTTTTGCAATTTCATCTAATTTATTTCCAACGACATTTAATTCGTTCAATCTGTGTATCGCAGATCGACACCCTGCACTTAAATTCAAGTGTGGTAAAATATTCTGAATTTTTCCAAAATCTGTCGTATTTAACTGTAAATCAATCTTTGGTACATATTCCATTATTAATTTAGCTTTTAATAACTCCCTATGAGGTATTAAAATCATTGATTTGGAAAATGCTCGGCAATGTGAATTTAATGCCAAACGACCAATACCAGACAAAGTAATATCTTTTGAACTGGTTCCATTGCAGACAATAGTTAAAATTTCATAATTTGGAATAAAAAACAACCATGCGTTGGCTATTTCCAATTGTGCCCATAAAGGATTTGGTAATTCAGCAATTCTCTGATCACAACTTTTTGGAATAAACTTAACTCCTCGGTATAAATCAATCTCACAAATTTCATTCTGATAAATTAAATTTAAATGCTGTTTTTGATTACACAAATACTTTTGAATCCCGTATTTCTGACAATTTTCAAATTGATTTGTAGAAAAAATTACAAACTCTTGCTTATTGATACTTATTGCCATATAATTTGAAATGGGTTGTATAAAGACATATTTATTTTGTAAATAATGAATTGGCAATGGAGTTAATTTTAAAATGTCGTATTCAAGATTATTCGTAACTGGAACAGAAATTACGTAAACCAAATTATCATTTTTATAATAAACTGTTAGCTCGATTAATTTTAATAAAATATATGCATTATCTGATGTAAGTTTCACAGGAAATTCTAAATTTCTTGGTAAATGAAGAGACAGTTGTTGTAATTGAAATATAAACTTATGAGAAGACAATATTGCTGGACTTAACGATCCTTTTTGACCGAAAAGAACGGCATTAATTAAAGTCGTCACTTCAAACTTATATTGATTAAACATCATCGTGTAAATTTGTATATTTTCATCAATGAACAATCTGACGTTTAAGTAACTCAGATAATTAGATTGATCATGTAATAAATTTTCTAAATGTTCAACGTTCTTTATCAGGATTTTTTGATTAAAATCTAATTCATTTATAGAAGAATTAAATGTAGAAATTGCTGATTTAACTAACATTGTTTGATCATTAATTAGCTGAGCTAACTTCTTATCATTTTGCTCAAACTCATGAATTTTATTATCATAAAATTTTTCATCTTCACTATCCAATGTGCCAAATAAAATTTTTAAAACTGAACCAACACCATCTAAAGGACTTCTTTTTTCCCTTTGGTTATGGTGTCCCACCAATTGTTCTAGATTTTCTTTATCAAATTTAATTCTAGTCAAACCTTCCTCGGCATTTTGAATAAAATTGTCGCAAATTTTTAAATTATTCACAACTTCTAATTTAGGTTTCCATTTACCTTGTTTTTCTCCTTGCGAAAAACAAATTTGTTTAATTTTATCCAGATAAAACATAAGTTGTTCAAATTTTTTATTAAAATGTGTTAGGTTTAAAAATGCAACAATGGTTACTTCATTATTGTATAACTTTATCTGTCCAATTCGTTCGAAATGTAGTCCTGGACTATATTTAAATTGAGTAATTTCAAAGGATTCATCTACTTGTGTCAAACTGGCTTGTATGATCATAATTGTTCTGTAACAATTAGATAACATTAGATTTTTACACAAAATATAAATTTTTTATATAAAAGTGTTAATATTAATATTTTTCCCTACAGGTTTAAATTTATCAGGACGTAATCATTCAATTCCACCACTACTGTGATCGTTCTGGAAATTATTTATTAAGAATTCCAATCAACTAATACTGAAGCGCTTGGGGGCCAAACAAACTCAAATTGTTGCTGGTTACCCCACACGCTAGCGCGATAACGAACACAAATAACCGGAATTGTTATATATATTGACTTTATATAGTAAATAGCGAGTCGCATAAAAGTAGTCGTTGTCACTTACCTTTCGGTGGTGAATCAACGTGGAAGGTTCTGCACTGCAACGGCCTTGTTCGCACCACGATTGACATGAGACTCTTGCTTTCCCTCGATGCCGGACACTCGCACCACAAAATATAGGAAAGTCTGGGGACATTTAGGGGGGGGACACACAGTGACAACGACATGCGACTTTAAACAATTAAATAGGTAGTTCGCGGGTTATCTTTGGTCCGAACATGCCGCCCACCTAGGAACCCCGTTCCTAAATCTATCGAACGCGACCTACCAGCTTGTATATTACAAAAGAAAAACAATAATAGAATATTTACACTAAATTACCTAAGGGGTGTGTCGCTCGCGCTAACAATAACTTTTTATGAATAACGATTCGAAGAGGCAAAAGAATAATTAAATAAGGGAAGGAATAAATGACTACGACCTTCACTCCTACCGGGGCTGTGGTGGAGGCTTTGCGCGGTGGGAGGAAGCCCAACGGAAACCAGGAAAAGGTAATGATCCGGGACGACACCCCATTTAAATCTAACCAACACTAATACTAAACTTAACGCTAACATATATCTTAATCTAAAGGTAGAGGACACAACTTGACTGCGGACCTAGTGATTTTTCCGGTGCCTGTTTTTATTTCAGCAACCCGGACAATTCCATCTTTGCCAGGGTACGTTTTAGTAACACGACCCAGTCTCCACTGCAAGGGTGGTAGGTTATCATCTTTGACTACTACCATCGTCCCTTCCACGAGGTTGTCGGTGCCACGGGTCCACTTCTTTCGTTGTTGAAGCGTACAAAGGTAATCCACAGACCAGCGTTTCCAGAATGAGTGCACCATTTGCCGCAACAAGGTCCACCTCTCACGAGGAGTGACAGGTCCAAGCGGCGGATCAGGTTCAAGGAGAGCCGTCGGCGGCTCCAGTAGTAGAAAGTGTCCTGGAGTAATGGCCTGTAGGTCATTTGGATCGGCACTAATTGGTCCTAGCGGTCTAGAGTTGAGCGTGGCCTCGACTTGTACGAGAACCGTGTAAAATTCCTCATAGGTCAACGTTTGATTTCCTATGACTCGCCTCAAGAGTAGCTTCGTTGATTTAATACCAGCCTCCCAAATTCCGCCGAAATGTGGACTGGAGGGGGGGTTTAAACGCCAGACGATACCCTGATCTGTTAACTGTCTGGCCACGATGCGATTATGCTCATTTGAAGCGATAAACTGTGCCCATTCTTCCAACTTACGCTTTGCTCCCACAAAATTAGTTCCGCAGTCACTATGCATTTCTTTTACCGTCCCGCGACGTGCAATGAATCGACGGAGCGCGGCCAAAAAGGATTCGGTTGTTAGTTCTGAGGCCAATTCGAGGTGTACAGCTTTGGTCGCAAAGCATACGAACAAGCAGATGTATGCTTTATAAATTTTGGCTTTTCGCAGTTTACCCTGAGTGATTTCATAGGGGCCGCCGTAATCAACGCCCGTAATAGCGAACGCCTTTATTGACTGGAGACGAGCAGTTGGGAGATCGCCCATAAAAGGCTGTATAGGGGACGGTTGAGTACGAAAACACGTCACACATTTGGCAAAGCGATGGCGGATAACTGAACGGGCCGATATTATCCAAAATTGGCGCTGAATGATTGAATGCAAATTTAGTGGACCTGGGTGAAGGTACAGTCGATGAAAATAATCGATCATTAGATTTACCATAGGATGTGATTTCGTAAGCAGTATGGGATACTTTCTAGCGAAAGGTAAAGAAGACTGGCCTAAACGACCTCCTACTCTCAAAATACCTTGATCATCAATGAATGGATTTAACTTTCGAAGACGAACCGGTATCTGACGACCTGCCGACATCATACCAATCTCCGTAGCAAACTCTTCTGATTGTACCCATTTTACACACGTGGTGAGAGCTGAATTCAGTTCATCCACTGTTAGACAACCATTCTGGCGGTTTTCCTTGTGACGAGCATTATAACAAAAACGCCGCATCCAAGCCACTACTCGCTTCAATTTTGTCAGTGAAGATATCTCTTCGAAGAGGATCTTCGAAATATTGTGATCCGATGGCGGTGTGTTAATAGCAAACGTTACTACACGTGCCTCTGATGAAGTTGCATCTTTAACATGCTTTCCTTCTAGCTGGGTGATAGGCCAGCTGCTGGGAGGTCCTAGTATACAGGACCGGATATCCATATCGGATGGTGCAATAGGTCTCTAGGTAGCAAGCCCCGGGAAGCACAATCTGCAGGCTTAAGTTGCGAAGGTACATAACGAAAATTCTCGGGGGCTAATCGACTCTGGGCTGCACTAACTTTATTTGCGACAAATGTCTTCCATCGATGTGGAGGTGACTTTAACCAATGCAACGCTACGGTCGAGTCACTCCATGCGGTGACAGAGGCTATTTGGCAACGTGACTGAATGATCTGGATCATACGCTGTAGTAACTTTGACACCAATTCGATCCCACATAATTCCAACCGAGGCAGTGTATTGACTTGTAATGGTGCTACCTTTGACTTAGCAACCAGCAACGAAAGCTTCACTTCACCTGCTGACTTCTTAGATAAACTACACCGGCATACCCTTGTTCTGAACTATCTGAGAAACCGTGTAGCTCGATTCGTTTGGACCCATTGATATGCAATGATCTTGGGAGTGAAAATGTAGCCAGTGCCGGAAGTTCTTGGCGGAAACGTAGCCATTTTTCGCAAACTTCTGGAGGGGGCGTTTCATCCCAATCGATCCCCAATTGCCATAGGTAACGGATCAAGCACTTTCCCACAAAAATCACAGGGCAAATAAATCCGATAGGGTCAAAAAGCTTTGCGATGTCGGACATTATTGTGCGTTTGGTGATTCTAGACGAGTTGCCTGCTACTTGATATGAAAATATATCTGCATTAGGTCGCCATACTAGACCTAATATTTTAGCCGACGGTTCGGCATCGCCTTCAAACGACAGTGATTCGGCTGACAAAGCACAATGATCGGACGGCAAGGATTTCAAAAGTTCGACGCGGTTACTCATCCATTTCCGAAGTTCAAATTTACCTCTACCCAGCAGCTGCGTCAATTCCCTTTGCAACTGCAGCGCATCTTGTACGGTCGGAACGGACGTGACCACATCATCCATATATGTTGCTTGACGTATTACTGCCGATGCCATCGGGAACGAATCACCCTCATCTTCAACCAACTGCTGCAGTGTGCGAATGGCAAGAAATGGAGAAGACGAGACCCCATACGTGACAGTTGATAAACAATATTCTGTGACAGGTTCTTCAGGGTGAAAACGCCACAGAATTCTCTGATAATCGCGATGCTCCTCACAAATCATAATATTACGGTACATTTGTCGTATATCAGTCACAAGGACCACTTCGTGTAGTCGAAAACGAGTTAGCATATCTACAATATCTGCTTGCAATTTCGGACCTTTGTATAAAACCTGATTTAATGATGGTCCATCTTTGGTAGGCATAGAGGCATCGAAAACGACTCTAAACTTGCTGATATCGGCATTATTGCCGCGAAATATGCAGTGGTGCGGAATAAAATACGTCGATGCCACCGATAAAGGACAAGGGGGAACTACAACCATGTGCCCTTGGTCAGCATAATCTAACATGAATGCATTATAGTGCTCTCGTAGGACAGGATTCTGGTTAAGACGCCTTTCCAGAAGTTGAAATCTGCGAGAGGCGGCTTGACGACTGTCACCTAACTTTGGCGCCGATGGCATGAAGGGCAGGGCTACCATGTACCTGCCATTCTTCAGACGAGAAACGGTCGACTTATACAGCTCTTCACAATTTGCATCCTCAGGGCTGAGGGTTTTGACCGATGGAATCTCTTCTACCTCCCAAAAACGTCGGATTAATAGGTCCAACTTGTTTTCATAAGTTAGGCAGAAATTTTGGATGGCTGTAGTGGCTTGCCTGAGTCGACCTAATAAACAATATCCCCAAATGCTTTCAATCAGGCTAGGGGAGCCAGGGGGGCCTTGTACAGGTCTGCCTAGCATAACGAAACCAAACCATTCTGCTCCCAACAGGATATCCACCGGTTGAGATCGATAGTAACTAGGGTCGGCCAGCGGGCGTCCACGCAGGTGTGCCCACAACTGTGGCTGGAACGACTTCGATGGGCAATCAGTAATGTTATCTACAACCAATGCTTCTATTTGCAGTTCCACCGTCTTTGCAGGTTTGAAAATGCAACGTACCAATTTTCTTGAAACTCCAAGCGCTGTCTGTGCCATTCCAAAGACGGGAACCGCAGTATCTCGACTTTCCAGGCCTAGTCGCATAACACAAGCTTCGGTAATAAACGTGGCTTGGCTTGCACTGTCGATGAGCAATCGAACATTTTGGAAGTTGCCCCACTGATCTTGAACATCTGCCTGAGCCGTGGCAAGCAGGACATAACCAGTTCCATTGGACGTGTAAGTCTGAAGCGAATCCACTTCGGGCGGAGTTGCTGATTGAAACGAAGTACCGGGTGCGGCAGAGCTGATGACTGCATGATCAACGGAAGGTTGAAATCTCAACTCTTTCTTTGGCTTGCTACCCAGGTGAAGCAATGAATGGTGCTTAGCTGAACAGTGTTTGCACGGGTTTTGCCTCGAGCACTCCTTGAGATAGTGACCAGGCGACAAGCAATCCAAGCACAACCTCTTTTCCTTGGCGAACTGGAGGCGGTCGGCTACCATTTGTTTTCGGAAATGACCGCACTGAGGTAACGAATGTTGACCTTTGCATCTCAAACAACATAGCATCTCGGACTTCGTGTTTACCATAAATGTAGTCGGTCCCCTGGTCGACTTGTCTTTCTTTTCATAGGGACTAGTACCATATTTCTTAGGGATGGTCCCGTGAAGTGCAGGCACACTAGTTTGAGCAGCTTCTAACACCCGAGCTTCGTTATTCAAAAACGAAATGAATTGTTTGAGCGTTGGAGATGGGTTAGCGACAACATATTTTTCCCAATTTTCCCTCAGCGTTGAATGAAGTTTTCTGCTAAGCGTAAACAGTAAAGGTACCGCCCACCCTTCCACATTGTGGCCTAAGGCGGCCAAAGCGCCGGTGTACTCTGACAGGTGGCTGGCCAAAGTGCGTATGTGAGCCGGGTCACGAGATGTAGTAGGAGTCCCAAACAAAGCCTCTAAATAGGCATTGGTCTGGAGATGCGTGTTTTCATAGCGTGATTTCAGAGTGTCCCAACACGTGGTATAATTGGCCCCAGTGAGGGGCAGCGAAGCAATCAGCGCCAATGCCTCGCCACTTACAGCTGATCGCAGGTACATGTGGCGCTGCACGTCGCTTAGCTGAGGATTGGAGTGAATCGTTGCCATAAACAAGTCTGCAAAGCTATTCCACTTTCTAACATCACCAGAAAATTCTGGGAGCTCAAGCTTGGGAAGTTGAACGTTGACGGCTGGAGATGAGGGGCCAGCGTGCATGCTCATGTTAGCATTACTCATACTTAATCTATCTGTTTCTGGAAACGTTGCTTGGACCACGGCCTTTGCATGATAGTACGCATCTTCAAATTTCACGAAATCATCCCCTAAATCTTCATCGATTCTAGGATTCTGTTTTGCGTTATACGCTGCAATCTTCTGCATGGTATCGTTAAACGAATCAAACCAGTCATCCATATTCACTGACATTACTTTTAGAAGTCCTTTGTTCTTGCTAGTTGGCTTCGTCTCCACCTCAATAGCTACAGCCCTTAATCGAGACACCTTCTCGTAAATGGTTTTTACAAGGAATTTATACTCGTCAATAACAGGCATCTTCGAATTCAACAATTACACCGCCTACTTTTTTTTTTATCTACCCAAACAATTCTATAGACGATCAACAACGATAACGAATTATTATAATTTAATTTTAATTTAACCTAATACAACCAAAACAAGAACAGTAATTGTATTCAATAGTATATATATTTTTTTTTTCACTGCGAAGTTCACTACAAGTCTCGCAATAGCGACTTCTTAATCCAACAATAACTAATGTAATTTTCGATTTAGTGGTTCGTATTATTATTTAAAAAGTGCTTGCAATTTTTAAACACCTATTACGGTAACTAAATAAATTACCTAAACTTCTACGCTATCAAACTCAAAAACAGGTGAAAGAAAACGATAACCAGTTCTAAATAAAGTGAAAGAATAATAATTTTATTTTAACTATCTACGCGGTTTTTCTTATTCTCCAAATTTCAATAATTTCTAATTCACTACAACATATGCAGCTTATCAACACGACCAGAGCGAATCTCTAACTACTTTATAACTGGTCAGTTTATCAAGCTGGTAGGTAATACTGAGTTAAGACGTACAATTAACAATTTTTACGATAAACGATCCACTATTTTTAAATTTATAATGCCAATCGCAGTCCTTCAACTTTTTCGAATTCGGACAAAACAGCGTGGAATTCAATAACAATAGAATATGCTTCTCGCATGTGCACAACAATATTTTACGGCGATAACTGCTTATGCCGTACAATAACAATTTTAAAATTCAAACAAATTAACAAATCCGGTACGATGAAGACCCTAAATCCGGGACGAAGGACCATAAATGAAGCGCTTGGGGGCCAAACAAACTCAAATTGTTGCTGGTTACCCCACACGCTAGCGCGATAACGAACACAAATAACCGGAATTGTTATATATATTGACTTTATATAGTAAATAGCGAGTCGCATAAAAGTAGTCGTTGTCACTTACCTTTCGGTGGTGAATCAACGTGGAAGGTTCTGCACTGCAACGGCCTTGTTCGCACCACGATTGACATGAGACTCTTGCTTTCCCTCGATGCCGGACACTCGCACCACAAAATATAGGAAAGTCTGGGGACATTTAGGGGGGGGACACACAGTGACAACGACATGCGACTTTAAACAATTAAATAGGTAGTTCGCGGGTTATCTTTGGTCCGAACAAATACCTTCAATGCACTTTATCATTATTTTAGATGTAAAAATCTAAATTATACATTGTCATAATTTACATCTTTCTAGGTAAGTAACATCAAATTTTTAATATTCTTTTCTAATGTTATAACTATTTCATAATATATGCATCTTAATATTCGAATGCATTTAACTTGATAAGATTTGTTTATAACTTATGATAAACTCGTCTATGAAGCTTCATAAAGAAAATAGTATTGTTATTGTATTCATTATTTAGGTCATTCTTGCTCACAGTCAAGATGCTGCTTTTATGCAGTTTCTATATTTAACTGTGAAGATTTCCTTCCTTCTTGATGCAAAGTTGCATTCTTACTATCGACCTAATTTTATACTTTGTATTTCACGTCATTGTCAGATAAAATTTTAATTTAATTTACATCTTTTATAGATTTCATATTTCCTTACATTGTTTTCGTTTTCATATACATTTTTATGTATATTTTTATCAGAAATTCTTTTTCAAATTATAGTAAGCTAACTTTGAACAACGGTCATAAAAAATTCATTTGTAACTACAATATGAATATATAGCTTCGTTTACCCTCTAATTATTATTACACATACGTATGTTTTAAACCTCACACTACCGTTGCCCCTTATTTAAAATATTTATAAAATCTTCCTTGTTCCAATATGTTTGCAACCATAATTGTATTCCTTTTGACAGGAGATGATGATTCTAAAAAACCACCAACTATATGAAATGTTCCTTCGCTCAAAATTAGCGGCAATTGAGGGAAATTAATTATTTGAATTGTATTTTATTATCATCTTTTTTTTTTTTTTTTTGAACAATTTCATGCAGGCCTGCAATTTTGGTGCTCTTGCAAGAATTATTAAGCCTCTGTAATAAAATTCTTGCGTATATATTAATTACAGATCTTCACTATGTGTGCATACAGATCGTCCCTTGTATTTTTATCAAATGTGAAAACATTATTTCAAGTAAGTGAAAAATACTTTCTGGATACACAAAAATTAGCTTTCTCTTTTATCTTTCTCTACTATAATTTTAATTTCTGTTAAAACAATGTATGTATCGCTGAAGAAGCTATCAACACGAGCAATACATTTTATACAATTCACGAGGCTCCGATAAATTCTCCGTAATCCCTATACAACTATTGCACATCAATATTCATATTTTCATATTTTGCAGGGATTTGAACCACTTTTTTGTGGTCATTATTCATCTTTCAAATCTATCCCCGGAGAACCATCACGATAAGGGACTTCTAAGGACCAAGGATCATTATACTTTAGTATACGACTTACATGGACTACTTCCTGTTTCGCTCGAGGTGAGCTCCCCTTTTTAATTAAATAATCAACTTCAGAAAGTTGTTGTTTTATATAATATGGTCCTTTCCATCTTAACATCAATTTATCTGATAAATTCTTTTTTCGGATTGGAGTAAAAACTTTTACACAATCATTTAATTTAAAGTCAATTGATCTATGTTTAGAATCATAACGACTTTTATCCTTATTTTGCTGTTTCCCAATATTTACAACAGCCAAATTACGTGCTGCCAGCACTTGATCACGTGCTTGTAAAACATCTAAAGACTTTACAGGTATATTAAGTTGTACATCTGTGGGCAATCTTGGTTCACGCCCATAAAGTAACATGAACGGAGAAAATTTAGTCGTTTCTTGTTTTGATGTGTTATATGCAAATGTGACGTGGGGTAACGTCATATCCCAATCTGTTTGATTAGAATTTGTATACTTACTAAGCATATTGACAATAGTACCATTATTGCGTTCTGTTACACCATTCGTCTGAGGGTGGTACCCCGTAGTAAACCTACTATCTACCCCCATTATTTTTAATAACTCAGTCACTAATTGAGACTGAAAAACTTTTCCTTGATCTGATAAAAAATATTTTGGACTACCATGACGACAAATAATTTGCTCTAAAACAAATAAAGCTACCGGCCCTGCCTTACCACTTGGTAAAGCCCTTGTTTCACAGTACCTTGTCGCATAATCTGTAGCTACTACTATCGTAGTTTTTCCCCTTGAAGTTTTATGTATAGGACCAATTAAATCAATCCCAACTTTTTCAAAAGGTATCCCTATTGAAATTGGTTGCAGTAACCCTGCTGGTTTCTGAGTTGATCCTTTCCTAGCTTGACAACAATTACAACCCTTAACATATTTTTCTACATCCCTCAACATATTATCCCAATAATATCTTGAATTTATTCTATGATAGGTTTTTGTAATACCTAAATGTCCTGCCAACGGTGCATCATGATTACTATATAAAATTTCAAATTTCAAAGAATCTGGAATTACTAATAGATTTTGTGATCCTTGCAAATTTGCATTTTTCTTATAAAGTATTCCATCTATTAATTTATATGATTTTGCTCTTTTTAATTCTCCAATGGTTAAAGTAGGATCATTTTTATTTTCTAAAGCCAAAAAAATTTTAAATAATTTATGATCTTGACGTTGCAGGTCTGCAACATCATCTGGCAACATTACGAACGTAGGAACGAACTCAGCTTGAGTTTCGTCCATTTCCGTTGCAACGCGACATGGATTACGGGACAACGCATCAACGTCTTTATTCAAAATTCCTCGACGATGTTTTACATGATATGAATAATCTTGTAATTTCAAGGACCATCTCGCTAGTCTACCTGTTATATCTCGAGCTACCTGAATCCAACATAAACAATGATGATCAGTAACTATATTTATATGTTTACCGAATACATAAGGTCGTAAATAAGTTAAGCTCCATATAGCTGTTAAGGCTTCAAGTTCTGATATAGAATAATTTTTCTCTGCTTTTGTAAGTCCCCTAGATATAAATGCTATGGGAAAATATTCTCCATTAAAATTTTGTAATAAGATGGCTCCTAAACCTTGTCTACTCGCATCTATTCTTAATTCTGTGTCTAATTCGGGATCAAAATGATGTAAAATGGGTGCAGAGGATAGTTTATTTTTTAAAATATCAAATGCATTTTGATGTTCCTCCTCCCATAAAAATTTATTTGATGGTTTAGTTAACTCATATAAAGGTTTTGCTATTCTTGCAAAGTTTTCTATGTATTTCCTATAATAGTTACACATTCCTAAAAATGACTGAACCTTTTTTATACTTGTTGGCACTGGAAATTGAGTTATTGCTAGAATTTTACCATCATCAGGTAATACACCTTGTGCATTTATTTTATGTCCTAGAATTAGAAGTTCTGTTTTTGCATAGCTACATTTACTAGGTTTTAAAGTTAAATTATACTGTTTTAATCTGTCAAACACATGTCTTAATCGAATTAAATGTTCATCAAATGTTTTTGAAAATACTAGAATATCATCCATATAAACTAAAATTTCTTTAAATTTCAAACCTTTTAGTACTCGATCTGCCATATTTTGGAATGTTCTAGGCGCATTTGTTAATCCGAAGCTCATTACATTGAACTCGTAAAGTCCATCAGGTGAAATAAACGCGGATTTGTTTTTATGATCTTCCAAAATTCCTATTTGAAAGTACCCAGAAAACATATCTAAAGATGAAAAGTAACAAGATCCACTTAAATAACTAAGTAAATCCTCTATAACTGGTAATGGATAGCTTTGCTTTTTTGTTACAGCATTAAGCTTGCGATAATCAATACAAAATCTAAACGAATTATCTTTTTTCTTAACTAGCACAATGGGTGAAGCCCATTCACTTTGTGATTCCCTTATTATGTTATATCTAAGCATTTCATCTATTTGTTCCTGTATTAATTGCCTTTCTTTATGTGAAACCCTGTAAGGTCGAGATTTGACTGGCTGACCGTCAGTAATTATCTCATGTTCCACCAAATCTGTAAAACCCATTTCTGAAAAATCATTTGCAAAAATACTAGGATATTCTGCTATTACTTTTTCTAACTGTTTGCGTTGATCTGAATTTAATTCAGGATTTATATCATGATTCTTTAAATTAGGTTCATTACAAATATCTAAAGTATTTAACAAATTTGGATTATTAAATGATTTTATTTCTTCTAAATAACCCAATGCCGTTCCTGCAAATAATCTTACATTATTTGTATTTTGTGAATGTAACAATATTTCCCAATTATTTAACTTATTCTGATTGTACATCACTGGAATTAATTTATTTTTCATTAACAATGAATCACGTAAATATATTTCACAATTATTGTCTACCAAATTGTTCTCATTATTTAATTGTAATTCTACAACTTTTCTTTCATAGGGTTTTATCTCAACGTCTTTTATTAGAACCAGTTTATATAAATTATTTTGTTCATGTATTAGTGTTATTTTGTCTAAAAAGTTATTAAAAATGGGATTATTATTTAAATTTATTTGCCTAGGTTCCTTGATAGCAGATTTATGAAAATTAATACAAATTGAATTTACTGTTTTATCTTTTAAAACTAAAGTAGAATTTTGAAAATTAATTGTACTTTTATATTTTAGCAAAAACTTCATTCCCAAGATTAAAGGTTTTGGAGAAAACTCAATTACAACTGCTGGTACATTGATTTTCCAATTTTGAAGAACCAATTTCAAATTTGCTGTTCCAAGAACTGGCAATTTATGATTTCCTGCAGTTATTAGACAAGAAATTTGTGCGTTATTTTCTATGTTAGTTACATAGTCTTTTTGTATCACATTTTCAATTGAACCTGTATCTATAATAATTTCTATCTGTTTATTGTTAATATAGCCTAAAATTATTAAAACTTGCAATTTATTTTTTGTATCAAGGAGCCTTTTATGTTCTAATTTATTTTGGACAGCTGCGAGGCTCACCAACGTTGCTGCCCGTTCCTGTTTTCCTGGTTATTATTATTTCCGCTACCCTTTTGTGGTTGGCCGCGAGCTTTTGTGCCCCTGTAAAAATTATTTCCCCTTGGTTGTGTATTATTTGTATTTGTATAGACATTTATAATTGCGTTGCAATTTCTTGCAACATGTCCCTTGTGATTGCATCTAAAACATATTGGTTCAGCGTTAACAGTACGTGAATGTCCTTGATAATTAAATCCACCTCTTCCACGATAACTTGTGTTATAACGGTTAAAATTTCGACTTTGATTTAGACTTGGTCTTTTGTTATACGCCCCAGTACTATTAGGTTTATTTTGTGAAGGTACTACGTCTGTTACTAATAATGTAGATTCTGTTGCCTGTAATTTTGACAATTCTTCACGTTTTTTGGCATCACTTATTCTGAGTACCAATTTTTTTAACTTGTCTAACGTCATATTTTGCTCTGTTAGTAGAGAGTATTGATATTGTAATGAAGGTTTTAGCCCTGACTCAAAATATTCAATTATATCGGCATCTGACATCTCTTCATCTAGATTATAACAATTATCTAATATTTGATACAAATAACTGTTAATATCCTCAAATTCACCTTGCTTTTTTGATCTTAGTTTGAATTTTAATTCACGACTAACAGAATCTCCTGAGAATTCTTTTAAAAAATTTGTCTTAACGTTTTCCCATGTACAGTCTTTATTTCTGTCATTTGTTCTAAATTTTTCGTACCACACAGATGCTGGCCCTATCAAGAATGAACCAAAAAAGAACAATTTATTCTTATCACTCCATGAATTTACCCTTGCAGCACGATCATATTGTTTTATAAATTTAGCTGGGTTCTTATTCATTATTGGATCAAATACCTCGGGACTAATAAATTTCGGCAAAGATGGTGGGGAAAGGGTCTCGAAAGCCTGACTAATTGTTATATCTGCCATTTTATTTACTATAGTCGAATTTTTTACTGATGTAGGACTTTGCTGAAAATCATTTTGATATAAATTTTTATTTTTTATAATTAAATTTTCTTGTGTGCTTTCAGATTGATCTAAGTTTCTTCCATCAATTGATAAGTTAACATCAGTTTGTTGAACAAATTGTTGTTTAATTATTTCAGAAAAGTCTATTTGTAATGTTTGAATTTCGGGATTTATATTTCCTATCACTGTATTACTACAAGTTTCAGAATCTGAACTTAATTGTGATGAATTTAATTCTTGATCAGAATTACTTTCTGTTGAACTTGATTTTACTGTTATTACACTAGATGTACTTTCTGGGGTTTTATTTTTTTCAGCCTTATTTTTCCTATTAACTTTGTCAGGCGTTGTACTACTTGAATCTTCGTACTCGGACAATGATTGTGACTTATTTAATTCAGATTTTATAATTTTAACTTTCTTTGATTTTGATTGTTTAGCACTACTTGTTGGTAGTTCTGAACTATTATGTTCTGGGTTAAATTCTGTAGTAAGATTTGGAACGGAACTTATTCTTTTTCTAAATTGCGGTTGAAATAACTCTTTTTTAACTGATTGTTGTGGTTTATTTTTCAAACTTCTTAAATTTTTATCATGTGTAGGTTTGTTTTGTTTGTTTTTATCTCCAGACATGGTACCCGAAACGGACTCATAATTATTTATTCACTTTTTGACTGATTAACACCAAAATTTTGAAACTTTGACTGCTGGCTTGCAGAGAATTAGTAACAATTCTTAATGATCAACGTTGGTTAACGAAATAAAGATATCTCACTCATGCTAAGACGTCTTTAATTAATCAACCTTAATCGATTTATTTCCAACTTTTACTTAACAAATAAAATTCTAATCAAGCCAGTATTTATTTTTTCATTTAGCTTATTGAAAAGAAATATATTAACCAATAGCAGCTGCAACATAGGATCTTTCTAGGTTAGTCGCCAAGAAATACTTAGTGGTTCGCTTACTTGTGATTAAAAATACAATTTCTTTCATTTCAATCAAGCCCAATAAATAGATTAATCAAATGAATAAACCATTAAAACGCCATTACGGCACCTCCACCAAATATTACGAATGTCTTTTGTAAGGCATACGCAATCATGTCTGAAGAAAACACGCAACCACACAACAACAATATATATATTAAATTAAATATTCAGTACACTTACATGATCATACACTTAATAACAACCCTCATGTTCTACTGTGAAGTTGAGACTTCAAATATTAAATCATGAATACTCTAATGAAATAACGCGAGGATGGACTGAAGACGTAGCAAGCCCATATCAGAATGAATGTTGACTATTGAATGTTGAAAGAATAATAATGCCCAGCTCTGCTAGGCTACAGCTTTTATATGTTTGCTGGTGACTGATTTATTTATTAATAGCTGCAGCTGTGGTCTGAGTAACACAAGGTTGAACATGACTCATCTTGTACAATTCCAATACTTTGTTCAAGGATTGGAAATAATATGTAAATAATTTAGTTAATTTAATTCTTTAAAGTCTCTCACTTTCTCATCGTGACACAAGCAAAGAATTCTTTTACGTGCGCCGCGATACCTACAATAAAGTACAATAATTTTCCATTAGATTAATTGATGTAATTACCGATATTTGTATTGGAAATACATTTTTTAGTATTATGTTGTATAGAGGGTTATTTATTATATACTCTAAGGTAGTGATATACACCTAACATTAAGAAACTTTATATATTAAGTTGTAGAACAGAGCATCTGGGGAGTACGTTTATGTTCATGTAATTTAAGTAAGGTCTGGAGCGTTATGTTGAATTTAAGGCTCAGAACCGGGTATGTCAAATAAGATTGGTTCTAGTATCTAACATTAACGTCTGTTGTCAATCAGAACAACTAATAGTAATAACAGGTGCGTAAACATATACACGGAAATTTACACACCAGCAAACCAACGGAAATCATCAGAAGCAGGAAACACAATACCTACCATGGAACAGGAAACAGTATATACGGACAGACACAAATTGACAGTGCGGAAAATCCCAGGAAATGGAAACTATTTATTCGCCTCAATAGCAGACCAAAACACAAATGTCACAGCAACGCGAGAACAGCTCAAAAAAGAAGCTTTCATCTTAAGCAAAAAATCGTGTCACACATCAGAGAAAACCCACAAAAATTCCAAATGCAACTGGAGGAAAATGTAAGAAACTTGGCTCCGCGCTACGACCATCTAGCACATACCTACGGCCCAGCACTACAAACAGAAGCCTACTTAGAAGACCTAGGAAAAGAAGAATTTTGGGGAGGAGCCGAATCAGTAGCAGCAGCAGCAGAAATACTAAAGGCGTCAATAGAAATACACTACAAAGCAGGTCCAACCTCCACACACACTCCGGTAGACAACAATCAACCACCCAGGGCAATAAGAAGCCAAAGAAGAAAAGGAATCCATAGGAAGCAGGAATGGAACGCCAAATATGATCATGCTAGATCAAAGAATAGTATTAAGTAGTTTATTAGCTATTAGGAAATTAAGATATTTTCAATTTGTAATCTTAGAACAATAGATATGTGTGAAGTAAGAACAATGTGAAACTTTGATACCAAAGTTTATTAAGTTAAAATGCATAATCGCATAACGGTCTTGGTTGCGTACTCAAAAACCCCATTGATGCGTAGCCTACTAACTACCCGGTGTTGCAGCAGCGGTGTCTTGCGGTATGCATTGCAGACATGCTAACGCGGTTCAACACCCCACCCGATCCCACCTATCACATAAATTCCTACCCACCTTACTGGCATGGGGTGGGCCTGGTGTAATCCAGGATCGACCCTCGAGTCAGCTCCATGTCAGATGATGATGATGATGATGATAAATTAATATGTATATATAATAATCTTTTTTTTCCTCGCCGATGGGGGCGAAACGGCCGGGGATCAAACGGTTTCGGGGGCGAAACGGCCGGGGCGGATCGGTCGGGGCATAACGGTGGGGGCTAAACGCCCGGGGCAAAGTATCCCCAACCGGTCTAGGTAAGCCTGCAGGGACCAAAACGTTTAATGATTATGCTAATGTGTTTAATGCGGTAATATTTAGAAACAAGTACAATGCGCAAAGAATAGATGTAGTATTTGATCAATACATAGAGAGATCAATCAAAAATTCCACTCGTATTAAAAGAAGCTCTGGCCCAACAATTAATAGAATAATAGATACGACTGATACACCGTTGCCGCAACAGTGGAATTTATTTATTCACTCCATATTTAATAAAAAGCAGTTAACAAATTTCTTATCGAACCAGCTGATAGCTTATTCGAACACTATTGCTATAGAGTTTGCTACAAGTGGAGGGTTCGCTTCTGTTTTAGACTATAAAACAAATTTTCAACTTGAAGATAACTTATTAAGTTCTAACCACGAAGAAGCAGACACGAGGATTCTTCTACATATTTTGTCTGCTAAAAAAGCTGGATATACAAGATGCATAATTGACTGTAAAGATACGGATGTATTAATACTTTTAGCCCATTTCAAAGACCAGCTAACACCTGAAGTTTGGATGAAAATTGGTAGTCGAGATGCAATTCGTTTTATTCCGATTCACGATATAAGTTTAAACCCTTCACTTACAATAACTCTACCTGCTTTTCATGTATTAACTGGATGTGATACGACAAGCGAATTTCATGGAATACATACCAATACATACCAATGGAAGCAGGAGCCTCCACACGCAACCTCTTAACACCAGAGGGCTCCGGTACAACATTTGAAGTTGCAACAGCACGACCACCAGAGGGCCTCGACACATCATTAGAACTTGCAAAAGGTCCCGGTGCAGGTCCGCTGTCTATTAATAAACAAAAGAATTCATTGTAACATCTTAAACATAAAACAAAAAAAGAATATCTTACCATTAACCCTTAACTGTGCTGGTGGGGTTCTGGAGTACCCCAAGCAGCTTTCTTTTTAAGTTAATATTCGGTTTAACCGGCAGATTGCGCTGGGATTTCATGTAATCTTCTAGTTAGGTGTCAGTTGACAGCAGAAGTACCGGTGGTGTGAAAATTATTTGTTTTTACTAAAATACTCCTATTTTTAGTCGATTGGACCCCACCAGCATGTAAGTGTATACAATTCTAATTTTTTCAAAATCAATTTTCGCTTGTTTTTTTAAATGTGTAATTATAGGTTATATTGTGTGGTGGTTATAGCATGGCAACAACAAGTAAAGCGCTTACGGACGCTGAGCTGGAAGCCATTGTTGATGACCCGAATTTTTATCTTTTGGAGGAAGAAAGTGATGCCGATGAAAATGTATTTATCACTAGTGACCATGATTCTGAGTCAGAGGTATCTTCCGATGGCTTAGAAGACAATGCGTCAGAGAGTGAAGAAGATGATCAACACGCAGATAAAAATAAGTTTTATTACGGCAAAAAACAAAATTTCAAATGGTTTAAAAAATGCAAGCCACGTACACGTACACGAGCTGCAAATATTATTTTTCACTTGCCAGGTGTAAAAGGTATTGCGAAGAATATTGAACCAGGAAATATATTAGAAACCTGGAAATTATTTATAACAGATCGTATGTTACATGTGATTTTAGTACATACTAATGAGAAAATTACTATCTGTCGAAACAAATATAAAAAACCTTTTCCTACATACACAAAAGATTTGGATATGGTCGAACTAAATGCATTTATAGGTTTATTGTATTTATCTGGAACTATGAAGTCTGGCCACGAAGATGTCGTATCATTGTTTGCATCCGATGGTACTGGAAGAGACATTTTTCGCGCTGTTATAAGTGTTTCTCGTTTTCTCTTTATTTTGACAAATCTGCGGTTTGACAATCATGAAACGAGAAATGAAAGAAAAATATATGATAAATTAGCAGCTATACGAGAATTATGGGACTTGTTTATCGTAAACTGCCGGTCTTATTATGCACCAGGTGAAAATGTAACTATAGACGAAATGTTAGTGCCTTTTCGTGGAAGATGTTCCTTTAAAATGTACATGCCAAAGAAACCCAGTAAATACGGCATTAAAGTTATGTGCATGTGTGATTCTCGGACGCATTATTTATGTAATGCTTTCGTTTACACTGGAAAAGAAGAAAGAACAAACGATCTATCTGTTCCAACCAGCGACATTCTAAAACTTATTCCACCTATTGAAGGTAGCAATAGAAATGTATTTGCAGATAATTGGTTTATGTCTATTCAGTTATGTGAAAAATTGAGAGAGAAACATCTAACAGTTTTAGGAACACTCAAAATGAATAAACCTCAGATACCACCAGAATTCAAACCTGATCGCAAACGCTTAGTAGGATCGACAGTATTTGGGCACATGGATAACATGACTCTTTGTTCATATGTTCCCAAAAAGAATCGTGCAGTTGTATTGTTGTCTACAATGCATGAAGATCAATCAGTTAATAAAGGAAATGGTAAACCAGATATGATTAACGACTACAATTGCAACAAAGGCGGAGTTGACAGTATGGACCAGCTTTGCGCCAGTTATTCAGTTGCTAGACGTACCAGAAGATGGCCAATGGTATTGTTTTTTGCCATTATGAACATATCTTCCGTAAATAGTATGGTTGTCCTTCAATCTCTCCCTAACGCAGAAGATATAAAACGTAGAATAATGATTCTGACCCTTGGAAAAGCGCTCATTAGGGAACACATGGAGCGCAGGGATTTGAAACGTCTCCCTCGTAATCTTCAGGAGATTATTTGCAAACAACTAGGTAAAAAAGTTGCACGACCAGTACCCAATCAGGAACCACCTCGAAAAGCTCGTTGTGCAATATGCCCAAGGCACAGAGATCGTAAAACGAAAAGTAACTGCGAAAAGAGCGGGATTCACATTTGTCCGGAGCATACCAATAAAGTGTGCGAAAATTGCTTGTAAAATATGAATAATTTATTATTAATGTGTGTTCTTTAATGTTCTTTTTGAATAAAAATGTTACGTTCCAATTTAGCATATTTTTATCATAGTTTTAGGTTGGGGTACCCTGGAACCCCACCAGCATGTAAGCGTCAGTTGAATTCACCAGCACAGTTAAGGGTTAATGGTCGGTGGAGGAATTCCAATCAAGCAACTTTGATTGCGATGTCGACGCAAAGCATCGGACCTGGTGAACGTCTTACCGCAACGATCGCACACAAACATACTTTCAATCTTATACACTTTGAATCAAAGCACCACTCATACTGAAACGATAAAAGCTAAGAAGTTATTTTTAAAAGCAGAAGACAGGATGGAGAATACTTGAAACGACTACCGGAGGAACCGTCGACGCCTTCTTTTCACCAACTCGCTGATGAGGTGCTCCGTTAACCGCAGCTTCGCTTGTTGCACGGAAAGCAACTTTTTGAAACGTTCTATTTTTTTTTACAAGCGTCACGTGCAACAAGCTGCCTATCTAGCCGATCGAATTGGCGACATCGACGTCGGGGAACCAACCTTCGAACAACGGCGTTGACCTGGTGCACCACCTCAACGACGTGTTGCTCCATGTCAACAGGCTGTACCACGTCAACCTGCTGCACCACGTCGTGGACCTGGTGCACCACCTCAACAACGTGCTGCTCCACGTCAACAGGCTGCACAACGTCAACGTGTTGCTGCACATCAACTCCAGGTTCCTCCGACGGGTGGTTCCCAGAATCGTTCTCTGGTAACGGAGAGGCGAGATGGTGAGGCAAAAGGTGTTCCGGTACTTCCATTTCCTCCAGGAGTCTATTCAAGTCTTCACCTTCCAGATCTAAAGAAGGTAGCGGCGTAGATCCTACAGAGACGTTTCTATCAGAGATCGGTTGATATTCTGCAAATTGATTCTGCAGCTGAGACAACTGCGTAAAATCAACGAACTCGGACAATTCTGTAGCGAGCAATTGCGAAGCCGTCGGGGACGCAACCTCCACAGGGTCGGACACCACCTGAGAAGTTTGGCTACACAGATGGGAGAGGGGGTAGGGGGGGGGAAGGTTGGCGGCGATTTTATTTTTCAATTTGGACCGCTCCTTCTGCCATTTTCGACCACCCCCAACCAGATCCCGTCCCCGTAGCACCTCCCCACCCCTCCTCCCCAGTGCTGCTTAAACTTCTACATTCATACCTGTGCTTACCTCACCCCTAATCCCTACGGTTCTGATGTTATACCCGGGGGTGGGTCCGACCAACTTAAAACTTATAATATTTGTTTGTAAAACTGTAACATCATATCTTTTAGATGTTTTTATTTGGGATAGATACATTATGTATCACAAATAAAAAAGTTCAAGATCAAGGTCAAGGTCAACCACCTTCACCCCTCCATTTTCAAATGTGTTCTATGCAGTAGTGGGGTGAAGAAATGTATTTATAAGCAAGTTTGCAGTGTTAGTAAAGTATAGTACAGTAACAGCACAGTTCTACAGTTAAAAATGGCATCATCAACAGATCGTGCACTTCCTGCTATGGTTGGTGAGTTTGACACCACCACCTGTGATCCTCGACTGTTAGGATTTTGGTCTTCCTTTCGGGATTTTGTGATGCGCAGCAGCGAACCAAATCGTTTCCTCTTGATAGTGGTAACCCTGTCGTACGCTCTATCGGTTGGGGATGAGCAACTGGATGATAATGTTATTGTGACTAAGGCATTACCGCCAATACAAGATGATTTAGCGGCATACTACGTAAAAAACGTATACCCAGCTCTGCAAGCATCCACACAGCGATACGAGGATTCTGAAGTTCTCCACGTCGCTTTTTTATGGGGTGCCAAAACTGTTATTGAAAATAGTTGTAATCCTTTTTTTGTATTCATAATTTGATCAACAAATGTAGGAATTGTAGGATCTGTTGATGATACCATTTTTAACTGTAAAACTGTTTTGTATTTTATTTGTATTATATTTAATACTCTAAAATAAATCTGTTTAGTTTACAAAGCCTTCTCTTTGATGCAACATGTGTTTGGAAGATGTTAGTACAGCATTAGGTCGTTTTAACGACAGACTACTTACATTTAAGAACTGGGAAGGTGTGAAAACATCTGAAACCCTTGCACGAGCTGGTTTTTTTACACTCAGAATTGTAATTTTGTTAAGTGCTTTTATTGTCAGATAGAAATTGGTGATTGGACAGATTTAGATGATGTTCTTCAAGAACACTTAAAATGGTCGCCAAGCTGTTTGTATGCTAATATTTTGGAAGTTATAAATACTAAACAAGATCAAGTATGTCCTACTCTTGAGAACTATAGGCGTCATATTAGTTCCTTACATCTTTAATGTGTTGCAATGTTGAAATACATTTATATAATATGACTCCAAACTTATTAACCATCATTACGTTTCGACTGCTTACGTTATCAACATGTTACCCATACAGTTTCTCATTGTCTTGGCAGCTGTGTATGATGACGTGCTGTATGTAGCTCAACCTCCAAATTCCATCGAAGGATATATATCTTTTAATAAAACTGCAAATTCTACATTATGGTATAGAATGGATTGTGACACTTTGGAAGGAATTAAAGTTCTATCAAAACCATTACAGAATATTACAGCGAAGACTACGTTATGCTTTAAAATCAAATTTTTGTATCCCAAATCTGCAATTGAAACTAGCTGGCAAAATATTATTGTTTCTCCAAATACTGTTAAGGAAAATACAAAATCTTCAACGCGCAACTATTGTCTCGCATCTTTAGTATTAGATGTTATAATAACTATCATTTTTGGTGTATGTGTAATACTATACTATAAAACATATTTAATGTAATAAATTTTAGTATCGAATGTAATAAAAACATTTTAATATTTTTATTTTACTCTTATTTATTATCATATCGGTCAATGACCGGTGAGTGGTGGGGGTGGATCAATGATCTTAGAGTGGTGGGGGTGGGTCAAGGATCAATGACCTAGTTTAATGACCTTTGAGTGGTGGGGGGGGGGGGGGTCAAGGTCAAAAGGTCAACGACCTAGGTCAATAACCTTTGAGTGGTGGGGGGTGGAGGTCAAGTGGTGGGAGGTGGATCCAGAACTCTCATTTTCATCCTACTAGAATATGCTGGAGTTTTTCTCGAAAAAAGCAAGGATCAATTCTGAATGTGCAGAAGAGTCAAATAAAGATGGCGAAGCTGATCAAGGTATGTGAAACACTTAAGAATATTCTGCCAGAAGAGTTTGGCTTTTGAAACCAATTAGTTATGCCATTATTTTGTCTTTTATTAACCATAAATCTGAAAAGTTTTTTGGGATATTTTATTATTCTTCATATCCGTAAATTGTAATCGTTTTGTATATAACTTAAATATGAATATTATTTTTGTTATAATAATTAAATTTATTTAATTTAATAATATTAGATTAAATTTAATTTTATTAGAATAATTAATTTAATTAATAATAAATCCTATACATATCTGTATTTATAAAACGTGGTTATGTATTTTATTTTTTCTATTAATATTGACTGCGTTTCATTATTTTGTAATATTTCTTATTTTTAGGTTCTCATCGATCGATTATTGAGGATCAACCTCTGATAGAAGAAGCAGAAGTAAGAATAATGGGTGATCAGTGGGACCCATATGATATAGCCAATTTTGTTAATAAGGAGTTAACAAATAGCATAAAATGAAGTTTTGGAAAAATTGTGGTCACCATCAGAAACATTTGTTTATCCTTCATCAGGTAAAAGAAATTTAAAATTTCAACAAAAATGGTTACAAAAATGGAAGTGGTTAGGCTACTCGCGGAAAGTTGATGGAGCATATTGCAAATTTTGTGTGCTTTTTAATACTAGTGTAGGGCTAGGAAGTCATCAAAAAATGGGACAACTGTGTTCTGAAAAATTTAATAATTGGAAGAAGGCTACGGAACGTTTTAGCGAGCATCAGAAATGTTCATACCATCAACGAAATATTGAAAACGCCGATATTATTTCGAAAATTGAAAAACGACTGCAAGACCCAATAAATTTTCAGATAAACAAAGAGGCAAAGAAGCAAAGTTTAGAAAATAGAAATAAGTTAAAACCTATTATTGAAACTGTTTTGTTTTGTGGAAGATAAGGCTTGGCACAGAGGGGCCATAGAGATAGTGGACGAATTACTGACGATTCTGAAGAAAATGAGGGTAATTTTCGAGAGCTTTTGAGATATCGGAAGAAATATGACGAAACTCTACAACTTTTATCTAACAGTAAAAGCAATGCCTTATATACTAGTTGGAAAATTCAAAATGAAGTAATTGAAATAAGCAACATTATTCTTGATAAGTTGGTAGCAAAAATAAATTCATCTCTATATTTTTCTGTGCTTGCTGAAGAAACGACTGATATTGCTGGTGTAGAGCAAATGTCACTTTGTATTCGTTGCAGTGATTCAACGCTTACCACGGTCGAAGAACTGTTTCTACAGTTTGTACCGCTTGAAAATGTGACTGGTAAAGGGATTTCAACTGCCATTATCGATAAAGTTAAAGGTCTTGGAATTGATATGAATAAATTACGCGGTCAAGGATATGATGGGGCGGCTGCAATGAGCGGAAAGTTTAATGGAGTACAGGCACATATTCAAGCATCATATCCACAAGCAGTATAAGTTCACTGTGCCGCACATTCGTTAAACTTAGCTGTATCGAGTTCTTGTGAAGTTCCTGCAATTAGAAATTGTCTGGGTACCATTGCAAAATTGTATGATTTTTTCCATACACCAAAAAGACAATCTACGTTAAAGCTATGCTTAGCAGAAGCAGAAATCCATTCCGAGCATGAAAAATTAAAACGGCTGTGTGCCACAAGATGGGTAGAAAGGTACAATTCTATTGTAGTTTTTCTAGAGCTGTATGATGGTATCATATTGGCTTTAGAGAAGATTTCTGAATGGTTAGATAGAGATTCTGCAAATTTTGCAAATCAACTCCAGTGTACAATAAAAAAGGCAGACTTTGTTATTTCTCTACAAGTTATAAATCAAGTATTTAGCTACAGTTCCATTTTATGTAAGCTACTACAACAACGAAATATTGATTTAAAAAAGGCAACTAATTTAGCTGAAGATACTATACATGAAATAAAAAATATAAGAGAAAATGCAAATACAGAATTTAAACTTTTATTTTTAAATGCTAAAAAACAATCAGAAAAGTTTGAATTTCATTTAAATAAGCCACGAACTGCAAGCAATCAAACACAGAGATGTAATGTTGATGTTGTTACTCCAGAGGATTATTATCGTATCTCAATATACATTCCATTTATCGATGCTTTTCTGAATAATTTGGAACAAAGATTCTCAAAGCACAAATCTGTTTTGGTTGGATTCCAAAGTTTATTGCCAACAGATCCCAACAAACTAACGGATGAAATTATGATAGAATTTAAATCTTTGGTTTCATTTTATAAAAATGATCTAAGTGGTTCCTTAGATGAATTAATAGTGGAGCTTAAGTTTTGGTATAGAATAATCGCTAGACTGAAAAAGGATGAATGGCCAAGAGATGCTTTAAGCGCCCTGCAACATTGTAAAGATAGCATGCTACCAAATATTAAGACAATGCTGCATATATTAGCAATACTACCTGTTTCTACTGCAGAAAATGAGAGAACTTTTTCCACCTTACGTCGTTTAAAAAGTTACTTAAGAAATTCAACATCGGAAAACAGGTTAAATGGTTTAACTCTTCTCCATTTATAGAGAAATATGACTCCAACAGTGGAATGTATTTTAGATAAAATGGCTGAAACCCCAAGATATTAAACGAAATTAATTACTTGTTTTTTACGTAAATAGCCGGTATTCGTTTCAATGATGTACCTATTTAGATATATTTACATAAAATAAAATTATTCTATTTAATATCAAATATATTCAAGTTTATACACAATTGAAAAAAAATTTAAAATTCGGTGCATTGCTTTTTGAAAAATATTCTCATCATCAGTATGATTTTATTCGACAAAATATGAGGCAATTATCAAGATTACTTATAGAAGCTCGTACAATAAGGAAATCAATAAGCAATTTATCCGAAATATTGCTACCAAAAAATTTCGATATACTTATTGAATCAGTTAAATCACTCTGTGTTTCGACAAGAAATGAACAAAGAACCCAACAATACGGCATACCATCGTTGGCTCTAAAGTTGGGTCACAGTCTACGAAAATGTTCACTAATTGCAAGAGGCATAGCCTTGCGCAAAGGAGATGTAACAATGAATCGCAACATGGAAGGATTTTTGGACTTGATGAACATCGAATGGCACAGTAAAGTGTCTTCATCCGCATTAAGAACACTGCGTACAAGAAAACTAAATTCTACGCAGTTGTTACCAATAACCGACGACATAGTAAAATTAAATAAGTACTTGGACTCTTTAATGGAGGAGCTAGTTAAAACCTTAAAGGTATCTGTTACCTTGCAAAATTGGTCGCGACTAGCAGGAGCAACGTTGGGCCGAATTGTTATATTTAATAAACGGAGATCTGGTGAAGCATCGCGAATAACTTTGCAATTTTATGCTTGTCGTCCTAACTGGGCAGAGCAGTGCACGTCCGAACTAAAACAATCTTTAACCCCACTGGAAAGTTCTTTAGCCAATCGTTTAACAATAGTAGAGGTTCCAGGAAAGTCCCGCGCATCTTTTAAAGTTCCTATTCTGCTAACAACCGAAATGAAAACTGCCATAGATACGCTGATCGCCACAAGAGATGTAGCAGGCATAGATTCTAAAAACGTTTATATATTCGCCAGATCAGGACACTCTTTAAGTCACATTAGAGGACACGATTGTCTAAGACAGTTTTGCAGGGAAGCAGATTTGCAGAATCCAAGATTAATCACAAGTACTAAATTGCGTAAATACATAGCAACTGTAGCGCAAGTGTTTGATCTAAAAGACACTGAGTACGACTGGCTGGCGCGACATCTAGGGCACGACATTCGTGTACATCGTGAATTTTATAGGCTACATGAGTCAGCAGTTGAACTAACTAAAGTTAGTAGGATTTTACTAACGCTGGACAAAGGCGAAGCAAATAAATTCAAAAGAAGGAACTGTTTCTTTTCTTATTGACAATTTAAAAAAACTAAGTACTGCTTCTTTTTCTTGAGTTGACCAGAGCTTACGAACGATTTGTTGTGGTTGTATCCGTTTTGACTCTGTTGGCTGATGACGAGTTGCTGCAAAGACAATACAATTGAAACTGATGGTATAAATAATAATGTCCTACCCTAGTAACCCTAGTAACCTGGCTGAGAGAAAAAACACTAACTGTACTAGTACCTACTTGCCTACCCCTTGAGCACGGCCGACTTAGTCGCGTATTGCATTCTCTACTTTAAAACCTGGAGCGAATGCACTACCACACCATGACCCTCAATTTGTAACTATATATCTATCTATGTAGCTATTCATTTAGTTATTTATTCATTCTTTTATTCATGAGTTCAACAATAGTGTACCTCTAGTAGGCAAGTTTGTATTAATTAAAAGAGTTTACCATTTATTTTAGCAGGAACATGGGAACGAGCACTGGCTGTGTTTTGATCGGCTTCATCTCCTTCGCTTTCGCTTCCGGTGTCGCTGCCTTCGCTGTCTTCAATATTAGGAAGTTCTAAAAATAATATTGCATGGTATAGCCAATATTGTAAAGATCTCCGAACATTTAAAACTACCTTCAACGCCAATTTCATTCAATAATTTTAAGGCACAGGGCGAAGAATGCATTGCAAAACACAAAGATGTCCTAAAAAATCGTACTTGGAAAGACGTTAAATACTGTGTGTACATTAATGTAATTAAAAAACAGAAAAAGAAATAAAATGTGTTAAATCGGGAGTTTAAGAAGTACTACCCCAGCAGTATCTTGGGTATATTTTCAAGTTATTAGAATAATCCTTTATTTCGTTTGAGTTGACATAGGCGTACATAAAATGACTTACCTAATCTATTTGATAGTCTACTGTTGTTGACCATAGCATGGAACTTTATAAGAATACGGCAGGAGGCAAATTTTAACATTAAACAACAAGAAGGGGCAAATTAATAAGATCTAATACGCGAAGAATTTTTAAAATGTCTCTATCTAATTGAACAAAATATAAATATTTTCGTTTAGCACGTTTTTGTTAAGATTTTACAGGATAATGGTAATATCGTAAAATATGTATAAAGTTCAAATAACAAAAGTTGCTTAGAGTTTGAAATATTCGTAGTAAACGAGAAAAATTACGCCATTTTATAGACAATAATACATCAAATCAAACAAAATTTTCATATTTGCATTTAATCTTGAGTTTGATATACGTTTTCTATGTGGATACTAGTTACGTAAGCTTCTATTATTATTTTTTTCAGAAAAGGTTATTGTACCTGCTTTTTACACAGCCCCGATTCTTCATTATTCATTTATTCATTCTAATCTTGCATATGTATATTATAAATTTTGTATTTTCTAATAAATTTCTTATTAATACGGATCTCTTTATTATAGTGCTAAAACCATTACTGTATCCTATACAGTTTCTTACACAGGTACTTTTACTTGTAGGTTGTAGTTCAGAAGTTCTCAGGTGGTAAAGAAGGCTAGAATATTGCAGTAATGCGTGCAGTTTACGCGCGATTACACACTGTGTATAAAAACGGCAGTTAGAGTTAGATATCAAAATATTTAAAATAAAATGGACGTTTTTTTCGGAGAAAGTTGCTTTCCTCATTTTTTAACTTAAAAGATAATCAATTGGTAGGCAGGCTTTAAAGCCTGGGAGTAATATTTTCAGGACAAATAAGAATATTGTGGTAGAGACCAAAATTACGCAGATTTCGTGAAGTTATTTTACGCTGGATTTTAAGCAACCGAAATTTGCGAGTGGTGATAATGGTATAATATTTCTCTTCTTGGCGACGTTGGCATGTAAATAATTAAATACATTTTATTGTGATTTTGTTTTAAACATCAACACTAGTTATCGTTCGTTAATGACCTTGAAAATAAGCCAAATAATAGTATATTAAAGAACGACTTTCATAAGGCAGGTTTTATTTGTTATATCGACACAATTTATTGGTTCACATTTAAGAAAGATAGTATTAGCTTAGCATACCACTACTAACTTATTTCGTTTTTGTTTGTTTTGTTCTATACTGTGGGGACCCCGAAGTGTAAGTCCACACTTGCGATTCGCGTGCACGGGGTAACTTCGAAGTCCCCATAATTTCAGTTATAGTTGGCGTCCCCACAAGCATTACGGCACCCGGAAGTGTGTGTGTGTGTGTGTTTGTTTGTTTATAATTTACTATGGCATCTTGTGTGTGCAGTTGACTATACTCTGGCACCTGCGAACATTATGGCACCATACACGCGATGCCATAAAATTTTTAGTCGATTTTCAGTATCTACGACACCTTCAATACTATATAAGATTAACCTTGAAATTTGCTTGTGTATGGGGCCATAGTGATGTGTGTACAGCAACTCGTACATTTACATTTGTTCTGGCGCCATCCAACATTTAGTACAGTGCTGCCACTTACGGCGGTTTATTAATCAGAAACTGTCTTCTTATTAGTTTACTCAAGTTTATTGTTTGGAAATGTTGGCAGCGTTCAATATACACAAGGTGCCATATGTACTTAATGATAAATAGGAAAGAGTAGGTAATAACTAATCAGTGCATTTGTGATCATATTAGTGCAGCAATATGGTAAGTACCTACAGAAATTCGAATTTATGATTTATGCAAGCTTTAAGAACGTTTAGGTACGCATAACCTTAAAATTAAAACACTATTTGATAATACGCTTTGCAAATTCCAAATTATTAAAACACTCAAAAATAATACAAAAACCCTCAGTAAACTTATGTCGAATGCATTGTTAGATTGATATAGGGCGTTGAAAGTTAGTAATAAAAATTGAATTTATTTAGTAATTTTAAAAAAGTAGTATTTGAAAATACCAATAGTAACGTTAGTGATCGCTTTTGAAGAACATGAAAAGACACTAAATTTGAAATCGACATGATATATGTATATATTTTACAATAAATTATTTTATCTATCTAGCTATGCATTTTTCACCATAAGTTGAGTGAGCGTTTTTTCATTATTTTTGGGTGTTTTATTCATTCCCGAAGTTTTACAGACGTAGGTCAGGGTATTGCGAAAATATTACTTATCGCGAAAATTAAATTATTACGTAATAAATTTTATTTGTTTCTATATTATGCAGGGCTCACATTCGGTCCCCTATTTCACTTTTTTACCCTATTTTTAAGGCTTGTATTTAGTAAAATACGTTAATTTGACTATTTTATACGATAGCATCCACGTTTTTCAAAAACCTGGATGAGTACTCCCCCGAATCACACTTTTTTAATCATTTTGTCACAATTTTATAGAGTAGCGGGGGGTATTATGGAATAGGCGGGTATTGTGGAATACCAACTTTTAAAAATAACTAATGGAGCCATCTATTGTACAATTGTGAAAATACATTGGTTTAATACTAAAGTAACCGGATGCTTAGTAAAAAACTTCTGAGAGCAACATAACCTCAAATATTGTTGATTATCTCGATTGAGTGGCGTGCATCATTTTTAGGTAAGTACGTATATTTTTTGTTTTTGGCTCTTATTAAATATTTTAATAAATTTCTCTGTTAGCAAAAATAAGTAAAAGGATACAGCATTATGTTGTTATGATTTTTCTGTTAATATAAGAACTCTTTTATTTTTTTATTTAAAACTAACCAATTACTGCTCCTGGCGGCTAATATGAAATATTCCATATTAGCCTCCTAATATAAAATAATACTGCAGATATAAGATTTCCATCATTCTTGAAACTTGAGAGCTATTTCGTTATTTAGTAGACATAATTAAACTTTATCACGTGTGTCAAGTATTTTTTTTTCTTTTAGAAATGGCAAAAAAAAAAAAAAAAAACCTGAACGTAAAAAGTGGGATGAAGGTAATATGACAAAAGCGATAACTGCTGTCCGAGAAGGCACCATGGGGTATTTAAAGGCTTGCAAGCATTTTATAGTCCCACGAACTACCCTTTTTCGATTGGCAAAAAAAGGTGGAGATCCTGAACTTGTGTCAAAAACAAAATTAGGACGCAAATGCATCCTTAGCGAACGTCTAGAACAAGAGTTGGTAAAGCACTGCTTAGCTAAGGAGCGGACATTTTCTGGATTGACAAGAAGAGATGTACGCAGTCTTGCTTTTCAACTTCCAAACAAAACAAAATTCCCAATTCTTTTTCGTTGCTCAATGAATCGGCAGGTAAGGATTGGTTACGTAGTTTCAGAAAAAGGCATCAAAATGTTCTGAGCCTGCGAAGGCCCACTGGAACATCTTTTTCTCGAGCGTTGGGTTTTAATAAAGAATCTGTCAGTGCATTTTTCGATATTTTGGAGCAAGAAATGGACAAGTCAAACTTTACAGCGGACAAAGTCTTTAATGTCGATGAGACTGGTCTGTGTATTGTCCAATCAAAATGCCCCGAGGTGTTTTCACCGAGAGGAAAAAGGCAAGTAGGTTCTATTACTTCAGCCGAACGGGGCTCCTTAGTCACTGCTGTGTTATGCATGAGTGCAGGCGGAGGTTTTGTTCCACCGTTGATGATTTTCCCTCGTAAAAATTCTAGCGAACTCTTGAAAAAGGGAGCGCCACCTGGAACAGTATTTGCTTTTCACCCTTCGAGTTGGATACAAACTTACATATTCATTCACCCAGTGGTTTAATCACTTTCTTGAATACGTTCAGCCAACTGCTGAAAGACCTGCGCTTCTAATATTAGACGGTCATAATACCCATACGAGAAATTTAGATGTTGTGATAGCTGCAAAACAAAATTTTGTCACCATAATTAGTTTACCACCCCACACGTCACATAAGATGCAGCCGTTGGATAAAACCATAATGGGCTCATTAAAAACGTTTTATAGCGAAGAAATCCGTCAATTTTTGCGAACTTACAATCGTCCTGTAAATCATTTCGACATGGGTGAACTTTTTGGAAGAGCCTATTTAAAAGTCCAAAGCTGGGAAGGAGCTGTGAATGGTTTTAGAAAAACAGGTCTGTTTCCAGTTAACAGACATATATTCACAGACGAGGATTTCATCGCAGAGGCGCAGAAAAACGCGGATATTCCAACTACCATAGATCAACAGCAGCAAGCAGAAGAATTCGAACAAGCTCTTGATGTGCAACGACCAACTACACCTACCTCTCAAATGATTTTGCCCGAGGAAATCCAACCACTTCCGGTTTTAAAGAAGATAAAAGGGACCAGGGGGCGGCCGTCCGAAAAATCTAAAGTTATAACATCGACTCCCAATAAGGAGGAATTAGAGCAATCACTTGCTAAGACTGCAAAAAAGAAAAATCGGGTAAAAAGGAAGGTTTGCAAAGAAAAAAAGGGTGGTCTTTCTGCATTAGACAATGCAATAGCTGGTCCAAGTGGAGTGAAGTCCAAGGCTAAGAATCCTAAGAATATAAAGAAACGGGACTATTCTTCATCTGATAACTCATCAAGTTGTGAAAAGCCTGGGAATATAAGAAATTTAAAAAATAATATCAAAAGTAGTGGACATCTCTTAGAATAACTATTTTTTATTATTAAGAAAATTAACAGATCACAATATAACCTGATTGAAAGCAAACTGACAACGTCAAAATAGTATAATATCTGACACTTATAAATAAAATCATAGCTAAAGTTAAGTAAGGGTGCTATAATATCGGTCTTTGTAATTGTGACTTGAAAGTAACCAATCATGAATCTACTTTTAGGCGCCAGAATTTGAATCTGCTCCTCCGAATTAAAAAACAGAGTATAGTAAAAGTTTCTACATACGGAAGAAAAAAACTGGATAATGAATTATTTTGTACAATTTCTGATAGAGGGTGTAAACTAAATGATTCTGGTATAGGCTTAGGTACTTTAGAAATCTATGTACAATGTTTTTTTCAAATTGGTCAATAAATGGCGGAAAGAAATGCGATTGTTTCTCTAGAGGAAAGTAGCCATGAAATCAATATACAAGTTCGCAATTTTAAAGAAATAGGCATTCCAAATGATTGAGCACACGTTTTAGCGGTTTTAGTACACTAATGATACACAATCAGACTATTTTATACCAATTAATAGTCCTGATATTTTTTAGATTTTAATAAAAAGTAAAAATAAAAGTTGGACATAACTCAATTTTTTTAAATGTAACTTTCCAATCTTTTCTGTTTTCTCATATAGTTAGCCTTCCTAATGATGTATTTAAATTATAAATTTAGTCACAAAAATTTTAATAAAAACTTGACTTTATTTTATTACATATTTACAACAAAATTGAGTGAGAAAAAATATACCTTATCAAATAATATGTCATTAGGAAGGTATTAAAAAATTATTTAGGAGAAAACAGAAATAGTATATTGGTAGGTTACATTTAAAAAAATTGAGCTATGGCTAGCTAGCTATTTCATTCGAAAGATTCTTTAGTATTTCCTATTAAAAAATAAAAAAAATAAGGATTGTTTATCTAATTTATATTTGATTTTTCACCATTTGCACGCCAACTTGTTAAAAATTGCCCACTTGAATATAGGTCTCATGGCCAATTTCCTCTAGAGAAAATTTAAAATTTAAAAATTCCATTGTTAAGAGAATTTTAAATTATACCAGAATCTATAAAAAAATATACAGGGTGTTCCGTTTCACTCTTTTCAAAATTGGAGGGGTTACTCGGCAGATCAAAACAATAAAAAAAGTTTATATAAACATGGGTCCGCAAATGCTTAGCTACGGAGCTACAACCCCTTGAAGTCGGTAACGGATGATCACTTTTTCGAAAATAAACATTAACAATTTTTGATGACATTTATGGATTTCCTGATCAATTCTACGCATAAAAGTTCTCTTATTAAAAGTTGTTGAGATGCGCCCTTTCCAAGATAATTTAGGTTCTAAACAAGATAGCGTGAATGTAAAATTTACGCTTTCTTCCATAAAACTTAAATTATCTCGAAAAGGGTGCATCCCAGCAACTCTTAACATGCAATCCTTTTGTGTGTATAATTCATCAAGGAATCCAAACATTCCATAAAAAGTACAGAAATATTAAGGGTTGCAGTTATTGATACGTGATACCTGATCACCCCCTAGATTTCCAGCCCCTACGATTTTACTGAAAACTGCAACCCTTCTAAAATCTAACCCTTCATTGGTAGTAATCGTTTTCAAAATTTCGTTTTTATATCGTAAGTGGTAAATTTTTTATTAAAGAAAAAGCAGTCATCTCTTGCAAACTTCAGGGGGTTGTATCTCCGTAACGAAGCTTTTGCGGACCCATGTTTATATGAACTTTTTTATTTGTTTGAACTGCCGAGAAATCCCTCCAATTTTGAAAAGAGTGAAATGGAACACCCTGTATACAGGGCGCTATCTAAAAATATGAAGTTCATGTCACTTCCAGTTTAACCAGTTAGTGATTTATAGCAACTACATGAAATAATCAGCTTTTATGAATAATTCAGGATCCTAATTATTTTTTATTAACTTAAAAATTGTGAAAAAAAAGGGGGCGGCTAATGTAATTTACATCCTGTATTATGTTATACCTATCACATTCAGGAATATTATTTTATTCCCTATTCCTGTGATTTGTGTGACAGTTGAAAAATATGAATCAAGATAAGCGACGTTACAATAATTATTAATGATCGAATTTATCGAACTTCAATTAATATTGTCACCGTTTTTACCCTATTTTAAGAAAATTTACCCCCTTTTTCACTAATTTCTACACCAAGAAGTAATGTGAGTCCTGTATTATGTAAACTAAGTAGGTACCTACTATAATATAAATAATGGAGGGTATTGCAATAAATTGTTGCAGTCAGAACCTTTAATGCGATACAGAACCAGGAGTAACCATATCTTGACGCTGTTACAAACGCCACGTTATGAAACCAAAGGTCTTACTCCCACCGAAAGGAATAATTTGCTGATGAAATGCGTGGAAAATGTAGAAACGTCGACCCACTCTTTGGGAACAAATACAATTTCTAACATAATTTTGGATGATACGAGTAACAATAACAAAAGAAAGCACAAAAGTCTGAAGGATAAACTAGAAAATGACCTGCAAAATAGTAACGTTGCTCCCTCCGAAAGGAACAATATGGTGATGAAATGGATGGAAAATGTAGAAACGTCGACCCATTCTTTGGAAACAAATACAATTTCTAACATAATTTTGGATACTACGAGTAACAATAACAAAAGAAAGCACAAAAATTTGGAGAATAAACTAAAAAATGACCAGCAAAATAGCAACGTTACCAACACAGATATCAGAACTTCAGTTAAAGTTAACACAGATCTGGAGTCTTTGGCCAACTGTAAAAGTAACGATGGTGATACTAACAGCAGCAACAAGCCTACCGACAAAACATCTGCTAATGACAACACCAATAGCAAAGTTACTAACGATGATAATGGCTGTAAATCCATCGCTGCAAAAGACATTATTTCTAACTCTGACGAAACCAATATTGACTGTGAAAGTATAAAATCAATTTCAATGTATCGCGAATCCTCTAGTGAGTATCAGCCATCAACTTCGTATGTATCAGAAACAGAAAGTAGTTGCAAAAATTCTGCTACAGGTTGCGATAGCATAATTATGAAAGCTGATGATATTGTATATAATATTAACGACAATAAACAAAAAAAGGCACAAAGAAGTGATAAAATAAAAACAAAATCGGCTAAAAATGGAGCAAACAGAAACAAACAAGTTAGAAGTTATACACAAGAAGAAAGAAATAAGCATGAAAAATCGACAGACAGTGAATCAGAACCTGAAATTTTGGTTAACTCTGCTAAGCGAAAGGAGGTTACAGGAAAGAGAATTAGGGGTAAAGGACATTGCTGTTATTTCTGTCATAAAATTATGGGAAACCTTGCTCGCCATTTTGAATTAATGCACAAAAATGAAACACAAATAGTTAAAATTCTCATAATGCCGAAACATTCAAAACGACGCCGCAAAGCATTTGGCGAGTTAATTCGGGCTGGCGACTTTCATCACAATTGCGAGGTAATGACTCTAAAACGTGGCGAACTTATTTTAGTTAGGCGTCCCTCTGAGAAGGAAAAAAGTAATCCGAGTTATTCTAACTACGGACCCTGTCCAGATTGTTTAGGGTTTATGATGAAAAAGAGACGTTGGCATCATATTAAGTACAACTGCAAATCCAAGAACGCAACTACACATTGGGCCACGCTTTTAAAAAATGCCTAGGCATACTTAAAGGAATGGCTCTAAGAAAGGGAGATATACAAAACAATGAGATTTATACGTGTTTTTTGAATTTAATGGAAATGGAATGGTCCAATAAAATATCGTCGTGTGCACTATCAACAATGCATAAAAGAAAATTTAATCATAAGCAACTTTTACCGCTTTTGAAGACCTGGTAGTTTTGACTAAATATTTGGATAACGTCCTCCAAAAACTTCGAGATAAACTAGTAAGCAATGGCAGCGACTATAAAACGTGGAGAAGCTTGGCATCTTGCACCTTAACACGGATTATACTATTCAATAAAAAAAACGTTCGGGTGAGGCATCCAAACTAACCATTGAACAATATGCTACCAGACCAAGTGTCGATGATCAGGGAACACAAGAATTTCTGTTGTCATTGTCACCTTTAGAGAAGAAGTTGGCTTCCACTATGGATGTAGTGGACATTGAAGGAAAACGCGGATCTCGAGTACCTGTGCTATTAACTCCCGATATAAAGTCGGCTATTGATTTATTGATAAAATTAAGATTTAATGTCGATATCTCGAGTAATAACCCATACGTTTTTGCCCCAGCTAATAGTGAGAACGGACATTTACGTGGTCATGATTGCCTTAGGGCTGCCTGCGAAGAGGCCAACTTAAAACATCCAGAATTCATCACAGGTACAAAATTAAGAAAATATATTGCTACCGTCTGCCAAATATTTAATCTGGGAAAGAATGAAGCTGACTGGTTGGGTAGACACTTAGGGCATGATATTAGAGTCCACCGGAACTTCTACAGGTACGTACCTACTGTACAGAAATTTTAAAAAAATAATTGATTTTGCTATTAGACTTCACGAAAATGCTGTTGAAACCACTAAAATAAGCCGAATTCTAATTGCGGTTGAACAAGGTGAAGCAAATAAATACGCGGGCAAGAGTCTTGAAGAGATAAATATTGAAGGTATTTATAGTAGGGATAATTTATTTCTCTGCCAATCTGCACCTTTTTTCAATCCGACCTTAATTATGTGAATCAATAAATTTACAATAAATATTTTTAGATTTACCCGGTTTAAACGAAGACGTTGAAGATGAAGATTCCATAGAATCCACCGTATCTCAGACGCATATTAATAACGAAAATGATAGCGACACATTATTGAGTGACGATGAAAGTAAGTTCACTTATTTATTTTATTAATCCAATAAACCGAATAGATATAGGTTGCGTTAAAAAAATACAGCCATCTAATGGAAAATCAAATCAACACAACGGTGGTGGTGTGGTTATCTATTAAACATTTTAAACTTTGTTGAGCACTGAATTTTATTTTCCAGTATTGAGTAAGTTAAACTAAATACTTGATGCTTTTTTTACAGTTCCATTAGCATCATTCAAAAGAACAAATCTAGTGAGTCAGTATGCGATGCTGGAGTACCTGTCATTAAAAGAAAAGCTCTAAAGAAAAAAAGTGCCGAACAAAGCAATAATCTGCCAGAAAAGAAACGCAAAGTGACAGGAAAAATGCCATGGAATCCGGAAAAAATTCGAGCAGTTTTAGAATTTTTCAAATTTAATCTAAAGAAAGAAATTTTGCCGGGAAAAGAAAAATGTACTGAGTGTATTGAAAAATATCCTTTATTATCACGAAGAAAGTGGTCAGTGGGCTCCTCATAAAGTGTGCTCCATTTGTGTTGAGGAATTGAGGCAGTGGACAAAAGGCAAAAAAAGGCGCTTATTTTTGGTGTTCCAATGATATGGAGGGAACCAACAAATCATACTACCGATTGCTATTTTTGTTCTTGTAAAATTCAAGGATATAATAAAAACAATCAGAACTGTATTGTTTATCCAAATCTTAGATCTGCTATAAGACCGGTAACACATGGACCTGAAGTACCAGTTCCACTTCCTCCTGAAGACCTGGATTCCATTTCGGTCCAATTAGAACAGGTACTTACAGAGGAATCATATAGTGAAAGTGATGCAGAATTTGCCCCAGAATGTTCAAGCAATGAGCCAAGACCATTGAAGCAGAAAGAGCTAAATGATTTGGTTAGAGACCTCGGTCTGCCAAAAGATGCTGCGGAGCTTCTTGGATCTCGTTTAAAAGAACACAATTTGTTACATCCACAGACAACGTTCTATTGGTATCGAAAGAGGGAAGAAGGCTTTGCAAAATACTTCCTTAAGAATAACTCTTTGGTCTATTGCATAAACATCGGTGATCTCATGAAGAAATTTGGCATTACCTATAATGCAGAAGAATGGAGGCTATTTATAGACTCTTCTAAAAGGAGTTTAAAGGCAGTGCTCTTACACAATGGCAATAAATATGCGTCAATTCCTGTTGCTCATTCCGTGTATTTGAAAGAGACGTATGAGAATTTGGCGAATGTTCTAGAAAAAATTAAATATACACAACACAAATGGCAGATATGTGGCGATCTCAAAATTTTATGCATGCTACTTGGCCAACAACAAGGCTACACAAAATTTCCATGTTTTCTCTGCGAATGGGATAGCAGAGCGAGGAACTTACACTGGGTGCAGAAAAAATGGCCAGTTAGAAAACAACTGCGACAAGGTGACAAAAACATCATAAGACCAAGTTTGGTTGATCCAGAGAAAGTGCAGCTACCACCTCTTCATATAAAACTTGGGTTAATGAAACAATTTGTAAAAGCCTTACCCAAGGATGGAGACACTTTTAAGTTTTTGTGTGGTAAATTTCCTCATTTATCTGAGGCAAAACAAAAAGAAGGAATATTTACAGGTCCTGACATTAGAAAACTAACAAAAGATAAAGATTTTGAAGGTGTTATGAATAACTTGGAAAGAGAAGCCTGGATTTCGTTCAAAAATGTAGTCTTCAAGTTTTTAGGCAATAGTAAGGATCCAAATTACAAAGAAATTGTAAAAGATATGTTGGATAAATACAAGAACTTGGGATGTAACATGATCCTTATAGTTCATTTTTTAAATTCGCATATAGAATATTTCCCCGAAAATATTGGAGATCTAAGTGAGGAACAGGGTGAAAGGTTTCACCAAGATATTAAAGATATCGAGAGACGATACCAGGGGCGTTGGGACGTCAGTATGATGGCAGACTATTGTTGGATGATACATCGAGACGATCCAGAAAGAGTGTACAAAAGAGAAGCCACCAAACGAAGTTTTGGATCCAAAAAACGAAGATATCACTTAAATGAGTAATATAAGTACAAATATTTTATTTCAGACATGTGTTGATTTTTTAAATATTTGATAATAAATCAAAATTAATACAAAAATTTCACGAAAACAAGTGTTTAAGTTAGTAAAAATTTCACTCTTATTTTTTATTTATTGAAATTTCAGTAAAACTCTATATGCTGTAGTTCCTAAACGTGACGTGATGGAAATGTTACTTGTAGTTTTTTTTATTATGTTTCTGTAATGTGTTTCTGTTGTGTAATTCATTTGTTTTCAACACAATCTTCTAAACTTATTGTATTGTATTGTATTTAATTTAACACAAAAATGTTAAAAACAATGTTAAATTCCTATGTACCGGTTTGAAAACGGACATCCGGTATATGTACTAATGTTTGTTCTTTATTGTCATACATTGTTATATATGTACTGATGTTCTTTCTCTAATAAATAATAAAATACTTTATATGTCTACATACTTTAATTCGTTTTTTTTTCTTTTCTTGTATATAGGTAAGTATAGTAACATTTAATGTTAATTTTTCTAATTCGATATCAAAATCTCTTACTTTGTAGCATTCTTTTTCACTGAAAGTTTAACAAACTAATAAGAGTCCCGAAATGGGAATAGTTGCAAGTAAAATTAGTGAAAGGTATTGCGACGAGTCCCGAACTGGGAATTTTTAAGCCGTGTCACGAACTGGGAAGTCACGAAGTGGGCATAAGCCGTTTATATATTGTATTTTATGATACTTATAATCTTTAGTGATAATAGTTAATCATTTTAAAAATGAAAAAAGAAAAAAAATGAGCGAAACACTTCGCCTGGACTTTCCTATACATTTAAATACCTTGCTGTATATTTTCCAACACTTTCGATATACACCTGTAATTTTGGCATGCACCCTACGGTGCTAAGAGCAACTTTTCTTTTAAATTAGAGTAATTTTTAGCTAATTATACTAAATAACTTGAACGAAATAATTTTTTACGTGAAACGAACCTTATTTAAGAGGCTAACACAAATACAACAACTTCCCCGAAAGGCTTGAATTCGTCTGAATCATTTAAAGCAATCGTAGTCATGACGCTCAGAAACGGCATGCGACCGCTACGATATTTAGCATTCCGTCTAAAAGCGTCATGCGCATTGAACGTGTTAAAGTAAATAGTTCTTATAAGTTGTAACATCTTGAAGCGGTTGAAGAAAGACAGACCGCTGCGCTCTTCAAGCATAAGGTTGGGTAAAATATTCGGACTGAATCAACGGAAGGGCGGAAATTGATATTTGAAAATATATTAATAACTCGAGAAGTATTATTTTTAGCAAGAAATTACTCTTATTAATTTGTACTTAAAATTTCAAAACCTTTCTGATTTTAAAGCCAAAATGCCGTTTCCATTTTAAAAAAGTTATTTTTACCTGGCCGCCATATTAAAATTGGAAACTCAAGTTTTTTTTCTTAAATACAATCGAGAAGAATTTGCCCTACAACTTTGCTCGGGTTTGCGAGTCTATCTATTAAAATAAAAAAGTTAGCCTACACTGAACATTAAACGACTATATGATAAAATGGATCAATTTCCTTATAAGTGACGTGCAACATTTCAACATTTTTGATCGTGGTGTGGGATGTAGTCGCGTGCTTTTAAGATTTATTAAATTTATTACTTTGTAATTGTGATACATCAGGGATGTATCACAAACCAATCATTTAGCAGGATGATGTAAATTTTCGCTTCCTTTTTTAGTATTTTGTTTTAGGTATGTATACACTTACTTGAAAAAATCTGCTAACCTGACATCGTTTTATCATTTTTAGTTATGGTTATCCATTTGGATGTGTTTTTTCCATTGTATCTTATATTAGTTAATATTTAATCAATTTATTAGTTTTTAAAAAACAGAAAACTTTGTTCGTTTCGCCAACTTAATTTTATACTTGGGTAAGTGTCCCCTCTTTTTGGCCTGTTACGTTGAGCTAGTTGTTAAGGTTTATTTTTTTACAGCCTGAATGATAGTCCTACAGTAGGACCGAAACATGTAGCTGCTTTATATTTTAAATATTAAATATGCAACACTGGTGACGAAATTTGAAGTTTTATTTGTTTATTAAACGACTAGTACAAGAATACAACTGCTGTAGAAAGTATGTGAAATTCTTCCAAGGACAAAAAGATTATTAAGAGGAAAAAAATTCGATTTTTTTGTAAAAAGATTCTCCTAGAGCAAACAAAAATAAAAAACAAATTTTTAATTTTTTATCGAAAAAATTTGGGGGGAGGGGGAACAGTAGTCCCCCTAAATATGAAATTATCGAAAAAATATTATTTATTCGGATTTTGCTATCAATGGTGAGCGATTTCACATTAACAGAAATATTTTATTGCCCCCATTAAATAAATAAAAGGGTACCTATTTTCAATTTTCAAAAATTCATAGAGGGCGTCGCAGTGAAATTATAGCAATGCGCAAAAAAAAACAAATTGTAGAAGATTCCCAGCTCTATCAGCCTAAAAAGTTTGAACAAAAACGTGTAGCCAGTTTTTGAGAAATATTTTTTTGAAAAATTCCAAAATTTTGGAGTGATGTTATTGCGATCGTTTTTATATTTTCACAATTAATTATATTTCATGGTATAGCACCCTTGAAGGGCTACCAAACAAGATGTAGTTGATTCCAATCAGATAACTGGTTTTTGAGTAAATGGGCGTTAAAGTCGAAATGTTCAAAAATTCGTAGCGGCCGCTTTTTTTAAAGCTAGAGAGTTTAAAAAATCTTTTGATTTGTCCTAAGGCCTTCTTTAATCTCCACTATTAAAATTTCCAAAATTCAGTTTCTGAAAAAAATGCTACCAAAAAACATGTCTAACTTCCGCTTCCGGTTTCGTTTTCTTTTTAAAAGCTTATTTTGTCGGTGAATTTTTGATATACCCCCTCATTCCAAAGCACATCAAAATCGGTCCAACCGTTCCGGAGATATAGAGCGTAACACCAATTTGAAAAGTAACTTTCATAACTGTATGTTTAAGATAAATTGAATTTAATTAATACGCTATCATAAAATTATGTATGTTATGTGAATTTCCCTTCGCGCCGCTACTGACGTTACCTACGCCACTGAAGCGCATCGTATCGTCTTCGCGCTCCGCAGCGCCGCACAGTGGGCGGAATTGCAAAAACAAGTGGACAAAAGTATATTTTTCAAGGTCTTTCGTAAAAATAATAAACAACAAACCTGACTACCTGAATAGTTAAAAAGTCCTAAATCACCAATTTTATTGGCAATTAGTCGCCTAGGTCTAAATAGCAGCGTCGCAAACCTCGATGATCGAGATCTGCAATAAATTGACGTATGAAGGTGCGTCACAACGCTCGACTTGTGTAAACAAGTAAAAGTAGTTCAAATTTATTTTATATTATGTTTATAATGGAAAGCATTAATAAGGGTATGGTCTTTTAAATTCAATAGCAATTTGTATAATTATTATTTTTTAGATCTTCAAAATAATTAAAATTCTTTTGGCTGTCATAACAATAATTTTTTCTCGCTTATGAATGTTTAAACAGTGATACAAAAAAAGAGTAAAAATGAGTAAACGTAATATTTAGTGGATGATTAACGTACGCATTTAGCTTTTATTTTATATATAATTTATTTGCAGAATGTTGCAGATTGCAAAGATTTAATTTTTTTTAGTTATAACGCGGAAAGAATTAGTCGAAGTATTGAAGACGAATGGAACAATACGGCCAATGAAACGTGAATCAAAGCAAGCTTTAAGCAACCATGTAATAAAAAAATTTCATTTAGAAAACTGCGAGGAAGGTTTAAAGGACGTAATATCATCAAGGGTATTGACGTTTTGCTCGGATTAAAATAAAAAATGGCAAACTGTGCACAGAAACCAAAAGCAGTTTTTTACCAAATATTCAGATTGGCTTGAGACAGAAAGTAACATACCTAGCGTTCAAGACGTTCGTAACAAAGCAGGAACTAGTAGATGCGGTAGCGTTGGTAGACCAAAAAAAGATCTCACAAAGCAGCGATAAGACTAAAAAAAGAGAGTTGCAAAGTTATTACAGGAATACAAAACTGAAGAGCTTTCTGTTGCAGCGCGTTTAAGTTTAAGATCCTCCGGTAAGAAATACGCTGCTGCTATTGTTAAATCAGCCACTGAAACTACGCCAACACGGGCTGCAAAAATTAAAAGGGTGGACAAAGCGTTAAATCTACCAGTAATTTAATTCACTCCCGAAGAAGCGTTGGCTGTTATTGTCGATCTTAATCAGCAATACATTTATTTACGTCTACGTATCAAACAAAAAGGTATTAACTTGTTTCCCTCTTACGATGCTATTAAGGACGAGAAAAAAAAGTGTTATACTCCAAACGATAGTATAATTGTAACTATCAATAGTTTGCCGTTGGACAATGTGGAAATGATTTACAAATGGGGTTTAGACGGAAGTTCTGGGCAGTGTCAATACAAACAACGATTCACAGAATCTGACAACATAATGGATTCGGATCTTCTAATGACATCTCTTGTACCGATCCAGTTTCAGAGTACTTCTAAGAATTCTTTAGATAAAATTGTAATTTGGAAAAACCCGCGAACGTCATCTACAAGGTATTGTAGACCAGTTCATTTTCAGTTTATAAAAGAAACACAAGAAAACACTAAACGTGAAGTTGAAAATATACAAAGGCAAATTGATGCACTTGAACCGACAAAAGTGAAAATTGGGGAAACGGAGTTTTGCGTAAAACACCGCATGATTTTCACAATGATAGATGGAAAAGTGATAAACTCTTTAACTGATACTTCCTCACAGACATGCTACACTTGTGGAGCATCACCAAAATGTATGAATGATTTGACTGCTGTAAAGAAAAGATCTTCTGACGTCACAACCTACGCATTTGACTTGTCAACGCTCCACGCACATATCCGTTTCTTTGAATGCCTGCTACATATTTCTTACCGACTAGATGTTCAAAACTGGCAAATGAGAAGGGAAGACGACAAACGGAGTTTTGCAAGAAGGAAAGCGGAAATTATTGAGAGATTTCGACAGGATACTGGTCTCTTAGTGGACCAACCCAAACAGGGAACTGGATCCACTAACGATGGAAATACAGCGCGTCGATTTTTTAGAGATCCTGCACAGGATTAAATCAGGATCTAATCTCAAGGTTTTCAGTAATTGTACGTGCGGTTTCAAGTGGATATGATATTAATGTGGAGGCATTTGATAAATATGCAAGCAATACCGCGAAATTATATGATGAACTTTATAACTGGTACAAGATGCCCGCCAGTGTTCACAAAGTGCTAATACACGGTGCTGAAGTGATCAATAATTGTATACTACCCATTGGACAATTGTCAGAAGATGCCCAAGAGGCGCGGAATAAGAACTACAGATTTTTCAGAGAACATCATACGCGTAAACCGTCTCGTGTGAAAATGAATGAAGATTTAATTAACCGACTTCTAATTACTTCTGATCCTGTCATATCGGCAAAAAGACAACTACCACCAAGAAAAAGTGACACATTTTCGCCAGAAGTATTAGCACTTATCAAATGCTCGCCAATAATATCCTCGCCTAATGTTAATATGAGTTTTAGTAATTAAGAGAAATACTTGCATAAAAATGTAAATAAATAGCCTGGCCCTTCTTTGTAAAACACCCTGTATTAACGTAAATAGGCAAAAGTACCTACTAATTGTAAATAGATCCAGTTAATGTTAGTGTGGTATACGGAACAGTGTGGTGCAGTGAAAAGCGACAACGCTGTGTCGAAGCGGCATAAGTCGGGTGCCGGTTGAAACGGTCAAGGGGACCTTTCCCTAAAGGTAGCTTTACACGGTGCCTCATTTCGTGCATCTTGACGCATGCCTTTAAAGCGCAATGAAATGCATGCCTCTCTGCATGCGTTAATTTGTGGCGCAGAGGCCGTTTTTTGAGAGGCAAGGTGACGCGAGTAAGTCCCGAGTCTGGTGGGACTCTCTTTGCACTATTCGTGCAGCACATGAACGTCATTTCCATGTTTATGGCGTTCCATTGACGTAAATTATAAAAACAGGGTAATTAGAGGCGATGCAATACGTGAATTAGAAGAAAAATAGGCATAACCTCAAAAATGATTTTAAGTAAAATCAAAAGCTTACGTTCGTACTTCCACAAGGAACATGCGAAAACAGTTAAGAAGAAAAGTGGTAGTGGAGTATATGAAGTTTACAAAAGCAATTGGTTTGTATACTCTAGTTTATTGTTTATTTTGGACGGCGATACTCATCGAATCGGAACAGAAACTGAAGATTCCCAGGAGAACGAGGACGACGATTCTAATATTGAAAATGAAAATAACACTGAAACAGACGTAAGTAATTACTCTTTATTTCATAGGATGTATACATTGGAAAGTTATGTAAATTATTTGTTCGCAAATTTATCCTGCCATGAAACACTGCCTTCCCTTGAGACAAAATAATTCATGAATTCTTCTCGTATTAAGTGGGCATCATGCCCTGCTTTTCGTGGAATTCTCCCCAGGTTAACCATGCCGGCATCTCCTTCAATGTCCCTTCTCCATGTACCTGGTATTACTTCTCCTGTATCCACATTGTCGTAGTCAAATGTCCCCTGCGGTGAATACTTTCCCCTCGAGACAGAATTCCTTCTCAAAAAATTGTGTAAATGAATGCATGTAATAACAAGTGTTTCGACCGTATCTGGTTTTAATGATATAGGTTTTCTAAAGATTCTGAACACCGCCGCTAAAAGTCCAAATCCATTCTCCACAATTCGTCTCTTGAGAGCCTGTAATTGAATATTCTTCTTGGGGATCCTTTCGACACATTAATGGGAAACGGTTTCATAATATTTGGTATTAAAGCAAATGCATCATCTGCAACCAACGTGTAAGGCACTTCCAACTTCCTGCCTTTAAGACTTGTTGGTTTCGGTAGATTTAATTTATCATTGATCAGCCTTGCATGGAACGAAGTACCATGGAAAACACCACCATCAGAAAGTCGTCCCTGACATCCAGCATGAGCATACATAAATTTATAGTTTGCGTCGACAATCGCCATTAAAACAATGCTGAATGTTCCCTTGTAATTGTAAAAAGAACTCCCACTGTTAGCTGGGCATTGCAATAGAACATGTTTACCGGCTAGGGCACCAATACAATGCAATGGAAGTTCCACTGATCTTCAAAATCTTTGGCAAACTTGTACCCATTCCTCTTCTGTTGAAGGAACCTAAAGCGATAATTTCTCGGATTAATTTGTAGTTTTCTTTTGTTTTTTTTCCAGGTAATTGAAGATGTACCAGAGTCAAATGTTGAAATTAATGAAAGTCAACATTTGACGTCAAACCTAACTAAACCTGTAGTATCAACACCGAAAAGAATGAAAGGGAAAAAATCACAAGTAGACGAAGCTTATGATTTCATGAAAGAAGTCAAGGATCATTTAAATACACGAGATGAGTTTTCACACTTCGGAGAAGTAATTGCTTGCAAATTAAGGAAACTAAATGATCCGCGTTTACAATCTATCGCCCAGTTTGAAATAAATAAGGTAGTGTTTGAAATGGAAACAAAAATGCTGGACCATAGCGGTCAACACGGAAATTATAATTTCAACATTCCTTCATTACATGGTAGCATGGAAACTTACAACAATCGTGCTACAACTCGTTTTTCTACTGGAGCAAGTACTTCCTCTAGGTCTACATGTTATGCCTCTACATACTCACACACTTCTACACCAGAATTGTTAAGTCCAGATTCCGAGTCTCTTGCTACCAATGTTAATACACCAAACATCCCATTGTTGCAGCTACCAGAATCTACTACAACAAACTTTGTTTCATCAGTAAGTGAGTTTTTGCGTTTTCAAAATTAAATCTGCAAGTAATTACGTTCACAGAGGTGCCTTTTATTTATAATAGAATTTAAGAAACATTGTGTTTTATTATTTTTTAAATATATAGACTTTAATCTTAATATTTTTTGTTGTTTATTTAATATTTTTACCTGCTTACCTTAACATATCCTTTTAAAACTGCATTTATTGCTCTGCACACTTCAGGAACTATAAGTGAAATTAATGAATCGGATATTCTAAAGGTGTACATTAAGCTCCTATACGAATCACCAGATGCCAAAAATCTTAAACAAATTGCAAGCCTTATTTTTGCAGAAACAGCTTCTCTCATATTGGTATCTTGTTTGCTTATAATTGGTGCGATCATTTGGAGTAATTCTTCAAAACTAGTTGTAGACATTCTAGTAAAGTTTTGAAAAAACCAGCCACCATCTAAGATCATTTTCTCCAAAAAGGGGTTGTTATATTTTCTCTTCAAAAATTCTCGGGTCCATTTTCGTTCACGTTTTTTAGACTTTGCTATTATAATAAACGCAGCACACACACCTCCAAAAAGTTCCGCGTCCATTTTGCAATGCACAATGAGACGCATTCTGTGTAAATACTTTGAGGCATGACGAAAGGGACATGCATTTTTTGCCTCTTATTGCATGCGCAGATGCATGCAATAGCGCATGCTTTGCTGCACAAAATGAGGCACCGTGTAAAGCTACCTTAAGGGTAGGACGCGGCATGAGACATTCATAGATGAGACCTTGTACCTAGTAGTTGTGTAGATTAAATAAAGAGCAAATTACATTGAGTTGTGTTATTTAATACCTCTACCACTCAGGACACTACATTGGCAACGAGGATTTAAAAAGTAAAAGATAGTGCGGGAATAACAGCAGAATTTTCGAGTGATGTGTTTCGAGAGTTTTATTAGAAGAAAAATGTCAGTTTTAATCGGTGCAGTCGAGCGTTTTGATCATAATGGTCAAGATTGGGCTATTTACCAGGAAAGGCTTGAGCAGTTTTTCGCTGCTAATGAAATACAAGACACGAGCACATCGAAAAGAAGAAGTGCAGTGTTAATCAGCCAGCTATCGGGAGAGACTTATAATTTATTGCGGGATTTATGTTATCCTGCAAAACCCAGTAAAAAAACTTACGATGAATTATGTAATTGCATGAAGGAGCATTTCAGTCCTAAAATTTCAATATATCGCGAAAGAGTGGAATTTTACGGAGCAACGCAAAAACGTGACGAAACGATCACTGAGTGGCATGCCAGGGTAAGGAATCTATCCGTAAATTGTAAATTTCTGAACTTGGACAAGGTGCTAAGTGACAAATTTGTCACGGCACTCGTTAAGGGGCCAATTTTTGGACAAATTGTGTGAAGAAACATACAAGGAAGATGCAACTATGAATTCAATGGTAGAATCAGCATTGAACAAAGAAGCCAGCCTAGCAGCAACAAGAATCGGCAAAGAAGCAATTAATGTAAACTGGACACAAAAGGGCAAGACACAAGTACGAGCAGCAAGACAAACACACCAGGCGAAGAAAGAAGTTGCGTCAGCCGTGGGTAGCGCTTGTCAGGTTTGTGGAAAATTCCATCAGGTTAATCAAACATGTAAATTTCAAGGCGCCAAATGTTATAAATGTAATTTAATAGGGATAGCGAATGTTTGTAAAAATTCAGATAGGAGTAGGAGGAATCATTACATTGCAGTAACCGATAAAGAGGACTTACCGTTGTTTAGCATAAGAACAAATAGAGATAAGCCAATTAGCGTAACAGTAAAAATAGGTAATACTGAGATAGATACGGAGATCGATAGTGGTGCATGCCGGTGTAAGTGTAGTCTCAGAAAAGTTGTTTTTAAGTAAATTTAATAAAACTAGCGAGCCATTGGGATATTTCACTACTAAAGTGGAATACAACAAAGAAATCAAAGATATTAAACTATATGTTGTCAAAGGAGGAGGCCCGCCTTTGCTGGGTAGAAATTGGTTGCTTGCGTTTAATTTAGGCATAGGAAAATTGACAGAAAACAAGCAATTAAATTATATTAAAGGTAATAATTTAGAGGGAATTTTAAAAGAATACGAATCACTATTTGATGGCACGCTGGGCTCATACAAATTTGATACGATTCATTTAGATTTGAAATCAGAATACAGACCAGTTTTCTGTAAGCCAAGACCAATTCCGATGGCGTATAAGGAAAAAGTAGAATTAGAATTGGAAAGGTTAATAGGAGAAAATATAATCGAGCAAATCGAAAGTAATCCTTGGGGCACGCCACTGGTGCCAGTGCTGAAGTTAGACGGGTCAATGCCATTATGCGCCGATTACAAAACGACAGTTAACAAATACTTAGTAGAAGTTAAATATCCACTACCAAGGGTGGAGGAAATATTTGCAGCTTGGCAGGGGGGAGAAAAATTTAGCAAAATAGATCTTAGCATGGCGTATGCTCAGTTCCGGTTAGACGATGAATCAGCCAGAATTGTAGCATGGAGCACTCATAAGGGTATTTTCAGAGTAAATAGGTTGCCTTTTGGCATATCCCCTGCCAGCGCAATTTTTCAGAGGAAACTGGAGCAGTTGTTACAAGGAGTCTCGGGGGTAGCTAACTTTTTGGACGATATAATCATTACCGGAAAAAATTCATAAACGCATTTAGAAAATTTAGTCAACGTTTTTAAAAGGCTGGTAGGAGCCGGTTTAAAAATTAAGCTAGAAAAATGCGAATTCTTTAAAACCGATGTTGTTTATTTAGGGCATGTCATAAATAAGCAGGGGATTAGGAAGTCCGCCGACAAAGTACAGGCTATTTGAAAGCTCCAAGTCCGACAAATACAACTCAGGTAAAATCCTTTGCCGGCATGGTCAATTATTGTGCTAAATTTGTGCCGAAATTAGCAGAAACCATGAAACCGTTATACGATCTTTTAAAAAAAGATGCAAGATTTTGCTGGAGTTCCAAATGCGAAACTGCGTTCGGCTTAATCAAGAAGGAGATTGCTTCGGACAAAATTATTGTACATTTTAATCCGGACTTACCAATAGTGTTGACAAGCGACGCGTCGGAAATGGGCATCGCGGCGGCTTTGTGCCACCGATATCCAGATGGGACGGAACGACCAATAGGATTTGTCTCGCGGACTTACTCACCTCCTGAGAAAAATTACGCGGTAATTGATAAAGAAGCCTTGGGTTTGTATTACGCGGTAAAGAAATTTCAGAATTACCTGTTGGGACAGAAATTTATTTTAAGGACGGATCATCGTCCGTTATTGGCGATATTCGGGGAAAATAAAGGCATCCCACAGATGGCAGCAAATCGCTTGCAACGCTGGGCAGTATTTTTATCGGGGTTTAATTATAAAATTGAGTATATAAAAGGCAGCGAAAACGCAGTTGCCGATAGTTTTTCGCGTCTACCTTTGCGTTGCAAAACGCAGACGAGCAATGTAGGGAAGAAATATCTTATTTAAATTTTATAGAAACACAAGATACTCCCATAGATAGTAATAGAATTAGAATAGAGTCTAGGCACGATCCGATAATTAGCAAAATTATAAATTTTGTAAAAAAAGGTTGGCCAAACTCAACAGATGAGGCGGAATTTAAACCGTATTTCAGTAGAAAGACCGAGTTAGCAGTAACACAAGACTGTTTAATGTGGGGCTATAGAGTAATAATTCCAAAAACACTAAGAGTGGGTTTGCTACGCGAACTACACGAAAGTCATCAGGGGATAGTGAGAATGAAATCGGTAGCGCGATCATACATGTGGTGGCCAAAATTAGACGAGGAAATAGAAAATATTGCGAAATCGTGTATGGCTTGTTTAAAAACACGAGCAGACCCACCAAAAGCAGATTTAACGCCTTGGGCAAAATCTTCCAGGGTTGGCGAACGAGTTCATATAGACTTTTTAGATTTCAAAAAGAAAATTTTCTTAATAATTTTGGATAGTTTCAGTAAATGGGTAGAGGTGCACGATATGAAAAACAATGCAAATTCAGCGAATACTATTAACAAGTTGCGGATAACGTTTACTAGTATGGGAATTCCGGAACTAATTGTGTCAGACAATGAACCACAATTAGTAAGCAAGCAATTCCAAAATTTTCTAAAAATGAATGGGGTAAAACATATCACAACACCTACATTTTATCCGGCTTCAAACGGAGCCGCGGAAAACGCGGTAAAAACATTTAAAAACGCATTAAAAGCAGCAATTTACGATTCAACAAACAAAAACGTTAAAATTGATACCTTGATTTGTCGATTTTTAATAAATTACCGTAGCACTCCGCATGGTACTACCAAGGAATCACCTTCCAAATTATTTCTAGGGCGCGAATTAAGAACGCGTTTGAATTTGCTGAAACCGAAGGTGGAAAAGGATAAGGAAACTGTTAACTTAAATAAGAGAAACTCAAAATTCGAGGTGGGAAGTAAGGTTATGGTTAGGGATTATCGCACAATAAATAAAAAATTGTGGACACCGGCAACAGTACAAAAACGTGTAGGTAAAGTGACGTACATATGCAAAGTAACGGAAACCGGGCAGTTGTGGAAAAGACATTTAAACCAGATGATCAAATACGAGGAAAGCAAAGAGAGTGACCTTGGCTTACAGAAAAATGCTTTGACAAAAGAGGTTAAACCCGCACGCCGTCTAATAGATAGATTTTATTTAAATCAAAGTGAAAGGGAAGTGTTGGAACCAAATGTTAATGAGCAGCATAATGTCATTGTTAATAAGGAGCCAAGTGTTAATGTTAATGATGAACCGAATGTTATGGTTAATGATGAATTAACAGTAAGGGTTGAAAATGAACCAAATGCTAGCCTAGTTACTAATAGTGATGTAAAGGTAGGAAACGTAATTCGCAAAAGCGAAAGGATTAAAACCATTCCTGACCGATTTGGTAATAATGTAGCGTTCACCAAATAGCTATAAAATTAGATAAGTTAGATTAATATAACTTGTATGCTTGTAGTGAATACATTTCTTTAATCTTAAAAGGGAGGTGTGTGGTATACGGAACAGTGTGGTGCAGAGAAAAGCGACAACGGTGTGTAGAAGCGGCTTAAGTCGGGTGCCGGTTGAAACGGTCAAGGGCACCTTTCCCTACGGGTAGGACGCGGCATGAGACATTCATAGATGAGACCTTGTACCTAGTAGTTGTGTAGATTAAATAAAGAGCAAATTACATTGAGTTGTGTTATTTAATACCTCTACTACTCAGTTAGAATTAGTGCATAAAGTTATCAGCGATTATCGCAATCCGTTTAGTGTATGCCAGCACTACTGATGATAGTTTTATATCACCCGAAACGCTGTATATTCATGAAAAAAGGACCACAGTAAAAAATTACTATAAATCTTCTAAAATTATTGTTTCATGTGTTAACATATTGTCGCAAATTTACTTAGCCCTATTTAGAATATATAATATTATTATAATTCATTATCAAAATTAGTAGTGATTTCAATGTGTTCCAGTACTTAATTACTTATCTGGTCTCATGGTCATATCATCAGTCTATATTAAGAAGCTATGCAGTGACACACATGAACACATGCATGCTTTGTATTGATTATTAACAAACCCCACCCTGCTTCACAAAGGTATAAAAGGCTAAGAGTTGCCATACAGGATATAGTTGACAGTTACAATAGCTGAGAGTTCCAGAGTTCAAGAGTTCTACCACAGCCACGTTAATTACCTCTCGCATATATGGGCGCCTTGAGCCCAGATTATTAAATGGTATTCATGTAAGTAGTTTAGTTTAGTTTTTAGATAACATTGTAAATAATTAAACGAATATATCTCTGTTTATATTTTGGTTGTTGTTCTATTATTCCTAGGCATGTATGTCACATGCTACGACCCCGACGTGACAATATTGATAACGAATTTTGTCGACTTAGTTGTGCAATTTCGACCACTGTGCGGCGTCTTATCGTCCAATTAGTTTGTTACCAGTTCTTTCGAAAGTTTTCGAAAAGATATTTTTGAAGAGAATGAAACCAATTCTAGATGATAACAAATTGATCCCTAATCACCAATTCGGTTTTAGAAACCAACATAACACTATCGAACAAGTACACCGACTAGTTAATGTGATCAATCTGGCATTTGAAGAACAAAACTATTGCACGGCGGCATTTCTGGACATTAGCCAAATGTAAACAAATTCTTTGATGCACTTCGCGAACTAAAACAAAAGTATTCTTTTCAACCACATCAAATTTATAACTTAGACGAAACAGGTGTTTCAACTGTCGCTACAAAGATTCCTAAAGTGATAACTCCTACGGGAAAGCGTAGAGTAATAAAAATTTCTTCTGCAGAAAGAGGCACAAATGTTACAGCAGTTTGTTGCATGAATGAAATCGGGTCGTTTGTTCAGCCTTTTTTAATTTTTCCCAGGGTTAGGATGCAGCCAGCTTATATGAATAACACACCTTCTGGATTCATTGGCGTGGCACATGAAAGTGGCTGGATGACTGCTGATACCTTTGTAAAATACTTGGAACATTTTATTCAGCATGTAAGGCCTAGCGAAAGTAATCGTATATTACTTTTAATGGATATCATGCTAGTCATGTTACCCTACAAGCCGTTAACTTGTGCCGTGAAAATTACATTACTCTACTTGCAACTATCTTGGACGAGTTATTACTCTACATGACATTGTATCACTTTTTGGTAAGGCCTATTTAAAAGTCGCTACAATAGCAAATGCAATGAGTGGATTTAGAGCGACTGGAATAGAGCCATTTGACTCACAAATTTTCACAGATGCCGATTTTGAAACCGCAAAAACCACTGACAGAGATGAAGTTGCACCAGTGCCAATGTTAGATGTCATTGAACTGAACTTGTCAAACTTACAACCAGAAACAGAGGTTGTTGAAGTACCGACGGAAATCAACCAGTACCATCAACCTCAAAAATTTTACCAGATGAATCTGTCAGTAGCGACATTAATACCGAGCACTTTAGAAGCACCACGAACGTCAAATAAGGAAAATTCAAATAAAGAGCTGATTTCTGGACTTCTAGCTTTCCCTCGAGCATTCAAAAGTTAGACGTCCCAGAAAGAAGTTACCTTCATTTATTATTTCTAGAACTCTAGTTAAAGATGCTCTGGAACAAAACCAATTTGAGAAACAAGAAAAAGAAAAGAAAAAGCTTATAAAGGGATTACAGCAGACAAAAAATAAGAAAGTTACACAAAATGTGGTCAAAGAATTAGAAAGAAAAAAACCTGAAAACAAATAAAAATACAAAGCGTCAAATTAAATTTGATGATTCCTCTGATTCCACCAGTTCCACGGAAATGCCCTATGTTGATACCGATGATGACATAGATTTAGAAGTTAAGACGATGACAATACCTGTATTATATGTGGGGATATAGGCAAGGACAATGAACTTTGGTTTCAATGTTTTGCTTGTAAACTTTGGGCACATGCTGAGTGCACAAAATTATCTTCGAGAGAAGCTAAACTTAAAAAATGGCGTTGTTATCGCTGCGTTAATTAATTAATAAGTAGAAGAATACTGTTCATTCGTTTGTGCGTATTTTGGATTGTTTCATTTTTTCTTAATAAATTGCCTTATTTCATTTTTAGTCCGTTTTTACTTTCTTATATATCTCGTCAACTTACCCACCTGACTTCGTCAACTTAGCGACTATTGTGTGTAAGATGACGAACGTTACATTTTTTTTAAAGTTCACCAATTTTCAAAAATATGTTAATTTTTACAGGAAAAAATAAGTAAATCAGTTAAAGTATGTACCAATGCAGTGAGTCTGCAAATATTTTTTGTATGTATATTTTGTGATGTGCGTTCGTAGTGAGTAGACGCATTTCGTTCTGCTGCGCTAAATTTGTTATTCTTAAACAATATATTATCAATATTAATACAAAATGGGTGGAAACAGTGGTATGAACACGCGTTCTAATATAACTGATAAAGATGAATCTTTTCTTCAAAAAATGGTTGAAAAAACATTATCTAATGTAACACTTATGGAAAAACTTGTATCAACCATGATTGGAAAAGTGGACGAACATTACAATAAAAAGTTTCAAGAACTAGAAGAAAAGCTAGCTGCTACGGAAAAGAAGTTAGAAGCCGCCGTAGATGCGATTGAAGCAGCTGAACAGTACTCCAGAAGGAATAATTTAAGGTTTTTTGGCGTACCAGAGAAAGATTCCGAAAATACTGACCAACTAATCGTAGACATCTGTCGCGATAAATTAAACATTAATATATCCACGACGGATATCGACTGCAGCCATCGGTTACCAAACAAAGTAGGAGATCAAAAACCTATCATTGTAAAATTTTGCCGACGTAATATAAAAACCGAAATATTCCATGCCAAAACAAGATTCAAGGGGACAAAGATAGTTGTAAGAGAAGACCTCACCCACAAAAGAATGTTGGTCGTGAAAGAAGCAATTTCGAAACATGGTAATAATAACGTTTTTACTAACAATGGAAACATTTTCGTGAAAACTAAAAATAAAATCAATAAAATAGCATCTTTCAACGATTTAAATTCCATTAAGTAAATTTTTAGTAATGCAGTAGAACTCGTTCTGGTCTTGTTTTTATCTAATGAGTATCTGTATATAAAATACTTAATCACTTTAACAATATCTATTTATTTAAACCTTATACGTATTTCGGCATGTTTACATGCCATTGTCAAAGGTTATATGAAAGTAAACAGTTAGTGTTGTTATAGCAATAGAACTTTTTTACTTATCTTGGTAATCGTCTGCAGATGACTTGATTTCTCATTCCAAAACGTCCAGTAGAGGAGAATTTAACAGATCAATTTGCTCATTTATTAACGGTACATTATCACAAAAGTGTAAACATTTTATGGTGTTATTAGATGTCATTGAATGATTTTCTTCTAGTAAGTGTTTAGCGTAATTGGATTTATGTGGGTGTTTGTATTTGTAACAACGTACGTGTTCTTTATACCTAATATCAAAATTTGTTTTTATCTGCCTTTGTGTGTGTATGTGTTTTTTTGTATTGTATAAATTTTTAAAGTTTAAATTACTATTACTTATTATTTTTGTTATTAAATATATTTTTTGGTTGTGATGTACTGCTATCTACAAGAAATTTTATAGCCGAGTTAAAGAACCTTGTATATTAACAATGGTTCGTACAAATATCAGAGTAGCACATGTTAATGTCATGTCATTGTTCCCTAAAATATCAGAATTAAAAACATTCATCCTTCAAAACAAAATTGATATATTAGCTGTATCTGAAACGTGGCTTAATGCAAATACTTCAAATACTGATATAAATATTAAGGTTACTTCTTTATACGAAATGATCGTTCTGGCCGAGGTGGTGGTGTTGGTATTTACATTTAAAAATGCATTCGTTATTACTCACGTATCGATATTGGACATGTTACTTTTGAACAAATTTGGTTATCTGTGAACGTCTCAAATAAAAAATTAATACTAGGTGCTCTATATAATCCTAAACAAAGGGATTATAAATTATTCCTTGATGAATTTGAAAACTCTATCACTACGTCTGTCTTTTTCTGATAATATAATATGCTTAGGTGATTTCAATATTGATTTTTTTAAACCAGATCACTCTGCTACGATATACATGCAAAATATGCTAGAATCTCTTGATTTAAATCAAATTATTAATGAACCCACAAGAGTATCTAATAATTCTCAATCGCTTATGGATCTCATTATTACTTCAGATAGTTCGTTAATTGCTGATAGTGGTGTAAGTGATTGTCATCTAGCTGATCATGATCTTGTCTATTGTGATGTTATTACTGTTGCGCGTCCTGAGTTGCCGTCAAAGAGAACGCTCAGAAATTTAAAAAAAATTGATCTCTCACTTATTTACTGCCGACCTAGCAACTTTACCGTTTCATTACAGATTTCGAATCACTGATGTAAATGCAAAATTACAATTCCTAAACAATTTGATTTTACAGCTGTTTGACAAACACGCTCCTATTAAAACTTATAAATTTACTAAACCGTACCTTCCCTGGCTAACTGACAATTTGAAGTATCTTATGTCGTTAAGAAATAAAGCTAAAGCCAAGTGTCGCAAAACCAAGCTACCGGAGCATTGGTAGTATTATAAATCATTACGTAACTTAACTAATATATCTTTAAAGAACGAAAAAAGTAAAAAGGAGCGTCTATGCAAAACTGGATATGTCCAATATAGACCAAAATGATTTTATTTTTGATTCGGGTTCATTGTCCTGAATTACACGCGTATCCGATGCCAGAATGTTGCAAAAGTGGTCTAGTCCCATGTTATTCGTATAGCAAAGTGAGGCGTCCAAACAAAACGAGCTAAGTCCAAGAACAGAAAGTTGCTGTTCAAAAGTAGACATGTCACCAGGGACTTGCGTTTATAAAATACGGGTTTAGAGCAAAACAGGACATGTCCAGTTATTAGGATTTTACTCATAGTCATTTTACTTAATTTTTAAATACAATATTTCCTCAATAGGTGGCTATACGTGCTGGTATACAGCATAGTTAACATTATTCTCATGGAATATTTCATTCTGTCATAGGGGTGGTGTTATATTAAACCGAACATAACCTATCGGTAGTATTGTGGCCGCTGTGTTGTTTGTCGTAATATTGCGAATAATAAGCACAATGGAGGTGAATGTAGGCAGTATTAACATGGGTTCAAGAAAAAAACAGCGGCCAACCACATCTGCTCGCTCTGCACAGAAACTTAAACGGTATGTTGTAACATAATGTTAATAATATTAGTTTTAATCGGTCTTGCATGTAGATATGCGGAAACAGATCCACATTTGAAAACATTTAAACGACCATGCACGCACAATAGCAAAAGATTCGTGTGTAATCAAGTCACCTTGAAGCAAATCAAAGTTTTCAGAGGCAAATTTTATGAAAGTTCGGATAAAATAGAACAAGATAGAAAATTGTGCCATTGCCTCTCCGTGTGTAATCCTCAGAGAAGACGTCCTAGAAAAGATCAAGAAAACAAAGCGAAATCTAGGATCATATTTATTATTATTTTCGGGTAGACAAAAAGAGCGTTCCCGTATGTAGAAATTTTTTAATGGCAGCTCTCAGTATTTCTAAGGCTAGAATTAACATTGTGGCAAAAACGATTTGTAATGGTGACATTCCCAAAGAAAGACGGGGTGGCGATCGAGTGTCCAGAAAGAGTGTTGATAAAAAGAATAAAATCAAGGAATTCATTGCTTCATTTCCAGCAACTGAAAGCCATTATAATCGCAACAAATCCAGTCGCATTTACCTTTCCTGCGAGCTGAACCTGAAAACAATGTACATGATGTACAATAACCGTTACAAAAATTCAAACTTTCGGGCGAGCCTTACTATGTTCAAAGGAGTTTTTAACAATGATTTTAATATAGGATTTAAGTCGCCCGCCAGCGATGTTTGTGGTACTTGCCTCAATTTAGGCAATGCTATCAAGGTTCACAAGGATGATGCAAAAGTCAAATTTATGTCCGACTTGAGAATCCATAAAGTAAGGGCAAATGAATTTTACAAACTAGGTAAGGAAAGACCGCCAAATAGTATTTCATTTGCCTTTGACCTACAACAGGTTCATCCCCTCCCCAAAACCCCCATACAAGATGCCTTTTACTTAAGACAAGTCAATTTCTATGCTTTTTGTTGTGTGGGAATGGACAGCCGTAACCCAACATTTTTCACATGGGCAGAAAATCAAGCCCGGAGGGGATCGACAGAAGTGGGATCCGCTTTGATATGTTATTTGCGTTCTCTTGATTTAGATGATTGTGTAACTACTATCAGAATGTTTTGTGACGGCTGCGGGGGCCAGAACAAAAATTCTTACATCATGCATATCTTGGCATATTGGCTAAGGGTTGAATCTCCACATTCAGTAAAATGTATTATGCTGCACTTTCCGGTACGGGGCCATAGCTATCTCCCGGCAGATAGGGCCTTTGGACGGGTAGAAAAAATATTAAAGAAACATGTCATTATACGTAACATAGAGGAATATACCGAAATATACGCTAAAGTAAGACAAGTTCAAGTTCTTGGAATGGACTGGACGTTGTATGACATCAAAGATATTTCACAGCAGATTTATAACAAAATACCCGGTATGAAAAATTTGAAGCGTATCGAATTAATGAAATTCCAAACAAAAGCCACAACAACCATAAAGTACAAGGGCAGTGAATTTTACAGATTTGAAGATCCTGAAGTGCAATTTCAGTCAATGACAAAAAGGGGAAGAAAGGAAAGTGCATTTAAACTGAAAGAGACGCCTCTTGGAAACGCTATCACAAACGAGTAAAAACAAAATGTACGTGCATTGCTTGAAAAACAGTTCAACAACGAAGGTATAAAATGGGAAGAAGTACCGGAGCTGCAATTCTATAAGAAAATAATTTATGATGATAAACAAGAAACTGCAGACGAAGCAACAGTAGCAGAAGTAGAAGAAGAAGGTATGTGCGACTGTATTGAGCCTGATTGCGGTGTACACGTTTAATTTTTAATTACTAATATTCTTACAAAATGGTGTTACGTTCATGTATTTTTTGTTCTTTTGTCAATAAATTTTAAGTTATAGTGTTTTGCACTTTGCAGAGTTATAAAGAGTTACTTTTATAAATAAGTTTGTTCAAAGTAAGACATGTCCATTTATAAGTTTAAGCAAAACTGGACATGTCCACCAAGTTCAAGCAAAACTAGACATGTCCAAACAAAAATTCACGTTAACTTTCTTAGTTTTTCAAAAAAAAAAAGCAAAGTGTATAAGGCTAAAACATTTACATGTAGTCATTATTACCAAAAAAAAACATTCTTAGATATGCACGGTGTCGATAGGGAAGTTTTTCGTGAATATCTCGAAAAGTGTTTTTTGGACATATCCAGTTCTGCATAGACGCTGCTCAATTTATGAACAAAACACCTACCAAAGTTTAAACTTTAACTTTTTCCAAGTAGATACCAACATTATTTTGGATATTATCAATAAAATCAAATCAACTGCATTTGGAAATGATGATATAAACATAAGTATGATAAAACTGTGCTGTCCATCTATTGTTCCTTATGTGACATATCATTAATTCTTGTATTGTTGAAAATACTTTTCCGCAGTGCTGGGAGCATGCGATTGTCAAACCACTACCTAAAAATAAGCAACCTACTGGAATTAAAGACCTACGACCTATTAGTCTGCTTCCTGCATTGTCCAAAGTATTTGAAAAAGTTATTCGTAATCAATTCAATAATTTCATCAATGATCACAATTTTTTACCTACATTTCAATCTGGTTTTAGATCTGGCTATAGCTGTACAACTGCTTTACTCAATGTTACTGATGATATTTTGAATGCCACTGACCAGGGAAAGATCACTGCACTTGTTCTGTTAGATTACAGTAAGGCATTTGATACAGTGAATCATAATACTCTTATTACAATTTTAAAATACTTAGGAGTTGGCCATGCTGCTACTTCGTTAATCAGAAGTTATCTATGCAATCGGACACAATCCGTTCGATTGGATAAGCAGGACTCACGTTCGCTATCGGTAACTCGGGGTGTTCCACAAGGCTCAATTTTAGGTCCCCTGTTATTTTCAATATATACATCTGTTTTCATGAAACACGTTAAATTTTCGAAAATTCATGTATACGCGGATGATACTCAGTTATGCCATTCTTTTACAACTGCAAATTGGAGGGAAGCTATTGATGAGGTAAACTTGGATTTGCAATATATCTACGATGCTTCTGTTGGTCATTCGCTTAAGATTAACCCGGACAAATCTGCTGCGCTATTGTTTGGAAATAAAAACTCCTGTCGTAATTTAAGTAATGTAATTGATATCAATATTAATAACATTAAAATCCCTTTTGTTACCAAAGCTAAAAGTCTCGGTTTAACGCTAGACAACACTTTTCGTTATAGAGACCAAATATCTAAGTATATCTGTCAGAGTTATCTACATCTCAAGAAACTATATCCTCATAGGTCCTATTTAAACCGCGAAATTAAAAAGAATTTAAGTGAAGCTTTTGTGTTATCGCAATTTAATTACTGTTCTCCGATCTACCACCCAGCACTAGATGTCATTACTGCTCAAAGAATTCCAAAGATTCAAAATGCTTGTCTGAGGTTTATATACGGCATTAGAAAATATGAACGTATATCTCACAAGCTAGCTGATGCTGGTTGGTTAACAATGCAGAATCGTAGAATGTTACAATGCCAATGTCTTTTCCATCAGATCTTATTAACAAAGAAACCTCCTTATTTATACAATAAAATTACTTTTAGGACCGATATACATAATATTTCTACTCGGTTTAGAGTCCAAATTTCACCTCCCTTTCATGTAACAACTCTGTTTGAGCGGTCATTTTCGTTCCAGATGTATTCTATGTACAACAGCTTATCTACGGGATACAAATCTTACAGTTCTAAATTATTTAAAACAAAACTTCATACAGAACTTTTTCAGAATCAGTAGCTTGCTTTGTTTATATCGACCTACTCTGATGGGTTCAGGTGGCAGTACAGTTTTATGTGGATGGTGCCATCACAGAATACTTTAGGTTTAAATGTAACTCTAGGTGTAGGTATTTTACTTAATTATGTTTAATTTATTAATCCAAGGTTTAGATGGTAGATCAGGAGTAGGGTTACCCGAAACTGAATCTCGCCTTGTGATTAATGTGCTTCACTAGGGTTGTAAATTAAAAATTAATTTTTAATCAAGTTGTTGTTTTTTTTGTAATTTCCAACAACACTTTATATTATTATTTATGAGCACGTTAATAAAGATTATTATTATATATAATTAGTCATGTATCCACAAATCACCAAAATTAGGGATACAACCTTAAGTTCAACTTGCCCTCCTCTCCCCTACCTAACATAAAAAGGAAGTATCATTCTGTGACATATCAACAGCTAAGCTCTGAGACACGATATCACTTTTACATTAATGTTTTTATAAATAATTTAAAAATCTTTAGTACCTTTCATTAAAAACGTAATCACATTGCAGCAAGGTAACACTTTCTGTGGCACTCAATATTGCAAAAACCACATATATCTGAAAGGAATAAAATCTTTCAAGAAGACAATCAACAAATATTTTGCCATATATCTTGCAATGAAACCCGAACCATTCGTAAAACAAATAAAAACGCTTAAATAGAAGAAAAAGTACCTAACAAAAAAAAGGAAAGGTATCATCCTGTGACATATCAACAGCTAAGCACTAAGACACGATATCACTTTTAGGTTATTAATGTTTTTATAACCAGTTTAAAGTTATTGTTTAGTATCTTTCATTAAAAACTTAATCATATTTTAACAAGATAACGCTTTCTGTAGCACTCAATATTGCAAAAATCACATATATTTGAAATGAAGAACATCTTAAACCCTGGAATGCTACCCGGGGTGTACCAGTACCCCAAGCTTGAAGAAAAACGCTGCTATTTTTGTAACAGATGGCGGTGACTTCTGGCGCATCCGTGTAGTTTCTTGTCTTAGCATCTCAGTTAACCTTGTGCAGTTCTGTGTACGACACGTCGCTTTTGTCGGGAGATTTTAAACAATTGGGGTACTGTAGTGCCCCTGGGTAGCATTTTGTTTATTATAGTTTTGACTGCTGAGGTTTGTATATTTTGTTTTCGATAAACATCGTATTGATACTTGCTTATATGTCTCATTTATAGTTTACGTGCTATGGCTAGCCATTCTAGAGACAATCAAAGGTCTCTTACGCAGGCTGAACTTGAAAACATAATAGAGAACTTGTCTGACTTTGAAGCGGATGATACATCAGATTTGTCTGAGGATGACCAAATAATAGATGATTTTAGGCAAGAATACGATAGTGAGGATGATTCTGACGACGAAAATGCGCCATTATCTGAATTAACAAACATTTTACAAAAACGTAATACTGAAGAAAAGGTAAACGAAAGCACGGATGAATCAGAACGTTCAGACGATGGATCAGAAGAAATACCAGTTGAAGAGGAGAATATACAGCAAGTAGCTAATAATGATCAAGAGAGAAAATACTTAAAAAATGAAAATGTACCAGTCCGCCTACGTGGGAAATACGGTTTTAAATGGAGTGGACAAAAGGAAAAAAAAGCATCCCGCACTGCAAAACGTAATTTAGTTGAGCACCTTCCTGGAAATAAAGGTGCTGCTCGAAATGTCACAAGTGAACTCTTTGCCTGGTCCCTGTATTTTACTGATGATATTCTCGATAACATAGTCAGTCATACGAACCAGGAAATTGATACTCAAAGATCGAAATATTCATCTGACCGACCCACTGACAATGAAGATGATGCGATAACAAAGGTACGCCCTTCCTATGTTAGAGATACTAATCTAGTAGAAATCAGAGCATTATGTGGATTGTACTACTACACAGGAGTTATGAACATGAATTCAGTCACCACCTACGAACTTTTTAATAAAGATACGGGTATAGCATTTTTTCGTGCCACAATGAGTGACGCTCGTTTTAGATTTTTAACACATTGTATTAGATTTGATAATAGAGAAACTAGAGCGCAACGCAGAGAAACTGATCGTCTTGCACCCTTTCGCGATCTCTTTGAGGTTTTTATTTCTAAATGTCAGGAACTTTATACACCTTCAGAATATTGTACCTTGGACGAACAACTAGTAAGTTTTCGAGGACGATGTCCTTTTAAAATGTATATACCATCAAAGCCAGACAAATATGGTAGAAAAATTGTTGCTTTTTGTGATGCAAAAACGTTCTATCTCTTGAATGCTGAAGTATACATAGGTAAAGGCTCTACACTCGAAAATATACCAGTTGCTGAATATTACGCACTAAATCTAACGAGAACAATTCACAAACTGGAATGTAACTATGGACAACTGGTTCACCGCTATGAAAACAGTTCAAAAACTATTCAAGGATCATTCAGTAGTAACAACGGTAGGAACCATGAAAAAAAACAAGGTAGAAATTCCACCCTTATTTATTGAAATAAAAAATAGACAAAAAAATTAGCTGTTTGCCTACAGTGATAATTATACCTTACTTTCGTACTGCCCACTAAAATCGAAGAAAAAGAAAATTGTTACTATGCTGTCCTCCATGCATCCTGAAGGTGACAAACCTAATTCGACAGAACTTCCTGAAATCATTGAGTTTTATAATAAAACTAAAGGCGGAGTCGATACTTTTGATCAGCTAACACACCGGTATACGGTTGCAAGAAAAACAAGACGTTGGCCTCTCAGACTATTTTATAACCTTCTTGATGCGGTTGGTATTAATTCTTATATTTTATTAAAAGGCTCTAAGGCCCCCGATAAAGAAACTGTACAAAACAGAAGATCATTTTTGAAAAAACTGGCCATTGACCTGATCACACCAGTCATGCTGGAGCGTCTGCAAATCAAATACCAACTTTGCAGGCCGAACTCCGTGCTACTATTCAACGAATTCTTAAAATAGATGCACCTGTTCAAGATCCTATACCTGCACAGTCATCTAGTGGGAGATGTACATTTTGCCCAAGAAAAAAGGATAGGAAAAGCCGAACTTCATGCGCCAAGTGCAAAAAATTCATTTGCTTAGATCATCAATCAAAAGTATGTCCAGGCTGCATAAACTAATACTTTTTTGATAATATATAACACTTTCAAGTTTAAGTAAATGGTGTAATACGTTTTTAGTTTTATAAAATAAAAGTTTTCGTTTTTACATTTTTTTTTGTTTGGGGTACAGTAGTACCCCAGGGTAGCAAAACTAGAAAGTTTTAGATGGGTAGCATTCCATGGTTAAAGAAGTCGATCAACAAATATTTCGCCACATACCTTGCAATGAAAACCGGACCATTCCTAAAACAAATAAAAACGCTTAAATAGAAGACAAGGTACCTAACACAAGAAAGTGTGACATATCAACAGCTAAGCACCGAGACACAGTATCACTTTTACGTTAATAATGTTTTTATAACCAATTTAAAATTGTTTAGTACCTTCCATTAAAAACTTAATCACATTGTAGCAAGGTAGCACTTTCTGTGGCACTCAATATTGCAAAAATCACATATATTTGAAATGAAGAAAATCTTTAAAAAAAGTCAATCAATAAATATTTCGCCACATATCTTGCAATGAAAACATGACCATTCCTAAAACAAATAAAAACGCTTAAATAGAAGAAAACGTACCTAACAAAAAAAGGAAAGGTAACATTTTGTGACATATCAACAGCTAACCACTAAGACGCGATATCACTTTTAGGTTATTAATGTTTTTATAACCAGTTTAAAGTTATTGTTTAGTATCTTTCATTAAAAACTTAACCATATTTTAACAAGGTAACGCTTTCTGCAGCACTCAATATTTCAAAAATCACATATATTTGTAATGAAGAACATCTTTAAAGAAGTCAATCAACAAATATTTCGCCACATACCTTGCAATGAAAACCGGACCATTCCTAAAACAAATAAAAACGCTTAAATAGAAGAAAAGGTACCTAACAATAAAAAGGAAAGGTATCATTCTGTGACATATCAACAGCTAAGCACCGAGACACGGTATCACTTTTACGTTAATAATGTTTTTATAACCAATTTAAAATTGTTTAGTACCTTTCATTAAAAACTTAATCACATTGTAGCAAGGTAACACTTTCTGTGGCACTCGATATTGCAAAAATCACATATATTTGAAATGAAGAAAATCTTTAAAATAAGTCAACCAATAAATATTTCGCCACATATCTTGCAATGAAAACATGACCATTCCTAAAACAAATAAAAACGCTTAAATAGAAGAAAAGGTACCTAACAAAAAAAAGGAAAGGTATCATTCTGTGATATATCGACAGCTAAGCACCGAGACGCAATATCACTTTAATGTTTTTATAACTAGTTTAAAATTATTGTTTAGTACCTTTCGTTAAACACTTAATCATATTGTAGCAAGGTAACACTTTCTGTAGCACTAAAGAGAAGAAAAGGTACCTAACAAAAAAAAAAGAAAGGTTAATTCTGTGACATATCAACAGCTATGCACTGAGACACGATATCAGTTTTACGTTATTAATGTTTTTATAACCAATTTCAAATTATTGTTTAGCACCTTTCATTAAAAAATGGAGCATACTGCATTTTATCCTATGGTACACCACCATACTAAGTTTCTTCGTTTACCATCTTTGACATATTGTACAAATAGAATGTCTGCTTAATTTATAAGAATAATTAGAGGAAACTTATAACGTAACTTAACAGGTCGTATTAAATTTTAACTATTAGCAAGCACGTATGTGTGGTTTTCGAAATACAGCAGTTTGAACCACTGTTTTTTATATGACCGATTTGTTAATTAATCAACACAATTTTAGAATAATATTTCAGGAACTAAATAGTGACCAATAAGTCTGATTATATTTCAGCACCGGTACCAGCATCTATAGAAATTGAATGCTAGTTTCACTTTCATAGATTATTGTATCCTTCCATCTGGCATAGTTAATTTAATCTTCGTACAGCACGTGGGTATGACATTTAAATAAGTTTGTAATTACATATAAACTGTACATGGTATATGTAGTCGAACCAACACATAACAGTAGCTCTTGTTATTGATGCGCGTATTAGGATCCTATACAAAGCATCCAACTGGCTTAAACCAACAAGCATGTTTCATATGCAATTCACAATAATTGCACTTTCATTTATTTTGTACTGAACTCTTTTAGTTCCCGTCTTTAAAATCAAAGGTGATTTCTACAACACGTGTCGAAACTACAATAAAAGATGAGTGAGTGAATCATATCTGCAACAAAAAAAAATTATGTTAGTAAAATGTTTCACAAATGTACATTTTCAATCGTTGCAAGGTATCAAATAGTATTTTTTCATGGTCTAGATCAAGCAATATATAAAGAGTTAATTGTGTGGCCAATCAGGAAATAATTTCAAAACAAATCGACATTATTTCCCAAACAAACCTTCCTCCCAACAGTTTTTTTTTTAATTCTTTATCAGTTATCGATTAATTCCCATACTTTCTACATTGTAAATATTGGTGCAATATGATTCAAATGTACATTTAGTCATCGACATCCGGTACAAGCCGCCCGGTCCAAACCCAAGGCGTTGGCACATATTGCGCTCACGACTTCGGACCAAAAACGGTTAAAATAACTTTATTTAAACAATTATCAAAAACATGCAAATAAAAAATAACTTTTTAATTAAAGCTAATTAATAGGCCTAGTTAAAAATCACGTTGCTTCCGGAAACGCTTTGTTGATATTAAAACGTATTTTTTCTTAATTTTTAAAATGGCTGGAAATTCTTGTTAATCCTAATAATGATATTGGCTCATTCGAGTTTTTAGACTGAGACTTTTGTAGCATTTACAAAGTTATGGGTAACTTGGTATTTTGTTAGTTCTAACAAACACATTTAATTTAATTTAGTGTTGATTAAAATAATTACATGTTTTTTTAAATTTTGAAACGGAAGACTGCTTGACAGATATAGAAGAAACTGATTAAAACAATTATTGTTGTTTTGTGTGTCACTCATTTAATTATTAATTTTAATAAAATGCTGTTTTCATGCTAACGTTATGAAGTTAAAGTTTTCCACTAAGTGTCAAGCAGTCTTTTGTTTTAAAAGTAAAAGACAGTCAGTGGTGTTCTTTTGTTTGTTTAATATAGAGCGACCGTATTTATAGCAATTACTAAAAAGTAAATTTATGAAAAGTTATTTAAAAAACACAACTAATTTATTATCGCAGCCCTATTGGTTTATGAAACAATAATTGTTTTAATCAATTTGTTCTATAACTGTCAAGCACTATTTTGTTTCAAAATTAAAAGAGAATCTACGTGGCGATGTTCCTTTGTTTTTAATGCAGGGCGACCGGATTTATTGTGATGATTTGAATCAACACTAAATTAAATCAAATGTGTTTGTTAAAACTCCAATAAAATATTAAGTGGGCATCGCTGTAAAGGCTACAAAATTCGCCGTCTTAAAAACACAAGGAGCCAATATCGTCCCATAGATTCACAAATATGAACTTTAAATTTCAAAAATTATATTTACGACAACAATTGATTCGTGGGGACATTTTAATCTGCGTCATGTCACTCTTAATTAGAAACAGTAAATTGCAATGCAAAATTTTCGATTTGAAATAAGACAGTACATTCTAAAATCAGTTTCAATTATAAGGGGTTTCCACTTTCCTTTCCACTTTCCATATAAGAGTGGCATACCAAACTTATGCTTTTTTAAAATAGAATACCCTATACAGGATGTATCAAATTGCATGTTAACTATGGGGATCTCGCTTATTTTACTTAATTATACAGATGCAGTGTGAAAATCAAGCTAAATTGAAAACACACAATCAATCTAATCGGTGTAAAGCACGATATAATTAAAAAAAAGCAGATTTCCTTTTGTTATACAACAATATGGTAAGCTGCGATTGGTCCCATATTCAATTAGAAAAAGATGTTAATCTAGCTGTAGATACATTTTATAGCTCTCTGTATAACATTTTGGACACCCGTTTCCCAAAGGTTAAAGTTTTAAATAAAAAAAAGCAACTTTCCAAAATGGTTTGACAAACAGATAAGAGATAAATTAAAACAGAAGAACAGACTATTCCAAAAAATAAAAAAACAGCCATTTAATGCAAAATAATAAATTAAAATTTCAGAATTTACGCAAGGAGACCAAAAAAGCTATATATCTGGCACATGAAAAATACAACCAGGAGGTAGAACAAGATATTAGAAATGACCCGAAAAAATTTTGGTCATATGTAAATAGCTATCGGAAAAAGGATTCGGCTTTGAGGGCGGTCACATTAGGCAGTACTGAATATGTGGGTGATTCTAATATAGCAAACGCATTTATCAAATACTTTAATAGTGTGTACGAAGACCCTACTGCTAACTTAAAAACTGTAAAAGATAATTCTGCTGTTTGTTGTGATTTAGATAACTTATGTTTCAAAGGGATAACTAAAGATGAGGTAAAAAGAGCAGTTGAGAAGCTCAATCCTAGAAGCGCTGTAGGGAGTAATGAAATTCCTTCGTATGTAATAAAAGGGTGTATTAATATTTTAATAGAACCATTAATGATCATATTTAATTTAAGCATTAATACAAGCACTTTTCCCAATACTTGGAAATTGGCACGTATTGCCCCAATTCACAAAGGAGGAAACGCTGCAGCAGTGGAAAATTATCGACCTGTATCAATGATAAGTGCATTTAGTAAAATATTCGAAAATATAATTTTCAATAGAATATGTAGTCATGTTTGCCAGGTAATTAGTGAATATCAGCATGGTTTCATCCCCAAAAGATCTACAGTATCAAACTTAGTAACTTTCTCAGAATTTATTTCAAAAAATATGGATAAACGAAGACAGGTTGACGTGATCTACCTAGACGCGAGTAAAGCATTTGACAAAGTAGATTTTGAAATCTTACTACATAAATTAAAGGGACATGGCCTCACAAGTTCAGCATTATGCTTTCTAAGATCTTACTTAACGAACAGAAGGCTCTTGGTCCGTTATCACCAATCTGATTCTGATATGATGATACCCACGTCAGGGGTTCCCCAGGGATCTGTTCTCGGTCCATTGTTGTTTTTATTACTTGTTAATGACTTGCCAAATAATTTGAAGGATTGTTCGGTTTTACTATATGCTGACGATGTGAAAATATATAAAGTAATTGAAAACACGTAAGATGCGCAAATTCTCCAAAACGAGCTGGATAGCGTTGTTAGATGGTATGATTATAATGGACTTGAAGTAAATACAAAAAAGTGTAAAATTATGAACTTTTCGAAAAAAAAAATTACTAGAACATAACTATAAAATAAAAAATAATGAATTAGAACGCGTAGTAATGCTTAAAGATCTTGGAATTTATTTCACAAAAACGTTTAAATTTGGGGATCATATACAACATTTAATTAAGGAGGCAGCCAAAAATCTGGGATGGGTGTTACGTAATACTAAGCAATTCAAAATTGAAACCACCTTGAAGCTATACAACACATATGTTAGATCAAAGTTAGAACATGCTGGAGTAGTATGGTCGCCTCAGACATTTGTAGATTGTGACTCAGTGGAAAAAATTAAAAAAAAGTTTTTAAGATTTTTGTATTTCAGAAAGTTTGGGATTTTCCCCAACTTTAAACATCATGTGTCATACAGGGAGCAATTGCTTGTATTTAAAATGACTCGATTGAGTGCACGGAGACAAATAAATTCACTTCTTTTCTGCTACAAAAAAAGTTTTTAAGATTTTTGTATTTCAGAAAGTTTGGGATTTTCCCCAACTTTAAATATCATGTGTCACACAGGATGCTTGTATTTAAAATGACTCGATTGACTGCACGGAGACAAATAAATTCACTTCTTTTCTGCTACAAAATTTTAACAAACCGAATTAACTGTCCATTCATTTTGAGTCAAATAAATTTGGTAGTGCCGAAGATTAGTGATAGGAAAAAGAAGGTCTGGCTTCAAGATAAATCAGACATGTGCACCGATTGACATCCTACTTAAGGAAACCAATTTGCTAATCATCAATTATAATATTGACATTTTTTATCTCTCCCTGAAGCAAATTGTCAGTTTGTGTAAATCTTTGGAATTGGGTTAACACGTCTCTTATTTGTAGGTCGGCTATTTTGTAAGTGCAAATATGTTTGGGGAGTGTATTTATGTAAACTTGTGTGTGTTATATTTATGTATTTGTATCCATGATTTATGTGTGTTATACTTATGTATCTGTATTTATGATATGTGTCTTGACCGTATATTCCTGTAAATGGTTATTACTGTTGGAATAAAGCCAAAGGTGTTTATTGTAAATTTATTTGAAGAGATACAACGATGGTTAAATTAGAGAAAAGTTGTGGAATTTTATGGTCACTAATAATCTAAAAAGATATTAGACCTATCTTGCTTTTGAGCATTTTATTACAGAAAATAAAAATTTCATAAGAGTGCCATGGAAAGACCACGTCATTTAATTTATTTTGAAAAAATTCTAGTAGGCCATGCACTGATAGAAGTAAAACAAAACACCACTTTTATTTACTTTTACCTTTAGATACATTAGGTACGCGAAAATTTCAGCAAACTTTGTTTTGAGCGTAGGCAGCAGGTTATCTTATTTTGTTTTTAAACAAGTGAATGACAAATTTTCTAACATACACAATGTGCTGAAAATTCCACTTGCAGTTTTTATGTTTGCAACTGACATAACAAATTTGAATTACAGGTTAAATAAATACAACTGCATCAATTCAAACAATTATTAAATAAATGTTTCAAACATTTGACACCTTTGTAAAACATGCTCAGAAGCTCGTCTAAAATAAACTCTCTAATCTGCGTGTTAGTAACAGTGTCATTCATTTGTTTTTGTAAAAAATAATTCAAACTGCTGCCCACGCTCAAAACGAAGTTTCCTGAAATTTTCGCGTACCTAATGTATCTAAAGGCCAAGGTAAATAAAAGTGGTGTTTTGTTTTACTTTTATCAGTGCATGGCCTACTAGAATTTTTTCAAAATAAATTAAATGACGTGGTCTTTCCATGGCACTCTCATGAAATTTTTATTTTCTGTAATAAAATGCTCAAAACTTAAACAAAATGCAAAGTGTGACACATCTTTGAAATCAGAATTAAAAACTCTATTCAAATATCAAAAAATTTAAAATGCCGACCATAAGAAAAAAACAAGTTGACAGTCAAAAATAAGCAATGGTAACAGTTATACCAAATCTGATCAAAAATTTAGATTCAGCATGAAAAAGTGTCCCAATAATGCGTTAACTAGAAATATGTAATATAAATGACAAATGAGTTATGGACGAAAACAATCCATTTGATACATCCTGTATATTGTTGCATATTCTTATTCGGCTTTCACTTGCTTTCTGAATGTTTTTTTTAGAAATTGTATTGCCTTCAGATATTTTAAAGTAGAATTTCGTTTGTTGCAAGTGTGCAAAAATTTCTAAATTTAATGGGCCATAACTCAATTTTTTTTAAATAGAACACCCTGTATATTATTAGGTAGTTGGATAGAGATCTCTGCGTACTATACATTTTAATAAATAATAGTTATATTTAAATCCAAGTTTTGGAGAAAATGAGATTCTAAGCAAAAAAACAGGTAATTTCTAGCAATCCAGATATCATAAAAGACATTGACACCTGTTTGTTTTTTGTTTTTGCAGAATCAACTGCGAGCATTATTGTTTTAATTAGAGTAAGAATTTTTTTTATAAATTTTGAAATGCTACAGTAACGAATTTCCCATTCCATAAATGAAATCTTAAACCAAGATTTGGTTTGGTTGACATTTGTTTAAAAATAATTTGAAACGAATTCTTAAACTTTTAATTTGTAAACTTTATTGTGTCATTCGTTTCTATTCAAAGTAAAATAAGTTCTTTTAAGCAAAACATAGGCATCAATGCCTCCTATGATCAGGTAATTTCTAGAAATCCAGATATCATAAGTATAAGAGGCATTCACGTGTTTTTTGCTTGGAATAAATTCAGTACGATTGCTTATTAAATGTTTGGCATTTGTCTCAAATAAGTTTAAACAAAGGTCAATCTAACCACATCCTAGTTCAAAATTTAGAATAAGGCATTCCAGAATGCTGTCAAAGTAAATTCAATATGGCTGCTGCATGGCAGACACAGTCACCATAGCCTATCTGACGTTGTGTGTTATAGGTGTTAAAAGCGTTTTTGATGTTAATTTTCTTGTTTTTTGACGAAAAGTTTTGTTTTTTAAAGTAACGATGCCTGCGTTTTGTTGTGTGGTGAAATGTGGTAGTCGCAAAGAACGCGACGACGTGCATTTTTATCGAATACCTGCTGTACTATCTTTCAAACATAAAGTAACTTTAAATGAACTTTCGAAAGTTAGAAGGCAGAAATGGCTTAATGCAATAAAACGAGTGGATTTCACGGAAACAAAGCAGAAAAATGCTACAGTATGCAGTAGACATTTTATTTCAGGTAAGTAGATATTTGTGCTGTACCTCTGTTAAACGACGGCTACTAACTAGAATGTTACTAAGCATATATAAATTATAGGAAAACCTGCAGATGTAACAGATGTGGACAATCCAGACTGGGTGCCAAGTGTTGCAATGGGTTATGGCATTGTTTCAACTAGCTTCGAGAGAGGTCAAAAAGCATTGCAACGAAGTGCACGATTAGCAAACCGCAGTAGCAACACTGCTGCAGTAGCATTGGTATTTATATGGCAAACATTTTAAATTAATTGACGTAAACTCAGAAGCAATTGAAAGTAAATTATTAAATTGTGGTTTCATATATATTTGTTTCTATAAAAATTTCAAATAGTCGTTCACTTTTAATTGCCCCTGATAGTACAAATTTCTTAATGTAATATTAAGATAATAACCAAGGTTTCTGTGATTATAATTGTTGTTCTAGAACTTATGGTGTTGGCTGCGTTGCCGTAAACTTGCAACGGTTTGCGAAACGTCAGTTGCAAAGCACAACAATACCAGGTGTTTTATTTCAGTACGTATTGTATATTGGTCATACTTTTAGGCAATTAACAACCCGCATGCAATGTATATTGTAAGAACACACTCATTTTAACATATTTTGTTTTTTTAGGTACCTAGTGATATTGCAGATCCGGGACCATCTACTCGAGAAGATCCACAAGCGGGAAATGATGAAAGCAGTAAAAGTGTACAACAAACAGATATAACTGCGGATGAATTTTCTAATTTGATGATTTCTCTAGAATCAACGAAAGATTTACAAAGAAGGCTAAATAAATTAGAATTGTCACGCGAAAGCCTTAAGAACGATGATGTTAAAACCAAGTATTATACAGGTTTAAACTCATTTAAGAAGTTAGAAATTGTAGTAAGAGCTTTAGAAAGTTGCATCACTGTTCATTTTAACAGTAACCTAGGGGTGTTTCAACAAGTATTGTTAACATTGGTAAAATTAAGGCTTAATTTAGACTTTAAAGATATAGCTTATAGGTTTAATGTGAGTCCAACAACGGCATCAAATTATTTTAAAAATATTATAGAAATTATGTATTTGAAATTTAGAAAATTAATTATTTGGCCTGAAAGAGAGACTTTACGAAAAACAATGCCTTCGTGTTTCATTGAATCTTTTAATGATAAAATTTCAGTGATTATACATTGTTTTGAGTTGTATATTGAAAGACCATCTAATTTGTTAAATATTTAATCGGGATAACACAACAGGGAACTGTGTGTTTTATTACTGAAGCGTGGGGAGGTCGTGTTTCAGATAAAATGATAACAGAGAGTTCGGAATTCATTAATAAAATTGTTCCAAGTGATGTCATATTAGCAGACAGAGGATTTAGAATTCAGGAATATGTACAACTTTTTAATGCTGAAGTTAAAATGCCTGTCTTCACAAGAGGTAAAAAACAGTTACATCCTACCGAAATAGAAGAAACGAGAGCAATAGCAAATGTGAGAATTCATGTAGAACAAGTAATTGGTGTAATTAGACAAAAGTACAGAATTCTCACCGATGACATGCCCATTTCTTTAGTTTCTTCTGGTGCTGAGGACGATAATCCTATTATTGATAAAATTGTAACTGTGTGTTGTGCATTAACAAACATGTGTCCACCTATCGTACCATTATAATGTAACCAGCAGAAACTAATGTCAAGGTTTGCCTTTTATTATGTCAATGCATTTTTAAATTTGAATGGCGACTAGACATTTATTAAAATAATTGTTGAAATTTAAAAATATTGTAACATTTGTAACGATAATTAAATAGTTAAGTTTTTTATTTAAGTAAACCATATGTACAAAAAAAAAGAAAATCATTTTTTCTATATATATTTAAAGTTGAATAAACAAACATGATAACAATAAGTCGTCCTTTTATTTATTTTAATACAAAAAAGCGTTGTCCTTCACTTAATACTAAAACTTTTTGCAACTGAACTACTCATCACCATGAAGTAGAGTAAAGATCGCACAATTAACTATTAAAATTAACCCTACAATCTTCACATAGCCAACAAGTTTCTGGAACATCAGCTAAACCAACACATTCTAAGTGAAACCACTGTAATTCACAGCTATCATTATCGCACTGTAGCATTGGGCGACCGTCATCTGCAGTATTACAAGTACACCAGGTTTCTACCATGTACCGCCCCTTTGTAAAATGCCTTCCTAATAATTCTGGTAGCACAATTTTATCATGAAATTCTCTCGCTTTCGGAAACTCACTTGCCCAGAAATCTTCATTAAAAACTATTCTTTCTGCATAAAAACCTTTCGGTGACCATACTACGAAGTCACAATATTTTGCTCCACTAACTTTTAGCTGCAATTGGACTTGATAATAATATGCATGATTGCGTTTTAAAATAACATTTTCACCATCATACGTTAGACATGATGTTGGCAAATCCAAATACTCCCCAAATTCTAAGTTTTTCAATAAATATGGGCACTTTACCTCAACGCACCCATTACCACAACAGTCGCACGATATTAAGCTATCAGGTGAAGCTCCAAATGCGGGCATAAGAGGATCAATGCACAAACCACAGCTGCTCGCACTGAAATTTATATGTTTATCCTTTTGTTCGTTGCAGTAATCTTCTACTGCATTTTTCTCATGAGCGAGACCCCATGCTGTTGCTTTTGACTTAAATATGAATTTAAGTGGATAGCAAACACTTTTAATTAAGGAGATGGATGGTTTCGAAATTGAAGTTCGGCATACTCCTTTAAATCATGAAGCTGTGATTCGCCCTGCCCTCTGGTTAAACCATTCCCGTGAACCACTTTGTTGTACCGTAGCTTCCAGAATTTCTTTGCATTGTTCTGCTGTCATCGTTTGGTTTACTTGCACGGCAACCGAACATAACTCGTCGTACGACAACAGTTCATACGTTTGATCGTATATGTTGTACACCGATTGTAACATTTGGCTGTGTTTGCATTGCAACGCAGAAGCAAATGGTTCAACAACTCTCATTAGAGCTGCGCAATCTCCGGATGATTCTATTTCTCTTAGGAATTCTACCAATTCTTCACCTTCAATCGGTTTAATTGTAGTAGCACTTACGTTCTTTTCTGAAGTTTTAGCTTTCCTGTTCCACTCCATTTCGTTTAATTTAACAATTGGTACATCCTTAATAGAGGGCACCATCCACTGTGCCTTGACGTCAGTGCATGAAGTCGAACGTCTTTGAGAATTTATAAACTCCACAGCATACAGTACAGCAGCCACATGGCTACAAACTTCTGAAGCACCAGCCATGCAAGTGCAATGAGCAGTGTTTATGCCTCCTTCTGCTTCGCATATTATCCATACGTTCAGGGATGGTTTCGTCATTCTTTGGGAATGTTTAACCTGAATTTAATAAATATATTATTATGTGGCAGCCAAAATTACTTAGGCAAAAGAACTAGCGTTCTATTTTAACATGGTACTTGCCGTGCCAACTACTAGTACGAATTCGTTTATTTTTGTTGCAGCACAATGTTGCACAAATCCTGCTTCATAATATTTATATCCAGCTACACTTTTGTAAGCCTTCATTTGCTCATTAGTATAGAAGCTAGGAGTAAGCACTAAATATGTAATAATATCAAATGCAGTTACTACTGGATACGCATCAATATTGGTGTTCAACTCGTGTTCATCAAGAGCATACGGATCCATGTTGTTTATTAACTTTATTTTTTCCTTGTATCGTTCTGCTACATCAGCACCTACACTTTCTAGGCTTAACAAATACGCACTTTTTCTTTCTACAGCCATACTTTTAATATAAAAGCAATATTAACGTTACACGTGTACAAAAAATTCTAAACAAGTTAGCACGTCAACACTTCGCCATACACAGAACGGAAACAGCTGACGATGTCTGCCATGCAGACGCCATTTTTAAAGAGCTGAGGTCACGTGTTCTAGAATACCTTATATGGAATGGGAAACATTTCAAAAATTATAAAAAACAATGTTTGCAGTTGAATTTTGGACGTTTTGGAATGAGAAATCAAGTCATCTGGAGCCAGATATAGAAAACCAAGATAAAGATTTATTGTTCCTATAGCAACACCAACTGTACTTTTAATCTTGCCTTTGATAATGACGTGTAAACACGTTGAAATAAGTATAAGGCTAAAATACAAAACCTGTTGAAGTTAAGAATTGTTTTATTTACAATAAATTAAAATGAACCTCAACGAAATAAAGCTCGAACTTATAAATAAGGTACTAACTAATAATAAAACGTAATTATTACAGCTCTTAAACAATAATGGTTGTTGAGTATAAAATACTATATTACTTCAACAATATTTATTTATTTTAACCTTATAGGTATTTTAATATAACCTTTGACAATGGCATGTAAACATGTCGAAACAGGCATAAGGTTAAAATAAATAAATATTGTTGAAGTAATAAAGTATTTTATGTAGACTCAAGAAATATGGACTTCAACAAAGTAAAGCTAGAATTTATAAATAAAATAATGGTTGTCACTTTTTTTTAACAACTTGATTTCGATTTTGGTTTGACAACCATTATTGTTTAAGAACTGTAAGAATTACGTTTTGTTAATAGGCCCCCTCCCCAGTTTGGGACGCCTCTCGTTTAAATAATTTATTTGGATAGTGTTAGATAGTAGTACTTACTAGTACTAAACCTTATGCCAAATTTCATTATTTTGTGATACCGAGATATTAATTAAAACTTAAACTTCATTCGCCCTCTTCAGGAGCATTTTAGGAAACATGTTTACATGAACGTTTTTGATCGTTTCAGTGAGTACAATACGTCTATGTATAACCCACCCACCATTTTTGTTACACCATGTATTATATTATTAAGGGTGGTTCAACACTTATTACGACCCTATTTAATTCTGCAACAAATCAAGATAGAGAAAAAACATGCTAAGAAAAGATTTTTGGTAACCTTTGACTGACCTTTCTGCAAACTTAAAAAAAACCAACGCTATAAGCGCCGTGACGCAATAGTAATTTATTTTAATGGCAACCTAGCAATTTTTTGGGCTCGTTTGATAGAGAACTTTGTCTCTTTTGAACGGTATAAAACTTGTATACCCTTACATAAAAAAAATTTCGAGTAAAACGCGGAAAACTTCTTTATATTATAGTGTTTTTCTTTTGGTTTTCCTCTTTTGTCAATTGTATTTCACTATTTCTCAAAACTATTTCCTATCTCTATTAAACAGAGTGCTGTGTTTGTCAAACAATTTCCATTTTTGGCAGAAGCGTTTCCTTATTTGTCAAATCAATTTCACATTAAATATTAAATCATAATGAATGCTGAAAGAAGAAAGAAGTCAATCATTTGCAATAACGTGAAAGAGTTTTCATAAATAGTGAATTTCATTTGACATATTAATGTCATAGTGACGTAAATATGAAATACTTTTGAGAAATAGTGAAATACAATTGACAAAAGAGGAAAACCAAAAGAAAAACACTGTAATAGACCCTGAATTTAAACAAAGGGTGATCGGAAAGGTTGATACAAATGTCACAAAAAACTTCCATAAAAAGTATTACTGTAAAACCAATACTCACGCCATAAGAACTATTATACCATACTTTTGAACGACCCTGTATAACAAACTTGTACTAACTAACTACTACTTGTACTATTGTTTTTCCACTGAAAATTTTATTATCTAAGTGCAAAAATTATGTTAATATTTAAAAAAAAATGCTAATCGCGCCACTGCACTTAAAGCATTGGTTACACATTTTTTTCAAGTGCAAAAAGATAGGTCAAATGTTACCAAAAATTTTTATTAACATTTTTTTCTCTAGTTTTCTTCGAGAATTAAATAGGAGCGTAATAATTGTTAGACCACCCTGTATATACTGTATATAAACAATATTTGTTGAATTTATGAACAGCTTACATTTTTCTGTAGATTTTATTATTACTTAAATATTTCCTTGATTAAATTAAATTATTTGTAATAGTTTGTAATTATTATTATTATTGACAAACAACATGAAGTTTATTAGTCATTTTTATTTAGCTGTATCTTATATATTATTTATAAATTAATTGTAGTATATTAACCCTTTGTTGCCCGACGGTACTTCTAAGTACCACCAACTTTAAAATGTGTTTAAAGTTTTATACCATAATTTTAATCGTATATTTCCCAACGGTACGCAAGAGTACCGCATGCTACTACGTTTTATTTAGCCATCTGGTCGGCAGGTTTGTTTAGTCTTCAGTATTTGCATCATAAAGCGGTCGATGTGTTGTGTCGTAGTTTGTTCGGATAAGAGGTGAGTTTCGTGTTGTGTAATTATGTTATATATTCTAAAATTTGATACTAATTTTGTGTGTTGTAAAAAAATTATGTTTGTAGTAACGATTTATTAGGTTATTTCGAGATTAATTTTCGGTTGCATTGATATAACCCCATTTTCCTCAGAGGCCGTAAAAGTACCGTCAGGAAATGGATGATCCTAATTGGTACCGATCAAGACCCCTTACCGAGAGAGAATTAGAAGAACTGGCGAATGAAATACTACTTGAAGAGATACCTGTTGACAATAACGAAATTACAGATGAAGAATTGAGCGATGGGGAAAATGATTTTGATCCTTCTTTTCCCAACTTGCACAAGAATGTAGTGGATTTGATGGAATCACACGTAGAGCCCGTTCTTACATGTACAGACTTTCAAGACATTCAGCTCGATGACATTCCTCTTATTATTTTAGAAAATGCTACATTTGAATCAACCAGTGCTAATGTAGAACAGCAGAACTTGTTGCATACGCCTAGTACATCTAAAGCTAAGGAACCGCAGAAGTTGCCGGATATGCCCATGCAATCCAGAAAATCGAGACGTATCCAAAACCCAGTTGAAGTAAATGAAGAACAACAGAACTCATTGGACATTTCTAGCACATCAGAAAATATAAGACTACAACCATCTACCATGCCGGCGAACGAACCTAATCGCAAATGGAATAAAAATAGTAAAATAACAAACATTCCAGACTATGTTTATTTTGAAGGTGCTGTACATGAAAAGTTTGAAGGGGATGAAACGCCTACTGATATATTTTTAACACTATTGGGAACCCCTAGTGAGGACATAACATTTCAAAGCAATTTATATTCAACTCAGAAAGGGAAAAACTTAAACTTAAAAGAAAGTGAACTGCTAGCTTTTATTGGACTTAACTTTTTTATGTCCTACCACCAGCTTCCTAGTTGGAAGCATTATTGGAGTGGAAGCATTGACTTGGGAGTTCCACTTGTTGCGAATGCAATGCCTCGTAATCGATTTGAACAGATATTGTCAAATTTACATTGTAACGACAATAGCCAGATACCAAAAGACAACAGAGACAAATTGTACAAACTCCGACCATTCATAACTAAATTGAATGAACAGTTCAAATCAACCTATAAAACAACACGGCGTTTATCGGTTGATGAAAGCATGATCCTATTCAAAGGACGATCTACACTCAAACAGTATAATCCTCTAAAACCGATCAAAAGAGGTTATAAGATTTGGTGTGTAGCCGATCAAAACGGATTTGTTTCAAATTTTGAAGTTTACCAAGGAAAAAATGAAACAGTAGAAAACGAGTTCAAAACATTCGGGTTAGGAGAACGTGTAGTATTGTCTCTCACCAAACCGTACTGGGACATGAATAAAATTGTTTTTTTCGACAATTACTTTACATCTATTGAGTTACTTGAAAAATTAGTTTTGAAGAAAACTCTAGCCTGCGGTACAATTAAGCCGACAAGAAAGGGATTTCCACAAAACCTAACTGAAGACAAGCTCTTCAAACGTGGAGACTATGATTATACATTTTCAAATACAGGAATCGGAATTTTTAAATGGAAAGATAATAGAATGGTATATACTGCCTCAAATTTTCATGGATCTGAGAAGTCATCTGTAAAGAGAACACAGAAAACGGGAGAAAGGATTGCTGTTCACTGTCCTTCGATCATAAAAGACTACAATAAGTACATGGGCGGTGTCGATCATTCAGATCAACTAAAAACAACATATGGAATGAACAGACGATCGAAAAAATGGTGGCACCGCCTGTTTTGGGGATTCTTGGAAATATGTTTTGTCAACGCGTATATCATATACTGTCAACTCTTCGAAAAAATTACTACTTTAGAATTTAGACGCTCAGTTAGTCAAGGGTTAATTAACAAAAATTTTACATCTCGTAAAAAAAATCCAGTCTGAAGCCTATCTCCAAACGTCGCAAATATAATTATAGTGTTTCCGACGACACACGTTTAGGAAATCGGGGAAGCCACTGGGTCAAATACGAAGAAACTCGTGGACGATGTGAGATGTGTAGCTCGCAAGGTATTCAATCCCGACCGCATAGCAAGTGCAGTATATGTGGTGTGTTTCTATGCTGCAACGAGAAAAAGAACTGTTTTATAAATTACCATGAAATTTCATTTTAGTAAGTTTGGTCTATATCTACAAACTACTAGATTATCTCTTCATTTTTTCTAAGCATAAGAATCGTATACTTTTTAATAAATACATAATGTTACAGTTAAGTTTGTTGCTTATTCTAACTCAATGTAGGTAATTCTCAAAATACAAATTTAAAAACAAAGGGTTTCACTATTTCCTGACGGTACTTACTAGTCCAAAATTTTCAAAATGTTTGTTAAACATCTGAAAATTTTGAAAAAATTCACAGTGACATTTTAGACTATATTAATAAGTAAAAAAAAATAAAATAATGCATAACTGTATTTTTTCACTAGTTGGGCAACAAAGGGTTAAATCCTATACATAAAAAATATATGTTGAGTTTATGAATACCTTACATTTATATATTATCTCTAGATTTTATTTTGCATTAATCTGATGTTCATGTTATGATGAATTACTTAAATGTTTTGTTGTTTGATTGAATTAAATTGAGTCCAATGGTTAATATTGACAAACAACATGAATATTAATTTAATTATGGTTTAATTAAATCACAAAACCGGCCAGACCGCTGGATAACCAAATACTGGTTGGATATCTGTTACTTCCATACTTGCGAGAGATATATACAGCTACTTACAACACAGCAACAAAAGGATAGTTGAATTTAAAGAATTCCAGCAGTATCTCAATCAATTCAAAAAATTAGGTTTCAATTTAAAAAATGCATCCGTGTTGTATCTTGAAAACGAAACTAGACACAATCATGAAAATATTTTTTCCTAATACAACATCAATAGATCTACAATACAACTTCTTACTTTATTATTTTTGTTTTCTATTTTCACCATGAACAGGGATATTTAACCCTAAAAAGAGTCTGCTTTTTCAGTTCTTCGCTTGTATGTAGTAAACTATGGCTGTATTTTCTGAAAAACTAAATCATGATTGTATTGCTTCCCTAATTAGGAAACTTTCATCTAATTTAACTACCTTTGTATCTCGTATAGTTGCTGAGATCCCCATGCTGGGCAAGTTATTCTGGGCACCCTGTATACCTTTTGGTTTTTAAATACCTACAAATTCAAATTAATAAAGAAAAAATGATATTGCCACAAGTAATATAGTAACTAATGATTTTCTGATAAACTTGGGTCGATGTGAAGTAGTCTTGAATTAACTAGCACAAGTTAAGTATCAATCCATGTTTATCACAGGAAAATCGTAGCAGGCATTCAACCATCACTTTCATTAATAGGTGTATTGTTTCGGCCAACTTTCTCCAAAACAAGTCATACAAAGTGAAATATAAATCACATCAAATAATGAGCTTTTGTGTAGAAAATCACGGAAACAAAAATAAAGCCGGCATTGGTGCGCATTTAAAGCTAACTGTCAAAGTATTTTAAAAGTGACTTGACATTTGCAAATAAATTAATGGGAAATGTCAAATATCATTTCAAGCAAAAAAATTCTATTTACATTTACATATACAAAATTTGAGCAATGGTAGATAAAATTTTGTGCGTCACACATGGGATAATACATTATAATGGCACTCGTTTGATTACAGGACTCGGTCGACGACCATGTCCTGCAACTTTGAAACTTGTTATAATAACGCCTTTATCCCACTAGTAACATAATTAACTATTAAAACCCACACAGACAATCAAACTGTTGTGGGTACACACTTCGAAAACACGTTTTATAGAAAGTGGCAAAAAATGGGTACTCGAGACTGCACAAAAAAAAAGGACTTGCCAAAACTAACTGGGTTTTGTTTCCATTTAGTGGCTAATTTTTATTTTACGTTTTATTACAACAAATTTTGAGGTTATTGCATGTGCTACTCAGTGTAGGCTGGTAAACTGATGATATAACAAGCAAAACATTGAAACAAATAACTACAGTAAGTGAAATTGATGGGTTTCACGTAAACTGAAGTGATAGTAAACCCACCCAAGACCAAAAGAATACACCTAAAATGCTGGTTCAGGATTAGATATTTAAATCAAATCACATTTCCATTAACTCACCAAAATTGTTCTACAACGGTTTTCCCCAAGTTACTCATCTGCATATTTACCATTATTTCTTGCAATATTTTATAATTCACGATGAAAATGCTTTTACAATAACATAATATTGCTAATCTAAAGACTGAAATTTTTTGGGGTCTGCCCACAAAATTGGTTTGTGCCACAAACCAATGGTCTACCGTCTACGCCGAAGCGTCCCTCTCCCTAAAACGAAGAAGCTTATCCAACGTTGCCAAGTTGTTGCAATTGGCGCGAAATTTAAATTTTGCCAAGTTGTGCCTGCAGGCACAATTTGAATTTTGTATTTTATACTGTACTTGCGAAATATTGAAAAGGTTTATATCTAACCTCAAATAATGTGAGTTCTGTAATGCGGTATCTAAAGATTTTCAAGCATCAAAGCATAAGTGTTTACTTTTACAAAATATGACAAACTATGTTCTAATCAAAGCAATTTACATATACATCGTCTAGAAACCCATAACCTAGCTGCTGCGCAGTAATAAAATATGAAGGAAGCTACTGCAATTACAAAACAAAGAGGGCTGTAATGTATCATTTAAAGATAGTACAAATTTGAGGGATCATTTGAGGTCGCAACAAGACCTTTTTAATAATGAGATTAGTCTCTTCCAACTTATGAAAGTATGCACGTATCAATTTAGTTTTCCAGTGTATGAAATGCCTCGCAAAATAACGAGTGTTTCTAAAAAGACGTCAAGTTGGCTGGCGTTAAATTTCGTTTACGTAAAGCATATCTAGAGTTTTTGCACTCAAACACGCCGACCCATCTTCTTCATAATTTTGTTAACATAAAATTTTATGCCAGCCAATTTGACCCCATTTTTTGAACACCTCTTACAAAGTCTCACTGTTTATGTTTATAGAATTTGCTTTATTGCTGCATCAAGTGAAAAAAATTATGCAATGTTCTAGAAGAACGGGTAACAGAAGAATTAATACTGATACTGAAAAAAAATATTTTTGTTTGTGAGATCAGGTAGATACTTGATAAAAGGTAATTGATAATAAAAGCTATATTATTCATTTTTAGATCTCTTTACTGTCATTTTAGGAATGAGACCTCTTTCACTTAAAAATCGCAAAGAATCTCTAAGAAGTCAAGATTCATGCAAGACCAATATACTGTGCGCAAGTCAGGTGATTATTAGTAGGAATTTATTCTCAAATGAATGTAGTGTACAATATTATCAGCAACACTTTGGTCATGAGAATGCAATTCAGCATCTGAAAATCCAAAAGTATGATAGGAAAGTAATTGCATCGAAGTTAATTTTGGGCAAAGTGGGTTTGGTTGCGTTTTTATAAAATTACTTACTAGGTATGTTAATTTGTTTAGTCTTGGATAGTGCAAAAGATCAAATTAAGGGCGCACACTTAAAAAAAGAGACATTTTACAACCCGGAAAGATATAGATAATATCAATGCGGCATACAATATTCAAGCAAAGGATACGGAATATTTTCAAATGATTAAGCATAGTATTAAAAAACCTGGAAATAGGAAGTTAACTAAGCAAGTATCATTTTATTCCACACATAAGAAAAAGAGTGATTGTTATTGAGAGAAATAAAAATCATTAAGGAATTATTGTCGGTGCTACCTTCGTTTCAACAAATTAAAAACATAACCGTAACTATTTGCAGTGGGATATACATTTTTATGTTGTCTTACGTTTTTCATCTATTTTTTGTCTACTTTCATATTGTAGATGCATAAATTCTTTCCTGTTTTATTTTTGATTAAAGTCTTGTGCGTCTTTTTTTAAGTGACTACGTAACACCAGGAGTAAGATCAGGTAAATGATGGTAAAGTTATTTTAAATGTAAAAGATTAATAAAATACATCTGATAGATAATAATCTACGTTTTTCAATATTTCGCAAGTACAGTATACAATCCAAAATTTAAATTGTGCCTATAAGCACAACTTGGCAAAACTTAAATTACCCGCCTATAGCAACAAGTTGGTAACGTTGGGTCTATTTCCTCGTTTGAGGGCCTCGTTCTAGAGAGTACCGGCTGGGCCACACATGATCATAATTTACAAACTTACCGCGGCGCGGCGCCACTATGCAAATTTAATATTTATTAATTTGAATTCGAGATGTTACCACCTCAACAACAACAACTTACTTTAACGTAGGTAACGATAAAGTAAATAATTAATAGTTATTTAAGTAACAAGGAATGTAAAGACGTAATAACATTCGAGGTAGGTAAATACGAGCCGAAGCTTATAACCTGCCGAGAATGTTAATAGTCGATACATTCCGTGTTACTTATTAAATTTTTCACGCTACAGGTAGAAATTTAATTATATTTTTAAAAGTTCGGTTTGACTGCTGTCATCAGAATTATTTTTTAAAAGCCCCATTAATCTAAGTTGCCTGTGCTTGTTACCATATCAACGAACAGTTAAAATCAACATTTTAGTATTCTGTTTGAAATAAAATAATGGAATCTGTACCTTGTTGCTTTAATTATTATCCTAGGAATGTTAATTATACTATTAAGTTACGTAGTCATGGGCAAAAAGTAAACGAATGTTATTGGCCATTTTCATTTTTTGTAGCTATGGATGTATCGTCTATTTACCTTGCCCGTAGCGTGAAAATGTATATAATTAAAAAAAGAAGTTATTATAAAGGTTATAAAAAAAGCGATAGGCAATTGAAAAATGTTTACACGGCCAGGGCTGGCGCTACACTTTTTGTCCTACAGACAAACAAGAATTTTGCGTCCTCATATCATATTTACAGGTACAATTGTTATCAAAAAAACCAGGACAAAATTTTAATTTACAAGAAGATCGACAAATTAGCCTAAGATTTTTTGTGTGGATATTATATTGTTAGAAATTTCATAGAAAAATAACAGCTAGGCTTCCGGGTTGGAGCCGCGTCATCGGTGCATGAACTGCCGACGTTTCGTCCTCGGTTCCACGGGACATCCTCAGGGCTGTGGTCACTTTGGGATCTGGAACACAACTGGCGAGACCGGTGCAGGCACCGGGTTTATAAGGGACGGGTGGGTAACAAGGTGTGAGTGCTGGGTCTGTGATTGGCTGTCGGGCTGTAGGGGTTGAGCGGTTGCAGGGCGGGGCTTGGATTTACTCGGAAATAAAAGTTTGTAGGCGTTGTGCAGGAGATAGCTGCGGTCTCGGTTAATATTGTTAGGAGTTTTGTGTATTTGTATGGATTCACGGATCACACGGTTGGGGTAGGTGGAAGAACGGGCTAGGATTTTGGTCTTGTCAAATTGAATGTTATGGCCTGTATCGTGTTTATGTTCTGCGATAGCCGACTCTGCGGGACGTTTCAGTCGAGTGCAGCGCTCGTGTTCAGAAACTCGGAACGCTGATCGGCCTCTTCGTCTCACCGATGTAGGCTTTCCCACAGGAGCAAGGTACACGATACACACCGCAGGATTGGAGGGTAGGTAACTTGTCTTTGGTCGGAGGAAGGACATTGGAAAGTTTTTGAAACCTAAATGTTGGTTCAGATACGTCGATGATACCTTCGTTATCTGGCCTCATGGACGGGATCCCTTTCCGACTTTCTGTCTCACCTAAATTCCCAACATGCCAGCATCCATTTTACTATGGAGATTGAATCCAATGACAACCTTCCTTTCCTCGACGTCCTAGTGAGTCGTCGCCCTGACGGCAAACTAGGACATTCCGTGTACCGCAAACCTACACACACTGACCGCTACCTAAACGCACATTCCCATCATCATCCCGCCCAGAAACGTTCTGTCATCAATTCCTTGGTTAACCGAGCCTTTGCCATTTCTGAACCATTCCTCCTAAAAGACGAACTCAACCACATTACGACTGTCCTTTCCCAAAACAGCTACAACAAACGAGACATCCAACACGCTATTACTCAAAAGGCCCAACCCGCAAACACAGAACGTACCAATACTCCTACACCACCTACCTCTATAGCATTTCTACCTTACATACACAAAACCACCGACCGCATCAGCAGACTACTTAAACAACAAAACATAAAAACCGTTTTTACTCCTTTTCAAAAACTTTCCAATTTCCTTCCTCCGACCAAAGACAAGTTACCTACCCTCCAATCCTGCGGTGTGTATAGTGTACCTTGCTCCTGTGGGGAAGCCTACATCGGTGAGACGAAGAGGCCGATCAGCGTTCGAGTGTCTGAACACGAGCGCTGCACTCGATTGAAACGTCCCGCAGAGTCGGCTATCGCAGAACATAAACACGATACAGGCCATAACATTCAATTTGACAAGACCAAAATCCTAGCCCGTTCTTCCACCTACCTCAACCGTGTGATCCGTGAATCCATAGAAATACACAAAACTCATAACAATATTAACCGAGACCGCAGCTATCCCCTGCACAATGCCTACAAACTTTTATTTACGAGTAAATTCAAGCCCCGCCCTGCAACCGCTCAACCCCTACAGCCCGACAGCCAATCACAGACCCAGCACTCACACCTTGTTACCCACCCGTCCCTTTTAAACCCGGTGCCTGCACCGGTCTCGCCATTCTCGTTCGAGGTCTCGCACCGAGAACACCATCAACCAGCCAGCTCTACGAGAACATCTACCTCGGGTCCGGGTCTCACTGATTCTCCGACTCCCACCAAACACCACCATGTCGACCGCCGCTTCCAACAACTCCGCCGCCTCCAGCAGCACGCTAACAACGTTCTATGTTTCAGGCCTTCCAAAAGTCTTCTCACCCAAGGCTTTATACCTCGCCCTGAAGAAACTACCTGGACCGCTCCTCGACTATAGACTGACCCCCTGCTCCAGCGGAAAAGCGACCATTACTACAACTCAACCCAACTTCCACGAGAAGCTGATCGAGTTAGGACAGCTGCTAAACGCCACACTGAAGATTACCACCAGCAGAGAACAGAAGCAGCCGTCGCCCGACCAACCTTCCCCGGCCCAGACCCGCTCCAAGAACAGGAAGAGAAAGCCGAAAAACACCGACGCCGCCTCACCCACGCCACCGCCTGGACCACCCATCACCACCCTAGAAGAAATCGGCACCACCGAGTACTTCCTCAATAACCCGCTCCCCGGATCGTCCACACCACATATTCCACCCCTTGTTCCTCTGTCCGACCTTCCCACCTCCGAATGGATTACCGTTCATCACCGCCGCTCCAGAACCAACTCCATTGCCTCCAACCACTCCGCCGCTTCCAACCACTCCGCCGCCTCCAACCACTCCGCCACCTCCAACCACTCCGCCGCCTCCAACCACTCTACTACCTCCAGCAGCTCTCCTATTAATACATTTTATGTTTCAGGCATCCCAAAGGAGTACGCATCCAACAAGGCCGTCCACCAGGCCATGATGAAAATTCCTGGACTGGTTCCCTCCAACATTTCTGTTTTCCCTAACGGAAATGCCACCATTTCTGCGCCTCATTCCGACCTCCGCGAGAAGCTCATCGCCCTAGGACACCAGATGGGGACTCCACTGAAAATCTCCACCACCCGCACCACATCACGCCACACCGCCGCCGCCGCCGCCAAGCCTCCATCTTTCTCCTGTGTTGTTCGAGGGGTCGAACTGAACATCACAACCGAAGACGCGAAGCAAGCCCTCACCCTCCAATCCATCTCCTTCACAAGCGTGTGGAGAATTCGCTCCAAGGCAACGGACCGCGACACGAGGTTACTGCGAGTGATTACCACTTGTCAGGCCTCGCTGGATGCTCTCCTGAGCCGCGGACTGTGCATATTCTCCCACATGTATTCCGTTGAACCATCCCACCCTACCAAACCACAACCTAGCCAATGTCCCCGATGCCTCAAGTACGACCACACCGCCGCCAACTGCCCCGAGAAGAAGCCGACCTGCGGAATCTGTGGAGCCAACCACACCACCTCCTCGTGCAAGTCAACCGAAGTCAAGTGTGGAAACTGCGAGGGAGACCATGTGGCCTTCTCTTTGCGGTGTCCCACACGACCCAAGGAAGCTGCCGCCCCCGAAGCCACCGTTCCACTGAAGGATGTTTCCGCCGCAACAACAGGAGAGAAAGAAACCGATTGGCTGAGGTTCCTTGTTACCACCATCCTTAACCTTTTTCCTCAACAACGTGAATATACCACCAAGTGTAGAACGATAATTTAATCTTACCATTCGTAATCGATATCTTTACCTGTAATCAATTACAAGGGGCCGGCTTAAGCTGGATTCTCACTCTACCTGGACCACACTCGTGCATTACACTCGGCGGGCACGTTAAAGAGAACATGTAAAGAAAGAGTACTCGGTATTAGCATTAATTACGGCTTAAAGCTTTAATAGTTTTAACTTACGGCGGGGACGTCTCCCCTGGCCTCGCTGACACCTGGACGCCGCTCCATTGTCATATTCTGGCTGGCTGTAGGTTTCAGCTGTGAACACAATATTAACGCCTACGCTTACACATGAAGAGGAGAGCCCACAGAGTACTAAAGGTACCCTAGTCGGCCCGAAGGCTCTCGTGGGATCACTCTTCCAACACCTACGCCTACACCTGAAGAGGAGAGCCCACAGGGTACTACAGGTACCCTAGTCGGCCCGAAGGCTCTCGTGGGATCACTCTTCCAACACCTACGCCTACACCTGAAGAGGAGAGCCCACAGAGTACTACAGGTACCCTAGACGGCCCGAAGGCTCTCGTGGGATCACTCTTCCAACGTCTGCGCCTACACCTGAAGAGGAGAGCCCACAGAGTACTACAGGTACCCTAGACGGCCCAAAGGCTCTCGTGGGATCACTCTTCCAACAGTTACCTCAGTGCTCACGTAAACATGTCTACAGGGTACTACAGGTACCCTAGTCGGCCTCAGGCTCTCGTAGAACATGAATACAGGGGTTAAACACTATTATACCCCTAGTCGGCACACCAACACACCTACCTAATGTCACCTTAATAATCTCTAATCAATACCACCTTAATCAACTACCTAAACCTGTATTTAACCAATAATTAGCCTTATTCTAAATACCTTAACTGAATAACTACCCATTTCACATTTACACGTACACACGTATGGCATATGACATATATCATCCCCCACAGCACACTCATTTTCTTATGCTCCCAAAATCTCGCCTACGCAAGATCCTAACACAAACAATTTCTGCGTTTTTTCTAGAATACCCAATGATCTCCTACGCCGGCAACAAAATCCACGTCACCTTCAACAGAATCGACGAGAAGACACCAACACCAACACCAGCAGTATAAGTAGCATAGTAGCACGTATATTGTACCCATAAATAAGAATTTTTTTTTAACATTAACGTAAAAACTATTTTTTGACTCTGTTTTTTTTGGATTTTTTTTTGATTTTTTTATACCATATGTAATTAGAGTAACCTGGCTGAAGAGGAGACAACTCCTAAACAGCTTTTGACATGTAATATATATAGGTTAGTTCTTAGTTAAGTGTGGCTTGTATGTATTATGTGTTAATAAATTTCTTTGAATTGAAAAAACCGGTCTCGCCAGTTGTGTTCCAGATCCCAAAGTGACCCCAGCCCTGAAGATGTCCCGTGGAACCGAGGTAGAAACGTCGGCAGTTCATGCACCGATGACGCGGCTCCAACCCGGAAGCCTAGCTGTTATTAACAACGGCCGCGGAAGCCTGCAACTTAGTTCATAGAAAAATATTAATTTACGCAGCAAAATAGTTGCTGAAAAATATATTGCATAATCAATGGATAAAGAGGAGATATACAGAGAATTTGCAAATATTAAAGCAAGAAGAAAAGTTTCATTTCGTTTTATTTTAGTTTTTAAAATATCTATAACATTTTAAGTTGGTTGTTAGGTAGTGTATACTTACTTTAACTCGGTGTTGCATGTTATTTAATACTTTAGGCCTTCACGGGTTTTCATTTTTAAAAGTTATGTGCTATTTATTACTTTATTTGTAAGTTCGAGCTTTACTTCATTGAAGTTCATTTTAATTGATTGTAAATAAAACAATTGTTTTATTTACAATAAACTATTTATTACCTACTATTTAATCATTTCAAATAAACTTCATGTTTTTTCTTATTAATCCCACTACATTTCTTTGTTTTTCAAATATGTACAATTACTGTCAAAATAGTTTATGCATAAGTACCGGGTGATCGTAAAAAAATGATTCAGAGCAGGCCATGACCAAAGTGTTCAAGTTGGCAATACTTAATATAAGCCAATTGTCAAATGTTGACAGCTGTAAAAAAATTTTTGTTAGATACATTAAGTTAAATGTATCTAACCAAAAATTTTTACAGCTGTCAACATTTGACAATTGGCTTATATTAAGTATTGCCAACTTTAACACGTCGGTCATGGCCTGCTCTGAATCATTTTTGTTACGATCACCCGGTATTAGGGATGAGTAATACTGCATGTAGGTACAAAAGCTACGTAAAATTTTCATATCTTTTTGATCTTTTTGTATAGGGGTAAGAATGTTTAAGTAGGTAAATACACACCTTTAATCTTAACTAAAGAAAGGTTGAGTTTACTTACCTGTGCACTTAAATCAAATAGTTTTTCCGAAATTACTACCTACCACTAAAACTTAGTTACAGTCATATTTTATGGTATACATTCTTTAAAACTCCAGTAAGGATATTCATTACTTTCTCATACTATACAAGAGAAGAATTTTGTAATTATGAAAGCAAATTGTAACAAAGAACTTCGAGGCGAATTGAGAAGGTACTTTTCAATACTTCGCATTAATAAACGGCTGTATACACATTCTGTCATTGTCGATTTGAGCGGGAGGTACAAATTTTCAACGTGCTGTAATCACAGAAGTTATTCAATTGGTCCCTTTTTTCAGCGCGGCAAATGCCGCGGGTACAGCTGGTAACTAATACGTAACGAAGTAAAGCGAAAAAGCACATTTTTTTTTAAATTTAGGTTGTCTAAAATCAGTTATCAGTAGATTTTGCATTTACCTACGCTAATAAATTCTGCAAATAGCTGTTGACAAATAAATAGGAATACAGATTGAGTATACATAAAATACTTTACTGCTTCAGCAATATTTATTTATTTTAACCTTATGCGTATTTCGACATGTTTACATGCCATTATCAAAGGTTATATTAAAAAGTAAACAGTAACAGTGTTGTTATAGCAACAATAGAACTTGGTGACTTGATCTGGGCAATCGTCTGCAAGTGACTTGATTTCTTGTTCCAAAATGTCCAAGAGATGTGAATTTTAGAGATCAATTTTCTCATTCATTAATGGTACAGTTTTTAAATGTTTGTGAATTTCAAAAGATAAGAGATAAGATAAGATAACTTTATTCACGTTGCTGTGAAAGTAAGCAGATGTGAAGTGTCAAATACAGCATAGTTATATTACATAAATGCACATAAATATACAATAACTTGCAATTTAATAACACAAATAACATGTACCAAATAAATTTACACATTTAAACTTTAAGGCAAAATACAGACTATTACATATACATTACATTTAACTACTATACTTCCTTTAAGCTATATAGCGCCTTTTCAGTGAGGTAGTTCTTTAATTTTAACTTAAAAATGCTATATGACCTAGCTTCCTTGATGTCATCTGGCAGTTTGTTGTAGATTATTTTCCCAGCATGTAGGGGAGATTTTTCTAGTATATTTAATTCACGTTTATCGTCAAAAAAGTGTAAACATTTCATAGTGTTATTAGATGTCATTAAATGATTGTGCTCTAGTAAGTGTTTAGCGTAATTGGATTTATGTGGGCGTTTGTATTTGTAACAACGTACGTGTTCTTTATACCTAATATAAAAATTTTTAATTGTCTGGCCTATATAAACAGAATTACAATGCGAATAATTTAATTTGTAAATGCCTGATTTTAGCAAAACGTCTGTTATTGATTTTGCATGAAACAAAGTGTTTAAAATATTTTTAGTTGTTTAATAACTACTTTATATTTTTTATTTAAAACTTTAGCGTTTTTTTTTTGATTTGTCACCAAAATATGAGATCGAAGCATATTTAATTGTATCGGATGAAGTTGGGATATTCGGATAAATTTTTTGAATGGCTAAATTTATAATCGTTTTCTTTAATTAATGTATCAGTAAGTTGAGTATTATAACCATTACCTACAATTATCTAATTTTAAATAAGTGTAAAAGGTATATCAAAAAATGAGCGAAGCACATCGCCTGGACTTTCCTATACTTTAGATATTGCAGGCAAATAGACACAAAAAAATTAAAATGTGGGAAATAAATGTGTAGCAAATAGCTAACATATCTATGTTAAAAACACCTGGTCACCATTTTGAAGCTTGCTAGAGAGTTCGATAAAAAAGTTTTCGATTTGCCCTATGTTCTTCTCTGATATTCCATGCTTAATGTTCAAAATTTTGCTTTAGAAAAAACTCTTGATTTAAGCTTTCATCAAAATCGGTCCAGTACTTTCGCCTGTAGAGGCGTCACCCACACACCCACACACACACACACACACACACAACCACACACCCACAGACAGACATTTTTTTTAAACTACTTATTTGGGTTCCTTGAGCCCCAAAACATGTATTTCCGTTAAAATCTAGATTTTGAAAATTTTATTGAAATCAATACTTCCTTATGTGAAAGTAAAAATTTGACAACATCGTTAATAACTTATTTTATTGAAATACTGTAGAAATATAATATTAACATAGACAGTATATTGTATTTATTGTATCTTATATTTAAGATTAAAAAATGTAAAGCTTATATTTATAAGTTAAACTTAGCAATACTTTTTAAAGATTTTCTGGTGTAAAACTTCTTCTATGGTCTAACAAAATAAGGCCCTTAATATAAAGGATTAGTGTCCTAACAGCAGGGGTCCGTCCACTATTGTCTACAGATTTTATCTGCTTTTCCCAACACTTTTACTTGTCATGTTATTAACTATCTTTATTTTATGATTAAACATCGGGAACAGTTTTCGGGTTTCAATCAAATTCTATGTAACCATACAGCTTAAGTCTGACATCAAAAAATGTGAAAATTCAGATAATGGAAGAATTTGAATCAATTCGGATGACGCAATTTTGAGTTGCCTTTGTGTCATACCCGAAAGATAAATAAGTGTCTATGCTGAGCTTAAAATATTAATCCAGTTCTGACAAAATCGCAAAACACCTAATTTAGTAACACATGAAGGTAAATTTTTACTTTCCCATACCCATTCCCATTTAAAAATGTCTGTCTGTGAGTGTGTGTGTGTGTGTGTGTGTGTGTGTGTGTGTGTGTGTGTGTGTGTGTGTGTGTGTGTGTGTGTGTGTGTAGGTTTTACATTAACTGTGACGATTTTTACATGAATACAACCAGACTGTGGCGGATCCTCTAATAGTGGAGGATTTTTCAATCCTCCACAATTTTTTCTCTTCGGAAACCGAATTCTGACGGGTTGTTTATTAGTTTAGTGTAAAAAAAAGAAAATCCTCCACAGTAGTAGTAGGATGTCAGGTGTGTATATTTCAACGGTTTGACTACATTTGTGGAGGGTTGTAAATTCACTGATATTTGCGCCCTCTACAGGTGTGATATTGAGCGGGTATTGCAATAACTGTGGCGGTTGGTTTTTAAGCGATTAAAATAAAAGAAAATCCTCCACAGTAGTAGTAGGATGTCAGGTGTGTATATTTCAACGGTTTGACTACATTTGTGGAGGGTTGTAAATTTGCGCCCTCTACAGGTGTGATATTGAGCGGGTGTTGCAATAACTGTGGCGGTTGGTTTTGTATTTTAAAATTACCTTGTAAAAGCTACCATTCTTCAATATATAAATATTTGCATCTTTCGTAAATTCATACCTACCTAGAATTGTAAAGAAGGATTACAAGGGGTTCAAGTCGTTACGTCATTAAGCATTACTAAGAATAACCAATGTTGTGAGTTAATGAAGAATTTATAAATTATAAAATAAAACTTCAAACGCCTTTCTTCATAAATTTATTATATAGTTAATGCTATATGCACATTTCGATTACGATGTAACCATCTACAGTAGCAAATAGGGCTGGGACGATAATCGATTAATCGATTGATAATAGATTAATAATCGAATATTGCTAATCGATTATCAGGTTTTGGAATAATCAACTAATCGATTATTTTATTAATCGATTTTTGTAATTGGATGTAATTAATTGATTATTAAATAATCGATTGTCAAATAATCGATTACCAAATAGTCGGTAATCGATTATAAGTTAATCGATTACCAAATAATTATAAAGTAATCGATTATTGCGCATTGTTAAGTAATCAGTTTTCAAGTAAAGCAATAGGAAATAATCGCTAATTAGCTAATCGACTCTATTGTGGATCAGTGATTCGCGTGCGTGTAGACGAGGTAGACATTCTGTCCAAAAATTTTACAAAAATCCAATTCTATGTTGAACCATTTAAAAAACATTAATATTTTACAAGAAAAAATATATCGTCCATATCACGAGCAGCTGCATTAAAAATAAGACGAAATTTTTATATTTATCCTAGCACCAAGAAAAGACAATTTAAATTTTAAAATTTGTCGAAAGTGGCTGCGCGTTTGGACTTACGAACGTAAACGAATATTGACAAGGTCCGCCTTATCGTGGTGGACTGATCGGCAATTTTTTCGCTGTAAGAGACAAATTTGATTTGGTCAAGATCAGATGTAGTTAACCATATGCACGGTAGGTGCAATAAACTCTCTTTATAAGAAAACAGATAATTGGTTCTAATATTATTTAATATATTATTACATTTAGAGCACGGGTAATTAATAATATTGCGACATGTAAAAATAAAAGCAAAAAAATTTTGAACTATTTACTTTAAATGTAATACGTGATTGTACTTTAATATAAAGTATTAGTTGCAAAATCTTACTTTAATGGCAATAAATACTTTTTCTGTACCTATCACAAATTGATCCAGCAGCAAAACCACGCTTGTTCTTTTTGTGTAATGCTTTGGCGTTTTTTTAGGTAATTTTTTCGGGGGATCTTTTTCAGGGGATGTTCCTTCGAGGGATGATTTTTCTGAGAATTATTTTCGAGAATTTTTTTGGGGGCATGTTCTTTCCGTAAGATATTTTTACAGGGTTATTTTTTTGGGAAAATTTTTTCCGGGCGCATTTTTCTTCGGGGAGATTTTTTCAGGAAACCCTTTTCGGGAATATTTCGGTACTTGTTTCAGGATTGCTTTTCCGGAAATCTAATAGCCGAGATCCCAAAATTAGAATGAAAAATGGTATATTTATTTTTTGTATACAGGCTGTTTCAAATTCGAGCCCCACCATGGGGATCTCGCTTATTTGAAGAGATAGAGAGTTGGTTAAATTGAGGCAAAGTTGCCAAATTTTATGCCTAACAATAATCTGTAAAGAAATTTAAAGTAGCCACTCTGGTTTTTCAGATATCTGAAAAAAACTGAAATTTTTGATTATTTATTTTTGACTATAACGCATTTATCATTTATACTACATATTTCTAGTTAACGCATTATTAGAACACTTTTTCATGCTGAATTTAATGTGTTTATCAGATTTGGTGTAACTGTTACCATCGTTCATTTTTGACTGTCAACTTTTTTTTTTCTTATGGTTGGTATTTAAAATTTTTTCATATTTGGATAGAGTTTTCAATTCTGATTTCAACGATGTGTCACACTTTGCATTTTGTTTAAGTTTTGCATTTTATTACAAAAAATAAAAATTTCATAAGAGTGCCATGGAAAGACCACGTCATTTAATTTATTTTGAGAAAATTCTAGTAGGCTATGAACTGATGGAAGTAAAACAAAACACTTCTCTTATTTACTTTTACTTTTAGATACATTAAGTATGCTTTGTTTTGAGCGTAGGCAGCAGGTTAGGTTATTTTTTACAAAAACAAATAAATGACACATTTACTAACACGCATATTAGAGTGTTTATTTTAGACGAGCTTCTGAGCATGTTTTACAAAGGTTTAAAATGTTTTGAACATTCATTTAATAATTGTTCGTATTAGTGTAGTTGTAGTGTTATCTGTTGTGTTTATTTAACCTGTTATTCAAATTTGTTGTCAGTTGCAAACATAAAAACTGCAAGTGGAATTTTTAGTAAATTGTGTATGTTAGTAACTGCGTCATTCATTTGTTTTTGTAAAAAATAACCTAACCTGCTGCCCACGCTCAAAACAAAGTTTCCTGAAATTTTCGCATACTTAATGTATCTAAAAGTAAAAGTAAATAAGAGAAGTGTTTTGTTTTACTTCCATCAGTTCATAGCCTACTAGAATTTTCTCAAAATAAATTAATGACGTGGTCTTTCCATGGCACTCATGAAATTTTTATTTTTTGTAATAAAATGCTCAAAACTTAAACAAAATGCAAAGTGTGACACATCGTTGAAATCAGAATTGAAAACTCTATCCAAATGTGAAAAAATTTTAAATACCAACCATAAGAAAAAAAAAAGTTGACAGTCGAAAATGAACAATGGTAACAGTTACATCAAATCTGATAAACAATTCAAATTCAGCATAAAAAAGTGTTCTAATAATGCGTTAACTAGAAATATGTAGCATAAATGATAAATGCGTTATAGTCAAAAATAAAAAATCCAAAATTTCAGTTTTTTTCAGATACCTGAAAAATCAGAGTGGCTACTTTAAATTTCTTTACAGATTATTGTTAGGCATAAAATTTGGCAACTTTGCCTCAATTTAACTAACTCTCTATCTCTTCAAATAAGCGAGATCCCCATGGTGGGGCTCGAATTTGAAACAGCCTGTATATTTTGGAAAATTATAAATAAGTTGGAAAATTTATTTAAAAAACGTCTGGGGCTTTTCCCGAGACTTTTTTTATCGGTTTTGTTCGGTATGTTTTTTTTTTATTTTTTTTGTCTTAGATTCGGTTTCTCCATGTTGATTTACAAAAATAGAATTTAAAAAATCCATGTTTATTTCAGAATAAATTAAATACAAAATCAACATGTACATGCAAAGGAAAATTGGGTTGTTCAATAAATTGCTATTGTTTTAAAGCTGGTTCCAGCTTGCATGCAATGAGAAAGAAACATGCAATGAGAAAGAAATTTAAAAAAAAGACGATCCAATTTTTACCACCACTTTTCCTGAATAATTTTAAATGATTTGTTTTTCTAAATTTATCGTGTAATATTTACCAAAACATTTTTCTGTAGAATGTCTGAAATACTTGATTTTTTGTGCAAAATAGTTAACCAAGTATCATTTTGGCCTGTAAGCATGGATTTTTTAATTTGTTTTTTTGTGTATGTTATTACATAAACAATTGACATGATTTACGCAGTGCAAAATAAATGACATGCCCTAGAAATACTCATTATTTTCTTTCGGTTCGAACCAACATTACTCAACATTATCCTTCTTAAATTTACAAATAAAACTTTTTATAACTATAGCACGCCCAGAAGCAGGTACTGCATAGCAACCCCAGGAAAGTGCGAACTCTCGTATTGTTAGTTCGGCTCAAAGCATGACATCATAGAACCCGTTTACTGGGTTATCACGGAAAGAAAATTCCCAGTTACGCAGTCCAGCATTAAAAAAATTAACACATATCCAAGCAGGAGTAAAACAGCGCTATTGTCAGCTATCGATACATAGAAATGAATCGTAGTTTACAGTAAGCAAAGTAGATAAGTTTTATACAATAAGCATTATCTACATATATCGTCATAAGTATAACAAACATAAAATCTAATCAAACTTTGAATTAAGATCGATGCCATATATATATTTTATCCCCTAAGGAAATATTATATAAGAGCATCCACAAATATGGTAATTAAAACAAAAATCGGAATATGTAAAATTCCTATGTTTAACCAAGTAAGGAATTATTCCACTGCGATATTCTTAGTTCCGTCAATTTTAAAGAATTTAGGTAAAATGCCTCTCAGATTATTGATGCCTTTCCTTTAGTCCCCAGAAAGAATAGAAAAATTAGCCACAGAAATGTTCTCTTTAAAATGATAGTAGGTATTTACTGTTTTTTTTTAGTTAATGCTTTACCTGGAATGTGGGACTATAGTAAATAAATAACCGATTTATTGTAATAATATATTTATTATAACCAAATAAAAATATATGTATATGAAAAAATTGTACTTTTGATTTAGTTTATTTTTTTTAAATTCTAACACGCGATCAACAAAAAGCAAAGCCAAGAAGGCCATGTACGCCTCATTGCTATATTATGTTTATAGTACAGCAGTGCTGCATCCATAGCGTAGTTATTTGTTGAGCAATTGAGCATGCTGCTCAATATTTTACAAGGCGAGCTTTTATCGTGGATTTTTATGAGTTTTAATCGCTAGGTGTTTTCGGGTTAGGAATTTTTATGCAACCCTGTTCGAAACTTCGAAGTTAGAACATTTTGGAAATTTAATTTTACCCCGTTTTTTGTCAATATTTGTGTAATAATATATCACGTTTAAAATGATTTCAATGTTGCGTTGTTATAAATAGTACTTGTTTTTCTAATTAGCCATGTAGATAATATAGTTCGCTGAACACGTTTCGTACTAAATCTAATTCTGAACAACTTTCTGTACTGCTTAATACCTACTAGTGTACACAGTACATTCTTAAATCGGCGCATGCGTACCTACCGTTGCAGGAAAAAAAAACGGGGAAAAAAACCGAAAAAAAACCAGAAAAAAAACCGGAAAAAACCGAAAAAACCGCAGACCTGACATCATTCAGAGATATGCACAAGCACATCATTATATTGATGGTGAATTAGTGTTCCATCAAGACAAGAAATCTTGTCTTGGTGGCTATTTCTTGTCTTGTCGTGATAATCAAGACAAGAATTTTATTGTTTCTTGTCTTGTTTACTTCTTGATAGTGTATTTCTTGTCTTGAATCGAGAATCTTGCAATTTCTTGATTCTCAGGGATTCCCCGGCCTAATAAACAATAACTGATGACACGACCGTTTAGTGTTGCTTAACAGATTACAGCTGTAGCTCAGCAGTTGTGATTTGTCTTTAGCGTTTTGTTTTATTTTTTTATTTGCAACTGTTTTTTAGTTTTAGCTTATGTTTTATTACGTGATAAAATTGAAAAATGCTTTAAAAATGCAATTGAAAAACAATTGCAAATGAAGAGCAAATGGCAAATTAATAAAAATGGGATAACTTTGACGTTTACTTTGTGACTATTCTGAGTCTGTGTGTCTTTTGTTTTAATTTTGTGATGAGTTCTTTGCTAACCCCGGAAAGCTTGATGTGCTTGTTTGTTAGTGAGCTAAAAATTTGTTTAGACTTAATATTTCATTTTTCCATTGCTTTTAATTTGTCAATGGTTTTTCATTGGTCAATTGTGTTTCATTTGTCAATTGTTTTTCATGTATAACTATGTTTTATCATGTGATAAAACCGAAAAATGCTCATAATTTTTTTATTTTAAAAATTAATTGTAACAAGTAATATCGTTGAAATCAGAAGAAAATAATCTTTTTAATGGCTTCATAGGCAACTATGATTTACATTTAAAAAAACACAACTTTATGATGTAACTCGAAAACAAAAAGCAAAATTAAAAATCTAAAACTTTTATCTAAACAATTTTTATCTATCTCAAATAATAACAACACTAGAAGAATTTAAAGAAAATAGTAAATTCAGATTTTTGAAAATAATATTAGTACTCCTCCGTTTTAGCATATTTCAAACTACCTGGCTACCCTTTTAAAGGAATGTGACGTAAATGAGTCAGTAACTTAAAAATAACACAATGGTTTCTGGCTTTTCCAGGTACTAGCTACGTACATTTTAAAACCTATACTAACACATCCTTTATTTTGCATTAACTGTGTCAGATCTTTAACACGCGCCTTGTTGTGCAATAACTGTGTCGGATAGCTAACACCCGGCTTGTAGTGCATTAACCGTGTCGGATTCGTGACACACAGCTTGTTGTGCCTTAACAGTGTCGGATACGTAACACACGCCATACTGTCCATTAACTGTGGCGTATGCATTTAATTGGAGTGCATGATCTTATTACGGAGTGTATCAAAAAACAGGTCACTCCTGCCACCTAACCACCACGAAAGGAAGCTTATGCATGCTTAAAATTCGAATCCGCCACAATTTGGGCCTCAGGTAGATCCGCCACATTTAATGTAATGCCTGTATGTGTGTGTGTGTGTGTGTGTGTGTGTGTGTGTGTGTGTGTGTGTGTGTGTGTGTGTGTGTGTGTGTGTGTGTGTGTGTGTGTGTGTGTGTGTGTGTGTGTGTGTGTGTGTGTGTGTGTGTGTGTGTGTGTGTGTGTGTGTGTGTGTGTGTGTGTGTGTGTGTGTGTGTGTGTGTGTGTGTGTGTGTGTGTGTGTGTGTGTGTGTGTGTGTGTGTGTGTGTGTGTGTGTGTGTGTGTGTGTGTGTGTGTGTGTGTGTGTGTGTGTGTGTGTGTGTGTGTGTGTGTGTGTGTGTGTGTGTGTGTGTGTGTGTGTGTGTGTGTGTGTGTGTGTGTGTGTGTGTGTGTGTGTGTGTGTGTGTGTGTGTGTGTGTGTGTGTGTGTGTGTGTGTGTGTGTGTGTGTGTGTGTGTGTGTGTGTGTGTGTGTGTGTGTGTGTGTGTGTGTGTGTGTGTGTGTGTGTGTGTGTGTGTGTGTGTGTGTGTGTGTGTGTGTGTGTGTGTGTGTGTGTGTGTGTGTGTGTGTGTGTGTGTGTGTGTGTGTGTGTGTGTGTGTGTGTGTGTGTGTGTGTGTGTGTGTGTGTGTGGGTGTGTGCGTGGATGTGTGGGTAGGTGACGCCTCTACAAGCGAAAGTACTGGACCGATTTTGATGAAATTTTAAATCAAGAGATATATCGAAAATTGTAGTTCTAGTTAAGCTTAAAAAATCCAAAACCGAAAACGGAAGTTACACATGTTGCATTTTTTTCCAAAACAAAATTTTGCAAACTAGAGCACGGAATGTGAGAGAACATTTTTAACAAACTCTCTAGCTTCAAAATAGCGGCCGCTACAGCTTCTTGAAAATCTCGACTTTAACGCCCATTTACTCAAAAAGTAGTTGTCTGATCGGGATCAGCTATCACTTGTTTGGGAGCCCTTTCTAGGTAGTATACGATGAAATAAAATTAATTTCGAAAATCCGAAAACGATCGCAATGGCGCAGCTTCAAGATTTGAAAATTTTCAAAACAAAATTTTTCAAAAACTGTCGGCACGATTTTTTTTAAACTCTCTGAGCCGATAGAGCTTGCATTAAACAATAAATTTTTCACTTATTTCCCAAATTTTACTCCGACGCCTTCCAGGAATTTTTGAAAAATTTGAAATTGATTAATTATACAGACTATTTAAAGTACTTTATTAGGATTCGCAAAAAGTGTTCGGGCCAGCGGGTGGTCTAGTGGTTAGAGTCCCAACCTTTAGAACTAGACTCCCAACAGCAGTAGGTCGAATCCTCTGCCCGTCGAAAATTTTTCTGAATAAGTTAAACCCGGCGTGTCTTTTCGGGGTGGGGCATGTTAGACCGGTGAATAGCGCTAAGTGTGCTGAGCCCGGGTAAGGAGGTGGGATGGGAATCATGGAGTCGTGCTCACGTACGGCCTCATGATTCTTAAAAAAAAGTGTTCAACTATTTTAAAAATTAAGAAAAAAATGATACTTTTTAATATCAACAACGCGTTTCTCGGCAGTCACGTGATTTTAACTACGCCCATTAGTTGCTCTAGTTTAAAAATATATTTTTCGTTCATTGCATATTTTTGATAACTTCCCAAGTAAAGCTATTATAGCCATTTTTGTCTGACATCCGAAGCGGAATTTGTAAATCGCCAAAGCGCTTCGGCAGGCGCTTGCCTTGCTTTCGTGCAGTAGTCGCTGCTTCCATGGGTAGCGTTACTGTACGGAAACCAATTGAACAGGCTATTACAAATTCAAATTGCCGCTACTTGTTTTCGTAGAAATTTAATACTCGCTGAACGGTACAACGTTAAAATTATTAAAAGTTACACCAATGCAAATACGGCAACGGCAAGTATTAGTCTCTATTATAGTATTGGTCATGCTTTGTTTTTTAAGCTAAAATTTCACTGTGGCGCTTTCTATGATTTTGGATGGATGGAATGGAAGGTTATATTTATAAAATTTACACTTTTGCAAATACGATACGTTTTAGTATGGGAAAGTCCACTCGAAGTCCATACTTTAGCTTTTTTGTTTTAGATTTGACTTTTTATTTCTGTTTTATTTAAGTATATTATTATTTATAATTTTAAAGGGTTGGAAAAATAAGTTAGTTTAGTTTTCTTGACTAAAGCAAATATTAACGTTTTCCGTTTAAGTGCATACTTTAGTTTCTAAATATATCAAAAATTCTAAAACAATTGAAAACAAATTACTAAAATGTTTTGACTCGATTTTTACAAAGATGTTTTCGTAAAGATTTTTTATCCAATGGTTTTTTCCGAAGATTTTTTAATAGGATTTTTTCCAAGGTTTTTGTTCCAGGATTTTATTCCTAGGATTTTTTTCCTAAGATAGTTTGCCGCCAACCGTTGCCTCATTTATTCGCTTGTTTATTGAGAACAATTATTATTGCTGTGGTGATAATAAAGTTAGGTTTTCATTTTCTAAGCATGGGCGAATAAATTAAAAACAATGTAATACCTTGGTGCAATGTTAAAACATGTTTTATGATTAGAACAGAAACATATTCGATAGTAATATTAAAGCACACCACAATCTTATAAATCGATAATTGTAACATTAACTCGCAAGTTATAAGTAAAAACGTTTTCAAAAACGTAGTTTCTTTTTAGCAAGAATTTAATCCTATACTCATATCACATTCAGTAATAAATAATAACTGTAATGATCTAAAATTTCGGAAAGTTATTGTACTGTGAGTTCTAATAAAAGATCGTTTGGTAAAGGAGTGTGTTTATTACTCTTAATTGATTACACGTCTTTAGCGTTCCTCTAGGTTACGCCATGTTCGTCTATCTACTACGCCTATGAACTAGTACCCTCTAGGGTTGTAAGGGATATCCGCTTACTGCTGCTAGGTGGCGTAAGAGGTATTATATAAGTAACAATCAACTGACAGAACATCCCCCTTTTTTTTAGCTAGAGAAATAAGTATATCTATGCTATAACTAAGTTACATAAAAAGACAACCAAGCGGGAGCTTTACGGTCACGCTTAGGTCTCTCCGACTCTTTAACAATAACAGGAGAATTAGCACGAGCACCATCTACAGACTCCACTGGAGAATCACTTTTAACTGACTTTGGCATAACCGCACTCTCACTATTGTCACTTGAACTTTCCTCTATTACTTGATTTTCCTTAAAGTTATCACTATTGGACATCTTTCTAGACAATATGGAGGTGAAGACCGGTGTAGCTGGTTTATAATATGGTGCCGGGACTAAATGCCAACGATTTCTTCTATACACACCTTTATTAGTCTCTATTAAGTAAGATCTAGGTTCTCTACACAATTCTACTACTTTCCCATAACATCTTAAATCTGTTACCCACACATAGTCACATTTTGATAACTCCGACAAACTCACTACCCTATGTCTCTTATCATATCTTGTAGCCAACTTTTTCTTAGACTCTTCCTCCCTTTTCACAAAATTTTGAGTATTGACTACTTCTTTCAGTTTAGAAGGTAGTACTGGTAATTGCGATCTTAGTTTACGATTCATTAGTAACTCCGAAGGACTAAAGCCATTATCAAGTGGAGTTGTACGATACGATAAAAGACCTAGGTGAATATCGTCATTCTTTTTGATGAGCGATTTTGCAACTTTGACTGCTGCCTCAATACAGCCATTACTTTGACTGAAGTAAGGACTACTTTTAATATGTTCAAAATCATACTCAATCGAAAAATTTTTAAATTCCCTTTGGAATTGAGGTCCTCCGTCTGACCTTACTGTCTCCCTGTGGAAGAAAGTAATCTAGACGAATAAGAAACTACTCTTTTAACACCATCATGTACTTGGATCAGACAAGCTCCTAACCCGTAACAACTCGCGTCTGCGCTAATAGTTGTATCTTTAGAAGGATCAAAAAATGCAAGACAATTTTTTTCCTGTAACAGAGATTTGATTTTATTGATCGCGTTTTTCTGGTATCTATCCCATACGAAAGGAGTGTCCTTCTTTAGTAAAGAAGTTAGAGGTTCCAGAATAATACTTTTATTTGGAATAAAATGACTGGAAAAATTTATCATGCCAAGCAACTGTAATAGTTCAGTTCTATTTGTAGGATCAGGAAAATTTTTAATCGCTACCACTCTGTCTTCATCGACCGAGATACCATCTTGAGACAAATGATGCCCCAGAAACTTTAAACTTGTAGCTGCAAAGATGCATTTACTTTTATTAAGAGTAATGCCCTCTTTTTGTAATCTAGATAAAACCTCTCTAAGAGTAGCGTTGTGCTCTTCTAGTGTAGCTGCAAAAATCAGAACATCATCCACGTGTTTGATAACGCCTTTAACCCCTGCCAGAATTTTATCTAACTGCACAGAAAAATATTCCGGACTACAAGTGAGACCGAAGGGCAAACTTTTGAACAAGAACCTGCCAAATGGAGTAATAAAAGTTGTCAGAGGTCTGCACTTTTTGATCAACCTAATTTGGTAGAACCCTGAATTAGCATCTAACTTTGAAAAGTATTTGGCACCTTTTAATTGCGCAAATTGACTTGACATATAATACCTCTTACGCCACCTAGCAGCAGTAAGCGGATATCCCTTACAACCCTAGAGGGTACTAGTTCATAGGCGTAGTAGATAGACGAACATGGCGTTTATTTGGAAATATGAGCGTAAAATTTGTTTATTTAGCTGTGTATAATCGACACATAACCGTATTTTAGAATTTTTTTCTACGACTACGATGGGACTGACCCATTCAGTGTGATAATCTACCGGTTCGATAATATCTAATTTTATCAACCTATTTAGCTCTTCTTTTAACTTACCTAGAAGCGGTATCGGAACCCTTCTAGGTACGGACTGAACAAAAGGAATGGCTCCTTCTTTAATCCTGATTTCCATCTCCGTTTTAAATTTCCCAATATCGTTAAAAATCCCTGGAAATTCTTTGAGAATATCCTCATTATTTGATTCTATGAGTGTAATTTTGTTTATCGCACAATTTTCAAAATTTAACTTTAATATTTTTAACTCAGATATGGAATTCCGGCCTAAAATTGGCTTCTTTAAATCGTAAATAACATACATAGTTGTATCATGAATATGATTTTGGTAATACAGTTTTACATCGAAACAACCTAGAACATTTAGTTTTTCACCGGCAGGACCGGTTATAACTCTGTTAGAAGAATTTAATTTATTCTGCTCAATTTTGTCTAAATACGAAAGTGGAATACAGTTTATATCCGATCCTGTGTCTACAAGAAAAGATACGGATTTATTAATAAATGAAACATACACAGAAACTACCCATTGAGAATTCAATTTACTTGGGTTTATTGCACCAACAAAGTCACTTGTTACCTGTGGCTCCTCTTCATTTATATTTCTCACTTTTGACTGACAGGCTTGAGCCCAGTGTCCCTTTTTCCTGCAGGCTCTGCAAGAACTCCTACGTGCTGGACATCGCTCACGGGGATGCTGTTTCAACCCACAATACTCGCATTTTTGCTTGGTGGAACTAGGAAAATTACTTTTCGCACTTTTGCTGTGATGGTTGGGACCCGGATGACCCAGTTGACCCTTCCGTTGAACTGCATTGACCTCTTGGGCACTTCTGCCTTCACTCCGTAGAAGCTGACTCTGAGCAGACTGTAATTCCGCTTGCTTTGCTTCTACAATGGCTTCTGCTAAGGTTAGATTGCTTTTAAGCTGCATGCGTTCACTGGTACGGACATCCAGCATTCCTACCACTATGCGATCACGTATTAACTCGTCTTTCAGAGTTGTATAGTCACAATGTTCTGCAAGACTGTGTAAACTAGTAATAAAACTATCAATCGACTCACCGGGGAGCTGTGTTCTAGAGTTGAACTTGTAACGCTCGAAAATGACGTTCCTTCTGGGAATAAAATGGTCATCAAACGCTTTTAAACAGTCTTTATACTTTGTGGGCGCCGTCTTGAACTGAAGCAGGACTTCTTCCGACTCCTCTCCCATTATATAAAGTAGCATATTGATTTTCTCTGCATCCGACCTTTTCTCAAACCCCGAGACAGACATATATCTCTCGAATCTCTTTTTCCATGATGTCCAAAGAGCTGGCTTAGAAAAGTCGTAATTACCTGGTGGTGTAACCACTGGTGCATTGTTTTGCACGCTAATTACAGGTTGTGTTCCTCCTTCTCCACCCGGCATTTCGATCCCCTACTCGCAAACTTAATTTATCGCTTCACGCGCTGTCACCATGTACTGTGAGTTCTAATAAAAGATCGTTTGGTAAAGGAGTGTGTTTATTACTCTTAATTGATTACACGTCTTTAGCGTTCCTCTAGGTTACGCCATGTTCGTCTATCTACTACGCCTATGAACTAGTACCCTCTAGGGTTGTAAGGGATATCCGCTTACTGCTGCTAGGTGGCGTAAGAGGTATTATATAAGTAACAATCAACTGACAGAACAGTTATGAATGTTGCTAATAATAATATTTAATAATATAATAATAATAATAATAAATAGATATTGTTAAAGTGATTAAGTATTTTATATACAGATACTCATTAATAATAATAATACTCCTTTTATTTGGCTTAAAACGCTGATGTTTACATATGCTTAGGTTTCTACAATACAAAATAATTAACTAATACCTATTAACTAGTATTAACTATATTCACCTATTTATCTACTCTGCCATTTTTAAGTAATTCCTTAACTTTATCTTAAATGTTCTTATAGTATTACAATCTTTAATATCTTTGGTTAAAGAATTATAACTTTTAACCCCTCTAAACAGTATCCCCTTCTGAGCAATACCTTTGTTTTTTTTTGATTTAAGTAGTATTTCTCCTCATTTTTGTACTATACTTATGAATATCTTTATTTTTAGTTAATACATTTTGAAATAATCTAATAGCTGCCTGACATTTAACCACTCTAGTCTTTCTAACATTTCAGCAATGCTTGTATATCTATTTTTATTTAAGAGTATTCTCATTCCTCTATTCTGAAGCTTTTGTAATCTATTCAACTCACTTTGGTTAGCTAGATGTAAAATTGTGCCACCATACATACAATGTGGCAATATTATAGTAATATAAATCACTTTCTTACTCCAAGTTGAAAGAAACTTTCCTGCTCTTGCTAGCACTCCTAGTTTTTTGCTATTTTCCCACAAATGTAATCTATGTGAAATTTAAATTTTAATTTATTGTCAATAATAATTCCCAGGTATTTTACCTTTTCTACCTTCTCAATTATTTCATTTCCAATTCTTATTTCTAAGTTCAATCCCTGTGTATTTCCTATCCACATACTTTTTGTTTTGCTCAAATTAATCTTTAGTTCGTTTGCATTAAACCATTCACAAACTCGTGCCATCTCCTTATTTAGTGTATTTGCCAATTCCCCATTATCCTTCATTGATAAATAAATGATAGTATCGTCTGCAAACATATGATACTTAGTCTTTTAATAATCTCCCCATATCATTTATGTAGAGTATAAATAACAGTGGACCCAAGATACTACCTTGCGACACTCCCACCTCAATATAACTCTCTTTTGAAATAGTTTGTCCACATTTGACTCTTTGCGTCCTATCTTTTAAGTAGTCCTTAATCCATTTAACTACTGCATCCCTAAACCCATATTTTATTAATTTTTCAATTAATTTTAATTCAATAAAAATATGACTGCCACTTTCAATCCTTTGTCTACACTTTCTTTCCAGTCGTTCAGTACATATTGCACTGCTGCTTCACAACTAATACCTTCCCTAAACCCTGATTGAACAGTGTCGATTATATATTCTTTGAGGCTTTCGCGGTTTCTCGAACTGTCAATATTACAATTTACTTTCGGCTTAGACCGCGTCGTCATTTGGGAACTACATCCAGCATAATCAGGTAAGGACCGACCTGTAGCTTGTCTGCCTTTACAAGGATTTGCTCTAGAAGTCTGAGCAATATTTGTTCGTAGGGCCTGCCTGCCTAAACAGGGCCGTGTGCTTAGTTTGTTTAAACCTTGGGGCGGACAAGGATTTGATGTATTTTGTTGTTTGTCAAGACAATAATACTTAATCGGCTTATGCCTGTTAGCTGTTTGTGAACCCATACAAACTAACGTTTCGCAAGACATTGCAGCTTGCATCTTCAGAGTGAATAGAACACTAAATTCAAATCCGAGAAGCAGATGTATTTAAACCTCTTTGAGCCAGTCGAGCAGAACGGCGGAGTTCTGGTTGGCTGTCACCGTTGGGCAAAGACGGATCCGGTGGAGCGTGATCGTGAGATCGATGATGCTTAGGAGTCCTTAGAGGATAAACTACCGGAGCCCAAGCTTTACTGAGTCTAAAACCATCCTCCCTGTTTATGTTGTCAGGTTGTTTCTCAATTTCAATTGCTTCACGTATGATACGAGGGAAGTAATGAGGTACTCTGGCGAGTACCCGAGCATTGTCAAAGTCCATCTTATGCCCAGTTAAACCAGTATGTTCAGCCACCGCAGACTCAGACTTCTAGAGCAAATGCTTGTAAAGGCAGACAAGCTACAGGTCGGTCCTTACCTGATTATGCTGGGTGTAGTTCCCAAATGACGACGCGGTCTAAGCCGAAAGTAAATTGTAATATTGACAGTGTCGATTATCTTGTTAGTTTCTACAAAATTTCGCAATTGTTCATACACCGCTCGTTCTAATACTTTTTCTATCGCCGGTAACATATTCATTGGTCTAAACTCTGCTGCTTTTACTGTACCCTTAACTTTCCTTATTGGAACAATTGTAGCTACTTTCAATAATTTAGGAACTATTCCCGTTTCCAAACTATAGTTAACTATATGCATATAGGGTCTGCTGATTCGTTTATAAATTGCTTAATAAAACGTGTCCCTATTTCATCTGGGCTGTTCTTATCTGCTAAACTACACACTATTCTATCTAAATCCAGCCTGTTTAATAACATAAAATTACCAAGGTACTCTGTTCTTTGTTGTATTTGAAACTCGTGTTTACTTTGGGGTATTGCTTTTATCACATCTTTAATACTATTAATATAAAATTCATTAAACTCCTCCACTATTTCTGTTCTGTTCCTTATTATCCTATTTTCATTAAATGTTGTTTTATCAATAGTTCTGTTGGTTGCTGTTGGAAATAAAAGTTTTGAGAGTTTTCCACATTTCTTTTGTATCATTTTTGCAGTTATCTATTTTAGTTTCATAATAGTCACATTTAGCCTGTCTTATTGCACTAACAACATTATTTCTACTACTTTTATAACCATTTCAATCTGTAATATCTCCAGTTAATTTAAACCTTTTGTATTTGACATCCCTTTCCTGTATGGCACTTAATACGTCTCCATTAAACCAGTAATTATTGCACGCCTTGTCATCAGACTGTCGTTTAGGTCGGACTATCATATATTTTAAATATTTTGCCAAAAATTTTATTGTATTTAACATCTATATCAGTCTCCTTATAATTAAAATTTAAATCTCTTAACAGGTCTCTACACTTGTCTGCATCTTTTATCTTGATCCGGTAACAGCCAACATTCTTTGTTTTAATTAAAGATAGACTTATTTGAACTATGCTATGATCCGTGATCTTAGGACTATTTAACACTATTGCACTTAAATTTGTATCATTTGTTAATACTAAGTCTATCATTGTCTTACTCTCGTTAGTAACTCTAGTAGCTTCAGTAACTATCTGCCTTAAACCTAAATCTTTTACACTGTTTCTAAACTTATGAGGATAATATCTAGTATTATCCAACCAGTTTAAATTAAAATCGCCTACTACACACAAGTTTCCATTCAATGTCAAAACTGCTTCGCTACACAATTCCTCAGATGATGAAATAAAATCAGCATCTGAAGCACTTGGACTATGGTATACACAAGCAAGATTGACATTAATATCTTTTATATGTATACACCACTAATAACCAATAATTTTTTCCAAATGTCACTTTTTCTACTAGTTCATATTTTACCTTATTATTAATATAATACATTACCCCACCTGTGTGCCTACTATCTGAATCTACCCTAACTATAATGTAATTATCTATATGTATTTCAAAATCATCTATACTATCAGTTAAACAGGTCTCTGTTACGCAGAGTACCATAGGTTCATAATGCTTTACAAATACTTCTAGTTCACTATGGTTAGTAGTTACACTTTGGCTATTTAACATATAAATATTACTATCTTTATTCATACCTTTTCCATTCTGTAGTTGCTATTTACCTATAAAAAAACGCATCGTCATTTCTCTTTTGATGTTCGATTTTTTTAATATACACCGAACACCTTGAATCAAACGCTGAGTGTTTACAGTCGAGTTGTACACTAAACTTATTGTTTGCCAAACTACAATTTACACATTTCACCGGTGCTTCACACTCACCTTGATATTTCGGGAACATTCAGAAATTTAATAAAATGTATGGGGACCTCAAGGAATTTTTGGTTTGTTTTCTTCAGGCAGGTATTACGTTATTTTCACATTTAAAAAAGCAAGTAATCTGCACATTATTGTACATTAAAAACAAATTTATAAAAAAATTCTTTAAAACATCAACAAATGAACAGTTTTAGGAAAATGTAAAACGAAATAGTCCTGATAAATAATATTCTTTAAAATAGACCGCCTATTCTAAAAGATCGCCCCGCGCTACAGCGCTGTTATTATAAATTTTAAGTCAATAAACCAGATCTAATCAAATATCACCAACAACTCTCTTTTTTGGCGATGTTCAGTTTTTACTTTCCCATACCTTAGGTATAGTATTGATTTTATGAAAATTTTCGAAATCTAGATTTTAACTGAACTTTTAACAGTTGGATAGACTATTTAAAGTACTTTATTAACATCCGCAAGAATATTTAACTATTTTAAAAATTAAGAAAAATAACGATACTTTTTAATATCGACAACGCGTTTTCCGGCGTTTACGTGATTTTAACTACGCCTATCAAATAGCTCTAGTTAAAAAATATATTTTTCATTCTTTGCATATTTTTGATAACTTCCCAAATAAAGCTATTATAGCCATTTTTGTCCGAATTTGTAATTCGCCAAAGCGCGGCGGGTGCTTACCTTGCTTTGGTGCAGTTAGTCGCTGCTTCTATGGGTAGAGTTACGGTAAGGAAACTAATTCAACATGCTATCGCAAATTCAAATTCCCGCTGCTTGTTTTCTTAGAAATCTAATACCCTGTAAACTGTACAACGGTATAATTATTAATAGTTACACGTTTGCAAATACGGTAAGTATTAATATCTAGTATGGGAAAGTTCACTCGAAGTCCACACTTCAGCTTATATCTTCTTCAACTGTTTTGAGATGACGGCGCACCCGTCAACGTTTTTAAATTGTTTTAGTAGAGCGAACTAGACTGGAAAATGTGACTTTTTTTTTGGCGTAGAACCAGATCAAACCGACATATTCTTATTGAGTAGTTTAATTTCTATACGAAATTGCAATTTACGACCTTTTCGGCCTGTACCGAACTTTTTTATTTACAAAAAACTGCATAATCGCCAATTTCCGAACTAAGTGTTTTTTTAACAAATATAACGTAGTATTTCGAAAAGTACTATCTACCTAATGTTTTGTTTGTTTAAAAGCAGATACATGAGCGCTGTCTATGGCGTAATTTTAATTACCGGAAAAAAAAGTTTTTTAGTAAAATTTCACCAACAAAGATTGGTATTCATGATATATTCATGATCAAATTTGGTAAATTTAGTATGTATGCCAACATATACATACTAAATTTACCAAATTTGATCGCAGCAATTTGAAACTTGCTGCCAACATATACATACTAAATTTACCAAATTTGATCGCAGCAATTTTTTATAACGTTTTTTCATTAATTCTCCTCAATAGAAAAAATAGTATAAACAACTCGTTTCATAAGGCGTCTTGACGCCCATTGAAAAACTTGGTCGCTACGCTCCCTCGTTTTTCAATCTTGGACTCGTACGTTAAGACAATGCCTTATGCAACTTGTGTTTTAATATACTATTAAAGCAGAAAAATACATATCATATGCGTCATAATTTTGATGATATGAATCAGTCAGACAAACATATTGTCACTGTCATGGCAACTTTAATTAGAAATGTATTAATATCAATGTGCAGTGCATGTATCACTGTTGAAGGGTAGAGAATGAGAAAAATTACAAAATCACATTTTTAACAATAGGTAGACATGACTGTACATTCGAACCCAGTTTTCAATTCTAAATAACTTTTCTTTATAACAGTTTTTGATATTCAAAAATAAAGGTACTTTACTCTCGAGCAAAAAGAAATCCCGTATATGACTAAGAAAATTTGACATCTGATAGTTGCATTTCAGGTTTCGGACCATGCAGAACTTTTCATAAAAATAACTTTTTTGCTAAAACTAATAATAAAAAAGTTTTCCATATGCTGCCAACTTAAGTAGACACACTGTATATTTCTACAATTTTAGTTTATATAATATAGGTACGTATTTATTGTTCAGGTTACAGTGAAATACAAACCTTTGTAGGTGCTACTGAAATGCATCATCAGTCAGAGGTAGCTCTGATGCTGGTCGATTTGTTTTTGTAGTCAGGTGGAATCTCAGCTCATTCAATGTTTGGATATTTTTGTTTTTGTTCTTATACAGGGTGTGTATAAATTGGTGAAAGAACTACACGTGGCAATGTTGGTCATAAAATTCTGATTCGAAAATCTTAATACCAAAATGTTGGACATTGCTTCCTCTGTCCTCAGGAACCATCTTAAAGGAACGTACATTTGACATTTTTGTTAGATTTGGAGATGATCCAATGAGTGCGGAGGCGTTGATGCTGTTTTATGTAGCGTTTTATTATTGCGCCAAGTTACAATAATAAGGGTTGGTTTGACTTATTCTAAGAGCCCTTGTGCCAGACTCAGTACAGGTTACGACAAGGTAGTCTTACTGTCACTCTTAAAAACAGTATTTTATTGAACATATCACAGCCTATATATACATGTCTAAAATGATTGTCTAGCACTAAAAATTAAAGTCCACAACTAAGTTATTTGAAATATTGCAAATTTAGCTTACGTAAAAGTTTAAATGTCCAACTTATTATTACACATACTTGCTACGTTAATAAAAGAATGCAATATGTATTAAAAACTGTAAGCTAAATATTATGAAATCTGACCTGTATTCAAGTAATACAAGTCGTTTATCTAATGATTAATAATTGTACTTAATAATAAACTAGTAACTTATTAAAATATGTTTAAGAAACTTAAACACCTCTAAATTTTGGTACTTTCCTAGTGCCTGTCACATTAAATTCAATAATGTAATTAAAATTCCAGCGTCTGTTTCTCTCCACCTACTTTAAAGTGTTTGACGTGTAACTGTCAAAAACAATGGTTATCCTTTTCGCGTTCTTTTTTCTTCCCACGGACAGGAGTTATTTAAAAAGATTTTTCCTAAGTCATCAAAAGTTACAAATAATGTTTCTTTCATTTCTTGAGTAGAGATCATAACATCAATTTTAAGAGTCGACACTTGGACACAAAATAAGTGTATAAGTCTCCAATATTTTTTGCAAGTTCGGATTTAGTTGTTTTTCGCATGGAACCGTCTTCATGAAATAGAGACGTCGGCACCAGCGTTAATTCTTAAGATAAGATGTTGGACAAATCTATTTTAAACGTACGGCACAAACTACTCTACGGAACATTAATTCCGATCCAATACATTTTTTTTTTCTATTTTGGTTCTTTACTGACTACTTTATGAAACTCATTTGGATTTCATAAAGCAACTCCTAAAAGAATTCAAAATTTTATTTTGTTAGGTTGGTGACAACCATGTGACAAGAAAACCTTCACGCGTTATAAACATAACCTTCAAATTGTAAGTTCTAAAAAAGATTATTTAGCGTATTTTCCGCTACTTTGCGTAGCTCGGGTGGGGTGCAAGATAATTCTTCTTCCATCTTATCTTCAAATCTTAGGTATTTTAAAAATTAAATCACTTTCAAATTGTTTGTCTAAATTTTAATTTGACAGTAGTTTGAATTGTATGAAATTACTAAATGTCACCAACAGCCACATATCAAAAACAAAAAACAAAATTTTCCTAATCGATTAAATTTTTAAATTAAAATATAAAATAAGGTAATTTTTAATTTTTTTGGACCAAAATAGAAAAAATAGTATAAAATACACGTTTCATAAGACATTTAAGCGCACTTGTCCATTAGAAAACTCGCCGCAAGCGGCTCGTTTTCTAACTTGGACGCGTGCTCTAAAATCATGTCTTATGGAACTTGTTTTTTAATATACTATTAAACCCGTTTTTGTTTTAACCTTATTTTCTTTAAACGTTAATATTCTGTCTCTCTTAAGGGGTTTCCAAAAACTTTCATTTTTATTACTACCCATAAATGTTTTGATCTTGTTCACTGCTTTTTCTACAAAATTGCGTAAACTTGCTTCTACTTCCTCGTTGACAATTTAACCTGTGTTCATTAATTTAGACGGAACGGTTTAAATTAATGGGGTTGCACCAATCTCCCTCTATAATATTCATTATCTTCAACACATCGTTTTCATTCCTATTTATCATTAAAAACCCCTCTTTCCTTGACTTTTCATGTATGGTTGCAGTAGCCTCTATGCTGTTAATAAATACAGAATTAAATTTTTTTTATGTTTAGGCAAAATACACCTTGCCTAAAAGGTTCTGATAATAATCTCCTAGTGTATGTCTAGTCGCCATCCAGCGAAGTGCGCTTGCTTTTGGTGTAAATCCTATCACCCCCGAAGAACTTTTGCAGTCTCTGTTAATAGATTGCTCCAGTGCCATATCAGATGCTACACAATTGAATCTTATTCATTTGTTTTTTTGACAAGAAAATTACCCATTGCCAAGAACTGATACATATAGGGAACATTGGTTTTGAGTGTTTCCATGACATTGAAATATACAGAAACCCACTTAGAATAAAGGTTGCGCCCAGCAGCTGATAAGTAGGGTAATGCATCGTAAACGGCACATAAATGAGATTCAAAATCTCCATCTCTTTTTGCACGCAACTTTCTCCAAAGTAAGCCAACTGCAAGGCAAAAATACCAGTACATAAATGTGGCAGACGACGCGACGCGACGTAAGTCTCAAATTAGCAAAATCTTTTATGGCGTTTTCCCAGCCTTATTATCAGGGCAGATGCTCGACTGAATGTTTTGGTGACTTGTTTTACTTTTTCTACAGTCTTTATGAAATTTGACTTTAATTTTCCCGGACAAAATGGCATCGTTCTATTGCAAAATTTTTCTTCCAGTTTTTTTTTTCAATAGCAGATATAATTGTCAACAAGCCTTGTTGTCCAAGATTTTGAACAACAAGAGTGTACTAGCGTCTAGTGTCTTCGAAAACAATCGATCCTACCTTATTCTAACTATCATGATTTGCGCACCTCCCTCGGCATGCGGCTGGAATGTGTAGTGCTATCGGCGTCAGCAGAGATCGTAGCCTTCCCTAATCACACGTACGTGTTTTAAAATTGAAAACGTCAGTTTTATATGTTGCTTTAAAAGTTAAATAATAAAAAAGACGTACAATATAAAATAAATATTATTATGTAATAATTATTTTTTAAAGAGCTCTACAAAATAAATTTAAAAAAAATATTTTTAACATTCCTTCTTGTAAAAAATGTAAATCAGAAGTTACTTTCGCTTTGTATTTTCTACGTTGTACCGTGCATGTTATAAATTTAAAAAAAGGGATTTGTTGTTTTGTATTGAATGCAATTTATTAGCAACGAAAAAATCGGCTTTAACAATGCAATTTCACTTTACAAAAAAACGGTATTTTCATCTCTTGCTGCAAAATATACTATTTTTCCGTACGAAAAATTGCAAGTATGAAATTTCACACAGTGGCAAACTTATTTATTTGTAGATTTTAACGAATGCATGCTATGATCAAAATTAAGAATAACCTTCTAAAAATATTTTAAAGCAAAAAAATACATAACATATGCGACATGATTTTGATGATATGAATTTTTTGGCGAAGCGCCGCGCCGCCGCCGCAAGCGCTCTCCACTGCTTCGCTACAGCACACTGCGCTCGGTTACTATGCACGTACCGGGGCACGTCTGGACTGCATTATTTGTGAAAAATCTGTACTACCTTGTGATGACAATCTTGACTAGCGTCTAGTGTCTTCGACGACAATCGATCCTGACATGCGCAACCTCGTCTAATATTAGCTCGCATTGTGCAGTGTTAACTTGTCAATGCGCTTGTTTGTAGGAGTGTGATATTTACATCGACCCTAAAGCAAGTTAATGAAAGTGTAAAGCGAACATTCCACCAACTATGGCGCCGTACGACGGATCGTCGCGTCGTAATGCAGCGCTGCGTAGGGTTTCACTCATATGTTTAACAATAAACGTCATTCCACTCAGTGCGGTGCAGCAAAGTCTGTGCAGCACGGCGCAGTGCAGCGCTGTACCGAGTAAAATATTTATCAGTTGAAACGTATCGTTCTGTGCGTCAACTACAGATTTTCGTATAAGTACAACTCTCATAGGAATTTTTGGTGATAATGGGAATAGAAGAGCGTCTTATTTGTGCTTTGGAAAATAATCCCATAATTTACGACAAAACATTATCGGAGTACAAAAGCAATAATGCTCGAGAAAATGCGTGGAAAAATGTGGGGAAGGAATTGAAAATAGAAGGTATATAGTTTTATTACTGTAGAACAAACAAAACAGTGAGTTAAAAATTTAATACTAATTTGTTATCTTATTTTGTAATTAAGCAAACAATTGTTTAAGTTTCTTAAACATATTTTAATAAGTTACTAGTTTAATATTGTACAATTTTTAATCATTAGATAAACGACTTGTATTACCTTGAATACAGGTCAGATTTCATAATATTTAGCTTGCAATTTTTAATACACATTGCATTCTTTTATTAACGTAGCAAGTATGTGTAATAATAAGTTGGACATTTAAACTTTTACGTAAGCTAAATTTGCAATATTTCAAATAACTTTAGTTGTGGACTTTAATTTTAGTGCTAGACAATCATTTTAGACATGTATATATAGGCTGTGATATGTTCAATAAAGTACTGTTTTAAGAGTGACAGTAAGACTACCTTGTCGTAACCTGTGCTGAGTCTGGCACAAGGGCTCTTAGAATAAGTCAAACCAACCCTTATTATTGTAACTTGGCACAATAATAAAACTCTACGCAAAAACAGCACCTACGCCTCCGCACTCATTGGATCATCTCCGAATCTAACCCCCAAATTCACATTGGTCCTTCGAGCCGGATCAACGATACACGTCAAGATTTAGTACAAACCAAGTACTAAAAATCATCAAAGGAGGATTCAAAATTCACATTGGTCCTTCGAGCCAACAAACCGAGCCAGCCCTTGGAGAAACTGCCCGCAGGGAAATTGCCGGAATTAAAGAAAAAATCAACAACGCACGCCAAAAATCAGTACAAGTCAAGTACTGAAAACAAACGAACCTACACATCCAACTAAGCCCAGCCGGTCCTACGTAACAAGAAAACCATCAAGATGGAACAAATAACAAACGAACAGAAACAACTCGCAGAGATGATCCAAAAACTTTTTATCAACATGAAAAAGGATGCAGCATCCAGAAAAACGCAAGAGTATCTAGCCAGCCGCTACGCAACACTTCAACAATATTGGGGAACCTTCCACAAAACAAACGACGAATTAACGAAAAAATTGCCAGCGGATCATAACTACATCAAACAAAACTACTATGGCCAAGTCAAAAAAGTTTACCAAGAAGCTGAAAAATACATTCAAGACTTCCAAGAAAAACTGAAAACAACAAAAAATCAAGATTTCGGGGGAGAAGAAACCGAAGAGACAGAAAAAGACGAATCAAGCTTTATCTTAGAATCCGTGGACGAAGGTGCTCCCAGCCACCAAAAACTACGACTAAAGAAGCAAGGCATCAAATTACAATTATTTAATAGCATAATCGGCATGATTACTGCAGAATGTAATAAAACCGGAACAAAACCGCAATATGAGTACCAAATCAACGCAATAACGACCCAGTGGAATAATATTACAACTCTGCACGAAGAAATCTTAACCTACGAAAGGGACTTCACAGCGAAATACTTTACAGACGGCCTATACGAAATAGCGCAACTGCAAGGTAATAAATTAATCAATGAACTACATGAAAAAATTAACAATCTTCCAACGGGAACAGACAACCGAAACTACCAAAATGAAGAATCGCACGTCGTCCTACCAAGAATCACAATTCCAATTTTTGAAGGCAACTACGAAACATGGACCACTTTCCACGACATCTTCATGCAAGTGATTCACAACAATAACAAGCTGGGAAACGCAGAAAAAATGCAATATCTGAAAACGCATATTAAGGGAGAAGCAAGCAAGCTCATCCAGCATCTAGAAGCATCCAACGCGAACTACGAAACGGCGTGGGGAATCATGATTAACCGGTACAACAACAAAAGAATTTTATTTACGAAATTCTTGGACAACATTCTGGACCAGCCGACTTTGTCATACGAATCAGTGTCCGGAGTAAAACAACTTCACGATACAACTACGGAAAGTCTGCGAGCCATAACTAACATGGGCGTAGATACAGAAGCCTGGGGTCCAATAATTGCCCATATTTTAACAAGAAAATTGGACAGAGAAACAAACAAGCTCTATGAACAATCCCTGTCAACCCCGAGAAATATTCCAGATTTAGAAGAATTATTGAAATTCTTAGAAAAAAGATTTCAATCAATGGAAGCATTAAACGAAAACAAGAAAAAATCTGAACCAGCGAAACAAACAAAATTAGGTGAAGCTGCAAGAAGATGGCCAGTAAGAAGTTATTATACAAGCACACATAAATGTGGGTATTGCAACAACAATCACATCATAATCTGGTGTCCAAAATTTTTAGCATTAACCATCAACGAGCGTTACAATTTCGTAAAACGCCAAAAATTATGCATCAATTGTCTACAGCACGACGAAAACGAAAAATGTTCCAGCCAAAAAAGGTGCCATAAGTGCAATAAATGGCATCACACTTTGCTCCACTATGAAGTGAACAAGACACAATCAAGGAGTTTCCACCAACCAGCAAATTCTAACCCAAAAAGTGCAGGGAGAAAAGCAGCCCACGTCGCCATTACCAATGAACAACAACCAACCGAAGAAGTAACTAGCCTCATCGGCAGAAAACTTAAGCAGTCCAGCCAACAACAAGAAGTACTTCTGGCTACAGCATTTGTGAAAGCAAAAACAGCCGATGGGTGCTACGAAATGCTAAGAGCACTAATTGATCCGGGCTCTCAAGCATCATTTATAACAGAAAATGCCGCTCAACTCTTAGCATTACCAAGATCAAGAATAGAAGCAGACATTTCGGGGCTGGGGAAAAGCGAGGCCGGAAAATCAAAAGGAAAAATCACAGTGGAAATCAAGCCTAGATTTTCCAGCGATTTCAAAATAAACGGTGATCTACTGGTTTTATCAAAACTAACCGGCACTCTACCGAGAAATACAGTAGACGACAAGGATAGAAACACATGGGAACAGTGCATCTTAGCTGATCCGAATTACGAAACACCAGGGCCAATCGACATACTTATGGGCGCTGATCTATACAAAGACATCATTCAAGAAGGAGTAAAGAAAACAAACAACGGTATATTAGCGCAAAAAACTGAATTAGGATGGATTCTATCCGGTACAGTTGGGACGTCAAAACCCTCCAACATCAAAATTATCAGCATGGTGACCAACATCGAGCAAGATCAACAGCTAGCAAAATTTTGGGAAATAGAAGAAGTACAAACAGAAAAAATTATTTCTGAATCTGATCAACAATGCGAACAACATTATGAAAACACCCACTCCAGAAACCAAGACGGAACCTACAAAGTCCAAATTCCATTCAAAGAAGACCCAGGACAATTGGGAGAATCCAAGAGAAGAGCCGTAGCCAGGATGCTTCAAATGGAAAAAAGATTTGACACCAACAAGCAGTTAGAAATCCAATACAAGAAATTTATGGAAGAATACATACAGTTACAACACACGAAGTGTCCCTTGCAAGCATTCGGCGTTGTGGACACGTTCTACAAAGTGTCCCTTGCAAGCATTCGGCGTTGTGGGCACGTTCGGCAAAGTGTCCCTTACGAGAATTCGACGTTGTGGGCACATTCGACAAAGTGTCCCTTGCAAGCATTCGACGTTGTGGGCACATTCCGCAAAGTGTTCATTAGGCGTTAATCAGAGCTCTACATTAAAGACGTTTTACACAAACAACATGCTATTCTGGCACCATCGGGACTTGTGACACTACCTAATATTTTTCGGCGTTGTGAACACTTTCGGCGAAGTGTCCCTCCCGAGCATTCGGCGTTGTGGGCACGTTCGGCGTAGTGGGCATTGAATAACATTCGGCCGCAGTATACTTATATATACAGTAGCGAAAGCAAAGGTCATTTATGGTAATTATAGCACCAAGCGGCGAACAAGTTACACTAAAGTCTGACAGCTAACGGTAGTAGTGTTTCTCTGCTTTTTGAACGTTATAAGAACAATTTTCAAGTTGTTTGCCAGTGTTTTTATAAAAATTTGATTAGTGATATACCAATCTATTATGAGAGTCTCGAAAGGAAGCCCATGTTCCGCCGTGAACTGCGAAAACAACAAAGGAAAGAATACTAACCTTAGTTTTTTTACATTTCCCAAAGATCCAAAAAGGTAATAAATTTTAGTAAATATCACTACATTAAAGTTTGACTTTCTCGCCGTTCTAGATCAAAACTGTGGATTGTAAACTGTAGACGTGAAGATTTACGTGAAAAGGAGGTGGGATATTTGAATAAAAACTGCACTTTGTGTACGCTGCATTTTGAAGATTCGCAGTTTATAAATGTTAATAAATCATATTACTGGCATTATCTTTGTATTAGTTAAAAACCATTATATAATGTAGCTCGTAATTTTTCTGTTTTGCTTATTAAAAATATGGTAACAACAACGAACTGGATTGGAATTTAAAACCCGCCATAATTTAAACGATAATTGAACTTGTCGACCGCTTGGAGCGCCACTAGTTATAGCTTACCAGGCGTTATATGGGCGCTTTCGCTACTGTATATATAAGTATACTGTGATTCGGCGTTGTGGACACGTTCGTCGTTGTGGACCTTAAATAATCGATTCGACGTTGTGGGCATTCGACAAAGTGTCCAGGCACCGTATTGTTTGGTTAAAAGAAGTTCCCTAATTTCGGTTATTTTTGGCAATAAAGAACAAACGTTAACATGTGCAACCTTCAAGCATTTTCGTGGCATATGAAACCTAAACACTACGTACAAACAAAATATTATAATTCAATGAACAAGTATGTACATTGAACAGGTGGGTTCACTGCACATCATCATTAATGTTATCTAGTTCCTGTTGTGTCACAATTTTGCGAATCATATTGCCAGATTTAATAAATATTACGCCTTCGTTAGTCCAAACGTTCTTAAACCCGTACTTATCACAGGCAGCTTTTAATACCAACACCCTTTTTTTTGTCAAGTCTTCGCGAATAACTATTTTAGTACCCTTCCACTTTCTTTTATTATCATATACTCTTATAAGCTTTTTCACACTTCGGTGTACAAGCCTCACAATAAGTGGGCGATGCCGACCTTCCTTTCCTCTTAATCTATGGCTGACATCGATTGAATTTTCATGTAACACAACGCCTAGCTTACCACACACGCTTGTTACTACATCATCTGTTTTTTCTCCTCGCTGTTCCGGTATTCCATAAATCCTAAGACTATTCCTGCGGGTGTATTGCTCCAGAACATCCAGTGCGTCAGCTGTATCAGACCGCGATTCCCGAAGCTGGGTTTCCAGTTGACTAACGTTCCTTTCAAGCTCCTTGATGACCTCGGGAAATTGCTTTTGGATAGCTTGGTCTATAGCAGTGTTCAATTTTGCACTAAATACTTCCGACGTCAGCACAATTTTTTGTGCATACATATCTTTTTCTTGACCCCCAGCTGCTTGGGCGGCGGCACGATTTCTGGTATCTGGCATTTTCACAACTAATAATTTATTACACAAAATAACTTAATTAGCAGCAGCGAACCAAAACACGTCTACTCTTCGCAACGGCACATAGCACAAAAATAACATGGACGTTCCCGAATTTAGAAATTTCTTAGAAAAATATACAAAACAAAACGTCGTTTCCCGGAGAAACATTCCAGAACGTGCATTCCAAAATTATACGAAAAAAATCTTCAAAAAATAAATAACGTTGTTTCGAATAATTGTATTTGGTTTAGTGTTGACGAAACCACCGATGCTAAAGGAAGATATATGTATAGCGAATTTTATTGTAGGTGATTTAAACAGCAGTCCTTCTTCCAGTTACTTAATTGCTGTTAAACAACTAGAAAAAACCAACAATTTGACAATTTCACGTTTTGTCAATGAAACCCTTTCGTTACTTTATTTGCCAAATCAAATACCACCAGAAAGGATTTTATACATGGTGACTGATGGTGCCGCATACATGGTAAAAGCAGGTAAAAATTTTCTTTTTCCCAAATTTAATTCATGTAACTTGTTTGGCCCATGCGATGAATAGGGTGGCCGAAGTGGTTAGAACTGAGTTTCCTTTAGTCAATAAATTAATTAATAACAGAAAAAAGGTATTTTTAAAATCACCACTTCGCGTCGAAGTTTACAAAGACTTGCTCAAAGATGTGCCCTTACCTCCACAACCAATTCTCACCAGGTGGGGAACGTGGATAGAAGCCGCTCTATTTTATTGTGAAAATTACAGTGAATTTAAAAATGTTGTTAACACCTTTGATTCAACTTCTGCTCAATCTATAGCAGATTGTCAAGATATTTTAAAGTGTCCGGAATTGCAACCTCAGTTGTCCTACATAAAGGCTCATTTTACGGAAATTCCTAGCATCATTAATAAATTAGAAACACAAAACCTGCTTCTCACTGAATCTTTAGAATTAATCGAAAAATTTCATTCAATTTTGAATAAAAATAAAATATGCAAAAAAGTTAGCAGCAAAATGGACGATTTAATTCAGAAAAACAGCGGACTTTCAACTCTGAATTCCATAAAAAATATTTTAAATGGAGATTTCTTAAGCAATGGCCACAATGACGAATGTTTTGCAGTTAAAAATTCACATTTATTTAAATATTGTCCAGTAACTTCTTGTGATGTAGAAAGAAGTTGTTTTTCCAGCTACAAAAATATATTGGAAGATAAGCGGCAAAATTTTCTCGTTGACACCATTGAAAAGCACATGATTATTTATTGTAATAAATAGGTTGTGTTATTTATTGATTTTACTTCTACCTGTATTTTTGTATATGCAAATAAAAAATGCAGTTTTAACTGAAAATAATAATGCGTTTCTATATTATGTAAAAGCCCTTTTGATTTTTTGAATGTTGAGTGTTTGTAACTAAAAATAATGAAAATCATTAATTGTATTTATCTTTTTCTTTCAACGAAAAATTACATTTGATGCAAAACGTGCTTTAACTCATATAATAATTACTAGTATTAAACTGCAGATTCAAATAAACATCAGATTTTCATATTAGGCACTAAATAAACAAACTAATTTTTTTAGTGCATATCGCAAAAGGTTACTGCATATTCTTGCATATATTGAAGGTTTTATGCGGCATATTTTAGTGCATATATTGACGGTTTTATGCGACATATGTTGGTGCATATATATATATGCACTATCTTTACAGCATATTTGCCCAACTCTACTCATATTATATTCTCATAATTTGAAATTCGCATCTGTTTGTTTTGATGCCAATACTAGAGCGCGCTGTTGTCCGCATCCTCTAGTCCTTTCTCTTTTGTTTGTCGTTGGCACGTGTACGTGAACTCGCAAAGGTTTAATCAAGATGTATGGATAGCTAATATAATAATATTGGTGTTTTCAGTTTTTAATATTTACATTGTTTTGGCAGGGACCCACAAATGTATTGCCGCGAGAGGGCAGCAGTGAAGGCTTGTCTCTTTGACAGTGTCCGTTAATTTTAACCTTACCCTCCTGAAATGTTCTGACAGTTGAGACAATTCGATTCGTTCAAAAAGTAAAATAATAACGAATAAAAGCATACTTCGGTGGTTTATTAATTAACACACCAATGCAATTCACAAAACTCAATTTAGTAGAAGCTTCAGCTTAGTAAAAAGACAGACTACCAGCAGAAAATTAAAGAGGAGTCCGTGCTGTTTTAATTTTAATCAAATATGTATGTAGAACAACAATTAACTAGTAAAATAGTATATTAAAGTATAAGTGGATAAGAAGGTCTTTAAAACACGCGCGATTTTTCGAGCACGACGGCGCAGCCGGAGTGCTCGAAATAGAGCAAGTGTTTTAAAGACCAGTTATCCACGAATACTTTACGCTATTTTTTTTTATTGGTGCACTTTTAAATCATAAATACTGGTATTATTACTACAAAAAATGGAAATAAGAACTAATAATGTAAAAAGGTTGAATTCGTGATGTGACATCAGTATACCTTTCGTTGTCATGGAAATGAGAAAAACAGAAATTAATTTGCAATTTGTCATCAAAGATTAATTGTTGTCACCGCACTGCTTAAAAATGAATTCCAATATCGATTTTTTAAATAGTAAAGCAGAATCGCGGTTAATACCGCAAAAATCTAAATGATGCGTATAAAAAAGAATATGACAAGTTCATCAAATGGATGGAAGATCAAAAGGTAACAGATATAAATAAACGAGTTGTTGCTTACCTTCAGAAATTTGTTAGTAATATTTTATTTGACGTTGCAAGGTACTCCTGTCAGATCAATAATCAAAAAATTGTCATTTAGACTTCACGTTTCTCGAGTTGTTGATGTTGCCATGGTAACTTTAAAAAACGCGCGTTTTTGAAAGTTCGATTTAAACACGCTGAGGCGTGCTTTAAATAGGTAAAATGGGGCACCAATAAAAAAAACACAGTTAAGAAGTTGAGAAATACTTAAATTAATTATTTTCAGGCAGTTAAAAGAATTGTACTTCCGATCACTGTTGATAATATTAATCACAGCATATAAAAATTTCCTTTTGCTGTAATTTAAACAATCAACTTCCTTTGTATTTTAGTATGCAGCTACATGTTACAATGGAAAAAGATGGTTTAATTTAAAATTACACTAATGCTAAATTAACTACAATTTAGCATACTCTACAATTTCTAAATAGTTATATCTATTTAATTATGTTTCTCATAATAATTGCAATATTTTTTAGGATTCATAACAACACGAATAAAGGAAAAGTTAAAAGAGCCCCTTTACTTCATTTAAATGAAGTCTGCACAATTTTCGTTTGCCAAACCAATGGTATACAGTGTGATTCATAACATGTGGAACGAATTTTCAGGATAGATTCAGAATCTAAATATAATCGAAAGAATTCTCATAAACATGGGCCTGAAAACCCTTCATTATAGGGTTACAGCTTCTTGAAGATGAACCAGGCTAATCACTTTTTGTAGATAACTTTTGCAGTAATTGCACTCAAATTTTAAAATTTCATATGTGAGCATTATTCACGTAATTAGTTATTCATGTATTTGTAATAATTTTGGTTTGAATAAGAACACCAGAGGTGTCTCGTACGGGGGGGGGGGACGTAATTATGTTCTACATATTTTAGATTTTAGCATTTTTTTGAAAAATCTTATTCTCCATACAAAATTGCCCAAAAACATGTTCTCATGTTGAAAATTTCTAAATCTAACAATTTTCGAGATAATATCGTGCTTTTCAAAAATTAAATTGCCATGAAGGTCTAATAAGTGTTTTCTTAATACGATAGAATAGAATAGTTTACACAAAACTTTGAGAGTAAATTCTATAAACATGTGTCCATAAAAGCTGCTTATGAAATTAAATCTATGGAAGAGGTAATACTGTTCCCACTTCTGTAGACTGTAACTTGCCCGGTAACGAAGAGTTTTTGGGCGAATATTTATAGGAACTTTTTATTATTTTCAGATTCTTAATCTGTACTGAAAGTACATCCCAACATATTATCAATCATCCTATGTGCATCGCTACATATAACCACAAAAATATGCGTTGATTCCTCAACTGCAACTGGTATGTCACCATCCCAGTGGTAGAATTACCAGGTCGAGAACCCCGTGTTATGATTACCTTGTCGACGTGCCATCATAGTAGGACAACGACAAATATAATAGTGACTACTTGTTCAGTGAAAGCTGCATTTGTACGTGTTTATTCAAAGCGTACAGACATGCAGTCATGTATGGTTTATGGTTTAATTATAATTTTTTGCAGACTTGCAAAACGCATTAATTATTTTATAATGTAAAAGATTTTTTTAATGAATTTATGTTTATATCAAGTATATGTTATTGGAATGCTTGTCTAATGCTTAAGTTAACATGCTAAAAAAGTACTAAATTAGTTAACGTAGATTTTAATGTTTTCATGTTTTTTTACGTATTTTATGTGTTTTAATCCTGGTTTATACAAGCTACCCTTAGATATTTAAATCTTAGGTTTGAGATGAATATTATACAATGTTTATTGTGATCTGTATAATAGGCAGGAGCCCTTCTGAAATTTTGTAAGATAATCGCTATCCGCACACAAGTAAATAATAAACTTTTGAAGTACTTAAAATACTTGTTTTTATTACTAATTATAATGTTAAAGAGATGCACTATGTCTAGAGTGACTGTCTGCATAGATTTTGTCAATGCAGTACAATTTTAATGTATTATTATGTACCTACTGATTTTTGTTTCTGTTCTATTTTTAATGTTTTAAATTACGTTTATCATTTTGTGCTTATGCCGTTTGTATGTTACACAATTATAATATGTGCAGGTAGATGGTATCTTCGTAGGTAAGTGTTAATCGAAACGACATTAAAGCACTGCATTAATTCTACGATAAAATTGCGCAGTTACTTCGTTGTCTTCTAATTCGATTAGGTACATCTTTATACTTTACTACTGCTATTGCCTACTTTCACTAAATAATTGCAATAAAAATTAGTACTCTATAGTGTTTAAGGAAATATGTAGAGTAAGCAATAAAGTATGATTCATATGGGTCAATTATCAATTTTTTCATGCTTCTTTTTTTAATTACAATGCCTTACAGTCATTCCATTCTATAACTACATAAACTGTAGCATTCCACCGTGACCCATGCACATAATAAACATCAAATCGGGCGCATCAAATTGCTTTCAGAACCAATTTTGTTTTCGATTTTTTTTCTTCGTATTTTTGCTTTGCAATAAGCCTTTTGGAGTCTTATCGATTTCAAAACTGAGTGCATTGAAATCTGATTTTTTTCGAATTCCCCAAAAAAATCAAAACCAAGTTTTACCGCCTCCTCGCATTAACAATCGTTTTCCCGAAGTTGAATAACTACAGTGATAATCAGTGTGAAGATATAAATTTTCAGGCTATATTAAATATTAACCTTTTCAATATTGCAATAAATAATGAATTATAGGAAAATATGATCGAGAATAGTTGTCACTATAATGTTCTTATAATTCTTGAGTTATGACTATAATATCACAGTATAAACAAAGTAAGGTTAGAATAGCATTGCGTGCGGATTTCAAATTTGACGCGCAAACGTCTTTTTTTAGTAACTACGATCTGCTGCGCCATCTCTCCGCCAAACATTTCTTGAGTTATGACAGTATAATACCACAGTATGAACAAAGTCAGGTTAGAATAGCGTTGCGTGCGGATTTCAAATTTGACGCGCAAACGTCCTTTTAGTACCTACTGCGCCATCTCTCCGCAAAACATTTCGTGACGCCCATATCAAACTCGAGTGACAACACCATACCTTCCAATCATCTTGGGTTTAATGTTCTGTGCTCGCAACTCGCTCTCTTATTAAAGCCAACTTAACGTCGCCGTTTGCTTTTTCTAAACTTTTGCAAAGGTTTTATGTTCTGCGACGTTTTGGGGAGGAAATCTAGCATCAAATTGATCGAATTTTATGTGAAAACGTTGAACACGTCACTTGAGTCGCCCCTTTTTATAGTAATGTCGAAAAATTCTACAGGTACACCTTTCGAAAATACAAAATGTGAAATGGCGACAAGCACATTCTTCGCACAGAACACCGATGATTTTAAACCAATGAATCCGAATATGATGGTGAGTTATTTGCGTCTTTTTTTTATTTTGCTGTATTTATAATTCATTTTCTTGTGTTGCTATTGCAGGTATATAAATATTTTTAGGTGGATTTATAAAATGATGCCAGAACCGATCCTATGCTCAACGCGATTTTAAAATGTAAGGGACAAGGTATAGGTACATACATATGTACAATTTTACTATTTTTCTATTCAAAGGAACCAACCTGATGTGGGCTGCTAAATAAAATGGTTGTAAATTTTATTACCTACTTGTTAATCCGAGGAATACACCGGGGAAAAGAAAAAGTAAGATACTGTTGTTAAGTGCCCCAATATTTACGTTTTTGTAGTGTAAATTACTGGTAAATTATAATTACAAAATTTACCGGTAAATACGGGCAATGAAGAAAAACAAAACTTGTATATTCACATTCTACATGAGTTTCTTATTTATTTATACTAAACACATAGAGAGCGAGCAGCAAAAACTTTATTAAAAAGGCGGTGAAAAAAAATACATGTCTTCAATTGATAGGTAATTTGCGTTTTCTGTCGTTAATTTCATAATTATGTCTTAGAGATTCTCGATTAGCTTTTTTTGCTAGCACCGTCTTTTAAAAATGAGTATAAACAAAACAGAATCAATCTTGAGTACTAAAACTGCTGCACAGTGGTTTGTTCTTTATTGTGTATTTTAGGTAATTTGAGGACGAAATGTTGAAAATGGAGGGGGGGTTAAATAACCGGGTAAATTAACCGGTTAATTTACGAAATAAATAACCAACTCGCAACACTACATTTTTGCCACAGTAATGTTGCTATCACTGCTGTAAACTAACATCCCGCACTCAAAAAAAATAATGAAAATGCATTTTGTACTAGTTTTGTAAAGTCCAATATTTTGCCCTACAGTGTATTTGCAATAACCATGTCGTTTGAATTTAATAATTTCTTTTAATGTTTGTGAATTTGCCAAAATAGGAAACCGTTTGAACTTTTAATAAAACAAATACAAAATAAACTGATTTTGTGGTTTTGTACCATGTGTTTTATACAGGTTGTTTGTACCAGGGTTTTTTAATTAACTGGAGGATATATTATTGAGTCAAAAACATAGCTGGGTAGTATTCGAATACAAAGTAGTTTGAATACCATTCAAGCTACTTTTTCTCAAAACATAGTTCTAAGGGAATATTTTTATTTTGCCAGTATTCCTATTTGAATACTTTTTTTTTTCTTTGTCTGTATTCATTACAATTTTGAAGATTTGTTTTATTAGTGGTATTTATAAATATCATACTAGAATCCACATGAATCTCGGGTAATTTTTGTTTATTAAAAAGAAATTTTTTGGAAAAATAAAATAGGGATGAATTATTCTTTTTATATTTTATATACAAAACAAACATTTGTATTCCAATGAAATGTTGGCGACTTGTTCAAACACTATTTTTTTAATCAAAAAACCATAGACAATAAATTTAAAAAAAAGTCCTAAACTGGAAGTGACAGTTACACCTGTTTTGATGGTAGGATATTTTCAGAAACTGCATTATCTGAAATTGTAAGCAAAATCTGGTCTTACAAAATTTAACACTGTTTTGTGTATTCTCAAAAGGAACCATCAGCTTCTAAAACAATTTTTGGTAGCAATTTTTTCCAAAACAATTTTATAAATCTGAATGAAAGTCTTAAAGAAGACCTTAAGGAAAATCCAACGCATTTCTCCTAAACTTTTTAGCTTTAATATTGTGGGTGCTACAATTATTTAAAAATTTTGGCTAACTGCGCATTATCAAATTTGATATTGCAATTGCTCTATGAACACAGAATCTTACTAAGTTCGAAATTTTTTTAAAAGCATGACAACTGCGAGGTGAATCTTATTTCAAAATATTGGAAATTTAAAAGAGTATTGCTCAGACTGTTTACATAATTTTTTTTAATTTGTACGCTCATAGAGCTAGGGTCGAGCTAAAATTGCATTTGTGTTTCAGCTCGCTAATTTCTTCGTGACGCCTTCTAGGACCAAAACAAAATACGGTCTTGTAAATATTTGTCTTAACACTGCTTCAATTATTGATCTACAACTTTTTCGTCAATGTTTTTTCTGTATATTCATTATGAACAAAGATATTTTACGTTATTCTAATTAGGCAACTTTTATCTAATTTAACTGTCAAATAGGTTTCTTGCAACACTTTTCAAATTCAATTAATTTTTATTGTGTTATTATGCATACTTCTGGATTACTCTTTTAGCTAAAAGTAGGGTGTGTAACTATACTTTAATATAGCTTGACCGAATATTGGAAAAAAAAAGTTTTATAGGAAAAAAAAATGTCGGTGTGGCAAGTTACATGACCTTTGAGGATACATGCAACACCAATACAAATATCATCATAATACCATGTTAGCCTGTGGATATTGCAACTTGCAACACAGAAAATGTTTTAAATATAATATTTAAATTTTTTGGCAATATGTATATAGGTACAGCAAGTGCCATTTAACCTTGCAAAAAAAATGACGATAAGTTTAAAAGGCGAGAAGCCGTTACACTCTCAAGCAAAAGCAAGGTTTTTTATTACATTTCTAGTTTCTTTGCTGTATTTTTTATACGTAACCTAAATTATCGTTAATCCCTTCTCAAAGCAAACTGTTTCTAACCTTATGGCGCACGGCCTTTTAATTTGTCAAAAAATCCACAATTATTCGTAAACCATAAATAAATTGACTTTCACTTTTTAGTAGAGTGTACCACACTGTCCAACGGCCAATTAGAGCTAGTTTAAGTTACGACTACCGACGAAACAAAGCGGAAGTAGCCGAATCAAAGCCCACTAAAATTTGCAAGGTTAGGTGGCACTTGCTGTATTTATAATTCTATAAATGTCAAAGATAGTGGATAGTAATGCACGGAATATGTAAACGTGTAAGTTGATCTCTTAAATAGGTTTATTTTTTACTTATACATTTTTGGAGTAGGAACCTACTAAAACAATTTAGCTTCCTGCACACAACTTTTATTTTATAGTAGAACACATAAAAATACATTTCAAACAATATTTGGCACCTTTATATTTACATTGAATGTGTGCATTCCTCTAATTATTAGAGGTTTTGGTAAAACTAATTTTACCTGACGAGGATCTATACCTAATAGACAAATCGTTAATCTCTGGAAAGTTAAAAGTATTATCGGGCACTTTAGGACCACGCATTTTTCTCATAAATTTGCAATAAAATCGAGAATTGTTATCTGAAGGTAAAACTTCTATCACTTCACCGACAAAGTTTTTCTTTGTTTGTTTTGTCCCCTGGCTTATAAACTCCAACACAAGGAAGTCACCAACTGCATAAACTCGTATCATTATTCATGATATCTGAAAAATCTTCATCCCAATCGGAATCGGAGTCATGAAGAGATAGACATTCGGAGTTTTTTTGTTTTTATTTTTTCTTTTCCATCTTTTTAATTTTTCTCGGATTTTTTTTCGTTGCCAACTTCTACTTCATAAACTAAAACAGTTTCAGTTTCCATAACTTCATTTTCTGTTATTTCGGTGCCAGATCCAAGTGGTTGATTTTGTGGATTGCTATTCTCGATCGTATTTGATACTAAATCAACAATGCTTCGTCCTGCAACCACATCAATTTTTTTCTTTTGTTTTTTCTTCGATGTTTCGCCAGAATATCTGGTCTTTTGAAGATCAATAAATGAATCATTCCAGACTTGTGTATCATTTGAACGACATGTTTTAGCCCAGATTGGAAGTTTTTTTAATATTACTTCTGAAGACAAGGGGCAAATGCCACAAGCTTGAAACCCTTTCACTAAGTTTTCAGAATTTACATTTCTCAACGTTTCCTTTAATAAACTTGGAAATTTGTTTTTCGTAATACACTCCCGATTATTTAGTTTCCAATTTAATAGAACATTTCTCCAGGCTATTTTCATGCGTCGAAAAAATGCGACATCCAGTGGCAGGCACATGTGTGTGGAGTTCGGAGGAAGTAATACAAATCGTATATTATTCGACCGACATTCATTAATTACATGGTTTGATAAATGGCTCGATAGATTATCACCTATCATTATTTTAGGTCCTTGAAGCTTCTTCAAATAGGGTAGAGCCAAAGAAATAAACCAGTCTTCAAAAACAATGCTATCAAACCATTCGCTCTTGGTACGGTTATAGCGAGTCCCCTTTGGCCCGTTAGATGTCCATGAATCGTACAAATGCATAGATTTATAAACTATGTATGGTGGTAATATATCACCCGATGTTGAAAGTTTTTCACCAGTCCATACACCTTTCCGGGTGGTTAGTCCCCCTTTTGACAATTACTTTTTGTCCGCCAGGGTCATCACTGAAATTAGTCTCATCATAGTTAAGAATATTTGCTGGTGGTACATCAATGAGACTTATTTCTAGTTCTTCAAAATATTTTTTAATCGTTTCTTCCGACACCTCTGCTCTTGCACGCTTGATATTCTCGCATAATCTTGTTGTCAGCTGCAAAAGTGGACAATATGATTAAAACTCAGATAATCAAGAATTACATTTAACCTGGGTATTATTTCTTTTCAAAAAAGATCGACACCATTCGCTTCCAGGCAAGTTGTTTAGAAAGCGAGGTTCCTTGACACCTTTCTTGTCGAGATATTGTTTTACTAAAATTCTTATATCATATGGGGTCATAGGGAAGCCCCATTCTCCTGCTAATATTATTTTACTTATGAAATTTTGTTCTTTGGCATCGGATAACGCTGTTGGTCTTCCAGGTTTTGACGGAAACAATCCTCGAACCTTCCTGGATAGGGTCGAGTAATGAATACCATATTTATCTGAAGCGGCCCTTAATGACATGCCATGATCTTGTATGTCATTCAAGGCATTTGATAATGTTTCACTTGAATAGTTTCTGTATGATCTACTTCCTAACTGCTTTTTGAAGTGTCGAGGCATTGTTGCATGTTACCCCAAATATGCTTTGTCACCTGTAAACATTCATAAAAAAAAATTGTATAGTTATGGTTAAATATAATTTACGTTGTTTAAAAAAGGTTAGGTTATAACTGCCATCAATTTCAAACAAATTGAACGATGAATGTGTTCTGTACACACACAGTTTTGCAGCATATGTTTTTCATAGTAAAATTTACTATTTTTAATACCAAATTAATAATAAACAAATTATAATAAACTTACCTGCTTTTCGTGTTATATATGTATATATAATCAAAACCTTATCTACCATATGTGTAAAGGTTAATTTTTCGTGTTATTTGCAGTGTATTGTATATGGAAAGTGGCACTGACATTTGACATTTCAGATTGGTTCACAAAGAATTTTTTTGTAAGGTTCGTTCACAGAGTTACAATTTGTTGCAAGTTACACGACTGTTGCAAGTAACCCCATTTGACGGTATCTCACAGTTTGCAAGATCCCTATGGTGTCCTGGTTACAATAGGCAACCTGTATACATGACACAGTGATATTATTACTGCAATATTATTTTCTAATGTCGTTATTATAGCAGGTAGAAAAAAACGGTTAGGAGAAAAATTGTTTGTTGGGTTATTGTGCTTTACTTAAATCAAGGATGTTATGCTAAATTACTGGATAGGCCACTAGCTATTTACGCCCACACGATTGCTTGAAGGCGGTTTTGAAGGTATGCAGCCCGTCGATGTGCCGTATTTCGTATTCACTTTTACTGTTTCTTACTCTCTCATACCTATTTGTATAGTGGCTGTTTAGTGTGTTCCTGTGAATAATTAATTAATTTAATAACATGGTGAAATATTGCGTTGCTTATGGGTGTAAAACTTTGGAACAAAAAGGGAGTGGTATACAGTTTCATTCGTAAGTATTTTTTCTTTTTGCTACATGATATAAAACCACGTTGAAAGTAGCTGGGTTAAGTGAGGTTATAAATGAGTTGTATTTATATTGCAGTTTTCCCTTTAAAAGAGTTTTAATACTAAAAAAGTGGATTAATGCTATTAGAAGAGAGAACTGGACTCCAACTTCAAGTAGTCACATTTGTAGTTTACATTTCAAAGACGGTGATTATTTGATACGACCAGGAGCAGAAATTCGTCACTTGAAACCAGAAGCTGTGCCTTCGATATTTAATTTTCCAAAACATTTGCTGAGCATTCAAAAAAATCGCCGTGTTCTTGTGCGTCAAATGTTTGTAACTATAAGGTTAGAAAGTTAGAAAAGTTTTAATTTATTAAATTGTAACAGGAACATGAAGCTATGGAAATTAGTCAAATACCATCTACAAGTAATACCATGAAAGACAAAGAAACCCAAACTGAACAAAGCTCTGGTCCATCTTATTCGCCCCAAACACAAAAAATTGTGCAAAAAGCTGAAAACTTTGCAACAAAAAAATTATAAGAAAAAAAATATGCGTGATCTCATTGCTGAATTAAAACGAAAAAAGTTGGGATCTACTGAATTGGTATCTGTTTTAGAAAATAATTTTAGTGGTTTTCCATTAGAGTTTATGTTTAATGAGGCAAAAAACACAGCAAAGAACAAACATTGCAAAAGGTACATGACAGAAATGAAACAGTTTTCTTTAACTTTGTACTTTTATTCACTGAAGGCATTTAGGTTTTTAAGGTAGAAGTTTCATTTACCCAATGCACGGACAATTCGAAAGTGGATGTCAAGTTACAATTGCGATGCAGGATTTTTGCAAGAAGTTTTTGATTTTTTGAAAGTGGAGGTAGAAAGCAAACCTTATCTTAGAGACTGTGGTCTAATCATAGATACTATGTCTATTCGAAAGCAAATTATGTGGGATAAAAAAAACGACAAGCATGTAGGGTATGTTGACTATGCAGAAATTGTTGACGTGGATCCTAAAACGATATCAACAGAGGCTCTTGTATTCCAAATTGTATCGTATAGGGAAAAATTTAAATGTCCTATTGCAAGTCCAATGACAGCTTTTAAAAGTAGCTATAAATAAGTTATATGAAGTAGGAATAACTGTACGATCTCTAACTGCAGATGGAACGCAAGCAAATCTGCAGACTTTTAGATCGTTAGAGTGTATTTTGGATATCGATAATGTAAAACCGCATTTAAGCATCCATTACAGGACACAAATATTTATGTAATACTAGATGCTTGTCATATGCTAAAGTTGGCCGGAAATGCAATGGGTGAACAAAATATTACCTCGTCTGATGGATTTATAACATGGAAATACATATACGAATTACATCGTATTCAAGAAGAATGCGATTTTAAATTGGCTAATTCTTTAACATCTACACATGTTGCTTTTCGAAACAAAAAAATGAATGTGCGATTAGCAGCACAGGTTTTAAGTTCAGGCGTTGCGGATGCAATAGATTATTTAAGATCAACAGGAGAAAATAATTTTAGAAATAGTGAGGCTACTGTCAAATTTCTAAGAACCATTGACATGGTTTTTGATATGTTAAATTCAAAAAACCCTTTTGAAAAAGGTTATACAGCTCCTATCCGTTTTGCATAATATTACCTACTGTAGAGAAATTTTTAAACAAACTGAAGAATATTTGAGGAAGTTAAAAATTAATGGCATTGCTGTATTATATCATTGTCGCAAAACGTTTGCTCTTGGGTTTATTGTGACCATGCAGAGCATAATAAGTCTAGCTTCAGACCTGCTTACAAAGTCAGATCCACTAAAATATTTTTTAGCTTACAAGTGTTCGCAAGACATTGAAATTTTTTTTTCATTGGTACGTTCTGCGGGTGGACGAAATAATAATCCGAATGTGCTACAGTTCAAGTGGGCTTTAAGAAAACTTTTGTTTAAAAATAGTGCAAAACCTGTTGTAACTGCTAACTGTGTAGACCAAACATACCATGCAAATGCAATTTTTGAGTTTCGAAGTGAGAAAAACTCTGTATTCCAACCACAAACAAACATAACAATACAGGATGATGATAGCGTTAACTTTAACATGTGTAGCTTGTTACACAGTATTAATTTAACAAATTTGCAAAACAATATATTGTATTATATAAATGGGGTGATTGTAAGAAAAATATTAAGAACAAATTCTTGCATTGATTGCAATAAAATGTTGTTATCGAAGCAAGTTTTTCAACATGACCACACCTACTCTACAGGAGCAGATTCCTACCAGAGATTTACTCAATTTGTAAATAGGAAAAAATTATTATTTGTTTCTGAAGTAGTGCACAAAATAGTCCAGCACACAGAAAAATTGTATCAGAAGCAGATACAAACAAATATCTGAATGAATAACTTTAAACTTCGCATAGTTTTTGCAGTCGTAAAAGAATTTTCTACAAAAATTCACCTGTTTGAACCAGCTCATCCAATATCTGGTGAATTATTAATTGAAGACTTGCACGAAGTACAATTAATTAAAAAAATCTCGTCTTTGTATGCAGAAATGCGAATAAAAACAAGAACAAAAAAACTAACTGAAAGAATTCAAGGTGGTAATGCTAGTATTCGGCAAAAATTAAATCATGTTGTTTTGTTTAATAATGTATGATTATTTAATTAAGTCTTGTATTTTGTATTAAAAAAATATGTATATATGATTAAAATAAATGCTTTTCTGTAGAAGGTAGTTCTCTTTTCAATGGTGGTTATATTTGTGAATGTAGGTTCTATTTTAATAAATATTTTAGAACAAATTCATAGGTTTTTATTAGCTGAAACCGTATTCCAATATGTTGGTAAATAATAAGCTCCAATTAATTCATATTTTTGCGTAGAAATATTGTTATATAGTAAATACTTGTGTTAGATAGAAAGAGATGCAAGTACGACACAACGGCGGGTTGCATAACCGACACAGTGACTTCACTCTGAAGCTGCTAGAGGCCTATGCAGTAATTTAGTATAACATCCTTGACTTAAATTGTTACCGATTACACTGGGTGTTTAGTTATGTCTGTACAGCACATTACTGATTATTTTAATTGGAACCCTGTATATTATTGCATTTTTAGATTCTACATTTAATTTTAAATATAAAAGTATTAAGGTACATTGATTTTAAAATTAGTGATTTTGAAGTTGTTTGACTTTTTTCAAATGTGCAAATTTGCCCACATATGTGGACTAATATTATATTTTCAATACCAAAAACGTTAACCGATTGCTATTTTTCTTGAACTGTTAGTTAACAGTTCAAGAAAAATAGCAATGTGTTAACACATTATAAAGTATGTTACAAACAGCAGATAATTACATAGGGTGTTCGTAATTTAATGTTCATGTTGCAAAACTTCAAACGTTTATAACTTGATATTTAATGAAACGACCAGTGTTTTTATCACCATCAAATGTAGAATCAAATTCTTTTTTAATTTCTTTTGGGTGTTTGCTTTTGTATGCCAAATCATAAAATTTCTATGGTTTTTCATGTTTATTTGATTTTTTATAAATGGGAAATTAAAATAGGTGTGCTATGAAAACTTTATAATGTGCTAATAGTCTCTGTAAAATAGCGATGTGTGAACGTTTTTGGCATCTAAAATATAAATTTTGACATATTAGTCCACAAATGTCAAAAATTAAAGCTGTACAGACATAACCAAATACCTAGTATAATTGGTAACAATTTAGGTTATGCACAGTAACCCAACAAACAATTTTTCTCTTTAATTTTTTTTAACCGCTTTAGTAAAGATGTTATAAAGCAATATCGCACTAATAACTTACCCTGCATAGTGACAAAACAAATGAATTTGTATCTCATTCTTTTGCCCAAAATCTAGCATAAATATTTTTTTGTTTTTTTTTTATTTGCTTCCATTAGAACATGCTTGAATGTGTGAAATCTAAATTAAAATTTGGTTAGTCATGCAAATAGCTACACCTGGTTAAAATAATGTATTGAGTTACGGGTGGGTATTATATGAATATTAACTGTTATTTTTAATGAAGGTAAGAAATTGATATCATTCTATTTGAAAAATTGACTTTATTCAAAAAACTGTTTAATTATGATTATTCCACAATTAAAATGCTACGCTATGTATTTTAATTTTTCATAAAATAAAGGAAATTATTTTGATATAAATATAAAATGTGTCTGGTATTTTATGCTAATTATGTATTAACATACATTGTACTCCTATATTTTAACTTGCAAAGAAAATAATGTAATTACGGAATATCGGTGCAATGAATTAAAATTATTTATTATAGTTATTTTAGTGTTGTTTAATAACACTATATAATGCAGTTTTGTTTACAGATAATTTTTCATGGAGCAGATGTAGCAGGGATGTAAAGACATTTCAGTAACAAAAGACGGTGCATCTTGCGAAGAATGTTGCTTGGAAAAGTGGTACAGGTTTCTAAATGCTGCCATAATCCAGAATAAATGGTGGCCTTTGAGTAGGTATTTTGTTTTTTTACGTTCTTATACTTTCAGTATAGCAGTAACAGTATTGATTTCCTGCAAATTTGCAGTTTTGACGAAAATACATGCTTTGGAAGTCTTAAGGAACCCAAAAAAGTTGTTTTTATAAAATCTAGCCTAGGTCTGTCTGTGGTTGTGTGGGTCGGTGTTATTCCCATAAATCCCAAAGGAGTGGTCCAATTTTGTTGAGTCATGGTTCCACTTTACTGAAAAACTTGTAAGAGTCAGGCAGTTTAAAAATTGTTCCAAAAATCGGGGAAAACTCAAGAAATTTTTTAAAAGTAGGGGAAAATTATTAAACGGTCAGCATAAAAATATCTTGCTGTATTTAGCTCATAAAACTAGGAATTAACACATTTTTTTAAAATTTGTTTAGAATAAACGTTTATTTTTATGGCGGTTTTTTATATAGGTCAGGGAATTTTGATATATTTGGTCAGAGTAAACCTGGAAAAGTCAGGGAATTTTTTTCAGGTTTTAGTGGGAGCTTTTGGAATGTGGGGGCATATAAAAAAAGATCAGAAATTGGTTTAAGCGGAAGTTAGACATGTTTTTTTGGTAGCATTGTTTTCAGAAATTGAATTTTCTAAATCTGAAAATGGAGTCTGATAGAAGAGCTCGGGACAAATGCAACGCTTTTTTTCCTAACTTTCCAAAACTACTTGCTTTAATGTAACTGTAGTGCTTTAATACTCAAAAACGAGTTGACAGCTTTTAAGAGATGATGTTACTGTGCACATTTTTTTTTGAAAAATAAACAAAAATATTTTCAAAGTTTTGAAAATTAAAAAAAAATATTGCTGGCCACCGATATTTTATTATGGTAGGCTTATAGAGCTATGGATGAGCTACAATTTGGTTCATGTCCCAGTCCACAAATTTCTCTGTGACACCTATGACATTCAAACCATTCATATTTTTTAATAAAGAGGCGACAATTGAAAATTATTGTTTAGACTAAATTGTTCATGAGTAATAGATTACATGTAAAATATACCCTATTATATATGTATATTCGGCATGTAGAATATTAAGCTACTTTTCTGCATATTCTATGTGCAGAATAATACTGATGCAAAATTTGACAGATTAAACCTAACGTAAATCGACACATATAAAACTAAGCAAGTCCCCCCTCCCCCACATTCTAAGAGTAACAGCACTTTATTCCGTTTTAACATTTAAAATTCAAAATTAATATCTGATACGTGTCTCTGATACTGGTGACCGTTGTCTACAGGGTTGACTCTCTGACTGTCTTTATCTGACATCCCCGCAGTGGTGCCATACATACGTGTGTAACAGACCACCCACACACTATCTTTTATGGCTAAACCATTGAACCTACATGGATGGGTTAAAAAATTTGTTGCATAAATTTCACACGAGGTATTCAGTAAAAATATTTATAAAATTTTTTGGGGCTCTAGAAAGAGTAGTTTGGCGGCGGAGGGGGCTAGGGGGTTTCTCGAGATTTTCAAATATGAAGGTGGGTCAAGTCGTACCACATTTAACAGGTCTTTTTAAACCCAACAGCTTAAAAAAAAAGAAGATATTGATAGATTAAACCATTTCAAAATGGCAGCCAATTATATCAAAAAAGCGGCCATGACGTAAAACTTTTCCCAACTGCACATGAACTACTGTACCAAGAAAATTGGTACTGATTGTTAAAGTCCATTAAATTAGCTTTCCATTTCCCCTGTCCTTACGGTGAATGATATCAAACAACCTTAAATACATAAATTGTTCAGTTTAATGAGACCTTGAAAATGAGGTATCACTTGACCCCTCGTCGTATTTAAGATTTTGGCTGTTTTGAGAAGGAGAGGGGGTACCAAAATATTTTTTGTTCTCATGTGGGACATTATTGGAAAGTTAATTCATTGGACTTTAAGGATCACTTCCAATTTTCTTGGTACGATAGTTCATGTGCGGTTGGGAAAAGGTTTATGTAATGGCCTTTTTTATATAATTGGCCGCCATTTTGAAACGGTTTGAGCTATTGATATTTTCGTTTTTGTTACGTTGTTGGATTTAAAAAGACTGTTCAAATGAGGTATGAGTTGACCCGCCTTTGTATTTAAAAATCTCGAGAAACCCCCCTAGCCCCCCCTAAACTACCTTTTCAGGAGCCCCAAAAAGTGCGTGGGTGGTCGGTTACTCCCTGTATATGACACGCCTCCCTTTGTTTTGTTTTAATTTTAACAAAATTAACATCAACTCATACAGAAAAGAAATATTAAAACTAACTACATTCACATATAGTCTACAGATTGTTAAGCCAAGTTGATAATGTAGTAGGTATCCGGGAGGCCTTCTAACTATTGATGAATACATTTTTTACTTTTCCACACTTCTACTAAAGTAAGGAAAGTTATGATTTCATGCAAATTTTCGAATTTTAGATTTTAACGGAAATACGCTTTTTGGGATCCAAGGAACCCAAGAAAGTAGTTTTTAAAACATGTCTGTCCGTGGATGGGTGCATTCGTTCGTTACCTTATATCTCTGGAACCCCTTGACTGATATTTTATAATATTTGGTGTGTGGAAGTTTTTTAGTTGGAGGTAGTTCTTTGTAAAGTCGTTAATCGGAACCGGAATCGGAACTCTATAAATTAAGTTATTATAAGCATTTTTGATCCATGCATTACCTATCACTTTTATGTAGTCAGCGAGCGCGTCCCTTACGTAACCAACGCCGTGGAGTCTAGAGCGAGCGGCTTGAACTGGCTGGAGATGACTAGTAGATGTAAATTTCAATCACTTTTAGACGCGAGAATATTTAAAACGCACAAAGTATGGGAAAGTATCAGCGACCTGTTTCGTCCATTTTTTAATATTCTTTTTGGAATGAAATGTTATTTGTTTGTTTCGATCTCCAAGTTTAATTCTAAAATACGCAAAATATGCACCTTTTACAAAAGAAGTTATGTTTTGCCTTTTGCTTTTTTTAAACTAAAATAGACTGGATAATCAAGGACAGCAAAACAGAAAACAGTAACAAGTCGATTTTGCTGTTATTATATTGATCTTTCTAGTGTAATGTCGGAAGGAAAAATAGTAAATAGGTTTTTATGTAAATTAATAATTGTTTTTCTTTTTCTTTACAGATACTATGCAAGTGTTAGTGATAGTGGCAGATTCAGGTTAAATGAAGAACAATTTCATGCTAGTTTTTAAGATAAAACGTCTAATGAAACTTCTGCATATTACAAATGAAATGATGTACAAGGAAGATTCATTCTACAAATCGTTGCTAATATTATGGTTTTTTCCTCACATATTTATATTTTTTAATGTAGCTGATTTGACAATAAAGTAATATTTTGTAGTGTTTTATTAAAGCAGGGAAACAGCGTGCTAAGTGATAAGTAACATGTGAGCAAAACGAAAGTGACATCAAGTTTGGCTTTGAAAATTGAAACATATGTCTGTGATTAATTCAGTGTGAACAAACAAAAGCGAAATAACATCGTAATGCTCATGTGCATTATTACTTCTGGAAGTGCTTTTGGTTGCTCACATGTTATAAGCAACAACCTTGAGCATATTTCTGTGCATTTTAGTTACCAAGTTTGATAAAAGTGAGTTACTGAACATATGTAGTGAAGTGAAACATTTGGTGGCATCACCAACATTAAAGCTTGGAAACTTTGTAGAAGTCTATTTAGCTGTTGAGTATGTCACAGAAACCCTTTCCTTTTTGTTAGTGTTTTATTCTTTTTTGGAGTATGTCACAGAAAGCCTTTCCTTTTTGTTGATATTTTATTCCCCCTTTTTTAAGGTTTGCCGTGGCCTTGGATTGTTGGAATGCAAATCCTACCCGCTAGACGTCTCGTGTTTTAACAATACTGCCCTGTTCATTGCATCTTACTGCAGTGGTTCACGCGAACAGCTTACGGTTTACCTTGGACATGAATATGCTTTACGGTTCCAGTAAATGGTATATCTGTACCTTGGAAGAAGAAGGGCCAATCTCCATATTCTGCGAACTGAGATATGCGCAGTTGAAGACAAGGATGTTATACAGTGAACTGGATCGGCCTCTATACGAGAGCTGTAACGTCAAATACGTTGTTTATTGACAACTATTGTTCATACAATGCCTACTTACTATACTACACAAATATGTTATTTTACTGACATCTCTCATCCTTTATAAATTTAGTTTCCTCGGTGGAATTACTTGCCTTCCACATCGAGTGGTTTGGATGTTGTCTTCTTCCTTTGCTTTTGGAGTTACGCTGTTGTTCTTGATCGTTGTGTTGCCATCTGTTGTAGAAACTCTGTGAGCTGGCGATTGTGGTGGCTCCAATTCAGCAGGTGGTGTTCTGCTGCAGCCTGGTAATGGTGGTGAGTCGTCCTCTGCAGGTGGTGTTCCTGGGGGCTCCACTATGGTAGGTGTTGGAATTGGGTTTGTTTTTCTAAGGAACCAGGAATTTCTTCTATAGGTTCTGCCCTCTGGTGTTTTAATCTTGAATGATCTGGTTTCTGGTATTTTTTCAGTGATCTTTGCTGGCAACCATTCCTTCTTGTTATTTCTGTATAGTATTTCTTCTCCTTCAAACCCTCTCTGTCTAGAGCCTCTGTCAGCATTAATTTGTTCTTCTTTTTTGATTTTGTTTAATTGTGCGACTCCTTTAATTACTTTAGGGCTTAACAGCTTCTTGTTCGTTGGCATTAACGTTTGTGTCCTTTGGCTCATGAGTCTTTGTACCGGTGATCCGAGATCGTCACGTGGTGTATTGCGATGATGTAGGAGTGCTAGATAAAGGTCGGACCTTTCTTCGCTGCACTTGTCTATCAAATTCTTCGCTTCTTGTACATAACGTTCCACTAATCTGTTTGATCGAGGGAATCCTGGATTCGAGAGTCGGTGGTCGAACTGCATTCGTTTTCGAACTTCTGAAATTCTTCCGATGTGTACTGTCTTCCATTATCTGTTGCCAATACTGGAATTCCGTGTAAAGCGAACCATTGCTTCAGTATTTTAATGACTGTGTTGCTGTTTATGTTTGGTATCTGCTCGAAGTCGAAAAATCCTGAATAACTGTCTGCGATTACTCTGTAGTTTTTTCCCTTCAGGTGAAAGATGTCTGATGCTACCATTGACCATGGACGTTCAGCTGCTGTTTGCAGTTTTAATGGCTCTTTCATATTATCTCTGTTTTTTCTGAAGCACTTTACAGTTGGTTACGTAATTTTTTGTCTTTGGTCATATCATGCCAGAAAACACTGTCGTGCCATTCTTACGGTTCTTTGTCCAGCTTTATATCCGAGGTGGCTGTATTTTAATACAGTACCGTAAAACGGGGTGAATAGAATCAATTTTTAGGCATTTTTCATCTTGCTGTTACCAAGCAATTACCATCCATTGCACAAAATTTATAAATGGCCTAAAAGTTAGGTATGTCCTTTGGTAACAACATTAGCACCAAAAAATTTTCAAAAAAAATTGGTATTCATTAAAAAATATAATTTTAGTCAGTGATCCTATTCCCCCCTTAGTGGGGGCTTTTCTAAAGGATGATTCTATTATATCAAACGCCGGGTGTATAGGATCAACGAAAATGTTTTTAAAAGTTAAAATGGACAATTTTTGTTGTTAAAATTTGTTTGGGCTTGAAATTATTGACAATTATATTATGATTTATATTTTATTGGTTTTTTATGAACATAGAAAAGTATAAAATGTCATTTATTGATACAAACTTTATTCCTATACTGAGATAGATTTATATTAAAACGAAGTAAACCCCGTCCAAACTTGCTTGGACCTTCTAGCTTCCCAATAACTTGGTTATAACAAAATTCGTATATGTCTTCTACATCTGGAAATGTGTAGATGTGACCGGAAAAATCTCTGCCCTACTGAAAGTCGCCTGACACAACCTTATAGAAATATGTGTGTAAGGTTTGTATGAGGTTTTTGAAACGGGCAACTCCGAGCCGATCCTATAGAATATTCTAATGTGGTTTTATCGGGTTGCGTTTAAGAGGTTCAACAAGCATTTGCCTTGTTGAATATTAATATGGTTTAACCAGGACAGATAGCGAATGCTTTTACAAGGTTTTACCGTAATTTCGAAATTTACATTTTATCAGGTTATTAACCCTTTCACTGCGCGGCAAACATTTTATACGGCGGTACCTACCGTGCGGCAAGTGAAAGCAGTTGCGGATACGTACGGCTCGCGCAGTTACTCGACGAAATAATGACGCGGATATGTACGGTTGCGGCAGGGATTATATCCAGGACCGTATTGAGTTAGAAATGTGATGATCACAATTTTCATCGCAAATATTTTGTAATAATAAATTTTGCTTGGCAACGTTATACATGCCTCCCGCAATAACATGTTTACTTTTTTCGACCAATTACCATATAAAAAAACTAAACAAGCGATTATGGTATATTTTATAATGCAGTATACGTGTAACCAATAGAAATTATAAGTGTAAAATGTATTAAAAACACAAAACCATAATTAAAAATTATTAATGTTATGGTACCTCTCAAAACGGCACTACGCATAAAGGCACGTCACAGGTTTTGCAAGTATACCGCATTTCTTTACGAATGCTCTTCTTCGCACACACTACACACCTTTTAGACGGTGGTTTCTTCTTTTGTTCCCCAAGTGGATACATCGATGGAAAGTGTCTATCGATAAGACGTAGAGGTGAATGGGCGTCATCGGGTTTTTTGCTAGTGGTTGCTCGTGGTTTTATTTTTTGATATTTAGCAATAATTTTCTTTATAAGCGCTAATTGAAAATCTGTAAGTGGGATATTTTCTCCACTTATTCATCTTGTGTAACACATGGGCATTCAACACCGTCATGTCCAACAAATGAAAAAACATTTTTTTGTACCATTTTATAGTTTTTCTTACCGATTCGGTTGAACTCGAAACACCCCGTAGGCTGGAAACCCGTAGCCCGGAATCAAGGTCGTTAGTCCAGTGGCTCTCAATTAGTTTAGAAATGCAGTTGTAAGAGTACAAACCCTAAGTTTTAGACTTATGCAACCAAAACAGCAAACGTGTATTATTGTAGAGGTTTATTATTATCACTTCGTAGACATCAGCTAATTAATTATTGGAGTTTTAATTGGAATTTATCATTAGACAAATTATTGCGTTGATTGTTCTAATAATTTTATAAATTTTGATATTTGTAGGTATGATTGAAAAACTGTTAAATAATAAGTTATTCCCAAATTTAGCAGTTAATATAGTAGGTATTTCAAAATTTTTTGAAATAAATTATTGGTATAGGTAACGCTTTATTATGTTAAGTTTACTTAAATTATTTGCCAATCTAGCGTTCAGTCAGTTGTTTAGCCTGTTTATTAATTGTTATCTGTCTGTATTTACAATTAAAACGCTTTTAAAAACAATTTTACACCTAAGAATTAAAACAAGTAGGTAGTAAAACATAAAAATGCAGCCTGTTTTTGTCTAACTGTAGTGTAGGTATGAAGTAAAGTCAATCTATAATATCATATATTCCAGAGCAAATAATATTATTTATTTTCTTGAAATATACATCAGCTTGTCCTATACGAATAAATACAAATGTGGCTAAAAATGTCAAGTATAAACCATTACAATTTATTATTATAATTTATTATCTACATTCAAACCCTTTGGTGTTTGATTATATACTTAAGTGTTGAATTAGTTGATGTCCATATTTGCTCATAATGGGAGTACTTTTTTGAGCAATAATAAAATTATAGCACTCGGTTTCTTTTTTCAATTTTCATAGTTTAAACAATGATGGCTGACCTTTAGTATTTACATATGAATGTTTAATCTGAAGATGTAGATACAGTTTCTATTAAAGTAGCTACTTACTCATTATCACAATTTTGAAACTAAATACATACCTGTGATAACTTTATTATTATTACTTAAGTGTTATTGATTTTTTTTAAATAAAAAATAAATGAACTTTGAAGTAGTATTTATTGACATATCATTTTTAACATATATGTACATACATTAGTATACACACACCTAACACATACAAAATTACTTAACAATGTTGTGAGTTCATAGTAAATAATTCGACAATGAATAGCAACTCGAGAAATGTGAGAAACTAAATTAAATGTTTAAAATGACAAAATCTGCAAATTAAAAAAAAAATTATTTTACAGAGAAAATGGAATGTACCTATTTATCATATTATAATATACGTACTACAAGGTACAAGCTGGGAACTATTTAATGGATCATAATTGGGATGGTATATACTATAAACAAGGTCGAGAATAGAAATCAACAATTTAAAGTACATAAATTGAACCAAAGATAAATAATTCTAATTCTTTTGGTTTCACGTTTAGCAGTTTTGTTATGCGCGCCTGGAGCTGGAGGATATCTGGCACAGTCTGATGAGGCTCTTGGTGAGATGTATACACAACACTGTAACTGTAATTAAATATTGTTACAATAAAAATACAAAAATTAATTTAAGATTATACATGCGTAAAGTACAAAAAACAAGACATGAATGCATGTAGTGACAAGTGGGCTGAATGATATAACAGTAATTTAAAAAAGTTAAAAGAAATTAAAAATGTTATTTAGGACGATAGGTACATACATAGGAGAGAAATAATCAGTCATTTAAAACCTGTTATACAAATATAAAATAAAATTAAAGACTGATACATACCTACATAACTTATGACTATCAAAAAACACAAGTGGGGCATCGGAGCGTCTAGGGTGTATATAGATAGGCTTATCACTGCAATTAAAATTTGAAAAATTAAACAAACAAGAAAAATGTTAATTGAAAATTGTACATACACAACTTACAACTAATCAAAAAACACAAGTGGGGCATCGGAGCGTCTAGGGTGTATATCACTGCAATTAAAATTTGAAAAGTTAAACAAATAAGAAAAATGTTAATTAAAAACTATACATACAAATATCCGGAAGATTCCAAATGAATCAACCCTGCAAATCACGCAGCTTAGCATTCTGCGTTCCTGCAGCTCTGCAGCGCAAGCACCACAAACTACTTTATGCCCACAAGGGATGTAGGCATGGGTAGCCAACTCAATCCTGCAGATTTGACAATCATCTGCAGGAGCTGGAGGTGCTGCCAGAGGAAAAGGAGGAACTTCTGGGGCTGCTAGAGGAGTGGCTGGTTGTTCAACTGCAACCTGTGGTGGTGCAGGCAGTGGAAGAGGTGCCACTTCGGGTGGTGCCGCTGGAAGATCCGCCTGAGGTCTTAGACGCTCCTCTAGCCCTTCTATGGTATCATGTGTCTTAAAAAATGGCCAATATCGCCATCCTGCCGTAGCCGTTCTTGTGCACCATCTGTCAATATTATGATGCTTGATGTTAATTTTTTTTATATAATTACGGCACATGATAAATTATATAATAATAATTTGATGTAAAAATTCGTTAGAGTAAACATTTCGGAAAACAATTAAAATAATTGAATTGAAAAACTATAGTAATTTTAATATCAGTAAAAAGTTAACCCTTACGGATTCTTGCATCCAATCGTATCTAGCGGGGACGTCGTGGTTGTGGTACCTGCAGACCCCGCCTTAAACGGGTCAGGTCACAGGCTTTACTGTGTTCCATCCGTTGGAGGTACGAAACGAACATCCAAACATTAGGATGCCGCCGTCCCACCAACTGGTTGAATGACTTGTGGAAGGACTCAACAGAATTGTTAGTCCTTACACTAAGGCCATGAACTGACACATTTACCGTGCCCCACTGCCTACGAAGGTACTCCACAAAATTATTGACGCCCCCGATCTCGTCCTCCCTTGCTGCATTCAACATCCACCGTTGGATTTCCAAGCGACCCTCTTCAAATTGGTCAGCTGGTAGCAAAGCCAGCGCCATCCCCATCTTAACCCCTTGCCGTACTTCGACAGTGTTGCCTGCTGTCGTTAGCCCCAGTTGTCTACCTAAAAACATGAATGTAAGTAGATGTGAATACAGCAACATTTGTGCCTTGAAAGCCTTTATTTAATGTAACTTACCTCTCAAGTACACTGCTTTACAGTAATGAAACCAGCATCCTGTAAGCCGAGCATTCGGAAAGACATTTTGTATTGACTGTCTTAAGGCAACTTCATAGTCTGTGACTACGGAAGCTACCTCAACACCATCTAGGATCGTGTCCTTAAATGTTCTCAACAACTCGTCATACGAGGCTCTTGTTTTCCTCTCCATAACAGCGTACACTATGGGGAATACCTGCAAAAAATATCAGTTGCGTAAACAATTATATTTGTAAAAGTATTTTCGTTAGCTGCTATGTTCGGTTAATACTTACAGAATGCTCATACAACAACTGTATGGTGAACAGTTGCTGTCCTCCTGCAGCAACCGGAACAACCCCAAAAGTTGCGTCCATATGTAAATGAACAGGAGCATTTAGCTGTCCCACAATTTGCTGAACTGTGGGAGATACAAAATAAATGCTCCGTTCAATTTGAAGGTGGTGTACTTCCAGCAGTCCCCGATGAAATGGCCTTGCTAGTGGTCCCACTTCAAGTCCAAATCGGTTTAAATATCTACATATAAAAAAAACAACTAAATTTTAAACATTTGTCTATTATTAATTTATTATTATTATGCCATATGGTGATTTATTGTGTAATTTAGGAAATATGTATTCTTGTAAAACTTGACAATGTTAGTTAATAAAACTGAATATAATATTGCAAGTTGAATTAGTAAATCTAAAATTACAGGAAACCGGCTGCTCCAATAAAAAATTTGCAAATACATTGCAATAAATTGAATGTAGGTAGTTTTCTAAAATCCTTAATTTAAGCCGTCTCGCGTCCTTATAAATATTTTTAAATTTTTTTTCAAAGAATTTAGTTCCTTGGGCAAAAATGCACAAAATATTCCGTCTATTAAAATATGTAAACATGTTTAACATTTTTAGTTAAAAATTGTAGCAAATGTACATTTTTAAACCTTACATCAGAAATTATGGGAACACGGCTATTTTAAACAAAATTTTGGAAGAATTTTTTTATAAATGTTATATTTACATAAAAGTTGTACTATAAAAATTGCATCAACGACCCTCCAACCTCCTCGGGAAAATCAATAAAACTTAAAATAAAAATGATAGTTGAACATCCTGTAAGTGTAGCTGTATCTATATTTTGATATAGCAAACTCCTATTATTTTTGCGTCTGGTATCAATTTCCGGAAGTTCCCCAGAATAAAATTGAGACACTCGGTATAGTTTCACACGCAGAACCATGAAAATAATTTAATTAATAGTAACTGAAAATTACCTTGGAATTCGTAGAGAGTTGTTCATTTCTACCAAATCCGCTGGAATCGGGGGAATTCCGGTTTTCCTAGCACGCTCCATCATTTTTCTATTTCTTCCTGCAAAACCACCCAACTCCAATGCGACATCTTGCCGTATGGCTTTTGCTCCTCAATAAAAATGTTTCGTAATGAAACAGTTTCATTTTCAGAACGTTGCCGTAAAACTTGCTTCAGCCGCAAAACAGCAACCTCCATCGGACGCGCTTCATGGTTATGGGGCTGTCGATGCTCCAAATCTTCTCCCAATCTCCATATAACGCGACCTCCACATGCATTTGAAATGCAACCGAAGTATCGGGAAATTCCGTTCGATATGTGATCCCGATAGTATAAGTGCAGAGTATCAAGATCTACATATACAAAACTATCAGCCCGATCTCCTTGTATGCGCTCCATTTTCTAAATAACAACTTAGAAAAATAGTGTAAGGTTTAATTATATTTAATGCAATTTTGATAATCAAATGAATACTAACCAATTTACAAATTATAAAGGCTTGAAGTTTTATTTTATAATTTAAGTATAATCTTCATATAACTCACAACATCAATTTACAAATATTGAGAACTGCGCCATATTTTCGAAACAGTTGAAACTATAAAAAAATGAACATTGCCAAAAGCTATAATTGTGTCTATTATTTGATCTGATGTATGGTTTATTGATTTAAAATGTATAATAACAGCCTGTCGTACGGCGCGGTTTTTATAGAATAGACGGTATATTTAAATATTACTACTTACCTTTACCAGGCGTTTGAAGTTATCACAGTAAGGCACTAAGGATCACTATCATTCACAAAGGCACTTCTTCGATATTTAACTTATTTTAATTTTGTTCAAATCCGTACTAATACCAAGAACTACAACCAACAGCGATTCGAGCTAAGCGCAAAAAAACCTAACACAAATTGCAACAATTTTGTGTAAATGAATTTTATACAATACTCTATCTTGCTTAACAGCATAATTTTTAAAGAAGCTTTTTTGTTGTTGGATCCCCAAATTTCTCAGTAACCAATAGAATTTACTAAAATAAATGTGCGTTTCAAGAAAATTATTTACCGAACAGTACAATAAATTTTATTATAAGGTTTAGAATGTAAGTTCCAATATTTACATGTTGGTGCATAACTAAACACGTTTAAGCATCTGCTGAAAATGCAAGGTAACATTGACATAAAAGGGACAGTATCATAAATGTGCCAATTGTGAATTCATTTAAGGGTTCTTACCTAAAAGCAATTTTCGCAAACATGTGGTGGGTCGGCATACGCTGCAATAATTTTTATGGTAGAGTAAATGGCGTTTGCGTCGATCATTGGTTTGCCATAAATTCCATTTTCTAAGGGTCCTCAGAACATCTAAGTAGACGTAAGATAGTTTAGATTCAGTTTCCGCAAACATGTTGTGGGTCGGCTTATGCTGCAATAATTTTTATGATAGGGTAGCACTAAGTATTTGCGGCGGTCTTTATATTTTGGGAATCATGACGAATTGAAGAACTTTCAAAAAAATATAATAATAATTCCCTTCATTAACAAAAATCGATGACATCATTAGCCAAATATAAGGAGTCAATAATTTAACAAATATTGCCAAAATGTAGTTTGATGTTCAACAAGTCTTGAAAATGTTTTTTTGCTTATCAACCATCAATTAGTTTTCTGATCATTCTAAGTGCTTTATTGTCTAACTGACAACAAGGAAGCAACACTATACTATAAAACTTTATAACGTACGGTATACAGTAAGATATTTACATATTAACCTTTACAATTACATATGCGAATCCAGGTATAGTTCCTATGGGCACTCAGCCGGCGTTTTTAGACCGCGTAATTCTGTAGCATAATATGTTATTGCGATCGTTTTTATATTTTCAAAATTAATTATATTTCATGGTATAGTACCCTTGAAGGGCTACCAAACAAGATGTAGTTGATTCCAATCAGATAACTGGTTTTTGGTAAATGGGCGTTAAAGTCGAAATGTTCAAAAATTCGTAGCGGCTGCCATTTTAAAGCTAGAGAGTTCGGTAAAAAATCGTTTGATTTGTCCTAAGGCCTTCTTTAATCTCCACTATTAAAATTTCCAAAATTCAGTTTCTGAAAAAAAATGCTACCAAAAAAACATGTCTAACTTCCGCTTCCGGTTTCGGCTTTTTTTAAAAGCTTATTTTGTCGGTGAATTTTTGATATACCCCCTCATTCCAAAGCACATCAAAATCGGTCCAGCCGTTCTGGAGATATGGAGCGTAACGGACCCACCCACCCACAGACAGACATTTTTTAAAAATTACTTTTTTGGGGTCCATGAACCCTCCCCCCCCCCGACTATTTCCGTTAAAATCTCAACTTTGAAATTTTGCATGAATTAATACTTCCCTATACTGAAAGTATAGGAAAGTAAAAGTGCCTACACTATGCCGGCGTTTCTAAGCCGCGTGGAGCATAATATGCCCAATACAAATGCATTAAAAATTATGCAGTTAACGTTTCTCGCCGGTTTCTATAAAACCAATTTTGAATATGAGAACGTTCCACTTTTTGAGGTTTCTCTTAAAAGAAAAGATGATTGTAAAAGACTCCAAGCAGCATTATTAATAAATCAAGTGGACGTCGAATATGCAGTAATAATTGAATTAGCATGTAAAAATCACAGATTCAGACACAGATTAATTACTTTGAAGGTATTTGCCTCTAGTTCTTGATAAAAACCAAACGGTAATAAATAATATACAAAGCGTTAGAATTTAATTATGCTACGCACAGACGACGATGACAGTTTTTTCTTAATTTCTCGGACATGGGTTGGTTTGCTGGTTTATTATTTAAAGCACTAAAGAACACCAACAAAGCACTAACGATTGGCAACAATTTTTTCGTTAGTGCTTAAGGTGTGCCTGGTGAACGTGAAGTTGGCGGTCAACTAATTTTTTTTAATTACTCACGTATGTGTTTGTTTGGTGATATTTTAATTAGAGCACTAAAGAGTACTAACGAGGCACTAACGATTGGCAACATTTTTTTTGTTAGTGCTCAAAGTGTGCCTGCTAAGCGTGAAGCTGGCAGGCGATTTTGTTTATTAATTTACTCGAAAATGTGATGGTTTGCTGGTTTTCTTGGTAGGGCACTAAAGAGCACTAACGATTGGCGTAATTGCTGTCGTTAGTGCTTTCATTAACCTCAACTCAACTCAAAACTAACTTAATTAACAAGATTAAATCTAATTCCTTACAGTAGTATTCAACGGTATTTTTATTTTTATAAGTAAACGTTGACAGCGCAAAAACGTTGTACGGCATTCGATCGCCGTAGTGCTGTCAAGAATCGGAAATTTTGAAGAATCGATTCTTGATTCTGAAAAGAATCGATTCCACAAGAATCGGTTCTCGATTCTAGAATCGGATTTCGATTTTCGATTCTAGAATCAAAAATCGTTTTTCGGTTCTAGAATCTCCCAATTCTAAAATCAAGAATCGTTTGTTTTCTCTTGAAACAAGAATGGTTTGCGATTCCAGGATTGAAAATAGTTTCCAAATTCACATCTTTAGAATTGAAAAATAAATTGATAGGAGAAGTGAGATTAGTCTTCCAATTTCAGAATTATGAAAGTCTTCGAATCTATATAATCGGTATTTATTTTACGATTTTACAATCTTCGAATATAAATATATGTATTACATATTTGGTAGTAGCATCTGAAAAGTACCACTTTTTAATTTATTTTTTATTTATGTTCATGACAATTACAAAATTGGTTAAGCTGTTTTGATTGTTTAACTCATCTACGTATTTTCCCATATGATATTACTTGCAGGTAATCCTTTTTTTTCTCTCTCAATTTCTAATTTTATACCTACTTAAATATGAATTCGGAATTTAGTTCCCTAGTTGCAGGTTTACTATATTACCTTTTTTACAACTAAGACTTCCTACTTAAGTACTTTAACTGTAAACCCTCAGAACGGCATAAACGGCACCTCCATATATTGGTTTTTATTTTCATATAAAAACAAGGATATCAACGTTTTCAGGTAACAAACAATTTCTTTTGTTTGTTACTATGTTTCCAGCTGTAGAAAATACTCTTTCTGATGGAGCAGAAGTAGCAGGTATCGATAAATATTTCTTGGCTATCTTAGATAATTTTGGGTACTTGCTTTGCTTGTCTTTCCACCATTCATACACATCGCTATTTTTATTTAAGGGAGTTTCATCGAAATATCTTTTGGTTTCAGATAGATATTTATCGCCAGGTACTTCTTGCGCTGGAATTCCTTTTCTGCTTGTTTTGCATGATTATCATTGTTAGATACAACAACCCGTTCTTCTAACAATTCTAAATAATGCATTCTCAATTTTTTGTGTTCTCATTAACGCTATTACTAAATCTAGGATCTAGCAAAGAACACGTATCAAACATGGACAAATATTGGTGGAGCAGCGGTCGCGTCCAAGTGCCGGTCGCTACTATTCTAATTATGCGAATATCTCAATTTTCTTTAGACCATAGAACCGCAATTAAATTCCGCACAAAAGCTACTTCGGTCAAAAAATGAAATTTGATACGCGTAAACGGCTTAACCTTAACAGCGAGTTAAAAATAAAAGTCCATGCTACAAAAAAGAGGGTTTCCAGATAATCGCTGTCAAAGTTTTAATGCTGCATAAGATGCAATGTATTTATTTAACTGCAAAAGGATTTCTCATCATTTTAAATGCGGCTATTTTAAAGAACAAATAAAGCGTTCGTGAGGAGATAAAAAATTTTGAACTTGTCAAAAAATCTGAGATACTCGTACAATCATGTCTTGAAAATTACGCTACGAGATATTGGTTTCTAATCACTTATTCAGTAAATTTACCCCATAGCCCCTATAATCCTGCTTGTAACCTTGTAGGTACATCCTGTTACGATGACATTTTTGAAATAAAGCTCCTAAATCTGTTTGATAATTTTTTTAGTTAGAACGTTTTTTATAAAGTTACAGAGATAACGAGGAAAATTGGTGTATAACTATTACAAATGATTATAATTTAATACATTGACATTAAAAAATAAATATGTTTAATACCAAAAAAGTACTTGTTAGAAGGTATGCTAAGGGTTGCTGCACTCCAGATGGGTAGTAATAAAATTTACAAAAGACCTGTCAATCGGGCAATAAATTTAGATAATAAAAATAGCAAACTTACACTTTCTCACCCAAAAATTACAGATGTTGTTACGACCTTCGGTCCCTGTAAAAGCTTCCAAGAAAATATTTGAAATTGTCTTATGTCATTACAAAACTGAAATCTACTTTGTTATACAAAAATAAGTAAAATATAGCAACAATGCATAATTCAAAAATATACATCCATTTTAAGAAAAAATTGACTACTTTGATTAGCAACAGAGAAGCCTCTAAAGTGATACCACATTTCATAGTATTTTATTATATAATCTTTTTTCAAATGTTTACTTTTATTTATTTATAAATTGAAAAGAGCACTTCTCCTTGAACTTATAGGCTGGGTGTAATTAGTAGCCAACTGTTAAATACTCAATACTCCAATCCATATTCCAATTCAGGTATTTCATATCCTATTTGTTATAAAAAAACGTAATAACGGTTTACTTTAGAAGCGTTTGAGCTAGGCTATCATTGCAATTTAAACATTTTTTTTACAAAATATATGACTAATATGACAGTTAGTGGCGACTTTTCAGTCGAGAGAAAATAGCTCTTTGGAAATGCGAATATTCACGGTAAAATTAGTCAGGAAGTTCGGGCAAATCTTTTCGAATATTTGTTTTTTGTTAGGCAACAATTTCGAAAATATTCGCAATTTATGGAAATAGTTGATTTGAAGTATTCTCTACGTATACGTACTTCACTAAATTATCGTAATTATCCATATTGTGTATGTTTTTTAATTCGGTTTAAAATGCACGCATACGGGTGCCTAGTTTAATTTGCACAGTATGGAGATCTCGACAACTACATAAGATTCAAAGACCGTTAAATTAGATTAATGTTGCGTTATAAAAATTGCGTAACTTCTAATCTAGGAAAAGAGGTCTCTGGAAAAAGAGTCACGGAAAAAAGTCCCCTGGAAAGAATATCGGGAAAAAAAGTCCCCGGAAAATAGTCTCCCGGAAAGAAACTCTCTTGGAAAAAAGTATCAAAAAAAATCTCTTGGAAAAAGGTCACAGAAAAAAGTCCCCGGAATAATTCTCTAGGAAAGAACCTAAAAAACTTCAAAAAGGAAAGCAAAACTCATAAAAACACAGAAATGTTATAAATACAATATAACTTATCTAAATATAAGATAAACTTGCATTTTTTATAGTGTTCATCGTTGGCAGTGAGTTTATTACAAAGCTTATATTTTGATTATGCCGATAAATTCAGGGCTAGTTGAATTGCTATATTATTATAACCTAACCTAACCTAATCGTATACGGAAATCAGGAAGTCGTATTTTAATAAGCATATTTTAAAATAAATAAAATACATTAATTTAAATTTCGATTTTATAAACTCGAGATTGTTTGTAAATTCCCATTTTTTAAATCATATCTCAAAATAAAAAAAAAAGAACTTATAAAACCGCTGCTATACGAGATTTTCAGTTTTGTTAGTGATGCTATTTGCGGGATTCAAGTACCAGCCTATTTTGAAACATTTTAATTTAAAAATATTAGATACGCGATGATTTTGCAGTCTTATGCAACCAGCATTACACTTCGCAATATTTGAAAACAGATTTTTACTAGAATCGTAAAAAATCGATCAACTTTTAACATACACTAATTTAAACTTGCATTTTGATAGTTTTAGTGTTTTTAATTTGATGACATTACGCGGGTTAACAATAACAAAAAATAAAAACAATAAAAAAATTTATTTAAATAAAATGATCTGCAAATTTCATACATTTAGTTTTGCAAAAATATTATAGTTATTTAAGTATCAAGGAATGTAAGGACGTACTAACATCCGAGGTAGGCGAATACGAGCTGAGGCGGAGCCGAAGCTTGTCGCCTGCCGAGGATGTTATTAGTCGATACATTCCGTGTTACTTATTAAATTTTTCACGCTACCGGCAATGTAAGTAGGCCTACAGGTCGAAATTTAATCATATTTTTAAAAGTTCGTTTTGACAGCTGTCATCGGAATTATTTTTTAAAAGCCCCATTATTCTAAGTTGTCTGTGCTTGTTACCATATCAACGAACAGTTAAAATCAACATTATTTTCCTAGGAATGTAAGTGACACTATTAAGTTCCGCCGTCAAGGGTAACTAGTACACGAATGTTATCAGCCACTTACGATCCCTGTAGCTATGGATGTAAGGCCTACTTACACTGCCGGTAGCGTGAAAAATCAATTATTTTGTAGGTAAATTCTCAATATGAAATTTAAAATAAATCGGCAAAGTTTGGAACTCTATTATTATCAAAGACTTTGTTAGGTATTATATTTATTATATAGCATTACAGGTACTTTTACTTTATAGAATTTCACAACTCAGGTCAACAGCCCCTTCAAGTTATTCGTAAATATTTCTTGGATCACAGCTGTAGAGTAGGTTGCCTATTACATAAAATGCACACCGCGTTGATACTGCTGTATTATAGCAACATGGCGGTGTGGATTCCGGCCTACGTCCTTTCCAGCCTACGGGTTTCCGGGCTACGGGCCTTACTCGTTGAACTCATGAGCATTGAAAGTTTGATTAACTCACCAGTTGAAATTATTGCCAAAAAGTAAACGACAAATAAACGTATTTAAACTTATTTAAAATTAATAAATAAAACATAAAAACTAAATATCTATAAACTAAAAAAACTGAAAAACTTGATTGTAATGAACGGCTTGCTTATACGCGTTTCACAAAAAGACTGGTCACTTTTTATACTTACAAATACAAAATGCTTACATTTTGGGTCAATAACAGCCTACCCTAAATTGACCATTATAATTTATGGCTTTAAAAACACCAAAACGGCAAAACATCAAAATTCTTCGTAGTGGCTAAATACAGAATATTTAGTTACCCAGTGGCGTGTCGTGACTTTTATAAGAGGGGAAGCTGTATCCACATACCGGGGGGTCTGGGGGTTACGGAGTACTTACCAGGTGTAGGGGGTCCGGGCTACGGGCCTTACTCGTTGAACTCATGAGCATTGAAAGTTTGATTAACTCACCAGTTGAAATTATTGCCAAAAAGTAAACGACAAATAAACGTATTTAAACTTATTTAAAATTAATAAATAAAACATAAAAACTAAATATCTATAAACTAAAAAAACTGAAAAACTTGATTGTAATGAACGGCTTGCTTATACGCGTTTCACAAAAAGACTGGTCACTTTTTATACTTACAAATACAAAATGCTTACATTTTGGGTCAATAACAGCCTACCCTAAATTGACCATTATAATTTATGGCTTTAAAAACACCAAAACGGCAAAACATCAAAATTCTTCGTAGTGGCTAAATACAGAATATTTAGTTACCCAGTGGCGTGTCGTGACTTTTATAAGAGGGGAAGCTGTATCCACATACCGGGGGGTCTGGGGGTTACGGAGTACTTACCAGGTGTAGGGGGTCCGGGGGTTCTCCCCCGGAAAATTTTGAAAATTTTTGGCAATATACTCAATTTGACCCACCAACTCGTCTATCTTCCTAATTTATTTATTGTGCCTTCACCTCCACCCAAAGGAAAACATAATTTAAAAAAATTAAAATTTATTTTTTATTATATTCAATTATGTTTCGGTTGCACCGAAATGGTCAGAACTAGTTTGTATTTGGTCAAATGTATTTCACTCTGTATTTTATTATGAAACCTACCTTACTTAAAATTGAGGGAGATTCGCCTATTTCGTTTTGCAAATTCATCAATAACGTCATCATAAAACCTTTGTTCAAGTGACATTTCTTGAATTAATTCCTTTTCTATGGATAACAGCGCCAGGTTAGAAAGTCTTTCTTGCCCGGTAGAATTTCTAATGAAGTTCTTAATCCTTTTTAACGCTGAGAAACTGCGTTCTGTGGATGCACTTGTGGCCGGAATAGTGAGAGTTAATTCACATAGTTTAATAATTTCGGATTAAGCTTGATCTAGTCCACATTCCTTAATGGATTTCCATAAGTCAGTAACACTACTTTTATTTAAACCTTCCGACGTGTTGTATATCACTGAAAGTTCGGATCGTAATGCAGGAAAATCAAAATATTGTGAATAATTCTGTTTCAAAGATTCAAATGCAATTGTATTATGATCATTAAAATTTATTAACTCTATAAATTTTAAACTTTATATTTTGAAATCGGGCATCCATGTGCGTAGTAATATAGTCAATTATTTCTAAAAATAATCTCCGATAACAGGCTTTTTCGTCTCCTACGATATCAGTGCGTATTTTTTTTGATTTTGCTTTGGTTTTAATATCCAGTCGCTCGAATTTATTCCATAGGCTATCAAACTGTTCTCTTTTAGATGAAACAACAGATTTAAATTCCCGTATCTTTTTTATACAAAAATTTATATCGCTTGATTTATTTTGCAGAACAGCAAATACGTTGTCGCAAAATGGAAATATTTCAGAGAAAATAAGAAGTAAAAGATTAAAATTAGTTTCTGTTTTTAACATGTCTAAATATCCTCTAGAGCAAACTATGGTTTCGTGGTCCCATTCCTGCTGGTGTTCTACTATTTTTTCAAAAAAATCAATAAGTGGCTGACGATATTCAAACACAGTTTGCACCAATCTTCCATTGTAACTCCATCGAGTGGGTGCTACCTTTGGCATTCTCTTATGAACTTCCAAATCTAAGGCAGTTGTTCGTTTTGAAGATTTTGAAAAAAATGAAGCGATGCCACTTAAAGTTGAAAAAAACACCTTACATTCTTTTATACTGCTTACAGACTGTTATAACAGCCGAATAAGCTCTTCTGCGATGGTGTGAGGTTTTTTGCACTTTGCCACTCTGTATGCGACCTTAAAAGATGCTAGCAGTGCGTTGCTTGGTACTGAGGCTTGTTTAGTAAACACACTTTTATGCTTTTGTAAATCTTGCAACTTCCTACTAAAGAATTCGCGAGATTTTTCAACCATGTTAGAGTGATTGGTCTCAAATGTCGCTTTAGCTTACTTGGCAGCATACACTCGGGCGCTAGAACTTTTAAACAGAGCACACACTGCGGTCTCTCTTCATCGTTTACTTCTACTGAAGTAAAGCCAAAATTCAAATAGTTTTCATCGTATTTACGATATTTCCGTTTCTTTGCGACCCCACCACTTGTCGATGCTTGATCACTCTCACTTGAACGGTCGATTTGCTTATTTAATAAAAATCTTTCCATTTTCCTACGACTTTACGAAAACACAAAACGACCCACTGAAACAAAGCGGTCGTCTTAAAACCGTTTACTTTTCTTCTCAGATGTTTACTCTTCGACTGTTATTTAGGAACTGAACTGCTATGTCTGCCCGCGTTCGCAGGAGTGCCTCACAGCGCCGTTGTTTACTCTCTACGGCACCCCAGGGCGCCGCGGCGCACACTTTGGGAACCACTGCTGTAAGGAGTAGAAGTAATGAATTGAACAAATTTGGGATAAATAATTTTATTATGTGCAATTTGAATTCCTAAATGTTATTTCATTCAAATGCCCTCCCTGAACCTTGTATGCTTTTGAGTGAAGGTGATTAGACAATTTCTTCACTTGTACTCTCATTTAGACTCCTCTTGTATAGTATCTTAAAATCCTAGTATTTTCTCTTCATCAATGCTCAAACCATAAGTCTCGCACAAAGCAAACAGATTTAGAACCAAATCCACCTTGCTGTAGACACAAATTGCCCTAGACACTACTGGACTACTTCAACATGACCCATAGTCTTTGGATGGTAAACAGTTTGTAGAATTTCTGACGAGCCAGAATCTTCTATAATTGATCCAATGTTCCCAATGAAGCTCGTTCTCCGATGGAAACCTCTCCGCAATGTTATCAAAGATTTTAGAGGGCTGTCTGTTGGCTAACTATTTATGATGATTTGACGGTTACCAATACAGCGGTTGATCAAAGGTAACTAGCTTTTTCTTGAATTTTGAAGCTTTTCAACAAATGAAAAGAAGGTGAAAAGAAGTGTTGAGTATACGCAGGACAGATCACTATGGTGGTCAATCTTGGGAAGAAAAATGAAATCAGCTTTCACTTTCACTGATGTTTGTTCCTTTCCTGTATAAATTGCCTTGCGTGGTAACTCGCCCTGTTGGACGAGTTGTGCTAATTTGTTCTGCAATGGCATGTGAAGAAAGTGCATCAAAAATCAACTTATTGTGAGGCGCTGGATTTAGATTCCGAGCGGCCCGGCACAAGAACTATAAGTGGGTCCCAATTTTCGTTTTGTAATAAACCACCAGCTCTTCCCAGGTAGCTTAGAGCCAGAGTTCGGAGAAATAATAAGATCGAACTGTAAATCAAATTATTTATAATATTTATTCGTTGATATTACAATACAAGAATAAATTATCGTATGTATCGGAAAAATTGTAAAATTAATAATTTTATGTATAATAAAGTTAAATATAATTAAAATGTTGTGAAACAATTAAATTTTCTCTGGAGCGAGTGGACATTGGTTCTACTTCCTTGAACGGATCTCATTTCGTCGAACGAGTTCTGCGTCGAATTCGCGGCTGATAGATAGGACTGTTGCGCACAATCACTGGTCTTCAATGCGTGTAGGTCGATATGTATATCGATGCTGAGTTACGATCAAAATGGCGATCCCCGGCTTCGGCGTTTCTGTAAAAATAATTAATGTCTTGTGCACGCTCCACATTCACTCAATCTTGCAGATAGAGTCTGAAATTAAATTAAATAGTGTGTGGTGTAGTGCGCCACTGGTCACAAACCCTCTGGTTACGGCTCTAACTGGAAATAAAACGGATAATTGCGAATTCGTCAGGTAAGTGGTTGTGGATTTATTTAATTGATCGGTACTGGATAAATAAATAAATTACAGGATTTGACTGTACGGGGAATTATTTACAGGGTTCAGGTTATAAATCAAATTCATGGATAGGATTAACATAATAAACCCAACGGGTAACTTTACTTTATTAAAGTTAAAAAAACTTGAATAATTTTTTCAAAGTTTAATTTAATAAACTTAACTGGTGACTTTCTAAGTGAATATAACGAATCAATCTCAATAGGGCACCCCAGTTTTGAGATTAGATGCATTAATTCTTAGTGAATACGGTATTATTTTCTTTAGAAGCTAATCAAACTCACTAAAAGAACATCAACCTCCACTAACGTTTTGATGTAATTCAATAAATATCGAATCCTCACAAAAGATATCTACTTACTTCCTATGAGAATCAAACATTCCATTAAATTACTGGTTTTATTTAATTTAAACTAAAAGCAACTTTAAGTTTAAATCAAACTCCAGCCTAATTTTTAAGCTCGAAGTCCAGTCTTGACTTGAAATAAAAATTTACTAACAGTTAAACTGTTCGGAATAAAAATCAAAATAAATTTACTAAGTCGGATCAAACAAATTGAACAGGAAAATGAAAGTTTAAACTGGATTCTGGTTTCTAAGAAAGACAGGACTGGTTTCTTAGAAGGACAGGAATGAATTCTCTTATTTTGAGCTGGTGCTCCGGTTTTATACCCACTGAAGGTGGTAGGGATGCTATGGAAGGAGTTATTGTGGGAGTTTCGTTTCCCCCATACGACTTCTGCGAGCACTTCACGTTAAACTTGTCCACTTCCAGCGCCACGAACGCCAGTCTTGGAATTACAACAATATAATTCCTAACGAATTATTAAAATCTTGTTGTTTCAGGAAACTTTGTTACAGTTTCAACTTGGATACTCGCAGTATACGCTTCGTACTTATATCACATTTATATCATTAGCACACATTTCAAGGTTAGGCCACCACAATAATGACACTACACAGCTAACCTAATAAAATAACATATTGTTTAATAATTACTACATAGGGTGAAGTGGGGTAATTGCACCCCCAAAAACCATAAATTCAATTTCAACCGTTCTTGAATTTTCAAAAATAGTTTTTTAAATAGAGATTTTAGGTACTTAATCAATTTTCAGTGCTACAGGCCTTAGAGGCCCTTAGCTTTTTCAACTATTTTCCTCCATTTCCTCTTTTTCAGTGCTGTTAATTCCCGGTTGGTAACTTCCAGTTTTTTCAAATCTTGCTCTACTTTATCTTTCCAAGTAAGTCTGGGTCTACCTCGTTTATTCCTTCCTTCTGGCTCACTTTTATATAAGGTAAGTGAATACAATATGCCCACCCTAAGGGAGTTTATTTTTGAACAACATAATGTTAAATAAGAAACGGCAATTATATACCATCATAAAGTAAAACATGTTTAGAACCAACAAAAAAATAATTGTCGCGGAAAATTGTTTTGAAAACATTTTTTTTTTATTAAAAAAAATGTGTCCACGGTGATAACACGGTGTTGGTAATATGGCCATGCATGAAAAAGTCTGAAATTACAAAAAAAATGATCTCTTGCAAGTGAAATATTTATTTTGAATACAGTACATTACATAAGAAAAAGAATAAGAATTATTATCATTATTATTCGCATAATGGGCAAATAAAAATGTCTTTGTTTTCCTTGGTTAAACCCCCACAATCCCCATGAACATATTGTCCGCAGACAGAGCACAGGCGCTTATCAGAAATTTCATGCATCTGACGCACTGCACAATACCAATCTTGCTCATCTGATTTTTGTTTAGTATTTTTCTTTATCGTAGCTTTAGATGTTGTAGTCTTTGATTTTGTCGTAGCTTGACGTAGCTTTAGGTGTTGTGTAGCTTTAGGTGTTGACGTAGCTTTAGATGTTCTAGCTTTCTCGTTTGTGTCAAAAACGTTTTTTTACCACAAGAGCTCGGCTGTTTATGGCCTTCTGCCTATTTGCTGTTGATTTGACAATTTTTTCCGGGGTCTACAACATTTCCGTTATTGACTTGTTAAGAAGTTATTTCGATAGGCACAAATCATCGTCTGTATCAGCGGCATTTAGAAATGGGGCACGAATTCTTCTTCTGAGCTGTCATCATCAGAAGAAAGTTCAGATGAATGTTGCAAATCTTCAATTTTTACTTCAACACCAAAACTTAGAAAAAGATAAATTAGAGGTAATCTGTCGTTTGGAGTTGGTCTTTTTCGGATATTTGATGGCCCTGCTTTAGGAGATGCTGCTCTGGTGGGTTCGACTATCGGTTCTTCTACTTGGGTAACTTCACTAGGGGCAAATGCCACAATGCTTCGGGATTGAACGGAAAAATACCGGTTGCGGCAAAGCCTGCCTTCTTTACATTTGCTGGTGTTACGCTTTTATCCCACACATCAGAAAAAATATCACCAAATCGCTGTTTTGTGATGTTACGATCTTTGTATCTTGTCCAACATTGAAGTACCTGATCATACCAGTGGTATTCGAAAGATCGAAACACAGATTTGTTCATGGATTGTAGTTCATGGGTCGTATTGCTTGGCAAGCAAAAAAGTACAACATGTCTTTCTGCTACATCGACGATCGTATAATGCAGATGACATTTAGCACCGTTAAAAATGAGTAGACATTTCCCGGGTGGTTTATATTTAGCCAAATGCTCAATCCAGGTGCAAAATGTGGTAATGTTCATGCTACCTTTAGAGGTCATAAGCACCAGTGATCCCGGTGGTAATGTGTCCTTCCATTCTGGTTTCAATCTTTTCCCTTTGAATAAAATTGTTGGTGGAATGGAATTACCACACGCATTGCCACAGGAGACAATGGTGACGTTTTCTCCGTGCTCTGGTGCTACCAGATGTACACGTTTTGCGTCCGTTTTGCTAGAACACTTTGCTGATGGTGCAAACTTAATCTGCAGCCTTTTTCATCGACATTAAAAATCTTTTGTGGACTATCCATCAGATGCAGTTCCAAAAGGACTTTTTTCAATTTTGCGAAATAGTCATTTACTATAAACCTGTTTAATTTATGGGCACGCGCCGGGTTCATACTTTGTGCTTTTCTTTGTCTTATTGCAGGATTTCGTTTTAAAAATCCATAAAGCCAATACCGGCCAGCCATTTTGGACATGGTAGAAAATTTGTTTCCTATACCATTTTCGGTGCAGAAATTGAAAACACACATTCGAAGTGTCCTTGATGTTAGCGGGTAGCGTATTAGGTTTGCCTCTGGAACACAGAACCTCAAATTAATGCTGTCATTTGATTGGTCCTGTCCTATTGCGGGCCAAATTTTAATTCGCAGTTTTGTGGTTCTAAACTCGAGAGTAACAAAACTCCACGCCAGTATAGCGGCATATTTAAATTTGTGATAAACTTTAATTATTTTAGCTAAATGCAACGAAAATTCTAACAGTTTGCAAATTGTATTACATAAAATTTGATTTATTTATTTATTAAAGAAGAGTAAAAATTTACATAATATATAATTTCAGAATAAGAATTCTATAATTACATGAAAAAAAAGTGTATACAGGGTGATTCTAAATATATGCGACAAACTTTAAGGGCTGATTCCTGGGGTTATTTTGATCATAAAAGTGAATTTATAGAAATTGTTACAAATGATCGCCGCCAACTGCAATATAGGCTTCTGTCCTCCGTCGCACAGTGATGCGAAACTCCAGTTTTGCGGCCAAAACTAGTAATCGTATTTCGATTTTATTAAGTTATGTAAATCGGGATTTTAAAGGTTGCTCATCACGAATCTGTAATCAGGATTGCAAAAAAACAAAATGGCGGATTCAATATGGCGGACTCAAATACTAAAAATAGACATATTAAAACAAAAATTTGTATATTGGGGTTTTCGAAGACATTGATTACAAATCTATAATTAGAATTAGAAGAAACAAAATGACAGATCCAATATGGCGGACTCTAATACTAAAAACAGATTAAACCCAAAATTTGTATACGGAGATTTTTTGAGTCATTGATCACGAATCTGTAATACAAATTACAATCAATATGTTAAACGCGAATGTACAAAAATATGAAATTAGAACACTAATATTGAAAGAGGAAACAAAAAAACTGAGAAAAAAACTCCTAATCTTTACACAATTTTAACAGGCTATCCTCGCTCCATATAGGGTATTATTTAACGTTACACTAGTATTTTTAAAAAATGTAATTGATATTAGAGAAATATAAAGAAAAAAATACGCACTACACTTTAGAGCACTACCAATGAACAACAATCAAACCAAATTTTTAAATTATGATTTGTGTAGCCTATAGCTTTCAGGGTAGATGCAAGCAAATCATGCAACTTGAGGAAATAATAACAGTTTTCCGTTCAGATTAAAAACAGCATAACAATTATTGAATACATATTTTTATATATTTATTTCACTAATTCAACATGTGCGTAATTATTTCAACAATATAACAGTGGTAAGCTAAATATAATAAGAGAAAGAAATACATATAAGAGTATTTTATTGCATACGAATAGAATCGGATTCATCATTAAAACTAAATAATTCTAATATTTTCCTAGTTTCGTCAACATTTTGCTTAAACTCAATTTTCGGTGAATTCCATTTGTATCTTAAATTCGCTATATATGGATCCGATGACAACAGTAACATATTAAACAAATCTTCATTTTGATGTAGAACTCTTCCTAGTATTCAACAATCTAAAATGTTTGTAATCTTTATTTTTTGCTTCTTGAGCCTCTTCAGAGAGCTCTCCTAGTGGCAATATGTTATGTTCTATTACTTCCTTTCCATGACAAAGGATCTTGTGAAATGTTGGGGACATTTGCCTCCATTTATAATGTTTTTTATAGATTGCAACAGTTGCTTTGGCGTATTTGTCAAATTTTTCAGGATTTATTATTTGCTTGCTTGCTAGTACTGATAAAATAACTTTGTAATTTTTAATTAACTTTATATTTACTCCAGTAATTTCTGAAGTTTTCTGTGGATTTTCAAAAAATCTCCTTGCGGTATTACCGTCATTTGTATTTCCCGATCCTTGCTTTGGTGTATCTATAACGAGTCCTAATTCTTTCCGAAATTCCTTTTGTATTCTTTGCTTTTCTTTGGCCCGTTTCTCTTTATTTATTTCATTATTTCTTACTGTTTCACCTTTCGGTGCGAAGCTTAAATCATAAGCAATATGCTCCATGAATCTAATCCTTGCATGTAAAGGTGATATTCCAAGTTGTAATGCTTCTTCATCAAGTTCTCTAACACTTCCAAAATCGGAGAGTTGTGATGATTTCGCTTTGCAAATAATACATGTTGAGGAAGAAGCAGTGCCAGTAATATTCTGTGCAACTTTTCCATCAACCATTGTCAAAGCTAGTTCATGACGAATGATTATTTTTTTTTCATTTAAAATTACTTCAAGAGGTTGAAGGTTATTAATTTCTTGTTTCATCTTTGTCACTACTTCTACAATTTTTGCCTTAGTTTCTTTAGTAAATTCATAAAATATAGGTCTGCAGTAATGTTTTGATGATGGTGTTTCATTTATCCACAAAATCGTGTGTTGTTCTTCTGCTGATGAGCTGGGCACATTTGTATCTTTTTGAATTCTTAGAGGAACAACTGAAGCCATAAACATATGTTCGTCACTAACTCCTTCACTTATTTTCTGCTTGTATACACTTTGACCTGAAGATCCATCGCAACCCCACTTGGATGTTAATACAAAATTAGAACATGATAGCGCTTCTACGGTTTCTTTTTTTAAGGTCATCAATATTCTTTCCGCTGTTTTATTCAATAAACTTTGAAGAGGCGTAGATGCAGATATCTCTGAAATAGTTATCGGTTTCGGAATAATTATATCTTTTGCTGAAAGTATCTTCTTATAACTTGGCAGAACATGAATATTTTTCTTCTTTAAAGTTGAACGTAGTAAATCATATTTTCGTTGTGACAAGCCCAAGTCTAAACACAAGGCTAAAGCTTCATCTTCTGAAAAACTTTCTATTTCCTGTGGCGTTGATATATTTTTTACCAAACAGGATAATATGCTGGGGCTTGCTGTTTCTAAAGCTTTTATAATTTTTATTTTCTGTCCTTTACCGGGCTGCTTCTGTAAATTATAAAGATATGTATTTTGTATCAGTTCAACTTCAGATATACTTGCAAGATCTTTAACCTTTCTGCGTTTAGATCTTTTAGAAGATTCATTAAAATTCTTCAACGGCCTTCCTTCGACCATACGTGCTGTTCGTAAATATTTCTGTGTTTTGAAGTAAGTTTATTATTCATCCATACAGAGTTTACTTTAACAAAATTTGATTTTGAAGAATGAGATTTTCTCCATTTTTGCATAAATTTGTAGTAAAAAATGGATTTTTTTTTCTATTTCTTCACTTAACGTTGCTAAATTACACTTCTGTTTAATAAAGTCTATAATATTACCTTTGGTCTTATTTTGAACGAATAATACTTCACACAAGTCTTTATAGGCGATTTTCCAACTCTAATTATCCATTTTATATATCGATAATCTCTTATGAGTAATAAAAACATTAAATAAAACTGAACTAAAAAAATTGTCTAATGGTAATAATCAAAACAAGTGGCAAACAAGTGACCTGCACGAACTTGATGCTCTTATGTTTAGCTGCCTGTGCCATTTAACACGTAGAGTGCCGTGGTGCGTATACGCTGAGTTGTTCTTCATATCTAATCATACAATCCTCAAAAACCAAAACCTTACTTAAATTTATCAAGCGATAAACATATATTTATGTAAGAGATATTGGATTAGTGTTCCGCCATCTTGGATTTGATAATTATGAAAAATTAACAATTTTTGATATTAACAACATACAAAATCTTTATTACCGTCATAGAAATCAATAGGTACTCTATTTGTTGGTCGTTTATACCTGATTTGGTGCGATGTCGGGGATTTCCTATATTTTCGATTCACTATATGAGGCGCGCCTTAAATAAGTAAATCTCAAATTTTGTCACTCTATGACATTTGATGACATTGTATTTAGGTACGTTAGATTGCATACTTTTTGCACTATAATAAGATTTGAAAAAGAACTCGATGTTTTGCGATGTTTACATTTCCCAAGCTACTAACGCTGGAGTGTCTATGAAAAATATGCTTATTTTAAAACTCCCATAAAAAAAATATATTTTTTTACCGCACTATTTTTTTTAACAATGAAACTGGTCTAAACTTACAATAAAACTCGAAAAACTTCCTTGTATGTTCAAGCTGTACAGGAACATTGAAGCGAAACTAAGATTTCATTATTAGAAAGCTGTATTATCAAAAAAGAATATATGTTGGCCTTGTTTGACAACATGTTACATAACATCCCAAAGTCCAAATGAACTAATTTTTTGGCTCTCGAGGTTTGAATGTATTCTAAACAAAATCCCGTTATCAAAAATAAAAATTTAGTATGTGGGATAAGTAGGGTTTTGGCCGCGAAATAGGGGTTTCGCATCACTGTGCGTTGTACTGAATGGCGAACACGTTCAAAAATACCCGGGGGTGTTCTGAATTGTCTCAAATGATGCAACAATTTTTAATATTTTGACACTAGAAATAAAGGTTAATAAAAACCACTGGTAGTTATTAATCATTTATTGATTGGAATAATTAACTACACACCTACATAAACTATAACCTATGGCTAACTAAGAAGGAATACTTTAAGTTATAATCTCAAAATGATAATAATCACACAGAAACAAATAAACATAAATGTGTACAGCTGCGGAATTTAAAACCGGGACACCACCATGGTGGTAAATGGTCTTTTTAATAAATTTCTACTATGGATACCAATGTCAAGCATCAATCTAAACTATAACTCCAATTAAGTAAACAATAATAACGAAAACTGTTTTTATTAAGAAAAATTCAAATTTTATCAGTATTTAGTCATGCAACCATTAGCATTCTCATTCACATGTCGATATATTTTATTTGAAAATGCAATTACGAGTATAAATAGCTAAAAATAGCATGACACATGTCATTTTACAATAAACATAGATGACAATTTACACTATGGACATAACAGAAATAACAGACAACCTGATCTAATCAGTGTCCCTGTTTTAAATTCCACAGCTGTACATATTAAATAGGTCACATTTCAATGACCAACCCCATGTATAATAGCATTAGGCTGATTTTCTTTTATATTTTTGCTTAAATTATGAGGTCTCTTACGCCTCTTTATTGCCACGGAAAGTGCTGGTCTTCCAGCAGAAACTCTCTTACAACCGCTAGAAGTATGTTTACGCCTACGAGCAATGGAAGTTGGTTGCACTTTTATAGCACCCACGTTTTTCATTTTTAAGCATTTGCTAACATCAATTAAAAAATTTATAGCATGCTGATCGTTGTCAATCTTGCCCATTTTCTGTTCAAGGATAATAAGGTGTTTATTCACAATTTCATTGTTAGGTAAAAGATTAGAGATTCGTTGTAATTGTAAGGAAATATTTCCAATATTTTTCTCAAATATTTCACTATCACATAATTGCTCATTATTATTATTATTATTAACAGGAGATAAAAAGGGAGTAGGCTTGGAAATCTTACTCGCTAATAAGCAGTTAATACTACTCACACCATCATTATGAAGATTATTCATATCTACTAATTTCAAATCACGATAAAACTCAATGTCAGGGCAATGTTTACCTAAAGCTAATTGTGCTAGTAATAATTTATCACCAGGCTCCAAAGGTGGCGCATTGGGCAATAATGGTCCATAATTTTTGTGTATTAAATATTGGTGTTTGCAAAAAGCACCTTGTAAGCCCGAAGCACAGCTGCAAATTCCGATATTTGTATTGACAGTATAAACATTAGAGCTAGTGCAACTTGGAACCAAAAATGTAGCGCTGTCTTTTTTGCAAATTTTGCCAACGTTATAATTTTCGATTTTTTGTAACATACGAAGTTTTAAAAAAGTAGTGTCTTTCCTGCCATTTGCAAAGTTTAGAATCCTCTTCTTAATATAATCTTCCCAAATAATACTACAATAGTCGACCAAAGCCACTAGGTTAAAAGCTTTAGTCCTCTGTAGTATGATGTCTTTCATTATTCTCATGGTAGCCTCGGAATAGTTATTTGTATTATGTCCTCTAGTAATTACATTATTTCTATGAAAAAGCACCCATTCTTCTGCAGTTTTTAAAGATTCAGATAATCTATTTTGATATTTTATGTCTGCCTCAGACATCAGTTCTTCGACATATTTATCACATTCTTTTTTCGAAGAAGAATACATAATCTAAAAAACATATAAAGTATATTGTTCTCATGTGCAACCTTAACAAATATATACCGCTTTGAATTTTTTCATTATATCTTGCCTGCGTTGTGGAGAAATATTATTTTTAGTGGCCATCAACCATCTCCATTCAGCCTGTGCAACGTGAAAATGGCACAACAATTGGCGGGATTGGGGCCAAACTAATCTTAGAGCATTCTTCTCGGCAGTCGAGTCATCTGTCATAAACGCAAGGGGACACTGCAAGAGGATGGTCATTAGTATATTAATATAGTGAGGCATAATAAAAAAATACCTCTTTTCCACCAAATGCAGTTAAATTAAACTCCTTTACTTGACTAAATGCATTTACGTAGCTTTCCTCACTTTGACCTTGATGTACAATAAAACAAATAGGTATAGCACCAACTTTTGACGCAGTAAGGACCACTGTTAATGTCGAATGATTCACATCAACACTACAAGTAGAATCAATGAATATAATTTCAGAAGCTTCATTTAATTCCTGTGCTCTTCTCATCGTGGGTGTCACTACCAAAATGGACCATGGATAATCTTCATGAAATATCACAATTACATCTAAAAGAAACAGAAATTTAAATAATTTTTCTCTTCATAATTATTTTAAATTTACCATATTTTTTATTTTAGTCAACTTTTTCTTTAATTTTTAAAATACTATCAGTGACCTGACCAAAATGTTTTGCTCTCCAGTTATCGAAAAGATCTTTTACCATATTATATGTAGGGTTTATCCTGGCATTAGCCATCAGTTCTGCCCAATTAGGTGCATTAATCAAAAATTTGTTTTCATATTGTTTAATACTCTCTGCTGCATCTAAACCATCATCAAAATAACTGATAAATGTTTGTTTAGTAGCTTCGTTCATTCTTAGAAATTTTAGTGAACCACAAGTGTTGATGGTGTGATTGTGAATTATACTTCCTTTTATAATGCAAGGTAGAGGAGTTGCTAACTTTAAACATGGATCATTTTTTTTGGTTCCTTTATTGATTTTTTTAATTTTGATATCTAAATAAGCTGCACAGTTTGTGTTCCTCTTTGAATCACTTTTTCTTTTATTCTTTTTTGCATGCTGACACACAAACTTTTTGTGATAAATTAATCTGCAATTATTATAAAAAAAATTGTAAAGCCTGACAAATGATGTAGGTAATAGAGAGTTCCCGCACATTGCACGTTAAACTTACGGTAACGCTAAAATCACGTGACTTAATACGGTATCAGAGTTTAGCGGTTGGCTGGAAATTAGAGTTCCCGCACACTACGGTATTCCGATAACATTAAAAATAGTTACATAACCTTAAAAACGTATGATTCGCATGTGTACCGAGTTTTGATAGTTCGACAAAAAGTATAAACATAGTCTAATGGAAGAATTATTAGATATTGCGGCACTAGGTGACTTAGATGTAGGCGACATGGACGACGAGTTCGTGATTGCCTTGCTATAAAACCAACGACAACCTAGACGCATTCGAGCAGAGTAATATGGGCGATTTAATTTAGAAAACCTTACGAAGGAAGAGAGTCGTTTATATTTTCGCTTTAATAAGGAGGACTTATTCCAACTCACAGAAGCTCTAAGAATACCACAACAGATACGGACTATAGATCGGCATACTGCAACAGGTAGAAGTTAAAAACTATTTTTGCAGTATTGCAAAAACTAATTATTTTATTATTCCGTAGGTTTAGAAGGACTGTGCATATGCCTCCGACGATTATCATATCCAAACAGACTTACTGATTTGGAACCTCTGTTTGGATTATCGTCAAAACACTTATCTGACATCGCCAACACTGTTATTCAACATATTTATACAAATTTTCAAAATCGTCTGACGAATTTAGACAATTTGGCCTGGTTAAACTACAACAAATTGTTATATAGGCTATTGCAGATAAAAATGCTCCATTAATAAATTGCTGGGGGTTTATTGATGGCACAGGCCGACCTATATGTCGACCGTCACGTCAACAACAAGACTTCTTTTCTGGACACAAACGAGTTCATTGTTTAAAATATCAGTCGGTTGTAGCTCCAGATGGGATTATCTGCAGTTTACTGGGCCCTTACGAAGGCCGGCGTCATGATGCTGGAATGTTTAGAGAGTCCAACTTATATGCCCAACTAGAAAGAAGCTGTAAATTTCCTAACAACCAGAAATTTGTTTTATATGGAGACCCAGCTTATGCAGTCCAGGAACTATTAATTGCACCGTTTCGAAACCGTGTACTTACTGCTGCACAACAAGATTTTAATACTCGAATGAGCACTGTTAGGCAAGCAGTTGAATGGAATTTTGGAAAAATAGTAACTGAATTTGCATTTCTTGATTTTAAGAAAAATCAAAAATTGTATGTACAAAATCTACAGCAAATGTACATTACTGCTACAATTTTAACAAATTGCCACACTTGTTTGTATGGCAGCCAAACATCGCAGTATTTTAATATGGTTCCACCAACTGTGCAAGAATATTTAAATGGTTAAGCTCCTTTGCGTTTGCATATTTGTTTTTATTTGAAATATTACTAAATTTGCATACATGGTACAATATATAAACTTTAATTATTACATATTTGTATTTTTGTCTTTCAATTGTGTGATTAAGAGAGTCATCATATCTTGTTGCTGCTGCAACAAGCGATTTTGTACTTGTCTTTCCTCTGATTGTGCTGCAAGCAATGATCTTCTTTCTTCTTTTTCAAGTTCGAACTTCTCTACTTCTAAGTTGAGTTGGCGTTCCTCTAGTTCTAGCTTTTTCTGATCAAATTCAAACTGTTTTTGTTTTAACATAAAGTCTTGCTTACTTTTTTGAATTAGATATTCCAAACTATTGTTTTTCGTATCTTTTCTAACTCGTTTTGGTGTTGGTTCTGGAATACAAAATTGAGATATTAGTTTTTTCAATGATTTCCATCTAGCTTGTGTTATGTAAAATTCACCTAATGACGATGCTCTCGATGGAATGTTTTCTTCGGTAAATGATTCAGTCCCGTCGACTTCATCATATTTATTTTCTTCGACTAAACGACCATCATCCTGGAGTATATATGTAACTGTAATGTAGATTGAGTAATATAGTATACGTATTTTACGGCTTATGTTTAATTACCATCATCCGTGTATGACGATGCAGCTTGTTGTCGTAACTGCAATCCTTGCTGTTTTGATTTGTCTTTTGTTTTCAAAGGCTGCTCCGATTGCACATTATAGCTTGAATATTTATCGAATTCTCGTTTTAAGTCCTGTATTTCTTGCAGCAACTGTTGCTTTTCTGCATATTCTTCTTCAGTGCCAGATCTATAATAAAATATTAATTTAACATAGGTGTATGTATATAAAAAAAATACTGCTAAGAATGTTATAGATATTACATCAAATTTTTTCATACTTTTTCAAATTTAGTTTGTCCTGCTGAAGAAATGCTTTTAATAAATATTCCATGTGTTCTTTCAGAGCACGCAATGTAAACTGTTTTCTCGCAGTCTGTAGAATGTTCTCCTGGATCCTGTTCCACCTTGAAGAATCTTCAAACGGGTTCTCTGCAGTAACGGCTCGTAATAGATCGAGGTCATCTGCGGCGGTGAATCTTAAACGTTTATTGGCTGCCATCTTTACAATTTGTTTAAAAAAACTTAAAAGTTGCACACCACACAAACAAAACACTGACCACCTAACCTCACTATGAATCACGAAACAAATATCGTATTCCGATATTTCGCCCGCTATTTGGTTGACTTTATCGTACTCCGATAAATATTTAGCGTTACGGTATTTTCTGCGCTTGCGCAGTTGTACCAAAATAGCGTTAACGTTTAGCGGAATGACTGCGGGAACTCTCTAATAATGTAGATAACCTTACCTCTGCGGCCCATAAACTCCATCCTTAACGATCCAGTTCGTATTTGTTAGTATTGTTTATAATCTTATAGGGAAAGATATCAGGTAATATCATACTGCAGCAATTAATTTCGGACGTTATATTTTGAATCGAGCACTTGATTTCTAACCTACATTGTGAAATAGCCGTAAGTTTACTAATTCTTATTTGTTGAGTCAAAATAATTACCTTAATTTTATTAAAAGTCCACACGCGCGTAATAAGTGAACATAACCTCAATTCAGTACAATTAAACATATGTACTACGTTCGCGTAACATGTATAAAAAATGTTCACAATCTTATGCTGGCCACTCACGCAGAGGGAAGACTCAAGATTTGCGTGTACGGTTAAAACCGTGCATTCAAAACCGATGGTGTGTGGTAGAAACCTGTAGATTTATTTAGAATGCGCATTCCAATAAACTTAACGCAAATAAACCTGGCTCTGCCTGAATTCTTCCCCGTACAGTGTAGAATGAACGGGGAAAACCCCGCGTGTGTGGTGCAAGATTGCACAATGAACACGTTTTGATTCAGTGCAACCGGGACTGTTTTTTTTAAGTTTAATTTGTTTGTGGTGTAATCATGTCGGATTTACGCAACTGCTCCCGTGATTTTATGTGCTCCTTCATCGAAATTTATAGAGACAATCCTTGTCTATGGAAAATAAAATCGAAGGAATATTCGGACCGTAATAAAGAAAATGCTGCTTATGAAATCCTAGTAAAAAAATTGCAGGAAGTGATACCAGAAGCTACGAAAGATACAGTGATTAAAAAAATTAATACCATACGTGGGTGTTTTAGAAAAGAGTACCTATAAAAGGGTTAAAGCTTCGGAGACTTCAGGAACTGGAACAGAAAATCTTTATGTGCTGCATTTATGGTATTATGAATTGTTACTGTTTCTGAGAGACCAAGAAACAGCTAGATCAAGTGTTTCAAATATTGAAAGCGAGAATGAAGTTGGCGATAAAAATGAGGTAGGTAAAATAAGATGTACGTTTCTATGTGAATTTATTAACTATCAAATTGTACAGGTGAACATATTATTTTACAACGAAATTATGTTAAATCATTTGTTCTTGCCAGGGAATGGCACCTTCTTGATTAAAATACTCTAAGTACAGTTCTCTAGTCCGTTGAGCTTCATAACCTGCTCGTCTATTGTGTCCTCGTTGGAGTTCTAACAAAGTTCCAGGTTCTGGTCGAAGTCCCAACTGTAACCGACTATTTTCAAGATCTTCATTGTCAAAACAATCTGTTGGAGTATAGGATTCACCGCATTTTCGTCTCAAATAATTATGTAAAGCGCAACAAGCCATAACCACCTTATCAATTGCTTCCAAGTTTATACCAATTGCTGTATGAAATATTCGAAAACGAGCAGCCATTATTCCAAAAGTGTTCTCTACTATTCGTCGTGCTCTGGAGAGGCGATAGTTAAAAATTTTCCTGTCATGGTCGAGTACTTTTTGACTATATGGTTTCAAAAAATCAGAACGTAAAGCAAAATGCTTCATCACCAATGAACACAAACGGAAGTTGCTCTTGACTATTACTTGTATTGCTTGGGGATGGCAACGACAAAGTTCCATTTTTAAGTTTTGAGTAAAAAGGTGTGTTTTCCACTACACCTCCATCCGATATTCGACCATTAGTACCAAAATCACACATTATAAATTCATAATTCGCGTTGGCAATTGCCATTAGAACCAAACTGTTGTAACCTTCATAATTCCAAAAATATGAACCGCTTCCAGCAGGAGGATTTATACGCACATGCTTGCCGTCAACGGCTCCCAGGCAATGTGGAAAATTCCACTGTTCTTCAAATTGATAGGCAATGCGTCTCCATTCAGCCTCTGTTTTAGGGAACTGCAACCAAAAAATATTTGTAATGTTACAGGATGATGAATACGAAGACGAAGAGTCGCCTAGAAATAGTCCATTACAGTCTCTTGCTTCTGGGTCTACCGATGAAACTACCCAGAGTTCCATGCCAAAATCAACCACGGTCACACCAGACATACAACGTACATCATGGCGTAAGAAAAGGAATGAAAAGGCTGCAGACAATCAAGCTGATGATATTCTTAACGTTGTGAGTGAAAAGCTACGTGCTTCTGGCAACGAAGATGGATTTACTATAATTGGAAAAAATGTTGCCACAAAACTAAGACGTCTAGCGAAAGAAACTCGTATTTATTCAGAAAAATTAATAAACGATATCCTATTTGAAGCAGAACTTGGAAATATAAATAAACACACAGCCGTTGTCACTAAACGTGAAGCTACACCATTTGCTGCATCAATGGTACCAGGGCCAATGGTGCAAACCAGCAACTGTTCAGGAAGTACTACTGAATATACAAACCTAGGTTCTAACATCGACGATGCTACGTCACAATATTACTATAATTTTGCATCCTCATTGCAACCTAATAATAACTGTTAACCTTTTTTTTTATCGTGTATTTAGATTTTACAATATTTAGTAAATAAAATTCGTTTCAAAATGAGTTAATTTTTATCTCTTTTAATATATTTGGTAACTTACTTTCATGTAACTATCCTTTAGTGCAGAATAAATAGCACTGCACGTCTCTGGAATGATTTGCCCCAAAGCTTGTGGGGATATTATTACTGAAAATTTTAAATCTTCGTAACTTCTGCCAGTTGCCAAGAAACGTAATGCAGCTGTAAGTCGTTCGTGAGGTGTTATTGCTCTTCTCATACATGAGTCTTTTCGTTCTATTATAGGAGTAAGTAAATTGAGAAGTTCCATATAAGTTTCTTCATCCATTCTCAGGTAATTACACCAATCACTAGGTTCTAATTTTAATTCATTAAGCAAAATCACATGTGACAATTCATTGCGTTTCAACAGCTATAGCTTTGTCCATTTTGAGCGTTTATTACGCTTTTTCGATTTTTTCTTAATAATACACGCCACTGCCATGAAACATAATTCATATTCTGATAACACAGTCGTCATTTTGCAACAACTCTTCTTGAATAAACTACTGACAATTCGCTACGCGTGTGTTTACAAACAGACTACATTCTTTTTGCACGGGTTTGAATGCACATTCAAAACCGCACACGCAAACCTCTGCGAGTGGCCAGCTTTACACTGTTAACTATTAATAAATCAGTTGTTGGCATAGGCTAAACACATTGAACTATATACTACGTACCTGGAAAGGACCCTGAACGCCGTGAAAGTGAGGCAGGTCTTTGTGTCTGTCGTGCAAGGAGGCCGGGTATTCAAGGTCGACCTCCAACATATACCCCACAGGTGAATCATCAGGCACTTGTGTGACGTCCAGTAGCGGATTGTGGCACCATTCGAATCCTCCATAAGGCAGATATTCGGACATCGCCCATCCATACAGATTGTTTACGTCATAGTACATCAGGTACGTGGATGGCTTTGAAGGGTCATAGTCGGGCATGTATTTATTGTTGGCCTTGGCATACCTGTTGCTGCACTGGCTAACCCCACCTCTAATACCACGCTCCACAAAGAGAAGCATATCAATATCGGTTAGCAGCTCTAATTCAACACCTGTATGTTTCAGCATGGCATCCCACGTTAGGGCTGGAGCACTTACGTAATGGGCTGCGTCTAAGGAATATGAGGTGTAACAGGTGTTTCTGAAGTTCTCAAACACATCGGCAAGCAGTAACACATCGGTTTTCAAGTACAAGTCCGAGTACTCGCCTAGGGTCTTGCAATCAAACGCCCTCCATACCTCTTGCGCATGCTTATAATCCTTTTCTAATTGTTCTTGTCGTTCTTTAAGTACTTCTTGTTGTTTTTCATATTCCAATTCTGTTAAATCTGCCTGGGTTAGTTTATTTTCAAAATTTTTCATAGATGGAAGATGGGCCTCTTCAAGTGTTTCCCATGACGTCACGTAATCGTATGGGAATACGCCCTTGCGCGTTAAAAGTTTTAACTTGGGTTCGCTCAAGTCCTCAAATTCTTTTCGAACAATTTTCAGCTCGCCCAAGTATGACGCCAGCTGTTCCAAACTGCTGGCCATGAATCGGCAAGAGTCAATAAATCTTAAATTAATTTCACTGTTTTTAACAGATTTCGTGAACGAAATATACTTTTCTTTATTTACTGGTAACAGGGAAGTACTTCCCTCGATTTCTTCTGCCAGGCCTCGAATTAAGAAATGAGAGTCGTACCCGCTTAAATTATGAAACACAACCGGAATAACTTTACTGTCTTTAAAATTGAGATTACAAGACTCGTGGGCCGCGCCCCGGAAATCGGATGTTAAATGGTCGTGATCACGCACGGGAATGTCCTCGACGGTAAACGGTTTCTTGCATATGTGACAATGGGTGGCAGCTTGGAATGCCTCCTCTTGTTGAGCAGACAGGTTCATAGGTTGAGGGGCCCAATAAACAGGTTCAACGTCCTCGACTATTTGTTTCAGTTCATTCATGAACCATTTCACGCACTCAGGACCCCGGTTGCTTCGATAAAACGATAAGGAGTCATCGTAGTACATTTAAAATAATATCCAACACTGCACGCCTCGTGCTCTTGGTACAGTTGGGTTTTTGTGCCTTTACTCTTATTTATAGGTTTGAGAATGCTTTCAATGTCGGCATAAACTATAAATGGGACTGGTATTTGATTTTTAAAATTGACAAACTTCACGATGCTGTCGTCTTTTCCAGGCATTATAACTTTACACTCGTTTATTTCACCGCAGTCTACTTCATGCTTGACCAGCTTTTCCGTACTATCAAAATAGTGCAAGCACCTGTCACAGATATGCTTCTTGGAATGATGTCTGGTTATTTGGCTGCGGGCTAGTCTGCTGAGATTTTTCACCCATACATAATGGTATTTGGTGTCCTCCGCATCATCTTTATAATTATCTTGAACCATCAGCAGGTTCACGTGTCTATCCTGCTTCTTTCGGGTTAGATGCACAGGCACCACTTTATACCCCCGTTTTTTCACAAGAGGTTCAAGGATGAACACGTTGATGGAAATGGTGTTTTGTTTCTCGAATTTTTTCACTTGGCTCAGGCCCAATGGGAATTCTAAACCATCTAAGTTTAATACAGTTGAAGGATGTGGATAATTTTCAGGTCGTTTGGGGTTGTCTCTGGGTGGATAAAGAGCTGACACCACCGCCCACGCAAAACACATCTGATCATCATTCTGCACATTGACACAAGCTTTCTTACGCTGGATTTGTGGTGGTAAAGGAATGTATGAAGACCCTCGTATCGGCTCATATCGGTTTATATTAACTGCAAGATTGATGATGGCTGAAAGGGCCCAGCCCGACTCCCGCTCTTGGAAATCTTCGATTTTCACTATGACTTGATCCTCCACGTTGTTGCACCACCACTCATGTATATTTGTGTCATGCATGATTGGCTCGTTTTTACTTGGAAAATGCTTTAGTTCATATATCACGTCATCATTTGAATTTTTAGTAAATTCACCGCAAAAATCTACGTTGACTTTCAGCATGGGGTTTTGTGTTAAAGCATGTTTAATTCTGATGTTGAACATGTAGAATGCGTCTTCCAGGAAAGTTAGCGGGTCAACGTGGCGTAAGTTTATGATGACTCCGGTCCTCAGGCGGCCCTTGAAAGCGGAATTCACCTCCGCCCACCTGATCCGGTCGCTCCGTTTTTCTTTTGGAGATCGGTACCCGGCCCCTTGCCTCTGTAGTGCTTTCATTTGGATTTGGAAGCCTGTGCACAATTATTTTTTAATAAGCTTTGAAATGCGAACAAAAAAAAATTACATACCTTTAATCTTGCCTATATTGGCCTCAACATTTTTCTTTCCTCCCATATTCATTGTCCCTTTCTTAAGCGCCTTATTAAGAATACGTACATTTTGCCCGCACTTTTTTGCCCATCTCTCCAACTCTTCAGGATTGTTGGCACAAGACAACAATGCATCTTTAACTATGTTAACCATATTGTTGGATGTCTCAACAATGGAAGCCATTTTTCTTGATGTAATAACTTTTCACTTAGAACACTCAACTGACAACTGATTACGATTTTAAAAATTTCCCCCTTTTTATATGTTTTTGGGTCTCTTATCTTTTGGAAATAAACACCTTTTGTGGTTTAACGGTCATTTTGTAAAAACTACTGAAAGTTTGCGGTCCAACGGTTTTTTGGAAAATTATTTCTTTATTGATTTTACTCCTTATCAGTGATTGCGGTTTTGTAAAATAAAAACCTATTAATAATGGATATTCTGTTATTACGTCCTATCAATGTTTTGCGGTTACGTCTAATTATCATCGCGCCCAGATAAAGAATTAGGTATTTATTTCAAGTTATGATACTACTAGCGCCCTCTGTTAACTAATAAAATGACTGTATTATTGCTAAAGTAGATTACTGTAATCTTGTATGATAATGAGGTAAGTATATTAAACGTTTTTCTCAATTCTATACTACTATAGTAGTGTTCAAAATACCTAGGTATTTTACAACAGATGAACAATCTCTTGTCTAAATTAATATCCCTACGAAGAAAAATTATTTCTTTATTCATTAAATATCATTTTAAGCCTTATCAGTGAGTGCGGTTACGACGCCTTATCATTCAACTTGTTTCCTCTATGAATTAACTAATTATTCTATATAATATTATTTGTTTTAGATATTATCTGTAATGAAACTCGTCAAAAATTATGCTAATTGGAATGATCTCTGCTGGTGTCTAGAATTTTACATAATTAAACATTTTGTGTTATCATGTTACTTCAGTAAACCGCAACAGATAACGTATATGTATTGGTTTTATTTTCCTTATTATTTCCATCAATTAAAACCACAGTTTCTTTATCAATATAATTATATTTTTTTCGGGTGTTACATTGTTTTATAAATACAAAGCATACAACAATTTACCACCTATTCGTTTTATTTTAAACATTAGTACAACAAACTTTGATTCATATCGTTAAGTAATTTTTCTGAATGTATATAATACATTTCCAACATACAGCACCGGTTATACCCGTTTACAGCCTTATCTAATATATCTTTCAAATCAGTTTTGATGCCTGTTACAATCATTGTGTTATAATATTCAGTAAAGCCTTGAGTTTGCAATAAATTGAGTCTTGCAATTATAAGATCGGCCATTTTTAACAGCTGATTATAGCTTTTATAACCTAATATGACGTTGTATGAAGATTTGGAGATCATGATGGCCTTCGCATACGACATGTAGGTAAGACTGCACTCTCCAATAGTTTGCGCTTGTTGGGATTCCCAATCGGGGCTCATAGATACCAAGACTGCAAAATCTTCGGATGAAAACACCACTCCACGCCCCAGAACGTCTTCTATCTTGACCGTAGGTGTAAAATTCAGGGCCGGACTTAATCCAATTCTAACTTGTTTGGTCTTTGATTTATTCAACCATAATTGTGTTTCAGACAACATACGCTGTTCACGTTCCAGAGCATCTTCATACGATTTCAATGCCTTGTCAATGCTGGGGCACTCCCTCTCAGGGTATGAATTAGGACGGTACTCAATATCTTTAATTAAATACAATTAAAAAAAATATGTAATTTAAAGCATCCTCAAAAAATTTCTTACCTGCTTGGCGAAACATTGTTAGATATCGTAAGTTGACTGAGTTTTATTATAATATAACTAAGCGTTATGTCGTATTTCAGTTTTTCCTGATCTTTTTGGAACTTTTTTAACACTAACAATAGTAGTTCTTTTTTACTTTTATTATGAAGTACTTTCTTAAATGCACGAATGTTTTTTATATGCTGGTCTAGATTAACCATTGAAGATGCTCCTCCCACACCTTAATTTAATACAGGTTACACGTACCGACGACAGAACATCATTTCCGGTTGTCTCTAAGATCATCTAAATTTAGGTAAATTTGTGCTATTTTGCCATAAGAACACATGTAAAATTAGTGAAATTACAGCTAAAAATCACCTTTTCATATAAGAATGCATGCATTTTCAAACACAAGGCCAAGGCGTCTTCGGGGTGGGGGGTGGGGCGCGCGTCACCGTCAATCTCCTTATCACATTTTTTAGGCCGCGCATTTTTGAACCAACGGTTTTTTCAGGGGTTGCGGTTTAACGGTCCTCCTTATCAGCACAGGGACTAGCATCTCTTATCAGCCCGGATGTACACCTTAGGTTAGATGCCCACACGTGGACGGTTACTCCTTATCACCTGACTCAAGGTCTAGATAACAACCAGACCGGATGTAAAGTAGCAACTTTTTGCCCTGTACATTTCTTATGGGAGTTTTGACCCAGAAGGCCCCTAGCCCCTCTACTCAGTATTCTTTATGAAAATTAATGTAAACTTTTCAAGTAGGGACATAGTTCTCTTGCATCATATACTAAGGCCCCCCTTCTATCTGTTTTGCGTCTGGCAAAACTGTTAATAATTCAGATGTAGGTATAATTCCCTCATCATTGACCTGTAGCTAAGTAAATTTATAATTCACTTTCTGTGACATTCTTAAAAAAGCAACTTCAACGTTGTTGTTTCCTAGGTCACAATGGAAATAACTTTTCCTACATAGTGATGAACTACATTTTTCACTTTAAACTGAACCACATAATTTATGTTTCTACTTCTCCAACGTATTCACGAAGGCCTTCCTCTAAAATTTCAGGGGTGTAGTCAGCATATTTTCTTGTGCCAGGTCTTCTTTTGTATGTGCGGACCATTTTCTGCAAGAACTAACAAAGTTAATTTGTGACCCGAAGCTTCTTTGAACGTTTGAACATGTTCAAAGTAACCCCAAAATTATGGTCCAGGTACTACATAACAAAAAAAAAATTATAAATAAGAAGTTCGTTAAAATATTTTAACTTTCTTTAACATACCTTTGTTCGAACACTATACTGTTATAATAACTAAATTTTTAACACTGTAATGCAAGTTATTATCGCTACAACAATAAAAGTTTACACACCACAACAAACGTCACATTTGCAGGTCAAGTAATTAAATATCCGTGTTGCCAACCCTACACCGAATATTTTAATACTAATACTGCTCCACCATCCTAAAACGTGTGATGAATTTAGTGAAAAACACTAGATGTCGCTAAACCTCGTAATTGTTTCACAATTATTCAAAATAACATTTTAAATTTTGTTCAAAGTAGCCACACGGGTTCAAAGTAACCCAATTCTACGGTATATGAATTGTTTTATCTACCGTTTTAGGCTATCTGTAACATTAAGATTTTTGGCAACTGGTGAAACACTTAAGAGTTTGAGTTTTTCTACAAGAATAGCACACAACACTCTTAGCAAATTAATACCGGAAGTATTAACTGCAATTAACTAAATAAATTAGATAAAAAGATGGCGGGAGGTAGAAGCTCGTGCTTTAAGTGTGAGGAAAAAGTCGGTAAACATGATGACAGTATAAAGTGCAGTGGGAAGGAAAAGTGCCTGTATCATCTGAAATGTGTAGGAATTGAAATGGATGAATATTTAAAGATGAGAAGAGTCGGGACAAGTAATTACCTGGAAGTGTCGAAACTGCAGCATTCCTAACCAAGAAAAAAGCTCTCAACAGGAAAATTCTCAACAAGCAAATTCCCAAAACGACAACAATGCAAAAACTGATAAATGTGACACTGACAGCGAACTCTCATTAACCCAAAACCATGCCGCGCATCAGTGTTTAATTGAAGAATTTAAGAAATACAGAGAGGAAACAACAAAATTAGACCGCATACTAAAAAACCAAGACAGCATGACCATAATTATCGCAAACTACAAAAGAAGTACGAAGAAGCCCAAGAACAAATCAAAACTCTCAAAGAAGGAAAAATAAAGGTAGAAAACGAACTCAAAGCAGTAAATGATAACATAGAAAAACTAACGCAAGAAAATAATCGAGTTCAACAAAAGATGATAGAAAACCACTTAGAAATACAAGGGCTACCAGAGATACCACAAGAAAACATAGCAGTGAGAGTATTGGAACTGTGTAAAGAAATAAAGTGTGAAATACAACCTAATGATATTGATTATTGTTACCGAGTTAAATCTGAATATCGTGGTAATAGTGCATATTGTAACAAAATCATAGTGTCATTTACAAGAAATGTGACTAAAGAATGTGTCCTACAGGCTAAAAAGGCATACGGTCGACTCTTTTGCCTAAAAAGTGTAAATGGGGAAAAAAATGAAGTGTACGTCAATGAAAGACTTACCCATCGTAATGCGTACCTGTTTAAATTAGCAAGAGACCAAAAGAAAACAGGGAACTACAAATATGCATGGTATAGAAGTGGAAAAGTGTTTTTAAAAGAGAGTGATGAATCGGAGAAAATACAAATCACTGGACCCGATGTACTGCAAAACTGAAGACTTAACACAATATAACAACAGTGATGAGAAAACAGCAAATAACTTAACAGACATAACAAACAGTAGTGGTAAGAATATATTGTATTTAAATGCTCGTAGTTTAAGAAATGATAATTTTGATAGTCTTAAGGAATTAATTAGTATTACTAAAATAAGTTTAGATATTATTGTTGTTAGCGAAACGTGGTTTAGTGAAGGTGAATGTAAATATTATAATTTAATAGGATATAATAGCATTCATAGCTGTAGACTAGGTGATAAAAGGGGAGGAAGTGTATCTATGTTCATAAAGTCTGATTTAGAGTACAAAGTGATAGAAAACTATGAAACGGAGTGCAATAACATGTTAGTAGTGCAATTGACAAACTTCCAAATTGCCAATAAACTAATACTAGTGGGAGTATACAGGGCACCTAAACAAATCATAGCGGAATTAGAGAATTTTAAATGTGCAATGGAAGAAATACTGCACAAAATACGAGGTAAATCGATAATTGTGGGCGACATGAATATCGATGTTGGAGTTAATGCGAAAAAAGGTACACAACAAGACCTATACAAAAATTTATTTGAAAGCTACAACTACAAAATTCTAAATAAGCTCCCGACGCGAATAACAGAATCAACAAAGAGTACAATAGATCATGTAGTATCAAACCTGGAAAACGAAGCTAAGATAACAATATATAACATCGAAAATGATCAGAGCGATCACAACATGCTCCTTACTAACCTAAGGAAAACGGATAAGAAGAAGCTGAATGTAGTTAAAGGAACACCAAAGAGAGTAGTGGTAATGAATATGGAAAAAATAAAAGAGTCCATAAGGAATAATCCTATAGTAGCTAGGGAAACGGAAGATGCTGATGAAATGTACGATGAATTTATTGGAAAATTAAAAGAAAAGGTACAGAGCAGCTCAAAAGAAAAATGCATAAAAACAAATAAAAAACAGGGAATTGCTGCACCGTGGCTGAATGAGAATCTGAAAAAGCTAATCAACACAAAAAATAAAATGTACCAACAACATAGAAAAAATAAAAAGAATACCAACCTAGAGCAAGAATACAAGAGTATAAAAAACAAAATAACAACACTTAGAAGAGTACTAAAAAAGAGTACTTCAACCACAAACTGAATAATAGTCTTGCGGATACCCGACAAACATGGAACACAATAAATGAAATATTAGATAAAAGAACAAATACGGAAGATAGGAATATCAAAGTGATGAAAGAAGGCAAAGTAATTGAAGAAGGGAAACAGGTAGCCAATCACCTCAACAAATACTTTACTGAAATAGGTCGAAATCTAGCAGAGCAAATCAAGACAAATAAAGGAGATCAGCCAACAACGGCTGTACTGCAGACAACACAAAATATTCAAAATCTCAGCAAAATGCAAACTACACCACAGGAAGTATTAAAGATTATAAACAAGCTAAAAAAAACAAAAAATCGAGAGACAATGACGGCCTATCAAATTACATCTATAAACAACTTAAAAACGAGCTGTTACAGCCAGTCACAGCTATAATCAATACATCACTACGATCAGGAACTGTACCACAAGCTCTAAAAATAACCAGGATAATACCGATATACAATTCAGGAGTTCACACTGACCCAAACATCCAACAATGTCGAAAATTCTAGAAGCAATAGTAAATCTAAATGTAAGGAGGCACTTACAAAATATTAAGTTCTTCTGCAAAGAACAGTATGGATTTAGAGTAAACAGCAGTACGGAAATAGCAGTAGCAGATCTAATGATTGAATTGCAGGATCGTATGGACAAAGGATTGTTATCGGCAGGAATCTTCATAGACTTAAAAAAAGCTTTCTATACAGTAAAACACGACCTTCTCCTAAGTAAACTAAAAGCAGTAGGCATTGGCGGTGCAGTATTAAGTTGGTTTAAAAGTTACCTTAGTAATAGACTTCAATATGTAAACGTTAACGGGGAAAATGGAGATAAATCAAAAATAGAATATGGTGTACCACAAGGATCGGTGCTGGGCCCTCTCCCATTCTTGGTCTATATCAATGACATAAGCCAATGTAAACTCAAGGGAGCTATAAAACTATTTGCCGACGATACAAATATCTTTTACAAATGCCGAACATTGACAGAATTATTTACAGAAATGCAGGAAGACCTAAACACAATTGCAGAATGGCTGAGATTAAATAAATTATCAATAAATACAAAAAAAAACTAACTACATGATAATTAGCAAAGATCCGATAATACATGCCAGGAAATTGACAATAAATGGCGAAACTATAAGAGAAACCACATCAGTACTATACTTAGGATTAACAATAACTAACGATCTAAACTGGGAAACACATGTTTCACATATTAGAAAAAAGATCATAGGGATAAGCGGAATACTCAGAAGACTCACAGTAATCTCCTCAGAGACAGTGCGAAAATCGGTCTACTACGCCTTAATACACAGCCATTTGAGATATATGATAATAATCTGGGCAACCACTAATAATTCAGTTTTCCAATTGCTGGAAACGATTCAGAATCGAGCAATACGAAATATATACAACCTACCACCCCGATATCACAGAATTGATATGTACAGGAATACAGACATATTACCAATAAAAGCAATTAGAGACCTGGAAATAATTATGTTCACCCACAAAACAATTCATGCACAGAATACCTCTACAACAAACTTCATCACAAATAATCAGATACATACTTACCAAACAAGAAACTGTAATAATCTCCATGTTGAACCCATAAGAAAACAAAACTACGCAATAAACTCATTAAAACACCAAATGATTAAATTATATAACTCGCTACCAAACAACCTTAAGCAAGAAAACAACATAAACAAATTTAAGAAAGAAATTAGAATATGGATCCAAACCACCTTAGAGACCTACTTTTAATGATACAAAAAGGCTGAACACACAACAGAAAAAACTGCAATTAAGAGAAAACTAGGAAATCGTAGAATGTTAGTAATATAGAATAAGGTATATATAATCAGATAGTATTAAATGATATAAGATAGTATATACAATTAGATAGTATAGATAGTACTAGGAAATTATTACTGTAAAATCCAGTAACGAGCTTTTGGTCTTGGATATTTAAAACCGAAATAAATAAATAAATAAAAAATTGTTGATTCCATGGAAAATGAATACTTAAAGGTAAATAATAAGTTAACAAACTTTTGGCTCTAACAGCCGTTTGCACCGACGACTTTTAAGGATTTCTTAAATTTAAGGCGGCCTTATTATCTTAGGTTGCACCCTACGTCAATACTGGCTTAAACAGGTTAAGGGCTCTTTAAATTTAAGTAGACTTGTTTGGCAGCTTAAAAGTTAAGGGTTCTTTAAGAACGTATTTATTTATTGATTAAAATGAATGAATTTTTTGAAAATGATGAAGATATTTTGGAAATAATAGAATATGGTTTTCCACGACAATTGTATTTTAGAGCAAATTACTACCAAACCCTAGACGATATGAATTTTTATAAAAGATTTAGGTTAAGTAAAGAATCAACATTACATGTGCTCATGTTAATAGAACAAAATTTGGAATATCCTAATGATGCGTAACTTTCATGTTTACTCTATTTAAAATTATTTGTACTAATTACATAATTACAATATATTTGTAGAAACAACAGCGTTTCACCTATGAATCAACTTTTATTAACGTTGAGATTCTACGCTACGGGCAATCATATCATGAGTTTAGCTGACTTTTCTGGAGTACACACTTCGACAGCATGCAGAATTATTCATAGGGTGTCGAGGGCAGTTGCAGGACTTTATCAAATGTTCATAAAAATGCCTCGAACTGCCGAACAAATTAGACAAACTCAAAATAGTTTTTTCCAAATTGCATCTTTCCCACGAATAATAGGAGTTATAGATGGTACCCACATTAGAGTGCAGGCACCTGGTGGTGATGATGGCGAAATTTTTCGAAATAGAAAAAATTATTTTTCGATAAACGTACAAGTTATGTGTAATGCAACTCTAGAATTTTTAAATGTAGTAGCTCGCTGGCCGGGTTCAACACATGATGCCACTATCTACAATAGCAGTAATTTAAGGGCCGAGTTTGAAAGAGATTATCATAATGCTATTATTTTGGGTGATAGTGGATATCCTTTGCGACATTATTTTTTAACTCCTTTGTTAGAACCACAGAACAACTATATAATGAAAGTCATATAAGAACCAGAAATGCAACTGAACGATGTATTGGAGTATGGAAAAGAAGATTTCCTATATTAGCTTATGGAATGCGTTTAAAAATCGAAAATATTTTACCGGTAATTATAGCAACAGCAGTACTACACAATGTGGCTAGAACTATGGGTGAAGAGTTACCACTACAGGAAGAAGCTGTTAATGTTTTGGATCATTTAATTGCTAACGGTCAAATCCCTGTTGTGGCGAATCGCCATGGTAATCTGCAAGATGCAACTAGAAATAATTTTATCCAACAATACTTCACACGCTAATAAAATAATATAAAATCAATTAATAATTACTCAATCTTTGTCAATAATATTTTCTTATTTAACAATATATATTATAAAAAAGAATTAATTAGCATTTTCCCTACTGAAAATCATCTCAGTTGCCTCTTAAAACCACATACATAATGAACCGGTTGTTTCAAAAACCGCATAACACCACATTCAGCCTGATAGAAACATTATAACGTTATATGAGGTTTCTATATATATTTTCAGTAGGGTTCTGAATTGTTTTTTGAGTATTTTCTTTAATTAAGATGTCTAACTGCAGAGCTCGTTTTCGAAGTTGTGCCTCCTCCTCTTCATGCACCAACTCTGCTGTCAACTTCTGTAACTTCACGTCGGCTATTTTTAATTTTTTTGCCACCACCTCTTCATATTTTTTGGATAAGTCGGAGGAAGTAAAAGTTTTTAAAAGATGCCTTCGTCTGTGCTTTCGGCTTGAAGTTTCCTAAAATAATATTAGTTGCGTAGTAAATAGTTTGAATAGATACATTATGTTAATGATCAACCTCAACGAAGTAAAACGTAAAGTAAAAAAAACTTACATTGCTGTTGCAGGTACTTCCCTGCATTTTCTGCAATTCACTTGCCAGTGGAGTCTGCAAATGAGGTGGTTTATACCTTCCCCAGTTTATGCCTTGTAGTTTTACGGTAGCACCGCTTGGTCCAGCGATATCATCAGTGTTTAACCCTAATAAGTCTTCCGATTCCCAAACAACCTCCTAAAAACTCAATTTTAATGAGAAAAAAAAAACAATAGGTAAATTTTTGTCACACCATTGCATCTGATGTTACTGGAAGACCACCAGCATCACCACCAACATCGCTCTCAAGGCCAGTCACCGTTTTAACAGCTCCAAAACTAAATCCTTTGTTGCATCAGGAATTTTGATTGCTGCTGGACCACCTCCAGTTAACAATAGGCTTCTTCTAGCATCTCCAGCTATCTTCCTTGTATCTTTCTTTTGGTTGTCGTACCACTTCTTGATTGAATCAACGCTTCTACTGCAATCTGCAGCATAGCAGTTGAATTCTTCAACCACCTGTTCCCATGCAGCAACTTTTTCACTTTGAATAACTTGGTTCGTTTTTTTATTTTCCAAAATGTGCTTATACTTTTCTATTATTCGCAACAAAGCCATTTTTTCCTCTGCAGAAAAATTAATGGAGCGCACTCTTTTTGTTTTTGTACCAGGAAGCATTATTCTGTAAAAATAGGAAAGTTTAAGTATGCTAACTCTTTTATTAATAATAATGTGTTTATACCAACCTGCTATGCCTACAATTTCAAATGCTGTTCCAACACAAATAAACCCGCAGCAGAGAGTAATTACAACAAACACAATATTTGTGAGGTTATGGTCAATAGTGTGAAGATAGCGATAACGAAATATCCCTAAAATTTCAACTTAAGGAATCCTTTGTTAAGGAGCGGGCGGTAGCACACGGTGCAACGGATAACTCATTTAAGTTTTCCTTAACGTTAAGGAATACTTAGTTAAGTAATCCTTAGTACAAAACCGGTGCAAGTGGCTGTAAATCATTTAATTAAAAATTGTAAAACTAAATTAATAATAATATAAATTTGTAATAAAACTATTTTAAACTATGGTACTTAATTACACTAACATAAATTTCTAAAACTATTTTAAACTATGCTACCTAATTAACTAACTAATTTCATTTAGCCTCTTCATAGTCCATTATTAATTTTAAAATTTCGTGTTTGTATCTAATTATATGTTTCTTATTATTTAAATTTTTTATTGACGAGCCAACAAAACTTCCAAACACCTCCCACTAAGTTCTCACAATTTTGCTTTTCTCCCTTATATTGCACTCCTCGATTTAATATAAAAATAGGCAACGAAAACATGCCATTTAAAGAATCAGCTAAATTTCTAGGTATATTTATTCAGAATAATTTAAAATGGAACCGGCACATATCTGAATTAATTTTATTTATACACCTGTAATATTCTATACCTTGTAGGTTTTTATTAATAAATTTTGATTGATTTGATTTGTCTAACTGAAAAAACTAAAGCTAAAATACAAAACCTGTTAAAGTTAAAAATTGTTTTATTTATAATAATTAAAAAAAACAACAATGAAAAAACTAAGATCAAAATTCAACGTACTCAGAACTCTTGCTTAAGATTTATCTTTTCGTATTGGGAAGAGGCAGCACATTTCTCACAAATTAAAAGATGCGAATTGGCTCAGCATGTACAATAGACGTAAATTACACACATCAGTTTTGTATTCAAAAATAATAAAAAAAAGAAAATAACCAAACTCCTTCCTACTTGTTTGATCAAATTTCTTTCAGATCTGATAACCATACGTATTCCTCGTTTTAAATCATTTTGTTACAATGTCGTCCATTACTACAATCATGTAATTCCGAAGAATTTGAGGAAAGTATCAGTAACCAAACGTAAAAACAGTTTAGAAATGTATCTCCATAATCTGCCGTGAGTGCATTTTCTTTCGATCACGACACTTCACACATTTTTATTGTTACCTTTTTTTTAGCAGATGGTGAGATTGGTCCACTTGTAAACAATAAAATGGATCGCACACGGCTGCTCGTTGCGAATGGGGGGGGGGGGGGGGTTACTAATTTGGACCAAAGAATTAAACAGGGCGCCAAAGACTTTAAATCAAAATTACTAAACATACCCAAATAACCATAACTTACCCCAAAGTCCTAAATCGGTAAGAAATAATCGTACAAGAAACAATAAATTATACACATTAAATCCCAGATAAACGTATAATCTATACTCATAAAATACATTCAAAAATAGAATTATATGTACAAAAAAAACATAATGAGATTGTTTCGGACCTATTCCCAAAACCTGAAAACAGTTATATCTTAAATTAAGTGAACAAATAAGATCTTTAATTAGGCAACCAGGATAGCAACCCTTGCGAATCACTATAAGTAATTAAATGGCTCAACAAAATGGTTGAACATACGCAAATAAAATTTATTTCATACTGTACGCCATATACCACTTTACGTCATTGATTTGAGTCCGGGAAATGGCACATTACAGGCCAAGGTCGGGAAGTGTTGCTTAGCAGCCCTTCCCGGACTGCTTGGAGAAAAATTCATCAAACACATCTATTTGTAGCTAAGCAACGAGAAATACCAACAGCGAATGTTTAATTTGACAGAATATAAATTTTAAAAATGACGTTTTTATAAAAAGAAAATATTCAAATAAAAAATGGTTTTGGCAGTAATGAAATAAAATTTTGTACGATACACGTCCGTGAAGTGATTATTAAAGCATTCGTTTAGAAATTTCGGACTCGGCTCCTTTCGTCGCCTCGTCCGCAAATATCTAAACTCATACTTTAATATGTCACTTCCCGGAGTAGTGACGTAAATAACTATAGTTAACCACGGATGGCGCAATAGAGTACCTCGCGGAGAGCTCTCTGTACGAAATACCCTGTATACTGGCAAAATATTTATCATGAAATTATAAACTGTAACAGGTGATATGAATTAGTGCTGTCAAATCCGTTACATTTTAAAATCCGGATTTCGGATTTTAAATTATCCGGTATCCGAATAATCCGGAATCCGCCATAATTTTTACTATCCGGATAAAATCCGTCTTGCAAATCCGTTATCCGATAAATTCACTATCCGGATTCATTTGAAAAATCCGATATCCGCATTCATCCGAAAAATCCGCTATCCGAATTTATCTGAAGAATCCGATATCCGGATCTATCCGAAGAATCCGGTATTCGGATTTATTCGAAGAATCCACTATCCCGATTTATCCAAAGAATCCGATATCCGGATTTATCCGAAAAATCCGATATCCGGATTTACCCTAAATAATCCGCTATCCGGATTTAAAAAAAAATCCGATATTCGGATTTAAGAAAAAATCTGTTTTCTGAATTTATCTGCGTGCGTTTATTTATTAAATTAAATTAAACATTTAAGTAAATCCACATAAATACAGTCTGCATTCATCTGGCATGTAGAATTTGTATGAATATGCAGTTAATTCAGATAACATAGGAGAAAAATTGTAGGTAGGTATATGCGTATTCCAGTAAAATCGCTGTCTATGTCTAAGTTCCTCATTTTAAACTTAAATATTCAAAATCATCCATAAATCTGTTATAAATATATTATCTGGATGTATTCGTTATTTAAATTCAAAAAAATTACATATTAGCAGCAACTATGAATCCAATATGTGCAAACTTAATTATTCAGTATTTTATTTGTTAGAATAGTAGTGCGTCGTTCAATATGTTGTTCTTCGTCGGCGCAAAATGGGTATGACGGAAATGTTAATAAAAATACAGATAAATCATTAAAAATTTATAAGAGAAGTTATTAGTTATAAGTTTCATTCAATTATTATAAAATACTAATTATAACCATAAAATAAACCAAAAAACTACTTATAAACAGAAACAGTATTACACCCAATGACCTAACAAATAAAACGTAACTCTTAATATTAAAATTTAAATAAACAATAAACAGATAAGCAAGCTGGGTGAGATAAAATTCTTTCTAAAAATTTTAAATGTGTAATGTAGTTTCTTAAGTAACCCTTTGAAACAATGGCGGTCCACCTATATTAAATAAACCTGTCTCACTCGTTCGGCGAAAAGGTATTTTAAACTGGGATAGTGGTCATTCTTTTGTATATTTCTCTAAGCATTTCCAAGAACGCCCCTGGTAAAACGCCATGCTGCCTACTTATTGTACCCTAGCGTAGCGTCGGCCTTGTGATTGTAAATTTATACATGTTTCTTTATAGCTACCAAAAGAACAGTTAAGTTCGGTTACTTGTTTTTTGTTATATAATTATTTTGGCAGTATTTTCGTTAGGTTAACAAAATGAATTTCCTTACGGCAGTAATTTTCATACATTTATTTTAAAAAAACCTAATGTACAACATGTCGTGCCATTTCTTTTAATTTAGTATTTAATATGCACCAAAAACATCCAAAATATGCACTTAAATATACACTAAAAAGTCAACTAACTAGAAAAAAAACATTACCCTTATATTGTACCGGTTCAACCCTTCTTATTTTGAACTGGTTGAAACTTTACCCTGGGTAGCTAGAAGCCAGGGTTCGGTGAAACAAATACGAAGACTGAGAATAAAGAAATAATTATTTACACTGTTTATTATCTGGTTATTTACAAAGTTTTATATGTTAAAATTATACGTAATTTATGTACTTCAATATTTCAAATGTTATTTACAAAAATTAAATCAATTACATAAAGCAAAATAAATGGTTCAAAATTCCCCTTTTTGACGACCCGCCTATGGCACGTTCGTCTCCCGGTATTTTCCTTTCTGCTACTGGTTAAATTCTTGTATGTGTGTTGGTTGGGTTGCCTAACTGGTTACTGGGATTTCGGGTCCAACTGCGCCGATCAATAATTGCTTTACTCGCTATGCGCCGGTCCAATGCATCGACCCACAATGGATTTTCTGCATTCGCGCACGACAAAATGGTGTCCGTTTGACAGTTCTGTAAAACTAAAAGTAACAATTCTCTCGTTCATTAAAATTCAGGAATCTCTGGAATTAAATAACTTTGTAATTAATGTTCTGCAACGGTTACTGTTCCACACTCGGTTGCTACGGGTCGACACTGGTTACCACTGAAATTAAAATGTTTTTGTTGTGGTTAATGAAAAGCAGGTAAGAATTAAGGATATTAATTCTGGTTGATTTTAATTAAAACAAATTAATCTACTGGTCCAAATTCTCTGGGTTTTCAAATTAATAAACAGGGCTGTCGAAAATATCGGGCTATATTATTTACTGGAAAATTTCCATTAAAGAATGTAAATTTTAAACTAAAAACTGGATTCTGGTAATTAATAAAAATTAACGGTTAATTCAACTCTAATAATTACGAACGGAGCTTCAACTTCTCCTTGTCGTAATTATCCCTTAGTTAAAAGCAGAATTATTTCGTTTGAATCAAAGAAGTTTACATCTCAGCAAACCAACGAAACAACTACTTTCTGGCAATCAAATAATTGATTCCAACAACAGATCTGGCATCTGTACGTTAGGGATCAAAGTATTCAATAGCTGGTTTATTTAATTTGAATAAAGGAACATCACATCCCAACTTTCAAATTAAATAACTGGTTCGAGTATTTTTCTAAGTTCAGGTTTAGATTCGTAAATTCAAAAATTACTAACAGTTAAAACTGTTCGGAATAAAAATAATTCGAAAATTTTCTAAGTTGTGATTCAAATTTATGAAACGGATCTGGATTTCAAAGCAATTTGTAACGAGTTACCAGTAGCTATAACAATTTTAAATAATAAAGAGTATTGATTAATTGTTTAGTTCGCTAAAGAAGCGCCCGTGGCGTCATGAGTGAGAAAAATCACGAGAGACCTACGCATGACACTCCCTACTACAAGCTTCACTTGAAGGAAGGGAAAATCAACTCGTCCCCCACCTAGAATAAATCATATAAAACCAAGAATTTTTACAACAGAGACACACTTGAGTCGACTCAACTATAAACATCCAGTTTAATAACCTGAACCGAATACCGAATTCCTTTCAAGATAGGTAGAAATACCGTATTGAAAACTCCCTGTTCTGAAGTTTAAGTTGTGGGGTAGAAATACTAAATGACTTTAAATCAAGAGCAAACGTAGGTGGAGACACTGCAATTCCTTCCTGAAAGACCGTCAATCCCTGTTCTGAAGTTTAAGTTGTGGTGTAGAAATACTAAATGACTTTAAATCAAGAGCAAACCTAGGTGGAGACACTGCAATTCCTTCTCGAAAGATCGTCAAAAGTAGCAAACTAACTTTTATTTTACCATGTATAGAGCACCAGGACGAGAAGTTTAATAATAAACACACTTACCGAAGCCAGTCAAGGACCGTAACCACGCTGCAGTATAATACACTAATTTATTTCACAGAATAGCAACAACAGCGTACCGAACGTGAAACAACCGGATGCGATCTAGAATCAATACCAGTTGGTCCGCCATTTCATGTACCAGACAATTCAACTACAAGACAGCTGAGCCCGGCAGTAGAACTACCGTGCAAATTGGCCGTAGTTCAAATAAAGCAGCGTGAAGTCAGCAACCAACCGTGCCAGGACCGGACTCCACAAATTTATTTTTATTTGTTTATTGTAAAGGATACAAATTAATTGTTGATTTATTATTCAAATACAAATTAGTAAATAATTCAGTATTGTACAATATATAGGGTGAATAAAATATTATGTTCTATTTTATAATTTTAGAAAATTAATATGAATCCTGGCTCTGAGCATATCCGAGGTAGATCAACTAAGTCGACCATCAGTTGACGAGGGTTGACCAGTTTACAAATTTGAAAAGTTAATGTTTTCTAGAGAGTTCTCTTGAAGAGAAGTCCCCTAAGCGGGTTTCTCGACGAGAAGTAAGTTGTTTGGGCTGGTCAAATGGTTTTATACTCGGTGAATAAGGAAGGGGTCGGAGAAGGGATATTTTCTGGGAGTAACGTCTCAGGTTGCGCTGTCGTTTCGGTCGCGCCTCGTAGAAATTTCCACTTCGAGTGCCTCCAGCGAGTTTTATGCAAACCAATGTAACAAAATAAATTTTTATAAATTTTTAAACTGTTACAGCATGTTTGCCCCGTTACAATATCAATACATATTTATTTTTCTATTAAAATGCACAAACATTTTTTAAATCCAAAATTATTTATTTAAAATTAATCAAAAAACCCAAAATTACTAATGTAAAATTAATTAAATTATAAAAACGAATCATAATTGCACAATGTGGTGTAATATATTTTCGAATGTAAATTTGCGCCTGTTGTCAACGAGAATATTTTTGTACTGTGAAAATACTCAACATCACACGACACTATTGGTACAAATTCATAATTTACAATGTCAATGACATTTAAATGTCCATTTCTTATATCGAGGGCTGTTTCATTTTGCAACACCCCGCTTCTATTCTTCAGTTGTTGATAGCCCGTATTTTATGACAGCACTTCTTTTATATTATTAATGAAATCCTTTCTCTTGAGTTTACTTAAACCGTTGATTGAGGGAATTCCCTCAATCAACGCTTAAACCCTTAACCATATCTTCTACTATTGCAATGCTGTCTTCTAAAGATAATCCCTTCGCTTCTAGTAGCCATCTGTTGTGAAATCATCATAGTCCCTGGTTTAAAATAGCACTTATACACTTATTTTCTTTGGACATTTTGAAGATGTTAACTATTGTGTTTCCAATTTCCAAGTATTCTGGTTTTTCGAAGCTTAACAACTAAGAAAGTACCTAGCTATTCAAAATACAGAATGAATGAGTTTAGAAGATTATTTAAAATTTCTGGAAATTCCCAGACTGCATAACGAAGTGGATCAGTACTTGATAACAAAAAATTATATAAATATACAATTTAAATAGACAAATGCTGCAAATTATGCATTAATGCCCACAACAATTAAAATATGCATTTATTACCAAAAATGTCTAAAACATGCATTTGCATATTTGCATATTTGTATATATTGCCTAGCTAATCACAATATTTCGCTTACTGGAAGTGTGGGAAAGTAAAAATGCCAAATCTAAACCAAAAATATTGACGTAGTAACTATTGGTTTAATTAAATCTTATTTAAAAGAATTGTAAGCAATTAAAGTATATGCATTTATCGCCACAAATTAAAATTGGTGAGTGTAGTCTTTTTAGTAGGATAACGTTATAAGACTGAATTGGATGATACACAATTCAAGTAGCTAATTCAAGTATTTTTTGGTAACCAGCAAACCGCATTTAAATAAAAACATAAACTTTAAAAATTAAAATAAAATTTAATTTTTAAAAAGTAGTAGCTCTAATCGACATGCAAAATTCAAATTCATATAATCTGAGTATTCTAAAACTGTATTTTGAAGATTCTGATTTTAAAATACGAATTCGCGGAGTTAAGATGTTCCATTCCTTAAAAAGTATGAAATAAAATATTCTTCGGATATTCTAAAACCCGGCATAAAATTTAAAAATCTGATATCTGCATAGAAACAATATTCGAAATCTGAATTCGTATAGATAAACCGAAATCCGGATCGACATAAGAAATCCTAATTCCAAATTGACTTAAAAAAATCCGAAATCCGGATCTCTGTAAGAAATCCGAAATCCGGATCTCCACGACAAATCCGAAATCCGGATCTCTGCGAGAAATCCGAAATCCGGATCTCTGTGAGAAATCCGAAACATGGATCGCTGTGTAAAATCCGAAATCCGGATTGCTATGCGAAATCCGGATAAATCCGGATAGATCCGAATACCGGATTTTTAGCTTCCACAAAATCCGGATCTTCGCATAAAAAAATCCAAATATCCGAAAATCCGAAAATCCGAATCCGGTTGCCAGCCCTAGTACATACCATTCCCACGGCGAAGAGACCTTGGCCTTTGAGCAAGGGTAATACCCTCGCCGTAGAGATTAAATAAAAACCACAAGAGCACTTTATGCTAATTTATGCAAATTTATGCTAATTTATGCAAAAAAAAAACAAAAAAAAAGTTGAAAATCTAAAATTAAGAATTATTATTGCAGGTGGGAATATCTACTGCATTGCGAAAACCTTAAGTGTGGACGGCGCGACCGAGTCGTCGGTACGTCACGGACACGGGCACTTGCATAAATTAGCATATATTACCATAAATTAGTAAATTAAATTAGTAATCGAGAAAAGCATTTTGCGCATATAAAAATTTTTTTCTAGTTATATAAACAATCATTTTCTTAAAATTTAAGAATTTTACTATGAATTATGGTTTAATATTTTAAGAGTGGGGTGTGGGAGTATATAACAGTCGCACATATTTTATTTCCACATGTGTTTTTTTTTCTTCTAAAATGGCAGGGGGCGTTTACAATTATTGCAGGTGGGAATATCTACTGCATTGCCAAAACCTTAAGTGTGGACGGCGCGACCGAGTCGTCGGTACGTCACGGACACGGGCACTTGTGGAAATTTTTTTTTTGCATAAATTATAAGTTAGCATAAATTAGCATAAATTTGCATAAATTTACATAAATTTGCATAAATTAAATTAGTAATCGAGAAAAGCATTTTGCGCATATAAAAAATTTTTTCTAGTTATATAAACAATCATTTTCTTAAAATTTAAGAATTTTACTAAGAATTATGGTTTAATATTTTAAGAGTGGGGTGTGGGAGTATATAACAGTCGCACATATTTTATTTCCACGTGTAATTTTTTTTCTTCTAAATGGTAGGGGGCGTTTACAATATATATATTCCGTTCGAATCATCAGCTCACCAGTTCCATCATGTTTCCCTTAAAGCGTGAACGAAAATTACAGTTTCTACCACTGACCAATACGCGGTGCAGGAAATACATAAGTGTCGTGGATATAGAAAATTTAAACCGCTGGGTTTATGTCTATTGTCGAGATTGCTACAGACAACTCGAGGACATGTACCAGCTTTCCGAGCGGTTTGTAATTTTTGCACACCATCACCACACCCGTATTACGTACGCCTGCGATTCCTGCAATTCCCTGATGGCTGCGGGGATTTCTACAGAAACTTGTCACGAGCCCCTTCAATCAATCTGTCTGACCTTAAAGCACATCTGATTAGTGTTTTTGTAAGCTGGGGTAACTGAGAACATTATTATTATTTAGTGTATGTCATAGTTAGTGTATGTAATAGTTTAGTGTAGCTTTTATTATTCTTGTATATCTTTAACAACGAAATAAATTTATATTCAGTTGATAAAGTTTTCTCTTACTGTTAACATGTGTCTCGAAGATATAAGTACGGCACTTGGTCGTTTTAATGACAGGTTATTAACTTTTAATGCTAAGTGGTCTGGTGTTCACACACCCGAATCGCTTGCTAAAGATGGTTTTTACTGGACGCAAAACAATGATTTTGTACAATGTTATTTTTGCCAGATTGTAATTGGCAAATGGGAACCGACCGATGATGTGCTTTCTGAACATTTAAAATGGTCGCCTAGCTGCTTATATGCTAATATTAGGGAAATGCTAGTTGACAAAGACTCTGTGGCATAAGTGTTGGTTTCTTTTTTTACTGGTCAACAGTGTTTTTTTAATTTATAAGTGCAGCAGCAAACTGCAAACACATCAGTCCGTTTTAATCGTTCAAGTGGTGAACATGCTGCCTATAAAGTTTCTGGTAGCTTTAGCAGCAATATATGATGGTGTTCTGTACGTTGCCCAACCACCCAGTTCCACAAATGCCTACATCACCTTTAATAAAACTGCTAATACAACAGCGTGGATTAAGATGGATCCTTTAGAGGGCATTAAAATTCTTTCGACACCTGTTGGAAAACTTAATACAAGCAACACGCTATGGTTTAAAGTAAAATTTCTTTAGCCGAAAACTTCAATTGAAACTAACTGGCAGAGCATCGTTGTTCGTCCTGATACTGGCGCTACTAAAATTTCATCAGATCACAACTACTGTATTTTACATCTTTAATCTTAAATGTTTTACTGTTTATTATGTTTTCTGTATTTATTCTATATAAATTGTATTTACTGAATTACAATTATATTGTACAGAAATAAAGTATTTAATAATTCTACTTCTTTTTTTTATATCGCAAGAGAGTGAAAGGTAAAGTGGTGGGAGGTGGAGGACAAGGGTCAGGGGTCAAGGGCAGGTCAATGAACTTGGGGTTAGGCGGTCAATGAACTTGGGGTCAATGACAGGTCAAGTGGTGGGGGGTGGCATTAGAACTCTCATTCTTTCCCTACTTGCATCCTTTGTAGCCAGCGGGTCTTTTTCTTTTAATTTATCACACAATACATCGTACGCTGCTTGTTTCTTATTGCGGTTACTGTACTCTGCAGACTTGATTTTCCATAAACAAGTATTTTGTCTGTATAGTGATATAAATTCAGTTATAAATTTTTTAGAATAACCCCTCAAATCTGCCATTTTAATGCAAAAACGGTAAACGAAACTAACATCGCACTGTCTTGGCTAGAACTGAAGACTCTCGTTCGTCCACATGTTCCGTCTTGCTCGTAGATCGGTAGGCTCGCGCGCAAAATTTCAAGCAGACGCTGAATTTCTTCGAGCCACACCACTGAACTGTACACGCACGAAAAGTCTTAAGACTTGCTATCAACACGTACCGCCTTACCTAGAGACTTAGAACTGTGCAGGCAAGTATGAAGATAAGACGGAGCGTCTGTAGCGACCTTTAAAACCATCAGTTCGGACAGAGAAGGACAACTATTAAAGTTAAGTATTTACTAATCGTACATCAACGCGAATTCAATTATTAGGGATCTACATCTTTGTATGCATCTCTCCTCAATTTATTTAATTTTAACTTTCCTATTTCTCTATTTTTAATTTTTATTCACCACAATATTTGAAATCTCTTAATGTGTAAAACAAGTAAATTTTTATATACTTTTATGCTAAACGTCTCTTATCATGCTTGCATTATAGCATCTTGCTCAAGTATTTAACAAAAATGTGTTGCACTTCGCAGGCTTACAAACCGCAGGAATTGCTTATTAATTTGAACTTTGAAAGAAGAGTATCGTTCTCTAAAAACGATTTCTAAGTTGGTATCTTATAAGGCGCCGTTTAAGGAGAGGTTCACATACCGGCACACAGTGTGGCCAAATGAGCTGTTTTTGGACAAACAGTTGACCAGCCTTCAATTTTATCGTAAAAAGTTTGAAAAAAATCTAAATCATGCCCCCCTAAATTCCTAATCGAATACAAAAGGCAACACTGAAAATAGCACTAAAAATAAAAAAAATTGTTTAAATAATAAAAAAATAAATTTTAAGAATTTTTATACAAATGTTTTTACAGGCTTTGGTTTGATGAAAAAATGTCTGAAAATTTCAGGAAACGTGTACCTAACATTTTTAAAAATATTAGTATTATTTTATTTTATTAAATCTGTATAGCCAGAATTAAATAATTACAAAAGTGAACCATTTTTTAACAAATTGTAAAACAAATTCGAATTCAAAATAATTTATGTAAAATTTATGTAGTTCCTAATCTTCTCCCTCTTCAAAATCCGAATCCTGGTGTTCCAGTAATCTTGCTGCCTCTGGAGACAGTATCCTCCTTAGATCGCAATATCCTTAATGATGATATTTCCGGATCAGATGACATTAGTAAATGATGCATTATATCTGTACAATTTTCAATTCGTGATGTTTTTCTTGTGTTGAATTGCCTGACTCTTCTAAAATCTTTATTGCCTGCTTCTTGAGCTTCCTCGGAAAGCTGTCCAATAGGAGCCATTGCAGTATCAATTATACTAGCTCCGTGTATTAGAACTTTATGTACGCTCGCTGGCATATAGTTGTGTTTTCCCATAGAAAATTACACAAATCACCGTTCGAAATAGTGAATGTTGCCATTTTGAAATACCTACAATGAATAACTTTATTTATGCAAATGTAACTGTTCATTGAATCATTTTAAAATAATAGCATGGCAATCCTGGACACAGTGAAATCTGTGGGTTCGAAAAAAAATTAACAAATCTGCAAAAACAAATTTTTCTTTGTGCACGGTATCTGTAAAAAAATATTTATTAATTATAGATAATTTCAAACTGTAAAATATTAATAGGCAAGAAGTTTCTTATTCTGTAATTTTATGCCGAAAATTATTCAAACCGGGTCAGGCGAGTACATTAATTTTACTCGAATAATCCGCGCAATAATAAGATCTGCGACTAGCGTGTATCATTAATACATTTAGTTTAATAAATAAATAGCACTCTGCAAAAATGTATAAAATATTCACATACCTTCGCAATTTGTTTTGAGAAAATCAGCTGCTTTCAATTTTATTAAGCACTTACATATGCACTCTTTAAGGCATGCTCAAACAATTGACAATAGCAATTATCGGTGTAGTGTTTCTCGTATACGCAGATAGATGGTGTTTAATCTATTTTCTGCACTAATAAAAACAATACTTACTTCGCTTCGCCCGCATGTGCTCTATAATCAGAATTCAACTGCACTATTTATATGTCTCTGACCATGCATGAGTCAATTATTTAAGATCCTAAAAATTCCAGGGCCCATTTAACATCACAAACCTTCGTTCGCCAAATGTATGCCTTTATTTACAATACGCAAATGAATTAATTAATCGAGTACCTGAAAACTGACTTCTGATTTTCATAAGCGTCATTATAGAATTTGTCGGTGGGGGGGGGGGGGGGGGGGGGGTTATAATTTTTGTAGGAAAATTCAATTTATACAATTTTTTTCATACAGGGGAGGGTGGTGCACTAGTCACCTCTTTCCTCCCTTAAATGATACCCATACCCATGGTAATTTAATAAATGTTTTTTACAATTTTGTATATTCTCAAATATTTTTTTAACTGACGCGTCTCAGTAGAAATGCTCCTGTATTCGCAGAAGCAAGTAGAAGCAGCTGAAATTTGGAGGGCTGTTTCTAGGGATACAAATGAATGAAACAAAATTTGTTTCATGACCGAGCACGTCCGAGCACGCTACTAAAAGTTTAAGAGAAATTGAAATTTGTGAAAAAAATTACCCTTTGAGAAGTTTAATCTGCAAACTGTTAAACATTTTTTATCAAGATTTTGTTATCGGATTATATTTCAATGAGTAGATAAAGAAACAACATTGCACGGTAAAAAGTAAAGAAAATGTCATCGATTTCCTTTTTTAGTAATGTTAAAGTATATTATGATTGTTTTCAAATATTTCAGAAAAACACAAACTTGATTTTGCCGCACTTGCCTAGCATTTTCTAGGCGAATTAAATTACTATTTTTCAACATTTCTGATTTATTGGAGTATCCTTAACAAGAATCCACTTGCAAAAATACTTAATAGAAAACTATGAAAAACCCTATTTGTCCACCTCGGCCACACTGTGCGGCAGTGGCAGTGGCGTCGGCTGCTCTAGTTTACGAAGCAGCAGTGTGAAAGCTTTTAGCAGTAGCTGCAGCGCCACAATTTTGTCTACATAACATAACCTGTGAAATAGTTTGAATTGTTATTAATAATGGATAAAATTATTCATAATAGGTGCTATTATTGGTGGAAATGAGACTGACCGATAAAAATAAATATTTTAATTTTTTAAGAATGAGTCCCGATGCATTTGATAAGCTGTTGAAGTATGTGGGTCCTTCTATTAAAAGATTACATATAAATCGAAAACAAACAAGTAGACTTTTTTTCATAGTAATTTAGCACAAAATATTATTGTAATATAATGTTGATGCAGGAGTGAACAGCCCTTCACTTTTCTTTGCTCTACACAGTACCTTTTTGTAACACTTGAAAATGAAATAATAGTATATTAAAACATAAATTATTAATTTATTTCAAGTGAATAATGTATCTAATTTAATATCACATATAAATACAATTATTAACAATATTAATATTTAAAATTATTGCATTTACAAGCTTTTGCCATATTCAGCAGCATGTAACTGCTGTAAAAAACTTATTTCTAACTTGCTTCGTACGTTAGCAGGCAATCTTTTCAGTCCACTGGCTAATCTTAAAGCAAAATGGTCGGTTTCGTCTAATTGCTGCTGATTAATTTGTTGCAGAGCATCTAAAAACATTTCATCAGTCTCTTCCCAAACTTTCTTTCTTTTTGAAGTCGACGAAGTAGTTGGTGTGGAACTGTTGGGAATGCATTGTTCGCCAACTACCGAAACGTCCAGCTCCAGATTACTCGTAGACTGGCGATGATCATGGACTTGATCGACAAACTGCACCATTGTGAAATATTTCCACCTAGGTTGTTGACATGCATCTGCCCCAGACCCTGAAAGTTAATTTAATTTTAAATTTGTTATCATAGTACTTAATTAAACGCCCAAGCTTACTATTTATAAATTTAACATACTCGGAATCCCTGCGATCTACTTCTAATGTAACCTCAATTCCGTTTACCAAATAGCACAATTTCTTAGCCGACATTTTTAAATACCTACAACAAGTAAACGAACACCACAAGAAACACAACTGCAATGAGATGGAGCTATAAGAAACGAAGACAGATATATACTTGACGCAGGTTTGACTCAAAAAAGTTTGTTCGACTTTCACTTTTAGCAGCGGTGGCCTTGAAATTCTGCATCGCACAGTATGCGTTTTCATTCGCTGGTTGAAGGCTGGAAGGGGGCGACGCCGCTGCTACTGCCGGTGTGTGAAACCACCTTAAGTCATAATGATTTTGTAAGTTATATATACTTCTTTGTAAATATATATGTTGAAAATACAGAGATATATATTTTACAACAGATATATAAATTTGTTTATATATTGCTATGATATTCAGAGTTGTATGATTTGACCGGAGTATTGTAATTCCTGGAAGGCAATTTTTGGGATGTTTGTTACAATTCAATTTATGATTGGAGGTTTGTGAAGACTGTATGGTTTTGATATTCAAACTTATAAACTCAGGGTTGCGTATTATTGCAGTAATTTCTTGTTTTTAAAATTCAAATAATGTGGTTACTCGTTTGTATTTTCATATTTGTGAAGTTTTGTTTACACTGAAAGAAAGAAGAACACAATCAAACTGATACGATTATTGTTTATGTTAATTAAAATTATAAAATAGTTCAGAATTGTTTTAAAAGGTTTAATTTATAAGAAGTTTTAGACTTACTTGTTTGTGAATAAATATAAATGAGCAACTGTGAGAAAATTCAAATAAAGAAAATTTGAAAGGGTTTTGAATTTTCTTTATTTACTTGTTTGTGCATGGTAAAATGTCATTTGTGGGGGTTATGGATTTGAATGTCAATTTGACAAATGTATAAAAGAATACTCATTGTCACGAGATTGATTTGTTTTAAAAAATATGAAAGATCAAGAGAGAGAAGACAAAAGAAAGGGAAATTTGTTTAATTAGTTACGGCTCGTCCTGTAAACAAAGGCACATGATTTTGAATTCTCTGTAAGAAAAGAGAAGGAATACGAGTTTAAACGTTAAAGATGAAGGCCTTTATTATTTTCCAGTCTCTATCCTTGAATAATTCAGGATGTTTTATTTGCAGCTCAAAACATTCATGTTTTTTTGGAGCTTGTTTATTGTCGATATGTATTGAAAAATATTTCATCATTATCTTCTTCTGGCTTTCAGACCAACGTTGACGTTGCCGCGGAACAGATTTCTTTTTTATTACATCTAATTTTCTTCGTTTTATTGTGTTTGTCTTTTCTGGTATCTCAAAATTTTCTGGAGATTTAAAATCATTATTTTCAGTTGTCTACAGTACATCGTCCGAACTTGTAATTGAAATTGAAGTGGAAGGTCCTGGATCTATTTCATCAAGTATGTTACCATTTTCGTAAACAGGATCAAGATCAATAGTTGTATCGTCAAGCTGTTTTCCTACAAATTGACTGGTTTTACCATCAGCCATAAGAAGAAGAAGCTTGGAAACTTTTGCTGTTTGGTACATACTATCTGACATTCTGTATACGTTGCAATGCGTTTTGAGTGTATGACCCATAAATCTAGATAGTTGCTCTAAGTCTTTATCCGAGAATTGAAGCAGTTGACATATAGTTGCTAGATGTTTTCTAAGCCGAGTTGCAGTTATGCTGGAGGGCAGTTTTGCTCCACATTTGGAAGCGTATTTATGTAACACTTTTGTTCCATCAAAACAGTTGCTTCCGGATGTATGAAAAATATAATCATTGTTAGTAATAAAATTATCACGCACTACTATCTACTACAAGTTCGAAGTGTTTCTTCATAGTTGGTGACAGCAGCACAGGTACGGGCGTACCACGCTTCCCTCTTATAACAATTCGGCTATAAGTTTTCAAAAGTATCTTCTCGGTTTCGGTTAAGTTGTTGAAAAATTTTCCTGTCGAGGTTCTAAATTTATTGATTTGTACGTTGGAACTTTTAACTGAGCAACTTCGGCTGGTCGTCTGCGGTTTAATAATATAATTTGAGAATAAATTACTTTTTTTAGTTCATTGTAAGCATTAAAATTAGTCTGATCATTTTTCAAATTCTCGTAGCAACTTGCAGCACATTCAGTGTTACGGGCTAACGGGTGATTTACGGCACCGTAACAAAAGGGTGTGCCTGGCGGCTAAAGGCTCTGAGTCGGAGGAAGGCGTGGTTCGAAGCTTAGGGTCGGAAAGTTACTTACAGTAGTGCCCCTTTACCTGGTGGAAAAATAGGCCTTTATTTACTGACGTTAAGGCCGGGGAAGGTTGACGTGCTTTCAGGCGGGAACTTGTGGCTCTCGGCAGGAATTTTGGATGCAGCGATATCGGAAGATGGTTGACGGTACGGGACGATAACGATGTTGATAGCCCGGGAAATCAAGCTGAGAACTTGGAAGCGGCTTTTGGATCCGTCGTAGACGATAGAATTCGAACAAAAAAACGGCAATCGGAATTCAGAATATAGCCTTTCTTGTTGTTAGCGAAACCACTTCAATCTTGCATACAAATATCGACAGAATCGGCGCAAGTTACTTTTACGGCATTTAACGTGGAACGAATAACAATTAGGCAAGCCACTCCACAAGAACTTTACAATTATTCCCGGTTTTAACTAGTTATTTCACATAACGGTACTCAATCAAGAGTTCAAAGCGAGAAGCGAGAACGTGTGTTTTACACGTGTGAACGTTACGATAGCTCGAGGCTGAGTGTCTTTGGGGACGCGGGAGTCTTTGGGGACGCGGGATGGTTAAAGTTAAGACGCCGCGGCGCGGTGCTTGTGCGCTTGGGAATATCCGCGGTGCAAAAGTTCTAGAAGGTCCTAGAAGCACAGGGCCGTAATGAAAGTGAAATGATATAACATCAGTTAAAAATTCGTTGAGTTTTTTTAAATCTGTTGACATAGGAATCAGTTCCTCTTTATTCCAACGATTTTCATTTAAGTTTGTTGCAGCTTGAGCTGAAACCTTATTAGCCCACTGAGATTCCACAAGTTTTATTAATATTTTCAACTCTTTTCGGCGCATACTGGTATCTGAGTTTTCTTGAAGCAATTGAATTGTTGCTAAATTACAACATTTCTTTATTAGTGTTCCAAAATTCATTGCCAGAGTGGGAGATTCATATCTTTCAGTTTCAATATTATATTTAACCATGTGATTAACAGCACTTACTACTGTTTGACAATAATGGGGCTTAAGTACGTCAATAAATTCTTTTATCTCCAAGCCATGCTTGTCCTTAGCAAATTTCAATAATTTAGCTAGACGTCTCACATTTTGTCTAGCTGTATCTAAATTACCTTTACTTTTGCGACCTTTGAGATATGAATAGGCATAACTGCAAATTAATCGATCTTTTTTAGCAAGAAACGAAAAGTCATCTGCTCTCATACGTGGGAATAGTTCATTCTTTAATAGTTGGTGATGTTTGAACAGAGAACTAAGCAGAAGTGTGGTTTGACCATCACTTAGTGCGGTTTGTCTTTTAGTTTTCTTTCCAATATCGGGGTTTTCTTTGCAGCGCTTTGTGTGTCTGTATAGGCGTTTCCTTTTATAATATCCCAAACAAAATTTACATGGGAGAAAACTATCTCTGGTTGCCTCAGCTGAGGCTTCAAGTCGCTTTACAGGTCTAATTTTTGTAGATGTACGGTTTTTAATGAAATTTCCTAGTTTTCGTAACTTAGCCAAATAAGTTCTTCTTTCTTTTGATTTGCTCGTACACGATAATATTCTTTGAACGTCTAACTCCGACGAATGCCACGTGAACAAATGACGTGAAAAGTGTGCCACATCTTTTTCACAATATATACAAAAGTCTCTCCTGTCCGTGTAATTTTTTTTTAAAGCTTTTTCCACTTTATTCTAAAGGTTTTTAAGAATAGGAACATTTTTCTAAATTATAAAATTCTGACCGTTTTAATAATTTTTGAAAATTAAAACAAAAAATTTTGAATATTTCTGTTGCTGCTGCTTAGCGGAAGCAAAATTGCTCTGTCTCCCGCCGCCGGGAGGCAAAGTGATTGTCCTCCCGCTTTGATTATTTTTCTTCGATACGTCTTGGTTACCATGGATGACAGGCATATTTCTTGCAATAGTCGATTTTTACACAACTGCCAAATTAATGTAATTTAATTTAGATTACTTTTAAAATGAATGTTTAATGATGAATTTCTCAAGGCCTACGAAAAAAATATCATATGTGAAACTCGGGAAGAAAGTGTCTTTTTTTCACCTAGTGTACACCAGTGAAAAAAAGTATCGTTTTCTTCTCTTGTCAGACAAATAACTATTAGTAGTGAATTGAACGTAGTTAATTCACATTTTATAAATAATATATTTTCTTGTTTTTTTTTGTGAAACAGTGTTGACAATTATGCATTATTGTTTTGTTTTGCAAAGCAGTTTAAAATTCTATTGCACCCACTATGATTACGAAAGTATGGAATTTTTTTTGCAACTTTAGCTAGAACTCATCACATAAATTTCAAACTAGCCTTGGATGCAATTCTTGATGCTAGACAATATTTTTTTATACTTGTAAAATGATAAGGGAAATAGTATTAACAATTGTTTTATTTTGTATGCAGTGTCCTATTTTTCCAAAATGAATTCTAAATGTTATATTGAGTTACCTGAGAAATATTGCTTGTAATGGGATTCAATGGTTGCTGTTCTATTATTAAGGAATTTGCATAATCTTCAGACTGCAAATATAAAGACTACTTTAATTGTCGTACTTACAAAAATATTAAATTACTTACTTCACTTGAAGTTGTTGCACTAGGTGAATATAAAGGATCATCAAGACTATTGTCACTAAATCCTGAATACCTGGTAAGGATGCTATCTTCACTATCACATATTACCTCTGTGCAGTCATCAGAACTTAGCTGTTTTTCTTTTTCGGTAATTACAAAGTTTTCAGGATTTCTTGAATCGTGTGAGGTTACTTCTGTTTTAAGAAGCAACTGTCTTCTTTCTTCGGATTCCTCTTCTTTTTGTTGCTTATCTGAATCTAAGTTTTCGTTTTTTTTGTTATAAGATTTTCTCTCTTCTTTCTCCATTTTAGAGTTTTCATTGTTTCTGGAATCCAGTAAGGCAATCCTAAAAGTTGAATCTGAATTTAAGTTGGATATTTCCGTTTACTTTTGATTTGCCTTCATTTTCAGGAACTAAGAGTGTCTTTTTTTCAGATTTTTCTTCTTTTTCCATATCTGAATCTGAGCTTTCCTTTTTTTTTGCTTTCATTTTTAGGTGCCAAGTTTTGCTTCTTTTCTGCATTTTTCTTCACCTGTAGAAATTAAAAGAATAGAATCCAAATCGTTTTCTTTTTTAAAATTTACGTCGCCTTCTCTGAAACCTTTTTTTTTGTAAAATTTGGTTTCACGTAAAATTACAGTGTAGCATGCCTTATAAACTAAACTTGAAACTGCTAAAATATAGGATAAAGTACAAGGGATGAACGTTTTGACAAATTAGAAAAAAGTTGCGCAACATTATGGTCTCAGCGAAATAAGAAATCCAAGCTATCTATTGAAAGAGAAAAAAATAGTTTATCAAAATTTGGCCAATAATGTGACGCCAACTTTTAAATACATATAAATAGTGAGCTGTGCCGAATAAACCTGTTTTGAAGTTAAATTTATGTTGGGGTGATAGAAGTAAATGATAAGTGATGCTAAATTATGTCGCACAGTTCAATATACCTACCTCGTTGAAGTAAACTTAAAATCCTGGCAGTTCTGCTAGACATATTGTTTACGGTTCACTTCGCAGCACAGAACATATAGGTTGCTTCACAGATCACTAAGGTTACCCCACATGCTAATCTATCATCTATGCACAGTAGGGTGGTCCTTATTTATATATGAAAAAACATTTTTTTGATTCGTTCTACATACGCCCCCTAGTATTGTTCCTTTATATGAGAAAATAAACCTGTATAAATTTCAGGCTCATAAAAATAATATTAACACGTGCCTCTTCGAGCTTAAATATCGAAAAAATCAAAATTTTACAATTTTTGTTTTCTTTCATTTTTTGTTAATTTTTTCAAGTAAAAAATAGTTTATACAGTTATTATTTTGTTATTCAAGATTACTAATATTACGTTTAGGTCATCTATTTTGCAGTTGTTAGCAGTACTGCGCAGGGTAACATCTGGCAGTTCTTATATTGAAATCGTGACCAGAACAACGACTTTAAGAATACCTCGGTAATTGTAATATCCAGTTATTTTAATATTTAATTTCTGTTTTTTGGCTTATTTATGAACGCTGAAAATGTCTTCTTCAAGTAGTATCGATTTGAAAAAAAAATCATTTTAATTGGAAATACAAAAAGTCAAATTACAGGAACTAAATTGTCTTCTAATAAGGACGTTCGGCAAGTTTCTATTTTTTAACTTACGGGTGATAAAACTAAGTGTTTGAGAGAGTGCTACGTTTACTATAAAAGAATGTACTATATTTTGAAAAACAGACCGAATACCAACAAGATTACAACAACCCTGCTTTCAATTATTAGAAAAATTATACAACGACTGGAGAAACTTAGAAAAAAATCGTAAAAATACAGCAAAACGACAGCGAACTAATGAGAAAAACATTTTTCATGAGTTGCACAATTTTTTTTGATATTTCACACGATAACGCCCTAAATATGATTACAATAAATGAAGACAAGGAATTCTTACTTTAACAGAGAAAAAAAGACGACCAAGCTGAATGCTCGGCGTGGACAAAATTTTAGAAGGAATTGAAGAGCGAAGAATGAAGAGGGAAGACAAGGAAATACGAAGAACGAAGCGGGAAGACAAAGAAATACAACGAAGACAAAAACATAGTGAAGAGACGTCATCGACAATTAATTAATTAATATTCTAAGTATAAGAAATAAATTTTTCTTTGTTTTTTATTTTAGTTTTTTATGTACGTTGCGGATTAAAAAAAATCTAAAAAATCCTGCAACTGTTACTGCCAATAAGTTTACAAATCATTTGTGGTACCTAAATACAGAAACAGCAGCATTTGCATTTTTTGATGAAAGCCTGCTACTGGAAACTAAAATTCATATGGCCGCAAACATTAATTAGCAACAAGAAGACTTTCATTGGCCAAATATGCAAAATGATGTCATTGAAGTAATCCGTTCTTGCGAAATATGCAGTCAAGCAAAAATTTGTAGGAAAAATACAGACTACCCTATGACACTTTCGGAAACACCTAGTTTTCATTTTGAAAAAATAAATATTGATTTATTCCAATTTGAAGATATCAAATACTTAACTATTATTGACAATTTTTCAAAATTCGCTCAAGCTTACCCATTGTCTCATAATAACTCTGAAAAATAATACACTCAGACATAGGAAGCGAATTTATTAGTAAAGAATTCAAAGAATTTTGTGCCCTTTATAATATTACTCCAACCTATAGCTCTGCTGATCATCCTCGCACAAATGTTACTGTTGAACGTTTCCATGGTACGTTAGCAGACTCGATGCGATGTTTTAAATTAGAATACCCAACAAAATCAATGATTGACGCACTACCTATGTTCATTACTTCTTTTAATAATAGCAAATCACAAACTACCAAATTTACTCCCCAAGAAATTGTATTTGGACATGTAGATTTTAAAAGACACATACTAAATTTTAACAATGATCAAGAACCAACACATTCTTTTATTCAGGAGTTACAAAATTGGAGTCAGTTCATTTGTGACTTTGTTAAACAAAACATTAATATCAGTAAAGACAAATCAAAGTGTAGATTTGATAAACATGTCACAAAAAATCCCCCTCAATATCAACAAGGACAATTGGTTTGGGTAGAAAGAGGCGCTAACATGAAACATGTCAAGCACGCACCCCGCTTTACTGGTCCCCATAAAATTTTAGCAATAAAAGGTACTAACAATGCTGTTATAAAGCTCCAACGAGGCAAATATACAATAAATTTTGATCGCTTAAAGCCATTCACTGACCCTGAATCTGAACCTGAGTTCACTGAATCTGATAATGAACCCCTTTCTTCATTGGTACAGGTTCCTAGTCGGAACAACAGCAATGAATAAAGAACTTACAGTTACACCTTTACGTAACACCATTGGACTGTTTTATGAACAAGAAATGAAAAAAAAATTTCAAATGACAACTGGAAGTTGATAATCTACAAAGACCTCACATTATTAAAAAATAGTTTTGTACAAACAACCCGTATCCTTGATTCATTAGAAACCTTTATTGACAGTACTAAAACACTTAAAAGCTCCCTTCCCCTTCGTACTAAACACTTTGGTGTATCTTTAAAAGCACACCTTAGGTTTTTAAATACTTTTAAAAATAAAATAAATTCAAATTTTGATGAAATAAACTTTTCCATGCCAACACGTGTCAGACGCGGAGCCATTGATGGATTAGGTTCCATATGGAAATTCATTACCGGAAATTTAGACGCTTCAGATGGTAAATTTTATGACGAAAGTATTAATAAACTGGAAAAGGACGACAAAGAACTGCAAAATCTCATGAAATACCAAATTCAGGTCATTACCTCTACCATTCATAATTTTAATAATACTAGTCATAAGCTTCAAGTTGATGAAGAAACATTCAATAAAGACATAGCCCTCATTCAAATTAATTTAAATAATCTATTACGCCAAGAAACGTACCTTAATGATCAAATAAAACTAATGGATATCTGTGAGCAATTATTGCAATCCTTGATTTATATTGAACAAGAATTAATTGAAACAATTGAAAGCATAACGTTTTCTAAACTTGGAGTTATTCATAGTTGCATTGTTAAACCAATTGATTTAATTACTCACCTTAAGATTATTGCACAAAATTTAGAAAAAAACAATTTACCTCTAACTCCTAACATTGAAACCTTGCCAAACTTGTTTAATGTCATATCAATGTCTGCATATCAAACTTCTCAAAGACTAGTTTTTATTTTACAAATACCTCTTGTCGAAAGGGATACGTATACCTTGTATCACTTATATTCCTTGCCCACAAAAGACCCTAATTCTACCTTATTCCACACTATTATTCCTGAATCCAAATATGTGGGATTATCTGAAAATAACAGACAGTATTTACGAATTAATGATATAAACTCATGCAAACTATTACAACTCAAAATGGGTATATGTCAAGCCACACTACCATACTCGGTAGCTGACGCACCATGCGAAGTGGATTTAATATTAAATCTTGCAACCACTAGATTTCATCCCTTACTTATTAATATAGATGGATACCGACTCCAACCACTTAACAACAATAAATGGATGGTTGTACTACAAAAACAACTACCCTTTACTTATACTTGTCCTGGCATCGATCCAAGAACAATCAGCCTACAAGAAAACTCCATTTTGACGCTGTTACCAAAATGCAGTGCCTATGTTGGTACTACACAAATTATTGCTATTGAAGAAAAAACATCAAACATTTCTGATACTATATATTTTCCTAGTATCCCATTTGATTGTTGTCTTAATCTCAACCATGAAGATGTTGCCAAGATAACGTTAACTCCTCTTAAATTGAATAATCTCAATCTAGATGACCTCAAGATAGCAGAACACAAATTAAACCAATACCAAGAACAGCTAGATTTGTTCTGTTCTACGTACTTTGCTGCAAGTGTGGCCTTTGCCGTAAGTTCATAGGCTACCTGAAGAATTCCACTTCCAGAGATGATCCTCGACATGGACCTTGTTGTCCTAAGATTTACAATTTCTGCAGTATACGTGCCAGAACACCGTTAACCCCTAGCCCAACAGTGAGTTTAAACCCAGTGTACAATGTGAAAGGAGATACTTTTGTTTATCAAGATGAAGAACTACCCTTATCAGCAATAACTTCTCGACGTCGTGTTTAACATTACGTTCGTATATGGAGGTGTTATGTATTTTATACCTCATTTACTCTATATATTTCATACCTGTCTACTCACATACTTTATAATCGTTTACTTATGTATTTAATACCTTATTTACTTTACGTTAGATTGCTTTTAATGTTGTAATTTAGCAATTTCACCATCATGATGCAATTGTTAGCTTTATTATGACACATCAGAAGATGATGCACTAGATTGCTCGGATTCTGTTATTATAAACATATAAATATTAGTAATGCATGTAAGGTCCCTCATCGGGCCCCAAAACCACTCAGGATCGTCTTGTTCATTTGTTTATTCGTATAAAACTCGTGATTATTAAACACATCAACGTTTTAATATAAATAGGTTGTACCCATTAAATGTAACCAGTCTTACAATAGTCTTACAACTGTCTTGCTACTGAATTCATGCTTTTGTCTTAATAAAAGTTATCATAATAAATTACTCTTTATTTAATAATTGTAAGTTAACTCAACAAGTTCTGAATTTAAATTAAATTCAACAAGTCCAGAACTTAAAATCACGGGGAAAATGTTGTCCCTACGAAAAAAAAATTGAACATTTTTGTAAATAAAAAATTTTCTATTTTACAATGTTTCATTACGCTACTTTGACACGCCAGAGCAGCGGTTTGTGAAATATATGCGAATTCATGGAGATCTGTGCCAGAAATTTGCTTTGTCAAATTAGTTTCTCCATCCGCCAAAAATTCCTCATTTTGTTATAATATAAATACTTATTGCTTCTACGTACATAGTTAATTTTTTTTAATTTATTATTTATTTGGTGATACTATTTATCCTGTTACATTTTCAAATTACACGTAATACTGTTTTGCAGTTTCAAAAGGCGCTCGTTTCGTGTAGACTTTACCAGGGTGCGCGCGCGCTTTTAAGAATTGGTAAAGTTTACTTCAGTGGTAGAAATTTACTGCTCTTTATTCGCTTAAACTGCTGCTCGCTTGATACCTTTGGCAGAGGCTACTTCTTCGTGTACTTGCTGTTGATTATCATTTGACTGCTACCTTTTCGTTTAATATTTCGTGTTTATGTTGCATTATAGTTTTGGTTATAGACTTGGCATTTGATTAGATTAATAACAGTTTTTTTATTGTTTACATTTCTGCTTTTCACTGGGTTACTATTCAATTATTAGTTTACGTGCGACTTCATTAGTCAGTACCTACCACAACATTCAAGAATATTTTAGAAATTGTAAGTTTAGTTCTATTTAGTATTATGGCAAAAATTAAAAAGAACAAATTTTCTGTTCAGCAGATTTCCAGTTTTATATTTAAGCACAGGATTTCCATAAAAGTTTTATTAAACACCCCTTATCGTATGCAAAATTCTGTTTTTTCATTAATGTGCACTTCGCTAAAACTGAAAAATACAGTAAAAAACCGACAACTCCTATTCAGTAAAATACATAGAAAGCAAGAGAAAGTAACTGTGTTAGTGGAGGGTTTACATACAAAGATTTTGACTCCAGCACTGAGGGTTGTTAAAAATAACGTTTCTTCTATTAGTGCTTTACAATATGATTTAATTACTGATACACCCGCAACAAATGTTGACACGAAAGAGTTTTGTCAAACTTCAAATGTATTTTTAAAAAAAGATTCATCGTCAGACAGAGCTTGGGAAGATGAATCTCATTCAGTTGATACTGTTAAGCAAAGTAAAAAATACACCATCGTAGCACAATTTTCAAGAACAGATAAGAGTTTAAAAAATGACGCTGAAAAACGGCGTTCGTTCCTTAAAAAAAGGTTAATCAAAGAAGGAATTACTTGCTCTTTAGTTTTTAAAGGTTGTCATAGAAGGCTCAAATTCAATGGACCGACGTTTGTGGAATATGCCAAATGCCGTCATTCTAATTGTCGACGCTATCGTTTAGAATATTATGCAGGAGCCGATTATGTACAATTTAATATTTTGCATACTGACAGCATAGTTCTCAATCACGGAAAAGAAGAATTTTCATATCCTTTAAAAGGGAAAGAGAGACAGGAATTGAAGAAATTGTTATTACTTGAAACTCCTGCACGTGTTCGCGCTGAAGATATAAAAAATGAGGACGAAAAAACTTTTTTGGAGGGCAATTGGCAGAATATCCGTTCATCATCAGTTTATCGGAAAGCTAAAGCGGAGGCAACAGCTAGTGACGACCATCACAATGACGGTTTTTTAGACATTGTTTTACGTGGTTCCCTCGAACAGGAAAACGAATCCAAATATATTCAGTTTCCTTCGGGAAGAATTTTGGTATACCTGTATAGCAAACAAAACATTGCAATTTTAACGAAGCTTAATAAAGAAGCCACGCTGTATTTTGATGCTACTGGTTCTGTGGTCAGACCATCGAAGTATGAAGTAGGGAAAAGGATTTTATATTTTGCAGGAGTTATGAATGTTAAGGGAAAAGTTGCACCAATTCTAGAATTAATTAGTTCCAAGCATGACGTGACGACAATCGGTAATTTTCTCCGCCATTTTAAAAATTTTGTGACAACAACTTGTCACAAGAAATGGCCAATTTTCAGATATGTAGTTTCAGATTATAGCTTTGCAAACATAATGTCGTTATGTTGGGGTTTCAATGATATAACTTTATTTCATTATTTACGCTTATGCTACAAATTTGTTACCGCAAATATAGACGGCAGGGTTCTATCACAACTTATAGTCATACGTTGTTGCTGCGCTCATTTCATGAAAATGGTGTCTAACAGGTTAACAAAAATAGGTATTAAGAAACCACTATCAAAATTTATAATGCATGCCATGGCACATTTGTTACAAACAAATAGTTGGGATGAAGAATTAACAATGTTGAGTGTGTGTTATTATCAATTTGTAACGCTAATCATAGGCTACGATAGGAACGATTTAAAGATTTATAAACTTGTCTTGTTTTGTAATGGTGTAGGGAAAACATGGAACACTTAATTAATTATTTGTATGATTATAACTTAATAAATGTATTTTGCTGCCAATAAAACAGTAAATTGTGAACATTTGTTTATTTATTAAAAAATTTTTCATTACAAAGGTATTATACAGAAAATACACATTAGATAATGCACATACAGCAGGAGATTTTAAATGATAAAAACATGATGGTTCTGAAGAGATTAAAGCCGGTTGTTCCTCGAATTCAGTAACGGGTTTGGAAGTAAATTGTCGTAGATATGTAGCTTTCTCTGAGCCTTTCACATAAACCAAATCAGCATCTTGAGTAAGCCGTTGAAGAATGTCTGGGAAAGAGAAATGTGGGGTAAATCCTTCAGTCCAGCGCAGACAGTGATGATTATTACTCAGCCAAAGGGCTTGTTTTTTAAAATCTTCTGGTAAATTGTGAAAAGCAAATGGTGGTTTAAATATGTAGTGCGACGTATGACTACCATCATAAGCTGCTAATTCTTTGACAATGAAATTTTTTGTAGAGATTTTAAATCCTTGCACATCTACCACTAGAAGCTGCATACTTCGCACCTCATCAAATGATATATTTCAACTGATACTCTTGGTTGAAGACAGGTTCTTTAAAGAGCTTATAGTTGTTTAACAGTTTTAGTAAGAGCGTTGTATGTAAACACTCGATCATGTAGAATTAAACAATGAGCTGTAGTTTTTGCGGGGACATTTTTATTGGTTTCAAATTCTAACCTAAGAACCACCGCCTTCCTTTGCAGCGAATTTTTTTGATTGGAGCAATCAATAACAATTACAGGAGCAATATCTTTAAATTGTTGAGGAGATAGTAAAGGTTCGTCTCCTTTTTGATAATAAGATGATTGAAATTTAGAATACATATCGTAGAGTGTTGCAAAATGGTTGTTATCATACGGATATCTTTCAGTGTTTAAGTAAGCCCGTAAGTTTTGAATATCACAATGATCAAACCGACTCATATCTTGCCGTATATTCCCCTCCCTATTAGTTTGAAAACCTATTATTAGATATCTTGGAGTTTCTAAGTTAGTTGTTGTTTTAATAGGCCATGTATGTTTATCTACTTCCTGTAGAGAGGGGTAAACATGAGTTTCCCAACTCCTAAATGCGACTTGGGTTTCATGATTTTTATCAATATATTTTGTTAAAGCCAATTCTTCAGCCAAACCCGGAGTGATGTGTGGAACTTTCCAGTACAGTTTTTGTATTTCGACTGTAACAGCATTATCTTCACCAGTGAGCGCATCAGTATCTGTGTTACTGCGAATCAACACCAATTCCTGCCTGATATTTAATATAATTTTCTGGTAATGTTCTGCAAATCCTAGCAATCTTTTGAGGGGCAGACAAACATTAAAATTACCTTTGGTATCAACAATTTTACTGTGATTGGTTGGAAACCATCCGGAATTTTCAAGTTTTACAGTATCAGTAAGAGTGTCAGATACGTAGCCTTTCAAGGTAGACGTAAAACCAACTTTTGTCGTAGAATCAACCGGAATACCATTTATTTCATATCTAATTTCACTAAAGAGATATGCTACACCATTATTTATAAGGTTAGTGGTTAATTCTGTCGTTTGATTCGGTGCTGTACCAACTAATTTTGTTGGTGCTGAACCATCAGGTTTTTTTAATTTGCCTTCAATATACAAATAACTGCGAGATGGCAGAGTGCACATGTCTTCATTTATTGGTATACGAATTTCATCATTATTCCCGAATCTTGTATTGTAGGGTTGATGCGTATGTATTTCTGCATTTACTATGGAATTATCCACCTAAATTTTTTCAGAAACGTTTAATATACTCATTGTAATACAGTAAATCCAAGAGATTGTAAAAAGAGTTTATTGCTCGCTGTTAACCGTTTGGCTGATCGTTGACAACTAATTTCGTTCGAGGTTGAGGCTCTCTTTTTATGTTTTTGTTGATAGGAGGCAATACAAAATGTGCGATAATTCGAATTATACCGAAACACCATTATGCACGCTCTTCAAATGCAGTCCTATTGTTACGACCTCACCTCTAAAATTGACGGTATCACCATCTTGATCGACTATTTTAAGAGTTATATTGGTCAAGGTGCTTACATTGATTGGTAAATAAATTACGTGATCTGGACTTTCAATTATTTTAAAACCGGGCGGTAGGTACACTTGGAAAAAATTGATGAATGACATGAGAAGGTTGTCCATTTTTATAGTTACCCGTCGTTATATTGCATTCAATCAACAAAGAGTTTACTTTGATAATGTTTGCTGGACGTTCAGAATTCACATTTGCACCCTTAGCAAGTTTTTGTTGTCAAACCCCAAAAGAGGTCCTATGGAATTGTCAACATTAAAATCGACTACTCCTGAAGCCTTAAGCTTAGTGTGCAAAGTGTTGTTGTTAGCAGTAAGGGACAAACTGCTATCAGGAGGCAATTGTAAATTGATATACCTATCCAAATCTGATATTTCATAAGCTCCTTCAGGGACACTTATAATTTTATTGTCGTATTTCAAATTACTATTAGCTTTAGTTACGTTTGGTATAGCATTGAAAGTCTCAAATGTTGTTAAACCCATAACGTATACCACATTGGGGTCAAGAACAATTGGAGGATTGAAATCAGCCGACAAAACGGAAGAGTTACCCGTCAATACAAATGTGAGAGACATCTCTCACCGAAATCTAAATAAACACTAGCAAACAGGCGTTATCCAACGTTGTTATATAAGAATTGTAATACTAGATGTCCACAGTTATAAGAGTTTAGTTTCTGAAACCTGTCCAAGTTATATTTAATTTGAATCCCGCTACCGCCACTTCGAAAATAGTGTATTAGTTCTAGAGGAGGTTTTAGTTGACCTATACTATCGAAATAACCAATTTTATTACGAACCTTCACATACGCAGTCCAATGTGTACCTTGTCCAATATTATCATCAAGATTTATGATACCACATTCTTTATCGTGTATTTTAGAAGGCAAATTGTCACGCATATATATTCCCCTGAAATTGGGGACTTTTAATTTTCGAACGTAATGCATTAAATCGATATTTGTCAATGGTCGGTGAGGTATATATGTCATCTAAATCGGTGTCAACAGCAACAATTATATTTTTGGAATTAAAAGACTTGACATCGTGAATGTCTTGAGATTCCAGAAAGTAATAACCGAACAGTTCTAAATTTAATTTCACCGAACTAAATTTTGTCAAATCGCGAGTGATGAGCCCCAAAACTTTATTCTTTAATTCAGTCATAAATTCGCGTAAAACAATATGATGATTTTTACAGCTCACTCTATATGTTGCAAGGCGACATTTAAATGCGGTCCGCAGCAACTGAACGTCTACATCAGCTTCGGAGGCAGTCTGGATTTTGTTGTTGTGGCGGTTGCTGCGTAGGTGCCCTTGATACATTCGGGAGGGTACAGATACACGGCAAGCATGACAAAAAACATCGTTGCTGCTCGACACTGAAATGAAGGACACGTTAATGCACACTTAAAACAGCATAAAAAGTACTTACCAAGCGAAGCCGGTGGATTTACTCGCAATCTCTTCACACCTTGTCCACTAGCATCACCTGGACAGCTCTCTCGTTGATGTCGACGCATGGCGTCCGACCTGGTGAATATTCTGGCACATGTAGGGCATGTGAACATGCTGAAGGATGCAATGATTTTACTTGAAACGCTTCGAATCACGAGAAGGTACCATTTATTCGAAACAGGAAGAAGAAATAAGGAGGGGTGGGGAGGGGGGGAGGGTAACGACGACGAAGCTGTCCATAGCTTACCGAATGGCTTGCCGTAACCGCCGCCGTTTGCGCATCAGGTCAAAGATATCATCTTCGACCATCTCCAGCGCTCGTTTTGCGCGCGTGAGTTCTTGTTTTGCGCGCTCTCGACGGTCCGTCGCTTCATCAAGTTGACCATCAAGCAGCTCCAACTCGCCATCGACGGACTGGGGCTGCACAGGCTGAACAGATGGCGGCGGAGCGTCTTGTTCTTCACGAACGGCGTTGTGGAGATGCGGTACGACAAGCCTCTTAAGACAGTCACGGAGCTCTTCAGCATCTATCTGTGGAAGAAGCATGGGGGAGGATGGGGCGATGTCAGCCAGAGGTGTTGCCAGGTCCTCGTGTTGGTGCAAGCCGAACTCTCTTTGGACGATTGCCAATTCGGAAGCTTCAACTCCCGAAGCTGTTTGGCTACCGCTTTCGGCGAGCACCTGGGTGGCGGTGGGCATTTTCAGAAGCGGTTGGGGTGAAGGGACTGGTGTAACATCCTGAATAGCGGGTTGACGAAGCTGCGTGAGCAAGTTTACAACTTCCTTCACCGGCATTTCTCTAACCTAGTTTTATAATAATGTATTAAAATAATTTTATTTCATGTCTATAGTATTGAACTGCAATTAATAAATAAAACCGCTTACCTGCTCATTTAGCTCTTCCCTTGTAGTTTTTACCAAGCGGATGTTGTCGAGAATTTTTACACTTTCGCTCGAAGTCGATGGTAATGGGAAGGGGCGTATTACCGGCGCAGACGTCTTCACCTTTTTCAATGACAGTTTTGATGTTTTAAACCCCTTCCCTTTCGAATTTGGGAACTCCAAATTCGGGTACCGCTTCACCCAACACCCGCTGCACAGTGCATCCCAATTGGCATCAAAGACAATGTTGGTCAACAGGCCGCACACTACACACGTCGGAAACATGCCGAACATATTTTGTCACGTTCAAGTACAAGGATAAAATGACGCTCTCTGCGGTCAATCAATATATACATTGCTTGGACATTTTTCCATTCCCTCGCTTGGTATGGACAAGGCAGGTAGCAGCCTTGCATTTTAAGAAGAACGCTTAGACATTTTTACATTCCCACGCTTTGTACGGGTAATTAAAATTCTCACGTGCACCATCTTAATGCGCAAGTAGATAACCTCGGGCTGAGGGTAAGCAGTAAACTAATGAAACTTGAAACACCTTGACCGCAGAAAGAACATCAACCAAGTTTTCATTGTAAAACATTTCTTAGTTACTGCAAGTACTAAATTTACTATGCAAGAAAAGTAAGTTCCTTTGAACTGAAACCGTTTTCTACACGTTTCCAGTGCACAAAATCGTTAAAATTTTGCCATTTGGAATAAAAAATACCTTAGTTCTTAGTTTATACAAATGCACCGTTATTCTTTAATTGTGTCGATAAATAATTTTTTAATTCGGCAATCGAATTGATCACAGGAACTAATTTCATCTCCCTGTATGTCTTGATTTTGCAAATTTTATTTTTGATAAATTAAATTTAAAGGTTGCTTTTGCTACCTGAATTTTTGAATTTCATATTTTTTTTTGTCAATGTTCAAATTGATTCGTAGAGAAATATTGCAATTTTTTGCTGTTCTTTCACATTCATAAGGCAATTTTCATATATTTTAAAACAATTTGTACAAAACATATTTGTTTTGACTTATTTAATTAAATCAATTTTGTAATAAGTTTTCTAAATTTCCAATATTTTTGATTACAATTTTTTGATTTAGATCCAGAACAGTTTAATATGCCTAAGATTTTAATTATTAGAAAAAGATTAACTGTAAAATTATAGATTTTATAATTATACAAACATTTGTGATAATTGAAACTACATTTTTGTTGTCTCTATGGTTATTGCTAGGTGTTCTAAATTTTTCCTATTATCAACATAAGTTCAAATTTAAATTTTTCTTTATCAAATTTTCATATTGATTCGTAAAGAAACAAATTTAACGAAAATTCGACAGCGTTTTGAAAATGATTATTGCAAATTTTAAAATTTGTTCAAATGTAAATTTCTTCTTTTATCAAATTTTCTATTAAACTATATGAAACTTAAAATTGTAGTTATTTCATGCAATGCCTTTTATTTGTTTTGTTCGCAAGATTTTTAACACGAAAAATGCAAATGTTTGCACAGGTGGGTCCTATTTTTAGCAATGAGCATTTTCATTGATGCACTTTGCATTCCAACTACTTGGTTTGTTTTACACTTTTTTATTTTAATACATTGTAGCATGTACTTATCTAAAGTATGCTTTACTTTATTTTTCTTTTATAATTCCTATAATTTTTCTTGAATTTTTTTTGAATTGCTTTATATTTTAACAACAAATATCATTTTTACTATTTCTTTAGTTTTTTCATTTGACACACTCAACTAGGTGTGTCTTCCATAATTGGAATGTTTTCTGAAGTAAAAATCATTGAACTGTATTACTTGTACAGAACTACAGAATCGTATAAACCAAATTCGTTCTATCCCCTAACGAGTTTTGTCAACAGAATTTCAATTATTACAAACAGTTTGCAATATCTCATATTCCGGGGTTACTTGTAACCAAGCCTTTCTATGTTTATTTTTAACGCTGTTTCTGTCTCAGGGTTAAAATGATGCAAAATTGGTGCAGATGATAACTTCCTTTTTAAAGTATCAAATGCCTTTTGCTGCTCTAAAAATGAATCTAAATGTTTTACATGATTGGTTATAATTTGTTAATTATTTTACCAATTACTGAAGGTGGATATTGAACAAAAATTAGATTTGTATTTATTATTTGATCACTTTGTTAACGTTTTATCAGCAAATATTATCATTATTTTTCAAAATTTACTTAAACTTGCAAGTGCAATTTTAATAAAATTCTCATAATTTTTTTTTAAATTTACCTTATTGCAACTTTTAATTTTGATATTTGTTTATTTTGTGTTTCTTTTCTAGCTGTATATATGTTTTTAAATTACTTTCGAATTAAAATTTAAGATGATCGAATTTAATATTTTAAACTAAATTTATTGACTTATTCTGAACAATCAAATTTTTCATAAGAAAAATTATTCTGATTAATTGTATTTTTTTTTGAAGAACAATTAAGTAAATCAAGTACTTTATTTTACTACACAGCAATTATTAGTATCGTATTTCGTGATCAAAACCAATACATTTTAAATCTGTGGTTTTATGCTAATTTATAATTTTCTTACAGGCAATATGAATTCGCAGTTTATCATATCATGTGGTTACTTTTGTCCGAAAAGGAGAAGTTTGGCTAGTTCCTTCCTCTTTTTTGACCTCGATCAGGTTCGTTTACGAATTGGAGTATTTTGAACTCTGTATTCAGTATCAAATGTAAGTTCTATGGATTGTTAATTGTTTAGTTTTTTCAACTATAACGATTCCTTTAATATTTAACAATAGTTTCCATTTTATACTTGTTCATGAAAAGTGTGATATATGTTTTGTCACTTGTAGACCTAAGTATTCCCATTAATTTTCTATATATTTCCTTTCGCTTAACTCTTTATTTTATATTTCTTTGGTGCATTATCTTTAATTTATTTTATCTATAACCTCTTATACCCGTAGGTGTTGAGTACTTCTTTCCTTATTATTTAATTTCGTTCCCTAACTTTGTCCAAGTATAAACAAAATTTGGTCTAAGTTATAAATTGGTTAACTGGCAACGGCTTCACATAAAAATTTTCAATGTAGCTTCCTCACCCTCATAATAACAACATGCGCGCTTCAATAATAACAAGCCGTTTAAACCCTTCTTTTATTTATCTTTAAAATACATCTCTTCTCTTTACGTTTCGAACCATAAAAAATCCTTATACAGGAGTTTGATGATTTAAAAAAATAAGTTAAAAGGAATAGACACTAAGTGATATGTCCGTTGCTAAATCAAGTTAACCGACACGAGGGATTTATTTATTGTATTGTATCCTTATATTTCATATTTTTGAACATATCAACCCGGCCAGGATTTTTAGTGTCCCCTTTCAAGAATTATTAGGCCTCCATAATACATTCTTGTGCAGCCATAATTTCAATCAATTTTTTCCACTATGCACCGTGTATCAGGGCGTCCCATGTAAATTTTAAAAGAGGTGGACCTTTAATTCCAACTGAATGAAAATATACTACCTGATTACACACAAAAGTTAACCATTATTATCCTATCTTCATTATAACTTAATTTGAGAATACCTAAGGCTATTATCAGCGGAGAAGCTAAAACACGGCTTTTGAAAGATTATCGGTGATGTTTCACTTTTGGGATATTTGGTAAGTTCTAAGGTTATATTTGCCTTCATGGATATCCAAGGAGGAATATTTGCGGAGTAGTTATATAAAGTAGGAATTTGGATGTGGGAATTTGTTATTAAATCTTGGAATCTTATTGTATGAGGAGGCGTTAATTTATTGTTTTGATATAGATTTTGGTATTGGGGATTAGAAATGTTAATGTGATTGGGATGTTGTTTGTTTGACTTGATAGAGAAAGAATATTTTAGTAACTGTCGTTTTCTGCGATAATTTGGTGGTAATTTCCCAGATATATTGTATATGCTTACGACAGGGCTTGTTCGGAAAGCTCCAGTAACGATCCTGAGTCCATTGTTATATACTGTGTCTATTACTTTAGAAGTTTCTTCATTGGTGGATGCGTATATGTATGCTGCATAGTCTAGTTTTGATTGGATTAAGGCGTTAAATATTTGCATCAGGACTTTTCTATTTGCACCACATTCTTTATGTGATATAACTTTCATGATATCGAGCGATTTTTGGCATTTATATTTGAGATTTTGTAGTTGTGGGGTCCAAGTTAGTTTTCTGTCGAAGATGATGCCGAGATAACGTATTTGATTAACGTACTCAATAGTTTGTCTTTTTAAAAAAGTGGAGGGTTTTTTAGTTTTCTTCTTTTGCTAAACTGTATACATTTAGTTTTATTATTAGAGAATTTGAATCTGTTGTTAATGCTCCAGTTTTGAATTTTATTCAGAGTGTTTTGGATGTTTTTCTGTATAAAGGTTTCATCTTTGTTTGCACAATATAATATTACATCGTCTGCGTATATTAGTGATTTCACAGGATATGTTGTATTGGAAACAATGTCATTTATTGCAATGAGGAATAAAGTTGCACTTAGTACCGAACCTTGGGGAATTCTGTTTTCTTGCGTACATGTTTGTGATACTATATTTCCGATTTTTACGTTAAAGGTTCTGTTTGTTAAGAAATTTTTAATAAAGAAAATAATATTGCCTTTCATTCCCCATTTAAGTAATGATTGTATGATCCTGTGCCTCCATGTTGTGTCATATGCTTTTTCCAAATCTAATGCGACCGCGATCAAGTGTTCTTTGTTTACGAAGGCGTGCTTTATATCTGTTTCTAGGATGGATATAGGGTCTAATGTTGTCCTTCCCTTTCGAAATCCACTTTGCATGTTGCTGAAAAAATGTTTTTGTTACAGTGTCCATATTAATCGTTGATTTACTACCCTTTCCATTATTTTACACGATGTATTTGTCATTGATATGGGACGGTAGCTGTCTATGTTTTCTTTTTCTTTATTAGGTTTTAGTATAGGTACAATGGAGGCATGTTGCCACTGTGCAGGGAATTCGTTGTTTTTCCAGATATGATTATAAAATTTTAAAAGCGTTTTTTTGGACGATTGTGGTAAATATTGTAACATTTTGTAGTGTATAGTGTCAGGACCTGGTGTAGTGTTTTTTACTTGTGCTAATGCTGCTTCTACTTCTGTCATGGTTAGTGGAAAATTATAATATTCATGATTTACAGTAGGAATTGTTGATTCATTTTTTTCTTCCAGCTGTTTCTGTTTTAGAAAGTTCTTCGTGTAATGGTTGGAGCTTGAAACTTCTGCAAAATTGTTGGCTAGTATGTTGGCTATTCTATTTTGCCAAACTTCTAGTCCGTTTGGTGTCATTATTCCTGTTATTTGGAAGGTTGTATTTTTCCCACATTTCTTTATTCGTGGTTGAGGAATTTATTGATTCTACGTAAGCGTGCCATGATTTTTCCTTACTAGTTTTGATTAATCTCCTTGTTTGAGCTCTCAGTTTTTTAAATGCTATTAAATTTTCATCGGTTTGTTTTCTACGATATCTGTTTAGTGCCGTATTTTTATTTTGAATGGCCGTCTTACAGTCGTTATTCCACCATCGAACTTTGTATGTTTTGGGGATGGTTTCGTTATTGGAATAGCTATCTTTGCGGCGTCTAGGATGCTATTTGATATGTTTTGATAATTTTCGTGTATATTATTGTCTGTTGAAAACTTTATAGGGTTATTTGTGAGACATGATGTGTATTGTTCCCAGTTTGCTCGACTTATGCGGCACTTTGGGGTGTGTGGTGTGATATTTTGTTGCATGTTTGTTTTGATGATTATTGGAAAGTGATCACTTCTATAAAGGCTGGGTAGGGTTGACCACTCGAATTTGTCTGCTAGTTTTGGATGGCAGAAAGAGAGGTCAATAGAAGAAAAGGTATTCTGTGTCGAATCGAAATGTGTTGGTCTGTTGTCATTTAGTAATATGATGTCATTTGTATCTAATAATTTTTCTATTATTTTTCCATTCTTATTAGTATATCGGCATCCCCAGAGTGGATTGTGAGAATTGAAATCCCCTATTATCATGTAAGGTGTTGGTAGTTGATTTATCAAATTTTCAATTTCTTGGTATTGCAGATTATAATTTGGTGGTATATAAACGTTGCAAATTGTCCACGTATAGGGTGTCCATATTTGTATTACTTGTGCTTCTGAATTTGTTTGCAGTTGTAAAAGTTTTGAGTGTATGTTTTGTTTTATGTCTATTGTGATTCCTCCGCTGGCAGTTGTTGAAGGTCTGTGTTTATTGAAGGTAGTATACCCTTTCATCATTGGTTGATTTGCTTCTGTATGGCGTGTTTCTTGTAGACATATTATGGTAGGTTGGTGTTCAGATATCATGTATTGTATATTGGGTAATTGTTTTGTAAGACTTCTACAATTGAACTGGATTATTGTGATAAATTTAGTAGGTATAATCGGAGTTATCTGTGATTTGTGAATGTGTTGTGGCTACGTCGTCACTGTCTATTTCAGTTTGTAATTGTTTATTAATATTTGATATGATTCTTGTAAAACGATATTTTATTTTACGATGGTCTAGGTGACTGTGTAGATCTTTTAATGTTGCCATTAAGTAATCTAAGTCGTTGCTAAATTTTCTTGCTATTTGTAGTGGATTTTTTGGCGATTTTGATTTCAGTTATAAATGATTTTGATTCTTTATATGTTAAATTGTATTTATCAGGATTTCTGTTTATTATTTCTTTTAGGGGTTCTTAAAGATTTTCTGTTGTGGGTTGACTGGTGTCTAATAGTTTAATTTTTTTGTTTTCGTGTGACTTTTTATTTTCGGGAGATTTAAAATGTTTTTCGCTATGTACTTGTGCTGTTATTATAAGGTTTTGATTTATTGGTATTTGTGTTGGGGGTTCATTTTGTGTGTTTTCAGGGACGTTGGATTCTTCTGTGTTGTTACTGGACAGGGTACGTTTTCTTTCATTTATTATTGTTTCTGATTCCTTTGTGATTATTGTGCATTTGTTTGATATGTGTCCTAAGGAATTGCATTTCAAACATCGCATTTCATCTATTTGTAGAAATATTCTATAATTATCTCCCTCAAAGTTGATAATGATAGACTCTGGTATGAAGTCATTTGTGTTTATTGTAAAGAAAACAAATCGTCGAAAACTGACTATATGCGAGTATTCTTCCTCTTTAAATCCTGCCTTCATGAAATATGTTGGTGAGGTTAATCTGATCGGTAGTTTTCTTAATGCTTCTTCTATAATTTCGTTTGGGATTGATGGACATACGTTGGATATTATTAATTTTTTTGCTGGTGTTATTAGTCTTCGTATGTTAATGTTCTGCTCTGAAATTTTGACTGTTTCATGTTTTTCTGGAAGTTTGTCTACGAGTTCTTTTTCTGAGAGGTATAAGCAAATTCTTTCATTTGACATTCTTGAGGCCGCTACGATGTTTTTTGGACCTACTATGTTACCTATTGCGTAAATGCAATCCTTTAGTATGATTCCCTCTACCGTATTCAAGATTATTCCTTGATTTTTCTTTGGGTATTTGAAGGTAAAATTTCGTTTAACAACTGTTGAAAATTGTGTATTTGTTTCTGTAGATTTAATTGTATTTTTATCTTTTTCGACTTCGCTTCTTTGGCTGGAAGCCCTGTCGATTTCTATTACGTTCATTTTGGAAGCTTTGAAGTATAATGGGTTGCGGAGAGATTCGGCCGTGGCCGAAATCTCCCGCGCTTTTTACTTAATTTAAGGTTATATAGGAAAGTTCAGAAAATATGATAAAAAAGGGAGAAATAATATGGGAATAAAAAACATTCGCTCTGTAAAATACACGTTATAAAATCTCACCTCACGATTTTGGGATATAACACTCGAAAATTCGTGCAGCGAGTAAACACAACCGTACAAAGCAGAGTCCGAACCGTTCTCCCAAGATACATTTGAAATTGTGTATAACGAGATAGGGAGTAACAAGAGGCAAATTCAAAACCGTGTTATGGCTTTCTTTCGAGATTATTTACTTGACTGTGAAGGTAAGTATTTATTTCTAACTAATAATGCTACTACTAATTCACTCTGTCGCTTAAACTCCCAAACTCAAAATAAAACTGCCTAATGTAAGTTTTTTTTCTCTCTCTCTATCTCTGGCTGTTTTATATATGCTGGGGTTTGCAAGAATATGTATTTTTTTAGAATGAAATGTTTTATAAAATATTTGTAACGTTATACTTAAAAAAAATTTGTGATTGTACCTATACAATACTCAGTTAAAATGTGTCATCTAATGATTTTTGGTAAAAGCAACATTTAAACATTTAATTATTTAAAAATAATAAAAACACTACAAAACTTTGTACAAAATATCACATTTAATTAACTTAAATGTGATATTTTGTACAAAGTTTTGTAGTGTTTTTATTATTTTTAAAATACAGTATCACCAAGTAAAGGCTGAAACTATTAATTATTTAAAGTTACATTAGGCAGCCACACTTATCAGTTCAGGTAGGAAGCCATTTCTTTACTTATAAAAACTGAAACTGGAAGTAAAATGTAATTTTTGTGTTTTATGCTAATCAATCACTAACGTAACCTCAAATATCACATCTTTGATGCACGTGTTTGGCACCCTAAGTAGTAGCGGAATTTGTTGGAAAAAGCCTCATGCGACAGGCCGTTAGAGATGTCAGTTGATATTAATACGGAAGGCTATGGTAGATACCTATTCAAAATAATAATTTTTTTTTTTAATTTGTAGATGAGGAAGCAGAAATATTGTCACGATGAGAAAGTGAGAGACTTTAAAGAATTAAATTAACTAAATTATTTACATATTATTTCCAATCCTTGAACAAAGTATTGGAATTGTACAAGATGAGTCATGTTCAACCTTGTGTTACTCAGACCACAGCTGCAGCTATTAATAAATAAATCAGTCACCAGCAAACATATAAAAGCTGTAGCCTAGCAGAGCTGGGCATTATTATTCTTTCAACATTCAATAGTCAACATTCATTCTGATATGGGCTTGCTACGTCTTCAGTCCATATTCGCGTTATTTTATTAAAAGTATTCATGATTTAATATTTGAAGTCTCAACTTCACAGTAGAACATGAGGGTTGTTATTAAGTGTATGATCATGTAAGTGTACTGAATATTTAATTTAATATATATATTGTTGTTGTGTGGTTGCGTGTTTTCTTCAGACATGATTGCGTATGCCTTACAAAAGACATTCGTAATATTTGGTGGAGGCGCCGTAATGGCGTTTTAATGGTTTATTCATTTGATTAATCTATTTATTGGGCTTGATTGAAATGAAAGAAATTGTATTTTTAATCACAAGTAAGCGAACCACTAAGTATTTCTTGGTGACTAACCTAGAAAGATCCTATGTTGCAGCTGCTATTGGTTAATATATTTCTTTTCAATAAGCTAAATGAAAAAATAAATACTGGCTTGATTAGAATTTTATTTGTTAAGTAAGAGTTGGAAATAAATCGATTAAGGTTGATTAATTAAAGACGTCTTAGCATGAGTGAGATATCTTTATTTCGTTAACCAACGTTGATCATTAAGAATTGTTACTAATTCTCTGCAAGCCAGCAGTCAAAGTTTCAAAATTTTGGTGTTAATCAGTCAAAAAGTGAATAAATAATTATGAGTCCGTTTCGGGTACCATGTCTGGAGATAAAAACAAACAAAACAAACCTACACATGATAAAAATTTAAGAAGTTTGAAAAATAAACCACAACAATCAGTTAAAAAAGAGTTATTTCAACCGCAATTTAGAAAAAGAATAAGTTTCGTTCCAAATCTTACTACAGAATTTAACCCAGAACATAATAGTTCAGAACTACCAACAAGTAGTGCTAAACAATCAAAATCAAAGAAAGTTAAAATTATAAAATCTGAATTAAATAAGTCACAATCATTGTCCGAGTACGAAGATTCAAGTAGTACAACGCCTGACAAAGTTAATAGGAAAAATAAGGCTGAAAAAAATAAAACCCCAGAAAGTACATCTAGTGTAATAACAGTAAAATCAAGTTCAACAGAAAGTAATTCTGATCAAGAATTAAATTCATCACAATTAAGTTCAGATTCTGAAACTTGTAGTAATACAGTGATAGGAAATATAAATCCCGAAATTCAAACATTACAAATAGACTTTTCTGAAATAATTAAACAACAATTTGTTCAACAAACTGATGTTAACTTATCAATTGATGGAAGAAACTTAGATCAATCTGAAAGCACACAAGAAAATTTAATTATAAAAAATAAAAATTTATATCAAAATGATTTTCAGCAAAGTCCTACATCAGTAAAAAATTCTATTATAGTAAATAAAATGGCAGATATAACAATTAGTCAGGCTTTCGAGACCCTTTCCCCACCATCTTTGCCGAAATTTATTAGTCCCGAGGTATTTGATCCAATAATGAATAAGAACCCAGCTAAATTTATAAAACAATATGATCGTGCTGCAAGGGTAAATTCATGGAGTGATAAGAATAAATTGTTCTTTTTTGGTTCATTCTTGATAGGGCCAGCATCTGTGTGGTACGAAAAATTTAGAACAAATGACAGAAATAAAGATTGTACATGGGAAAACGTTAAGACAAATTTTTTAAAAGAATTCTCAGGAGATTCTGTTAGTCGTGAATTAAAATTCAAACTAAGATCAAAAAAGCAAGGTTAATTTGAGGATATTAACAGTTATTTGTATCAAATATTAGATAATTGTTATAATCTAGATGAAGAGATGTCAGATGCGCCGATATAATTGAATATTTTGAGTCAGGGCTAAAACCTTCATTACAATATCAATACTCTCTACTAACAGAGCAAAATATGACGTTAGACAAGTTAAAAAAATTGGTACTCAGAATAAGTGATGCCAAAAAACGTGAAGAATTGTCAAAATTACAGGCAACAGAATCTACATTATTAGTAACAGACGTAGTACCTTCACAAAATAAACCTAATAGTACTGGGGCGTATAACAAAAGACCAAGTCTAAATCAAAGTCGAAATTTTAACCGTTATAACACAAGTTATCGTGGAAGAGGTGGATTTAATTATCAAGGACCTTCACGTACTGTTAACGCTGAACCAATATGTTTTAGATGCAATCACAAGGGACATGTTGCAAGAAATTGCAACGCAATTATAAATGTCTATACAAATACAAATAATACACAACCAAGGGGAAATAATTTTTACAGGGGCACAAAAGCTCGCGGCCAACCACAAAAGGGTAGCGGAAATAATAATAACCAGGAAAACAGGAACGGGCAGCAACGTTGGTGAGCCTCGCAGCTGTCCAAAATAAATTAGAACATAAAAGGCTCCTTGATACAAAAAATAAATTGCAAGTTTTAATAATTTTAGGCTATATTAACAATAAACAGATAGAAATTATTATAGATACAGGTTCAATTGAAAATGTGATACAAAAAGACTATGTAACTAACATAGAAAATAACGCACAAATTTCTTGTCTAATAACTGCAGGAAATCATAAATTGCCAGTTCTTGGAACAGCAAATTTGAAATTGGTTCTTCAAAATTGGAAAATCAATGTACCAGCAGTTGTAATTGAGTTTTCTCCAAAACCTTTAATCTTGGGAATGAAGTTTTTGCTAAAATATAAAAGTACAATTAATTTTCAAAATTCTACTTTAGTTTTAAAAGATAAAACAGTAAATTCAATTTGTATTAATTTTCATAAATCTGCTATCAAGGAACCTAGGCAAATAAATTTAAATAATAATCCCATTTTTAATAACTTTTTAGACAAAATAACACTAATACATGAACAAAATAATTTATATAAACTGGTTCTAATAAAAGACGTTGAGATAAAACCCTATGAAAGAAAAGTTGTAGAATTACAATTAAATAATGAGAACAATTTGGTAGACAATAATTGTGAAATATATTTACGTGATTCATTGTTAATGAAAAATAAATTAATTCCAGTGATGTACAATCAGAATAAGTTAAATAATTGGGAAATATTGTTACATTCACAAAATACAAATAATGTAAGACTATTTGCAGGAACGGCATTGGGTTATTTAGAAGAAATAAAATCATTTAATAATCCAAATTTGTTAAATACTTTAGATATTTGTAATGAACCTAATTTAAAGAATCATGATATAAATCCTGAATTAAATTCAGATCAACGCAAACAGTTAGAAAAATTAATAGCAGAATATCCTAGTATTTTTGCAAATGATTTTTCAGAAATGGGTTTTACAGATTTGGTGGAACATGAGATAATTACTGACGGTCAGCCAGTCAAATCTCAACCTTACAGGGTTTCACATAAAGAAAGGCAATTAATACAGGAACAAATAGATGAAATGCTTAGATATAACATAATAAGGGAATCACAAAGTGAATGGGCTTCACCCATTGTGCTAGTTAAGAAAAAAGATAATTCGTTTAGATTTTGTATTGATTATCGCAAGCTTAATGCTGTAACAAAAAAGCAAAGCTATCCATTACCAGTTATAGAGGATTTACTTAGTTATTTAAGTGGATCTTGTTACTTTTCATCTTTAGATATGTTTTCTGGGTACTTTCAAATAGGAATTTTGGAAGATCATAAAAACAAATCCGCGTTTATTTCACCTGATGGACTTTACGAGTTCAATGTAATGAGCTTCGGATTAACAAATGCGCCTAGAACATTCCAAAATATGGCAGATCGAGTACTAAAAGGTTTAAAATTTAAAGAAATTTTAGTTTATATGGATGATATTCTAGTATTTTCAAAAACATTTGATGAACATTTAATTCGATTAAGACATGTGTTTGACAGATTAAAACAGTATAATTTAACTTTAAAACCTAGTAAATGTAGCTATGCAAAAACAGAACTTCTAATTCTAGGACATAAAATAAATGCACAAGGTGTATTACCTGATGATGGTAAAATTCTAGCAATAACTCAATTTCCAGTGCCAACAAGTATAAAAAAGGTTCAGTCATTTTTAGGAATGTGTAACTATTATAGGAAACACATAGAAAACTTTGCAAGAATAGCAAAACCTTTATATGAGTTAACTAAACCATCAAATAAATTTTTATGGGAGGAGGAACATCAAAATGCATTTGATATTTTAAAAAATAAACTATCCTCTGCACCCATTTTACATCATTTTGATCCCGAATTAGACACAGAATTAAGAATAGATGCGAGTAGACAAGGTTTAGGAGCCACCTTATTACAAAATTTTAATGGAGAATTTTTTCCCATAGCATTTATATCTAGGGGACTTACAAAAGCAGAGAAAAATTATTCTATATCAGAACTTGAAGCCTTAACAGCTATATGGAGCTTAACTTATTTACGACCTTATGTATTCGGTAAACATATAAATATAGTTACTGATCATCATTGTTTATGTTGGATTCAGGTAGCTCGAGATATAACAGGTAGACTAGCGAGATGGTCCTTGAAATTACAAGATTATTCATATCATGTAAAACATCGTCGAGGAATTTTGAATAAAGACGTTGATGCGTTGTCCCGTAATCCATGTCGCGTTGCAACGGAAATGGACGAAACTCAAGCTGAGTTCGTTCCTACGTTCGTAATGTTGCCAGATGATGTTGCAGACCTGCAACGTCAAGATCATAAATTATTTAAAATTTTTTTGGCTTTAGAAAATAAAAATGATCCTACTTTAACCATTGGAGAATTAAAAAGAGCAAAATCATATAAATTAATAGATGGAATACTTTATAAGAAAAATGCAAATTTGCAAGGATCACAAAATCTATTAGTAATTCCAGATTCTTTGAAATTTGAAATTTTATATAGTAATCATGATGCACCGTTGGCAGGACATTTAGGTATTACAAAAACCTATCATAGAATAAATTCAAGATATTATTGGGATAATATGTTGAGGGATGTAGAAAAATATGTTAAGGGTTGTAATTGTTGTCAAGCTAGGAAAGGATCAACTCAGAAACCAGCAGGGTTACTGCAACCAATTTCAATAGGGATACCTTTTGAAAAAGTTGGGATTGATTTAATTGGTCCTATACATAAAACTTCAAGGGGAAAAACTACGATAGTAGTAGCTACAGATTATGCGACAAGGTACTGTGAAACAAGGGCTTTACCAAGTGGTAAGGCAGGGCCGGTAGCTTTATTTGTTTTAGAGCAAATTATTTGTCGTCATGGTAGTCCAAAATATTTTTTATCAGATCAAGGAAAAGTTTTTCAGTCTCAATTAGTGACTGAGTTATTAAAAATAATGGGGGTAGATAGTAGGTTTACTACGGGGTACCACCCTCAGACGAATGGTGTAACAGAACGCAATAATGGTACTATGGTCAATATGCTTAGTAAGTATACAAATTCTAATCAAACAGATTGGGATATGACGTTACCCCACGTCACATTTGCATATAACACATCAAAACAAGAAACGACTAAATTTTCTCCGTTCATGTTACTTTATGGGCGTGAACCAAGATTGCCCACAGATGTACAACTTAATATACCTGTAAAGTCTTTAGATGTTTTACAAGCACGTGATTAAGTGCTGGCAGCACGTAATTTGGCTGTTGTAAATATTGGGAAACAGCAAAATAAGGATAAAAGTCGTTATGATTCTAAACATAGATCAATTGACTTTAAATTAAATGATTGTGTAAAAGTTTTTACTCCAATCCGAAAAAAGAATTTATCAGATAAATTGATGTTAAGATGGAAAGGACCATATTATATAAAACAACAACTTTCTGAAGTTGATTATTTAATTAAAAAGGGGAGCTCACCTCGAGCGAAACAGGAAGTAGTCCATGTAAGTCGTATACTAAAGTATAATGATCCTTGGTCCTTAGAAGTCCCTTATCGTGATGGTTCTCCGGGGATAGATTTGAAAGATGAATAATGACCACAAAAAAGTGGTTCAAATCCCTGCAAAATATGAAAATATGAATATTGATGTGCAATAGTTGTATAGGGATTACGGAGAATTTATCGGAGCCTCGTGAATTGTATAAAATGTATTGCTCGTGTTGATAGCTTCTTCAGCGATACATACATTGTTTTAACAGAAATTAAAATTATAGTAGATAAAGATAAAAGAGAAAGCTAATTTTTGTGTATCCAGAAAGTATTTTTCACTTACTTGAAATAATGTTTTCACATTTGATAAAAATACAAGGGACGATCTGTATGCACACATAGTGAAGATCTGTAATTAATATATACGCAAGAATTTTATTACAGAGGCTTAATAATTCTTGCAAGAGCACCAAAATTGCAGGCCTGCATGAAATTGTTCAAAAAAAAAAAAAAAAAGATGATAACAAAATACAATTCAAATAATTAATTTCCCTCAATTGCCGCTAATTTTGAGCGAAGGAACATTTCATATAGTTGGTGTTTCGTTTAACTTATTTTTTAGAATCATTATCTCCTGTCAAAAGGAATACAATTATGGTTGCAAACATATTGGAACAAGGAAGATTTTATAAATATTTTAAATAAGGGGCAACGGTAGTGTGAGGTTTAAAACATACGTATGTGTAATAATAATTAGAGGGTAAACGAAGCTATATATTCATATTGTAGTTACAAATGAATTTTTTATAACCGTTGTTCAAAGTTAGCTTACTATAATTTGAAAAAGAATTTCTGATAAAAATATACATAAAAATGTATATGAAAACGAAAACAATGTAAGGAAATATGAAATCTATAAGAGATGTAAATTAAATTAAAATTTTATCTGACAATGACGTGAAATACAAAGTATAAAATTAGGTCGATAGTAAGAATGCAACTTTGCATCAAGAAGGAAGGAAATCTTCACAGTTAAATATAGAAACTGCATAAAAGCAGCATCTTGACTGTGAGCAAGAATGACCTAAATAATGAATACAATAACAATACTATTTTCTCTATGAAGCTTCATAGACGAGTTTATCATAAGTTATAAACAAATCTTATCAAGTTAAATGCATTCGAATATTAAGATGCATATATTATGAAATAGTTATAACATTAGAAAAGAATATTAAAAATTTGATGTTACTTACCTAGAAAGATGTAAATTATGACAATGTATAATTTAGATTTTTAAATCTAAAATAATGATAAAGTGCATTGAAGGTATTGGTTGATTGGAATTCTTAATAAATAATTTCCAGAACGATCACAGTAGTGGTGGAATTGAATGATTACGTCCTGATAAATTTAAACCTGTAGGGAAAAATATTAATATTAACATTTTTATATAAAAAATTTATATTTTGTGTAAAAATCTAATGTTATCTAATTGTTACATAACAATTATGATCATACAAGCCAGTTTGACACAAGTAGATGAATCCTTTGAAATTACTCAATTTAAATATAGTCCAGGACTACATTTCGAACGAATTGGACAGATAAAGTTATACAATAATGAAGTAACCATTGTTGCATTTTTAAACCTAACACATTTTAATAAAAAATTTGAACAACTTATGTTTTATCTGGATAAAATTAAACAAATTTGTTTTTCGCAAGGAGAAAAACAAGGTAAATGGAAACCTAAATTAGAAGTTGTGAATAATTTAAAAATTTGCGACAATTTTATTCAAAATGCCGAGGAAGGTTTGACTAGAATTAAATTTGATAAAGAAAATTTAGAACAATTGGTGGGACACCATAACCAAAGGGAAAAAAGAAGTCCTTTAGATGGTGTTGGTTCAGTTTTAAAAATTTTATTTGGCACATTGGATAGTGAAGATGAAAAATTTTATGATAATAAAATTCATGAGTTTGAGCAAAATGATAAGAAGTTAGCTCAGCTAATTACTGATCAAACAATGTTAGTTAAATCAGCAATTTCTACATTTAATTCTTCTATAAATGAATTAGATTTTAATCAAAAAATCCTGATAAAGAACGTTGAACATTTAGAAAATTTATTACATGATCAATCTAATTATCTGAGTTACTTAAACGTCAGATTGTTCATTGATGAAAATATACAAATTTACACGATGATGTTTAATCAATATAAGTTTGAGGTGACGACTTTAATTAATGCCGTTCTTTTCGGTCAAAAAGGATCGATAAGTCCAGCAATATTGTCTTCTCATAAGTTTATATTTCAATTACAACAACTGTCTCTTCATTTACCAAGAAATTTAGAATTTCCTGTGAAACTTACATCAGATAATGCATATATTTTATTAAAATTAATCGAGTTAACAGTTTATTATAAAAATGATAATTTGGTTTACGTAATTTCTGTTCCAGTTACGAATAATCTGGAATACGACATTTTAAAATTAACTCCATTGCCAATTCATTATTTACAAAATAAATATGTCTTTATACAACCCATTTCAAATTATATGGCAATAAGTATCAATAAGCAAGAGTTTGTAATTTTTTCTACAAATCAATTTGAAAATTGTCAGAAATACGGGATTCAAAAGTATTTGTGTAATCAAAAACAGCCTTTAAATTTAATTTATCAGAATGAAATTTGTGAGATTGATTTATACCGAGGAGTTAAGTTTATTCCAAAAAATTGTGATCAGAGAATTGCTGAATTACCAAATCCTTTATGGGCACAATTGGAAATAGCCAACGCATGGTTGTTTTTTATTCCAAATTATGAAATTTTAACTATTGTCTGCAATGGAACCAGTTCAAAAGATATTACTTTGTCTGGTATTGGTCGTTTGGCATTAAATTCACATTGACGAGCATTTTCCAAATCAATGATTTTAATACCTCATAGGGAGTTATTAAAAGCTAAATTAATAATGGAATATGTACCAAAGATTGATTTACAGTTAAATACGACAGATTTTGGAAAAATTCAGAATATTTTACCACACTTGAATTTAAGTGCAGGGTATCGATCTGCGATACACAAATTGAACGAATTAAATGTCGTTGGAAATAAATTAGATGAAATTGCAAAAATATCAGTTAAGATTGCTACTAACGATAATACAAGTTTTGCTATTAAAAAACAATCGTACATAATATACGTTGTTTTGGCAGTAATTGTTTTATTAATCGGCATACCAATTATGCGATGCATTTTAAAGCAAACGTGTTTAAAAAATAATGATTACTGATAATAAAAACCTCGAAGGGGTTACAGTAATAATTATGAAGTTTTCCATGGTGTTGGATAACCCTATTATTACTAATTACTATTAATTTAAAAGAAAAAATTTTTTATTAGCACATCATATTGTGTTTTTAGTTAGATATTTGATTGCTACTGGAAGAAGGTGTTGACATTTGGAAGAAAACCAATTATTTAACACTGTTACCTTTCACTAGTAATGAAATGAGTTGCATGAAATTAGTTTAAGGAATTTTAAAATGTAATCACATGATATTTAACCACAAGAAGTTATTATAAAAATACTATTATTGTAAATTTTAGCTTTGTTTCTTAAAAAATTGAAAAAGCACTGAAATGGTGAAAAAGTTAACCTACAAATTTTTGAATTAAAATTTATACTGTAAAATTGTTACAAAGTTTTTGATAACTCTGTCTTTTCATATAAAATAAGGATTACTTACCTTATAATTAATGCTTTTCACTAATACATTCACTTGTACTTATTGAAAACTTTGATAATTATGGCTATCTATGTACTACGCCATTTTGCAGCCGTTTTGAAAAGCGTTCAAGGGCAACTTATTTGCTATATACAGAAGCATTCAAAATAAATGTTAATAGTATTAATTAGTTAGAGATTACAACTTAGTAGTAAAGTATTCGAACTTTTTAGAACCAATTTTGTGAGGTTACACTTCTTTCAAAGATTTTAACATTTATCTACAACCAGTGCAAGATAGACACATATATCTTATAAAAATTTAATACAAACTTATATTTTATTATACAAAAAAAAAAATTTAAACCTTATACATTTTTATAACAAATTAAATGGGTAAAGCGTCAATGGCAGCCTCGTAGTCGACATTGTTTTCATTAGGGGAACCCTCGGCAGCTTCCTCAGGGGGACTTGCAGGGCTCAGCGGAAGATTGTTATTACCCACATTGATGGCGAAGTAATAAATGTCGACTCGATAAAACAACTCGTAAACATATATCCTCACTTCCACTAGGATGATGGGCACATTAATTCCGTAAATAAGATGGTTGTAGCCGTCGGGGATGACCACATAAAGCCATCCTAACCCCAGTGGACTGTCCACTTCTGAGATAATTATCGTCAGTGGATAACCCCTGGGTACCCACAGGGTCTCAATGAATCGACCCTGGAAGACTTCTGTAACAATTGAAACACATAAAATTATTAATTTTTATTAATTCTGTTATCTTTTGTCAAAACAAAAAAAAAACAAAAAACCCAGAAGGGGAGGGTGAGCAAGAAAATAAAATTTTCTTGAGTCTCCATCACATAATGCAACTTACGGACTGCAGGCAACAGCTGCGGCTCCATTGGAGAAGCAATATGCGTCACCTCTTGAGTACCAGTTAAATTCGAAGAATAATTCATGGCTTCAATGTTCAAGTGGATAGTCAAAGAACAACTGGCGGAGCTCATCATTGACGGAAGATTTTATTACAAAATTTTGCAAATCCAGCAGAATTTTGATTCTGCGCTTGCCGCCATTATAAGTAATTATAAACGTAATATGGTAAAAATATTGTAAAAGATATATGAGATTTTAAATAGATTGGTTCTGAAATGTTGGTTAATATTTTTAAAATTGATTTATAATTGTAAAAATGTTGTTTTAAGTATTACAATGCAAAGAATGTATCAATTACCTTCAATTTCCGAGTTATAGATGTTGGTGCCCTCTATTACAAGCAATACTGTCATGTTCACACCATCTATTGGAGCAATGGACAAGCTGTTAATTGCGGAACAATAAATATGGAACAATCGCACGACATCTCTGTGTTTGAGAGACGTTGATCCGGCAAGTATAATGGGTTGTCTACACTACACTATACTACACGCGCTCATGATGCTGATAAAGAGAGGTGGTCGCGTACCGATAATATGGCAGGACATTGGAAGCGTTCAATAATATTTGGTTTTCAGTATATAAAGTTTGTCTAGGTCACATGACGAATCGTTTATTCTATACAATGTTATTATAAATATATATTTAATGTTGTGACCTATAATAATCATGTAATTATATAGTAATGTTAGGTATAAGTTTTTACTTTTAGGACTTATGTATACCATATAATCATATTTTTTTAAAAACAGTAACTGTATTGGTTCATTGTACAGAACCTTTGCAGCGAAACTGCTTTTCGCTTCAGTAGCAGGGGAGGAAATGTCACGATGAGAAAGTGAGAGACTTTAAAGAATTAAATTAACTAAATTATTTACATATTATTTCCAATCCTTGAACAAAGTATTGGAATTGTACAAGATGAGTCATGTTCAACCTTGTGTTACTCAGACCACAGCTGCAGCTATTAATAAATAAATCAGTCACCAGCAAACATATAAAAGCTGTAGCCTAGCAGAGCTGGGCATTATTATTCTTTCAACATTCAATAGTCAACATTTATTCTGATATGGGCTTGCTACGTCTTCAGTCCATATTCGCGTTATTTTATTAAAAGTATTCATGATTTAATATTTGAAGTCTCAACTTCACAGTAGAACATGAGGGTTGTTATTAAGTGTATGATCATGTAAGTGTACTGAATATTTAATTTAATATATATATTGTTGTTGTGTGGTTGCGTGTTTTCTTCAGACATGATTGCGTATGCCTTACACAAGACATTCGTAATAATATTTTTAACAGATTTGCTAGCATTGGCCACTGGTGCTGATACTGTGCCGCCATTAGGATTCCCATGGAAATCGAAACTTGTATTTTTACATGAATCTACTTCTTCATACACAAAAAGTAATACATGTGGTCTTGAACTACAGCTTCCAGTTATTCATGAGGATTACCTGAAATTTAAGTACCAAATGGATTTTGGAGTTGGAAATTCTAAAGACTTTGCATTTGCTTAGTTATACATATAAGGCATGCATTTAGTCAAACAGAGAATCCCAATATTTTTGTTTATGTTCCTAGTCGGGGTTTGTTATTCCAGCAATGCAACATTTGTTATGTGCTTGCTATATTTTTGCTTAAATTGTTTGGAAACGTATTTTTATGATATGTACTTTGTTATAAATATTATATATTGCAACGATATGCGTGTGCATGTACTTACTAGAAAACAATTCCCTAAATACCCGCAATTCACGCAATCACAAATTATATTTCGTATGAGACTCTTATTAACTTTCTCAGGGTCGTTATTTAGCTTGTAAGATAAATTATTAATAAATAAATAAGAAATAGAATAAACACAAAACAATATCAACGTTACAAAAAAAAGGTTTTATTTAATAAATCAATTTCTAAATGAAGTTTTCGAAAATCAAATAAATTTTACTAAATACTATCGTCTTTCTAATAGAGATCACTTATCTTAATGTCTCCTTACTGGGATATTCTTCACTCGAGCAAACGATGAATGTCGAAACTTTTACTTCACTAGTCTGCTGGTTCCTCAAGTAACCACAAACACTCGCCTTTAATTTGAATCCTGCTCTGGACTGCTTTTATGTTATTTTGGACTTGGTTTTAACACCACCACAACTGGAGAAACTTTCTGGATCGCTTTATACTTGTAATTCTTCTGGATTTTTTTACAATTCGTTGATAATTCGTTGTATTTTCTTCTTTATATTCGTAATCACTTTTATATTACTTTTTAAACTCTTTTTTCCTCTTTATTTCCCAGAGGATATAAAATTCTCTTTGTTTATGAAGACGAGTCGTAACTAACTAAACAAATTTCCATTTCTTTTGTCTTCTTCCTTGATTCCCATTTTTTGAAAACAAATAAATCTCATGATCAATGAGTTTTTCAAATTGTCAAATGACACTGACATCCATAATGACATTTCACGATGCACAAACAAGTAAGTCTAAAACTTCTTATAAATTAAACCTTTTAAACAATTCTGAACTAAATTATAATTAAAATTAACATACATAAAAATCGTATCAAACTGATTGTGTTTTTATTTTCTTTCAGTATTTACAAACCTCACAAATATGAAAAATATAAATTATTAGAATTTATAACAAGAAATTACAGCAATAATACGCAACCCTGAGTTTAAAAGTTAGAATATCAAAACCTTACAGCCTCCACAAACCTCCAATCTCAAATTGAATTGTAGCAAGCATCCCAAAAATTGCCTTCCAGGAACTACAATACCCCAGTAAAAACATACACCTCCAAATATCATAGCATTTTTGCATAAAGAAAAATTTACTACCAGAAGTCATAATAAATGAATCGAAATTGAATTTTAATGAGTATATAGAATCATCCTCAATTATTAATGAAGAAGAAAAGGAGTGTAAAATTCTAATTTATCCAGAGGGGGATAAAACAGAAATTTTTAAATATGAAGATTTCCCAAAAGAAGAACCAGATTTGAAGGAATCATTAATGGAAAATGAAATAAAATTAAATGAAAGTAAAAATGAAGAAAAGAATACAGATTGTGACAAAATAAATAATGGAAAATCGAATCAAAGTGAGATAGAAAATTGTAATATTGTTAATGACCTAAATCAGCGGTTCTCAAACTTTCGTATTTCGCGCCCCCTTTTTTACCTTGAATAATTCTGCGCCCCCCGCATAATATAAGATAGATCAGGATAATCCAATACGCAGAAACTTATTTAAATCAATTTGGCAATATTGGCAACGCTGCCGATGTGGTACAGCATTATCACCTGATCTGCATAATTCTATCTTGTTTATTTATTAGACGCCCCCCCCCGCCCTGTACAGCTTTGGCGCCCCCCACAGCATTAATAAGGATTCAACTTTTGTAAAGTATTAATTTGAAAGTAATACGATGGGCGAAAATAACTTACACCGCCGAATAGAAAAATAAGCGAATCATGAGAATTGCGTAAAAGTGTGTAAAGGCATTCATTTTGAGGGACCGTAAAACTTTACAGTACTTGTGCATTTTTAGTGAGCAGTTTGCAGACAATTTGCGTCATATTTTACATTATGCAAACCCAAAAAGAAAATTCACAGTATCGACTCGTATTTTTTTCTCTATTCGGCTGTGTAGCTTTTTCTTAAATTCAAAAAACATATATTCCTTTTAAATTAACACTTTTTAAGCGTTTAAAAGGGATAATTTTACATGACTTTGTTTTCATTAATTACTGGAAAATGATCAACAAATTTTCCTATAATTACCAAAGGTTAAAGCCAGCCTTGTGGTGGGGCAAGAGATTTTTTTGCATAAAGTAGGTACTAATAAAAAAAATTGTCAAAGAAAAGGAATTATCAAAATTGTTTTTTCTTGCTACTTGTCCCTCCTCCTAACCATGTAGCAAATTCGTGATTTAAGTATACAAGATGTACCGAAAGGATGTAACGAACCGTTACTAATTTTGGATTTAATTTTCATTGAGTTTACAAGAATTGTTTAATTTTTACATTTAGTTTATATGCCGTTTTCCGTTTACAATGTTATATTACCGTTAGGGGTTTATTTTATATTTAAAATCAGTATGATGCCGTTGGTTTATGCTTTATATTCACTATGTGCAAGTTTCCGTAATTTAGCAACCGTTTCAGTATTTTAAAATTGTAATTTTAATGTATATTTGATTTCAAAACATTTCATTTACGGCCGGAAATCAGATAACCGCGTCTCCGCGGATCGAGCCGCAGAGATGGTATGTCAACCCCGCTCTCGTAGAGTGGGGATGCGCTTCGATTTCGGGCGCATACCGACCGGCTATAAATTCAAAATTTTGAATTTTGAAAGTCAGTTCGCCGATGTTCCAGCCAAGTACCAGTCCAGCCACTACTACAAGTCACCAGTGCTCCGACCGAGGTAACCGATCACCGCATCCAGGACATTGGGGTAAGCAAGCTATGTTTTGACACCATTGTTAGTAACGTCAAATATTGCTCTCTCTCTTTCTTATATATTTGTAAACTGTGTTTTCCGGAGTGCACCTTACGCGAAACACTTCCTGAGGTTGCACTTCTCTAACTCGCCTACGCGAAACAATTCCTGGGCAAAGTTTCCTCTTCTCTCTCTCTCTCTGACTCTTTTGTTTTCCGGAGTGCACCTTACGCGAAACACTTCCTGGGGTTGCACTTCTCTAACTCGCCTACGCGAAACAATTCCTGGGCAAAGTTTACTCTTCGCTTTTCTATTTGTTTGAGAGCTTTGTTGTGTGATTCATAGCGGCGAATTTGTTCGCCTGGTGTCAGGATATTAGTTTGTTTGCTTTAGTGACTGGTACCGTTTCCGACCGTATACTGGTGACTACTGTATATATATTGGCTACCGTATGTATGTATTGCTACCGTATTTGCTACTGTATTGCTACTGTTTTGCTACCGTATTTGCTACTGTTTTGCTACCGTATTTGCTACCGTATTTGCTACCGTATTTGCTACTGTATTTGCTACCGTATTTATTACTGTATTTGCTTCCGTATTTACTTATTATAATCCGCTTTGCTTGTATATTATTAATTTAGGATTGGATATTATTTAATAGACGTATTTAAACCATTCCACGTTGTTTTACTTGACTTGTTGAATATATCCAAGTTAAATAGAGCTGCTTCGAGAACCTGCAGGCTGTCATTCCATGAAACAGCCCCCTGGAGACCGGCATCTTCAATTGCAGTTACCCAGGTCTTCGCTAAGCCGTTCTGTTACAGCGAAGCCGTTCTGGAGAGTAAACTCCATACAAAATCTGGCGCCCGAGAATTTCCCAGGGATTATACGAATAAGCAGCCGTATAATCCCGCCCACAACAAAATACAAGTTAACTACCGGACTACAGAGTTGCCGAATAGGCAACTGGGAAAAAGAGCGTCGCAAATTTGGCGCCCGAGCAGGGACCGCGTTTGTTCAGTCAATCCCAAAGAAGAACCGTCCCGTAACGTGACTTGGAGGGCATTTCCGTTCCAGCAAGTATATCAACAAGTGAACACCGCAACTATGACCGATTCTGAGAAGTCCGACCTGGAGAACAACCCAGTCGAAGATGACGCCGACCCAGGTAGGAATTTCGACTTCACCGATGGCCGGGTTAGCTGGGTGTACCGCCTTAAGAAGGCACAGCTAGTGGAGGAAGCCACCAAGTTCCGTTTGTCACCAGAAGGTACGACGGAGGTATTGAGACGCCGCCTGGTTCAGTTCATACGAGAAGGACCAACCGCCCCACTAGTGACCGATCCACCGGCAACCCCAACAACGACCGTATGCTATGCAGCTACGAGTATGGAAGATTCATTTCAGTGGAAGGTACCCGTGATGTATGCACCGACTGTGAGCACCCTGTATACCCAGACGTCAACCGCCACGACCAGCACAACCGCTACCGTATCACATTCCCAGGTCCTGTGCACTGTATCAAGCACCGTTATCAGCACCGGCATCCGGACCTCAGGGCTATTTGAACACCCATACAACTGTAACCAGCGCCGCCGCAGGTATGCCGTATTATCTGCCTACAGCCTTCCCGATGTACCAAGCACCGCCACCAGTGACCGTACCAATCCCGACCCAACCACCCCAGACCGATAATTTGAATGTCCATAAATGGAATGTGACATTCGATGGAAGCACCGACCCCGTAGCGTTCTTGGAACGACTTGACGAGATCTGCCTGCGCTACAACATACAGGCAGAACAATTGTTACCAGTGCTACCGGAGATATTTACTGGCACCGCTCTGCTCTGGTACCGAAATAACCAGAAGCGTTGGAGATGTTGGAGCGATTTCCTTCATGACTTCCGAGCCTTCTACCTACCTGCCGACTACCTGATTAACCTGGAAGCCCAGATCAGCCAACGGGTACAGCAGAAGCATGAGACAGCGGTGAGTTACATCATCGACTTGCAAACACTGATCAGAAGACATGGAGAGATGTCACCGGACCAAGAATTATTCTGGTTACACCGTAATTTGCTCCCTGATTACCGTTTATTTATACACCGATCCACGTGCCATTCCGTAGACCAGTTACTAGCTGTAGTCAAAGAATATGAAGACATCCGCAAGCCCGTTCCATTGATTACAGCTACCCGATCTAGCATACCACCAACACCAGTAGTAGCAGCCGGTCCGACTTATCCAAGAACCAATCCGAAACCCGTATGGAAGAACAACCCGTATGCTACCGCGCCCCAACAAGTACCGACCATCGATAACCAAACGAGTAAGAGCACCCCTGCAGTATGTTGGCATTGCGGCCAAACCGGTCATTACCGACAACAATGTACCAACAGGAGGGTCCTCTTCTGCTCCAGGTGTGGTACACGAGGAGTTATGTCCCGGGACTGTAAATGCCAACAGCCGGGAAAAGCAAACGGAGCCACTCAGTAAGGAGGCCTGAACCGCTCCCGACAAATACCGCCTCCCTACCAGGGGATAACCGTCCGTACCTACCCGTCCTAATAGCCAACCGAACATTTTCTGCACTTGTGGATACCGGTGCCGTACTGTCCTACATTGGCCCACGAGTAGCTGACATTTGCAAGAAATTGCAGATAACCGAACAACCGCCCCTTACCCGAAATGCTACCGTATTAAATGGTCAAACCGTCCGTGTACAAGGAGCCTATGCTGTTCCAATCCAGGTGGACCGCCAGAACAAGACACACCAGTTCAACTACATACCCGGCATGGTGTCCGACATCTTGTTAGGGATGGATTTTCTGCAGTCCATGAATTTCCACATTAACCTAACTACCGGCAATGTATTTCTGGAAAACCGCATTGTGCCCATCAAGAAGAAGGATGCCGTATCCGTAGGGATGGTGCAAGAAGCGTCAACGTCACTGGCTAGTCTAACCGAGAGAGAAGCACAACAGCTCAACAACTTCCTAGCCACCGAGTTACCCTTGTTTGAAGGTATTAAGGGTACCACCAAGAATGTGGAGCATCAAATCCGTTTAATGCACCGCACACCGATTAAACAGCGTTACCGACCACAGAATCCCCGAATGCAAGAAATCATCAACATCGAAGTAGACCGAATGCTCCAAGAAGGGGTCATTGAACCGGCAAGCAGTCCATGGAGTTCTCCCATAGTCATGGTTCAGAAGAAGGATGGAAAGCCGAGGTTTTGTATCGACTTCCGGAAAGTTAACGAGGTATCCATGAAAGATGCCTATCCGCTACCGTACATTAATGCCATCTTGAACAAACTGAGACAAGCCCGTTACATTTCCAGTATTGACCTCAAACAAGGCTACTGGCAAATACCGTTGACCGAGGACAGCAAACCGATTACAGCTTTTACCGTTGGGGGAAGAGGATTGTTCCAGTTCCGTGTAATGCCGTTTGGTCTTCATTCGGCACCCGCCACGTTTTAGCGTCTCCTGGACACCATCATTGGTCCAGAAATGGAACCCAAGGCATTTGCATACTTGGATGACATTATTGTCCTGGGGAAGACTTTCGAAGAGCATCTGAGTAATTTGCAGGAAGTTTTCCGCCGTCTTCGTACAGCAAACCTTAAGCTCAACCCCGAAAAGTGTGAGTTTTGCCGAAAGTCCCTGAAATACCTGGGGCAGACCGTTAGTGAGCAAGGAATCCATACCAACCCGGAGAAGGTGGAAGCCATCCGTAACATACCGCCCCCACGAAATGTTCGAAGTCTGCGACGTTTTCTGGGTGTGGCTTCCTGGTACCGCCGTTTTGTACCGTCATTCTCCAATATAGTAGCTCCGCTCACTAAGCTACTCCGTAAACAACAACGTTGGTGTTGGAGCGACGCACAGGAAGAAGCTTTTATAAAATTAACAGCCAGCCTCACCGAGGCACCCGTCCTGGCGTGTCCAGATTTCAACAAACCGTTTATTCTGCAAACCGACGCTTCCGATCATGGGTTAGGCGCTGCGCTTACCCAGAATACCAGCAGCGGGGACAAGATCATCGCTTACGCGAGCTGTACGTTGTCTCCAGCTGAGAAAAATTACTCCGTGACCGAAAAAGAATGCTTAGCCATCGTCTGGGGAATCGAGAAGATGAGACCGTACCTAGAGGGCTATCATTTCACCGTAGTATCCGACCACCAGTCCCTTCGCTGGCTTCATTCTATTAAGAGCCCAGCTGGAAGATTAGCCCGGTGGAGTGTTTTTCTGCAGCAGTACGACTTCGAAATAAAATACCGAAAGGGAGTACTTAATCGTGTTGCAGATACCCCGTCCCGTGAACCGTTACCGAATACCGAAGAACCAATCGATCCGGAACTGTGTGCTATCAATGTGCCAGACTGCGCCTGGTATCAACGCAAGTACAAAGAAGTCACACAGCGACCTACCGATTTTCCCGATTATGTCATCCGAAATGAGAAACTGTACCGTCACTTCTACGACAACAGTCTGAAGGACGACGAGTTTACCGACCCATGGAAGTTGTGCGTTCCGACCCCTCTACGCCAAAAGGTGCTAGAAGAAAATCACGACGTCCCAACCGCCGGACATATGTGGATAGCCAAAACCATAGCCCGGATTGCCAGACAATATTACTGGCCGGGGATGTTTCGTGAGATCAAGAAGTGTTTATCCTGCCAACGCTATAAAACATCGCAGCAGCAAACACCTGGACAGATGCAACCATCCGCCAACCGACAACCGTGGGAGACCGTTAGTACCGACCTAGTTGGACCACTACCAAGATCTTCTAGAGGTAATTGTTACCTAGCCGTATTTCAAGATAGGTTCACTAAGTGGGTGCAGTGCAGAGCTATCCGTACAGCTACCGCTCAAGCCGTAAGCAAAGCTCTCTTTGAGGACATTATAACCCGAATTGGAACTCCGAAAACCGTCATTACTGATAATGGAACTCAGTATAATAGCCGTACTTTCAGTCAGCTTATCAAAGATTTTGGCATCAGCCACCGATTTACACCACCGTATACGCCGCAGGCTAACCCCGTCGAAAGGACCAACAAAATGCCGAAGACCATGATAGCTCAGTATTGTGAAGGTAACCACCGTAAATGGGATCAGCATTTATCTGAATTTATGCTAGCCATAAATACCGCACCAAATGAATCCAGTGGTTTTACTTCCGCATTCCTCAACTTTGGAAGAGAGTTGGAGCTACCAAACACTCTCAGACGAGGGGCAGAGGATCCGACCGAAAATACCGAACCTGAGGATGATACCATTCCAGAAACCCATCAGACTCGAATAAAGAAGTTACAAGAAGTGTTCGAGCTAGTGCGAGTCAATTTAGCCAGAGCATTTACTACTCAAGGACACCATTACAACCTACGCCGAAGAGATTGGACGTGCCATGTAGGTGATAAAGTGATGAAGAAAGAACATCACCTATCTTCCGCAGCTCAAGGGTTTGCGGCCAAGTTAGCTCCGAAATATTCCGGTCCTTATACCGTTACTAAAGTTCTTTCACCCGTAGTTTATCAATTAAAACGTATAACCGGCAAACGTGTTCCTCGCGTTCATATTAAAGATCTTAAACCAGCTCATGTATAACCTGTACCGACTTTCCACGATAGACCATTTACCGACATGTTACAGACCGATCATGAAGACCGGAAAACCGCAGTCCGTTCCATCGTTTCCTGTGAGAAAACCAAAGAAGACCACGGCAAGCCTGAACGCGGTTAAGCGAGCCGCAGCCGCGTTACGGGCCAGGTTTTCAGGAGTTAGGGTCGAGGCGGTGAAACCCCGGACTGTGCCCGTTCAAACCGTAACCGTAAAACAACTACCGAGTGAGAATTATCCGACGGTTAGGCGAGCCACTAGACCTCGGTTACCGGAAGCCACCACCAGAATTCCGGCAACCCAAAATGTTAAACCCACGCCAGACAAAGGCACCGAACCCGTTACTAAGGACACCGAAATCTCCAGGATACCGGTGGTTGTTTCTGCAGAAACAAGAAGGCAGAGAACAATCGAATGGGTGGCCCGCCAACAGAGGCCATTTCATGAGTGGCCCTACCAATTACAGAAGGATGCCCAAGCTATAAGACCGCCCAATATGCCGCCTCCGAAACGGTACCGATTCAGGTGCAATACCACGGCAGGGGCGGGGAAATGGGTGAACATTTTTCCCCTATAAAGAAATGTTTTTTAGTGTGCATTAACATTTTCCGACGCAGAAGTCTTGTTTAGTTAAAAATTAACAGTTTGTTTTATTTTATCTTATCCGACATTAAGTTTATTTATTTCAAGAAAATTTTTTTTTGTTAATTTCCGAACTTGTAAATAGTGTAAATACCGAATAAAACCGAGATTTGGTGACATACCGTATAATTCAAGTTTTGGATACAGATGGAGAATCAAGTATTGCGCCTCGACGACTGTGATCTCATCCAAGAGTTGACCGACGCCATAAATGACACCACCGCCGATGCCGATAACGCCACCGAAACAACCAATGTTATCACCGACATTACTCCTTCCCCGAGTATGGAAACCGCTCCGACCCCCACTCAATTCAACGACGAAGCTTTTCTGCAGTACGTGCACGAATTGCAAGCCGAAAGCACCGCCGCTCCAATAACTACTATTATCAACAGGGAGGCCACCACCGAAGATGCTCCAGAGGACGATTGGATTATGGACATTGACCTTCCGCAGCAGCGCATTCCGGTGTGGTCTGGAGACCTATGCTGGAGATGTGGGCAACCGGGGCACCATCGCCAGACATGCCGCCGTCCCAGGATTTTGTTCTGTTCCCGCTGTGGTCTGATGGGGAAGATGTCCAGGAACTGCTGGTGTATTCAGAGAAAACCGACACTGTCGGCATCATCGATCGGCATTACCAGGTGTTGTGACCGGGCTGTACAGTGTAATTTAATCGAGTGAGGTGAACAAGGGTTCCACGTAAAAAAAATTTCGTTCCGTGAGTTTTAGTTTCAACATTACCAGTTAATTATGTTTTGTGCCGAAAAGGATAAATCCTTTTCTTTCCGAAGAAGGAGGGGTGTGTAACGAACCGTTACTAATTTTGGATTTAATTTTCATTGAGTTTACAAGAATTGTTTAATTTTTACATTTAGTTTATATGCCGTTTTCCGTTTACAATGTTATATTACCGTTAGGGGTTTATTTTATATTTAAAATCAGTATGATGCCGTTGGTTTATGCTTTATATTCACTATGTGCAAGTTTCCGTAATTTAGCAACCGTTTCAGTATTTTAAAATTGTAATTTTAATGTATATTTGATTTCAAAACATTTCATTTACGGCCGGAAATCAGATAACCGCGTCTCCGCGGATCGAGCCGCAGAGATGGTATGTCAACCCCGCTCTCGTAGAGTGGGGATGCGCTTCGATTTCGGGCGCATACCGACCGGCTATAAATTCAAAATTTTGAATTTTGAAAGTCAGTTCGCCGATGTTCCAGCCAAGTACCAGTCCAGCCACTACTACAAGTCACCAGTGCTCCGACCGAGGTAACCGATCACCGCATCCAGGACATTGGGGTAAGCAAGCTATGTTTTGACACCATTGTTAGTAACGTCAAATATTGCTCTCTCTCTTTCTTATATATTTGTAAACTGTGTTTTCCGGAGTGCACCTTACGCGAAACACTTCCTGAGGTTGCACTTCTCTAACTCGCCTACGCGAAACAATTCCTGGGCAAAGTTTCCTCTTCTCTCTCTCTGACTCTTTTGTTTTCCGGAGTGCACCTTACGCGAAACACTTCCTGGGGTTGCACTTCTCTAACTCGCCTACGCGAAACAATTCCTGGGCAAAGTTTACTCTTCGCTTTTCTATTTGTTTGAGAGCTTTGTTGTGTGATTCATAGCGGCGAATTTGTTCGCCTGGTGTCAGGATATTAGTTTGTTTGCTTTAGTGACTGGTACCGTTTCCGACCGTATACTGGTGACTACTGTATATATATTGGCTACCGTATGTATGTATTGCTACCGTATTTGCTACTGTATTGCTACTGTTTTGCTACCGTATTTGCTACCGTATTTGCTACTGTTTTGCTACCGTATTTGCTACCGTATTTGCTACCGTATTTGCTACTGTGTTTGCTACCGTATTTGCTACTGTATTTGCTTCCGTATTTACTTATTATAATCCGCTTTGCTTGTATATTATTAATTTAGGATTGGATATTATTTAATAGACGTATTTAAACCATTCCACGTTGTTTTACTTGACTTGTTGAATATATCCAAGTTAAATAGAGCTGCTTCGAGAACCTGCAGGCTGTCATTCCATGAAACAGCCCCCTGGAGACCGACATCTTCAATTGCAGTTACCCAGGTCTTCGCTAAGCCGTTCTGTTACAGCGAAGCCGTTCTGGAGAGTAAACTCCATGCAAAATCTGGCGCCCGAGAATTTCCCAGGGATTATACGAATAAGCAGCCGTATAATCCCGCCCACAACAAAATACAAGTTAACTACCGGACTACAGAGTTGCCGAATAGGCAACTGGGAAAAAGAGCGTCGCAAATTTGGCGCCCGAGCAGGGACCGCGTTTGTTCAGTCAATCCCAAAGAAGAACCGTCCCGTAACGTGACTTGGAGGGCATTTCCGTTCCAGCAAGTATATCAACAAGTGAACACCGCAACTATGACCGATTCTGAGAAGTCCGACCTGGAGAACAACCCAGTCGAAGATGACGCCGACCCAGGTAGGAATTTCGACTTCACCGATGGCCGGGTTAGCTGGGTGTACCGCCTTAAGAAGGCACAGCTAGTGGAGGAAGCCACCAAGTTCCGTTTGTCACCAGAAGGTACGACGGAGGTATTGAGACGCCGCCTGGTTCAGTTCATACGAGAAGGACCAACCGCCCCACTAGTGACCGATCCACCGGCAACCCCAACAACGACCGTATGCTATGCAGCTACGAGTATGGAAGATTCATTTCAGTGGAAGGTACCCGTGATGTATGCACCGACTGTGAGCACCCTGTATACCCAGACGTCAACCGCCACGACCAGCACAACCGCTACCGTATCACATTCCCAGGTCCTGTGCACTGTATCAAGCACCGTTATCAGCACCGGCATCCGGACCTCAGGGCTATTTGAACACCCATACAACTGTAACCAGCGCCGCCGCAGGTATGCCGTATTATCTGCCTACAGCCTTCCCGATGTACCAAGCACCGCCACCAGTGACCGTACCAATCCCGACCCAACCACCCCAGACCGATAATTTGAATGTCCATAAATGGAATGTGACATTCGATGGAAGCACCGACCCCGTAGCGTTCTTGGAACGACTTGACGAGATCTGCCTGCGCTACAACATACAGGCAGAACAATTGTTACCAGTGCTACCGGAGATATTTACTGGCACCGCTCTGCTCTGGTACCGAAATAACCAGAAGCGTTGGAGATGTTGGAGCGATTTCCTTCATGACTTCCGAGCCTTCTACCTACCTGCCGACTACCTGATTAACCTGGAAGCCCAGATCAGCCAACGGGTACAGCAGAAGCATGAGACAGCGGTGAGTTACATCATCGACTTGCAAACACTGATCAGAAGACATGGAGAGATGTCACCGGACCAAGAATTATTCTGGTTACACCGTAATTTGCTCCCTGATTACCGTTTATTTATACACCGATCCACGTGCCATTCCGTAGACCAGTTACTAGCTGTAGTCAAAGAATATGAAGACATCCGCAAGCCCGTTCCATTGATTACAGCTACCCGATCTAGCATACCACCAACACCAGTAGTAGCAGCCGGTCCGACTTATCCAAGAACCAATCCGAAACCCGTATGGAAGAACAACCCGTATGCTACCGCGCCCCAACAAGTACCGACCATCGATAACCAAACGAGTAAGAGCACCCCTGCAGTATGTTGGCATTGCGGCCAAACCGGTCATTACCGACAACAATGTACCAACAGGAGGGTCCTCTTCTGCTCCAGGTGTGGTACACGAGGAGTTATGTCCCGGGACTGTAAATGCCAACAGCCGGGAAACGCAAACGGAGCCACTCAGTAAGGAGGCCTGAACCGCTCCCGACAAATACCGCCTCCCTACCAGGGGATAACCGTCCGTACCTACCCGTCCTAATAGCCAACCGAACATTTTCTGCACTTGTGGATACCGGTGCCGTACTGTCCTACATTGGCCCACGAGTAGCTGACATTTGCAAGAAATTGCAGATAACCGAACAACCGCCCCTTACCCGAAATGCTACCGTATTAAATGGTCAAACCGTCCGTGTACAAGGAGCCTATGCTGTTCCAATCCAGGTGGACCGCCAGAACAAGACACACCAGTTCAACTACATACCCGGCATGGTGTCCGACATCTTGTTAGGGATGGATTTTCTGCAGTCCATGAATTTCCACATTAACCTAACTACCGGCAATGTATTTCTGGAAAACCGCATTGTGTCCATCAAGAAGAAGGATGCCGTATGCGTAGGGATGGTGCAAGAAGCGTCAACGTCACTGGCTAGTCTAACCGAGAGAGAAGCACAACAGCTCAACAACTTCCTAGCCACCGAGTTACCCTTGTTTGAAGGTATTAAGGGTACCACCAAGAATGTGGAGCATCAAATCCGTTTAATGCACCGCACACCGATTAAACAGCGTTACCGACCACAGAATCCCCGAATGCAAGAAATCATCAACATCGAAGTAGACCGAATGGAACCCAAGGCATTTGCATACTTGGATGACATTATTGTCCTGGGGAAGACTTTCGAAGAGCATCTGAGTAATTTGCAGGAAGTTTTCCGCCGTCTTCGTACAGCAAACCTTAAGCTCAACCCCGAAAAGTGTGAGTTTTGCCGAAAGTCCCTGAAATACCTGGGGCAGACCGTTAGTGAGCAAGGAATCCATACCGACCCGGAGAAGGTGGAAGCCATCCGTAACATACCGCCCCCACGAAATGTTCGAAGTCTGCGACGTTTTCTGGGTGTGGCTTCCTGGTACCGCCGTTTTGTACCGTCATTCTCCAATATAGTAGCTCCGCTCACTAAGCTACTCCGTAAACAACAACGTTGGTGTTGGAGCGACGCACAGGAAGAAGCTTTTATAAAATTAACAGCCAGCCTCACCGAGGCACCCGTCCTGGCGTGTCCAGATTTCAACAAACCGTTTATTCTGCAAACCGCCGCTTCCGATCATGGGTTAGGCGCCGCGCTTACCCAGAATACCAGCAGCGGGGACAAGATCATCGCTTACGCGAGCTGTACGTTGTCTCCAGCTGAGAAAAATTACTCCGTGACCGAAAAAGAATGCTTAGCCATCGTCTGGGGAATCGAGAAGATGAGACCGTACCTAGAGGGCTATCATTTCACCGTAGTATCCGACCACCAGTCCCTTCGCTGGCTTCATTCTATTAAGAGCCCAGCTGGAAGATTAGCCCGGTGGAGTGTTTTTCTGCAGCAGTACTTCGAAATAAAATACCGAAAGGGAGTACTTAATCGTGTTGCAGATACCCTGTCCCGTGAACCGTTACCGAATACCGAAGAACCAATCGATCCGGAACTGTGTGCTATCAATGTGCCAGACTGCGCCTGGTATCAACGCAAGTACAAAGAAGTCACACAGCGACCTACCGATTTTCCCGATTATGTCATCCGAAATGAAAAACTGTACCGTCACTTCTACGACAACAGTCTGAAGGACGACGAGTTTACCGACCCATGGAAGTTGTGCGTTCCGACCCCTCTACGCCAAAAGGTGCTAGAAGAAAATCACGACGTCCCAACCGCCGGACATATGGGGATAGCCAAAACCATAGCCCGGATTGCCAGACAATATTACTGGCCGGGGATGTTTCGTGAGATCAAGAAGTGTTTATCCTGCCAACGCTATAAAACATCGCAGCAGCAAACACCTGGACAGATGCAACCATCCGCCAACCGACAACCGTGGGAGACCGTTAGTACCGACCTAGTTGGACCACTACCAAGATCTTCTAGAGGTAATTGTTACCTAGCCGTATTTCAAGATAGGTTCACTAAGTGGGTGCAGTGCAGAGCTATCCGTACAGCTACCGCTCAAGCCGTAAGCAAAGCTCTCTTTGAGGACATTATAACCCGATTTGGAACTCCGAAAACCGTCATTACTGATAATGGAACTCAGTATAATAGCCGTACTTTCAGTCAGCTTATCAAAGATTTTGGCATCAGCCACCGATTTACACCACCGTATACGCCGCAGGCTAACCCCGTCGAAAGGACCAACAAAACGCCGAAGACCATGATAGCTCAGTATTGTGAAGGTAACCACCGTAAATGGGATCAGCATTTATCTGAATTTATGCTAGCCATAAATACCGCACCAAATGAATCCAGTGGTTTTACTTCCGCATTCCTCAACTTTGGAAGAGAGTTGGAGCTACCAAACACTCTCAGACGAGGGGCAGAGGATCCGACCGAAAATACCGAACCTGGGGATGATACCATTCCAGAAACCCATCAGACTCGAATAAAGAAGTTACAAGAAGTGTTCGAGCTAGTGCGAGTCAATTTAGCCAGAGCATTTACTACTCAAGGACACCATTACAACCTACGCCGAAGAGATTGGACGTGCCATGTAGGTGATAAAGTGATGAAGAAAGAACATCACCTATCTTCCGCAGCTCAAGGGTTTGCGGCCAAGTTAGCTCCGAAATATTCCGGTCCTTATACCGTTACTAAAGTTCTTTCACCCGTAGTTTATCAATTAAAACGTATAACCGGCAAACGTGTTCCTCGCGTTCATATTAAAGATCTTAAACCAGCTCATGTATAACCTGTACCGACTTTCCACGATAGACCATTTACCGACATGTTACAGACCGATCATGAAGACCGGAAAACCGCAGTCCGTTCCATCGTTTCCTGTGAGAAAACCAAAGAAGACCACGGCAAGCCTGAACGCGGTTAAGCGAGCCGCAGCCGCGTTACGGGCCAGGTTTTCAGGAGTTAGGGTCGAGGCGGTGAAACCCCGGACTGTGCCCGTTCAAACCGTAACCGTAAAACAACTACCGAGTGAGAATTATCCGACGGTTAGGCGAGCCACTAGACCTCGGTTACCGGAAGCCACCACCAGAATTCCGGCAACCCAAAATGTTAAACCCACGCCAGACAAAGGCACCGAACCCGTTACTAAGGACACCGAAATCTCCAGGATACCGGTGGTTGTTTCTGCAGAAACAAGAAGGCAGAAAACAATCGAATGGGTGGCCCGCCAACAGAGGCCATTTCATGAGTGGCCCTACCAATTACAGAAGGATGCCCAAGCTATAAGACCGCCCAATATGCCGCCTCCGAAACGGTACCGATTCAGGTGCAATACCACGGCAGGGGCGGGGAAATGGGTGAACATTTTTCCCCTATAAAGAAATGTTTTTTAGTGTGCATTAACATTTTCCGACGCAGAAGTCTTGTTTAGTTAAAAATTAACAGTTTGTTTTATTTTATCTTATCCGACATTAAGTTTATTTATTTCAAGAAAATTTTTTTTTGTTAATTTCCGAACTTGTAAATAGTGTAAATACCGAATAAAACCGAGATTTGGTGACATACCGTATAATTCAAGTTTTGGATACAGATGGAGAATCAAGTATTGCGCCTCGACGACTGTGATCTCATCCTAGAGTTGACCGACGCCATAAATGACACCACCGCCGATGCCGATAACGCCACCGAAACAACCAATGTTATCACCGACATTACTCCTTCCCCGAGTATGGAAACCGCTCCGACCCCCACTCAATTCAACGACGAAGCTTTTCTGCAGTACGTGCACGAATTGCAAGCCGAAAGCACCGCCGCTCCAATAACTACTATTATCAACAGGGAGGCCACCACCGAAGATGCTCCAGAGGACGATTGGATTATGGACATTGACCTTCCGCAGCAGCGCATTCCGGTGTGGTCTGGAGACCTATGCTGGAGATGTGGGCAACCGGGGCACCATCGCCAGACATGCCGCCGTCCCAGGATTTTGTTCTGTTCCCGCTGTGGTCTGATGGGGAAGATGTCCAGGAACTGCTGGTGTATTCAGAGAAAACCGACACTGTCGGCATCATCGATCGGCATTACCAGGTGTTGTGACCGGGCTGTACAGTGTAATTTAATCGAGTGAGGTGAACAAGGGTTCCACGTAAAAAAATTTCGTTCCGTGAGTTTTAGTTTCAACATTACCAGTTAATTATGTTTTGTGCCGAAAAGGATAAATCCTTTTCTTTCCGAAGAAGGAGGGGTGTGTAACGAACCGTTACTAATTTTGGATTTAATTTTCATTGAGTTTACAAGAATTGTTTAATTTTTACATTTAGTTTATATGCCGTTTTCCGTTTACAATGTTATATTACCGTTAGGGGTTTATTTTATATTTAAAATCAGTATGATGCCGTTGGTTTATGCTTTATATTCACTATGTGCAAGTTTCCGTAATTTAGCAACCGTTTCAGTATTTTAAAATTGTAATTTTAATGTATATTTGATTTCAAAACATTTCATTTACGGCCGGAAATCAGATAACCGCGTCTCCGCGGATCGAGCCGCAGAGATGGTATGTCAACCCCGCTCTCGTAGAGTGGGGATGCGCTTCGATTTCGGGCGCATACCGACCGGCTATAAATTCAAAATTTTGAATTTTGAAAGTCAGTTCGCCGATGTTCCAGCCAAGTACCAGTCCAGCCACTACTACAAGTCACCAGTGCTCCGACCGAGGTAACCGATCACCGCATCCAGGACATTGGGGTAAGCAAGCTATGTTTTGACACCATTGTTAGTAACGTCAAATATTGCTCTCTCTCTCTTTCTTATATATTTTAAACTGTGTTTTCCGGAGTGCACCTTACGCGAAACACTTCCTGAGGTTGCACTTCTCTAACTCGCCTACGCGAAACAATTCCTGGGCAAAGTTTCCTCTTCTCTCTCTCTGAATCTTTTGTTTTCCGGAGTGCACCTTACGCGAAACACTTCCTGAGGTTGCACTTCTCTAACTCGCCTACGCGAAACAATTCCTGGGCAAAGTTTACTCTTCCCTTTTCTATTTGTTTGAGAGCTTTGTTGTGATTCATAGCGGCAAATTTGTTCGCCTGGTGTCAGGATATTAGTTTGTTTGCTTTAGTGACTGGTACCGTTTCCGACCGTATACTGGTGACTACTGTATATATATTGGCTACCGTATCTATGTATTGCTACCGTATTTGCTACTGTATTGCTACCTTATTTGCTACTGTTTTGCTACTGTTTTGCTACCGTATTTGCTACCGTATTTGCTACTGTATTTGCTACCGTATTTGCTACTGTATTTGCTTCCGAATTTACTTATTATAATCCGCTTTGCTTGTATATTATTAATTTAGGATTGGATATTATTTAATAGACGTATTTAAACCATTCCACGTTGTTTTACTTGACTTGTTGAATATATCCAAGTTAAATAGAGCTGCTTCGAGAACCTGCAGGCTGTCATTCCATCAAACAGACCCCTGGAGACCGACATCTTCAACTGCAGTTACCCAGGTCTTCGCTAAGCGGTTCTGTTAAATGCTCCCCGAAACATTGTTCACCAGAAAATCTTTGAAGCTGTTTTTCAAGACTTTACTTATGTGGGTCGAACCATTTCTACATAACCACGTCCACTTGTCCAGCTTTTATTAATTCAAACAGTTTGAAAAGCTTTTAGCAAAAAAATGTGATTCTTTAAACTTCAGTTAAACATGTCATTTAGAATGACTCAAGACACGCCTCTAAAGATTTACTTTGTTACATACAATAGCTTTGTATGTTTATTTTTAGTAGTATACGAAAATCTCAACAATTTTAAACTATAATAATTCATAATATTTTTATTAACGGTATCAAGCTTTACTTAGTTGAAGTTCATATAAGGGATTTAAGTGTTGCCCTTTTCAAAAATTTATTAATAATGTTAAAGAAATTTTAGCAGTAAATTCCGAAAATATTCTTAAAAATAGGCATTTTAATTACGCAAAATTTCAAATTGCTAATTTGTTGAAGGACATGTCATCAGTAAATCATAAACCACGGAACAATTACGATGATTTATTACTTAAATCGATTAAAGAAAAGATTACAGTAAATAATGTAGTTTCTGTTACAGCAGATAGGGGAAACACTTTAGTTATTTTACCTAAAAATACTTATTTAGAAAAAGTTGATGATTTTATTGGTAATTCAAATTTAGAAATCTTAAATAAAAAACTATCAAAACGAATTAAAACGAACATTAAATAATTGCCAAGTTAGTTTAACAGATTATGACAAAAGGAAAATAATTTATCCAAATCCACTACCACCAAAATTATGGTTTGGTTAAAACACACAAACCCAACATGCCTATTAGACCAGTAGTCTCATACATACATGCACCCAACCACATGTTAGCAAAAGTTTGAATTTTATGATTACTTCTATCCTATAGAACCTAAATATTCTATTAAAAATGCTTCAGAATTAGTTAGTAAATTGTCTAATTTCATTTTACCATCAGAATGCAAGCTTGTTAGTTTTGATGTTACCAATGTGTTTTCACAGATACCTCCTCAGGAGTGTATTCCTTTATTGAATAATATTCTTATTAACAAAAATGTTGAATTAACAAAACTGTCCAAGTTGATTCAATTATTTGAACTTTGCATTAATCAAAATTATTTTAGCTTTAATCATAAAATTTATATTCAAATAGACGGTTTACCAATGGGAAGTCCAATTTCACCACTTCTAGCTAATATATTTATGGAACAATTAGAAGATCAAATTTTTGAATCAAGTTGCATTTTGGTTTCGTTACGTTGATGATATTTTAGCATGTTTCGATAGTTCATTTGAGTTTCTAATGAATTAACAATTTACATCCAAACATTAAATTTACACTAGAAACAGAACAAAATAGGAGCATTAACTATTTGGACTTAAACATAAAAATTAATTCAGAAAACAAACATGAATATTCCATTTACACAAAACCTACACAAACAGATATTACAATACCACACGACTCTTGTCATCATAAAACACATGTTAGTAGCATATACATCTTTGATACATAGGCCATTTACGGTACCTTTAGATAAAAGTAATTATAATAGATAAATTTCGATCATTAAACAAATTACATGCAGTAATGGTTATAATACTAAACTAATTGACATATTAATTAAAAAGAAAGATTATAAACTAGCTATTCAACAAATTTATCCATATTGCCCATCTGACACAATTAAATACGTTTCAATTCCGTATTTCGGCGATATATTAGAGAAAATTGCTAAACTTATAAACAAAACAAATACATGTAAAGTACCTAGTTAAAGCAACAAAAACAAATTTAAACGCTTTGTGTAATGTTAAGGAACAAACAAATAATTTCTTAAAATCAAGTAATTACAAATTAAATTGTTCATAATGTAATTCAGGTTATATAGGCCAAACTATTAGAAATTTTGATATTAGATACAAAGAATATGTACGCTGTTATAAATATAATCACCCACAGAAACCAAATTACGCTAAACACTGACTAGAACGCAACCATTCTGGATTCTGGATTTTGGGTTGGAGGGTACCCGTACGGGTACACGCAATTCGGCCGCTGAAACGGGCCCATTGTGCTGCCTCCACAGCAGCTCCTCAGCCCGGGAGTCACCCAAGCCACCCAATTCTTTGAATGAACTTGAGGACATCCGCGGTTGGGGTGTTGCTGATAATGGCCATGTCAGGCCAGAAGTCCCCCAGCATGGATCCTCTGATTGGTCCGGGAGCAGGGCAGTGACAGAGAACGTGTTCTGCCGTCTCGTCCTCAAGGTTGCATCCGCGGCAGTTGGGGCTAGTGGATAGCCCCATCCTGTGCATGTGTTTCTTTAGGGTGCAGTGCCCCGTTAGAATTCCTACGACCAGTCGGAGATTCTTCCTGGACGCAACCATTTATTAACATCAAATAACACCATACAATTTTTACATTTTTGTGATGATAAAAACAAATTAGACATACTAGAAGCCTTTGAAATTTATAAACACTCTAAAACTATACCTTTAATGAATGAGCAAATTGAACTTCTAAATTCACCATTAATGGAAGTTTTGGAATAGAAATAAAGGCATCTGAAGGCATGGACTGGATAACTAAGATCAGGTAGTTCTGTTGTCGCTATAGAAACTCCTGTTGTTTACAATTTTACAATTTCATAAAAAATCTTGTATAGCTTTGATAATGACGTTTTGAAACGTTAAAAATACGTATAAGGTTATATGTATTAAAATAACTTAATAATGATTTGTTGAAATTTAAGTGTCTATACTTATTCATTAATAATATTTTTAATCTGGGGGCGAAACGTGTTCAAATTTCTTGTACACCTACTGTCACATACTGTCACTTATACAATGGCGAACTGTCTGATACTGTCACAGGTACCGTAGACCTACTTACCATCGTGATTCCCTTTTAGTTAATAATAATTTTTTACTATTAATAATTTTTTTATTCACGTTTGACGAAAAATTAGCATGTTTTACTGGGAGTAAAAAGTGACACTTTTGCTTATAGTAAAACAATATACTAGCGCCTAATACTCTCCGCAGGAAGAGGCTAAGAGTAAATAATTTTCGTTTTTGTAGTTTAAAAGTATTAACGAAAAAGTTCAGAATTGGTTGAAGACAACTACAATAGAAGATGGACGCTATAATATTGTTGAATCGCACGTCAATAACGACGAAGATTTAATGCCTTTGTAACCGCCACAACCGGTAATCGTAGACATGATTAACGTTGGTTATGAACCAAGCATCAATGGAAACAAGGATTTGACGGTTTTGCAACCAGTTAATGCAGACAATGGTAAATTTTAATACATTTATTTTATTTTTTATAGATCTGCTTTAAATTGAGACCTTTAAAATTTCTTAATAGTTTTATCCGATAATAATGATGAAGAAAGCCATGACGATCAAGTAAATGATCGCAATTGGGAGCCATTGATTGCGGATACCGCCAAGTCGGAATCCACAATCACTAACAAAGAAGACATAGAACCTGAAGACATACTTGAAAAAGGAGATGATATGGTCAAACCAAAGTATGATGGTTACAAGAAAACATACAAAAAAACATATTGTACGTTTTGTGAATCGTTCGTAACGTCGAAACATTTTTCGAGACATTTACAACAAAGGCACAAAGAAAAACGCACCGTCCAATTATTGCTGGATGCAAAAAGTAAGTCAACCTCTGGTATCGAGATACTCCTATTACATGTTTTATGTTTTCATTTTTAATAGGTGCAAAAGACAAGAAAAGTATAATAATGACAATTAGAAACAAGGGAAACCTGAAACTAAAAAGAAGAAATGGAACAATCATTCCTAAAAAATGTACGAAAATATTTTCAGACAAAGTAAATGATCCTAACTACATGATATGTGCAAAATGTAAAGGGTACTTTAGAAGCACGTATATAGTTAGACATAATCAAAAATGTTTTCTTGCTAATACTGAGACTGACCGAAGAAATGATGCACATCCGAAAGTAGAATCTTTTATTCTGTCTTTAGAGGCAGACTACCAGAATTACATAAAGAATGACGCTTTAAGAAAGGAACTTGTAAAAAAGTTGAGGTATGTACATTATTTTTTTATCCTCTTCTGTTTCTAAGTTGTTACTTAAGTGGAATACTAAGCTTGATCAAATTTTGATAAACTTTGCTATAGCCCGACCGTGGTAATTTATTTAAGAACACCGCTATCGAAAGTATATTGTTATGAAATGTTAATAGGTTGGACGACATCGGAACAGCCGTAATATCGGATCCCATAATTTTGGAGTATGGCATGCGTCATTTGCAAACAGCTAAGAATATAAAGAAACGAACCACCGTCGCTCGCAATAAAATACGAGAATGCGCTCGTTTGTTAATTCAAGCTAAAAAACAAATACCAACAACTTCTCACTCTATTGTAACCATTCTTGGTTAGTACAGTACATAGTTCTAAAAAAAGAATTTTAAATAGTTACAAGTTAGTTTGAACTTACTTTTTAAACATAGATGTAAATTACATGATTATAACCCGTTCAAAACAACCTGTAATTATTTAAAAACTCTGTTTTTAAAACATGTCTTCAAGTTTATAATAATTAACACATTAAGTTATTAATCGGAAACTGTCATTTCTCCCAAAAAATCTTCGCGGTCAAACTTAACATGAAATAAATTAAAACCGCTATTAACCCCAAGGGAAATACCTTGGACATTCGCCGACGCCGTTCTAACAACGTAACAATAAATTGACAAAATCAATGTTATATTATTTTATAAAAAAATTTCCGAACACTTTAATAAATAAATGTTCTTTAAAATTATTAGATTAATACTAATTTAAAGTGAAATTTGAAAGCACACTGCCCTAGCCCAACATGCATAATATAGTATCGATTTTATCAATTTATTGTTACAGCATTAAAACTGTATATGTCTAAAAATGATGCACTATTAACCTGCAGTATTGACGATAATTACGTAAGAAGGTGTTATCTACTACCGCGGAAGTACTTTTTATGGAGTTAAAAATCATTTTGCAGTAACACTTTAAACTAATTTTTTCTCGAAAACCGTTGAACCTACATGATTGGACCTTTTTTGAGTAATCCTGAACATATGGAACCATGTTCTGTCAAAAAACCGCCGTCACGTACTTGCCACGGGACATTTTAACGTTCATCATTTGGGAACACCCTGTATAACATTGATTTAAGTTATGTTTACAGATATCCTAAAACCTAAATATATTGATTACCTTGTGGAAGCAGTAAAACTCGCAAGCAATTTTTCAGATAATGGTAGGACATATGGGGCTGCATCTTACGCGTTGCACCAAGGAAAGACATTGAAAGATTTAATCGACATTGCTACATATCTCATATGTAAAACAGATCAAATTATACAAAAAAAAATCCTTAAACAACTCTTCATGTATCTTAGAGCAATTAAATCTTTTGCGCGATATAATAGAAAACAATTGGGCACGTGAAATAGGTAGCGTTGCTCTAAAAGATCTGACTATCAAAAAATCAAGAGACCATTCGAAAAAATTGCTTCCTCTTACGGAAGCCGTTATGAAATTAAGAGAGTATTGCATAAGGGAAGCAGAAAATGCCGTTACAATTTTAAAAGACCAAACAAATATAGCACAGTACAACATTCTGGTGGAGGCAACATTTATATTAGTTCTCCTACACAACAGGAAACGAGTAGGAGATATTCAATTTATTGAACTTGCCGACGTAACCGCACCAGACACAATAGAACAAAAAGACGAGGTCTTAGAAGCTTTAAGCCAAACAGAACGAATTCTAACTAAACTTTACAAAAAAATACATACTATTGGAAAAGGTTCGAAAGATTTGTTGGTATTGATACCACGAGACGTCCAAGAATTTGTAGACACTTTGGTAACCGAACGAATTAAATACGTTATCAAACAAATATTTTTTTAATAATCCTAATAGCGTTGACGAATGGATAAACGGTTGTTACATTCAAAGTAAATATTCAAAAGAGTGTGGTGCAAAACAACCTAAATTAATTCGAAGCTCTAAATTACGTAAGCACATTGCCACCATGGTGCAATTAATGGATTTGCGAAAAAATGAAATTGGGCAGTTGGCATCATTTATGGGCCATACAGAAAAAAACCACAGGGAATTTTATAGATTGCCAAAGGATGTAATGATGATCGCTAAAGTTTCAAAAATTCTGTTAAAACTGGAAAAGGGAGAACTTCTTAATTGCAAGAACAAACGTTTGGATGAGATTGATATACAGATTGATGAACCCGTATTATCAGTTTCTTCTGCCTCTGAAGCAGAAGATGAAAACTTACAGAATAATACAAAATAGCATTAAATAGCGGTACCTAAGAAACTTGATATATTTTTTTTTCTTTCAAAATTTTGAAAATATGACTTACTTTTTTCATAATCATAACAGGAAAAATGGTTGGGCTGTTCCCTGTTCAGGCTTCTTAGGAGAGAAATGAGGTAAAGGGACAGTTTCAAATTGTGAAATAATTGCGTTTTTTATTTAGGAAAAGACCCCAAAGAAAAAACGTAGGAAAATTCGATATTAACCTCCGATGAAGAGGAGGTTGAAACGTCTAAAACAAAATCGTCAGCACCGAAGGAGAACCGGCGTTGTCGAGCAGATTCAGAGGACAATGAAAATTTAAGCGACGAAGTTCCTTCATCCAAGAAACCGTGTCCGTCGATTAAAAAGAAGACTTGGTCCCCAGGCAAAATAAATTTAATTAAAAAGCATTTTGCAAAATTTCTCGTCAAGAATTCTTCCTATCCATCGGGAGATGGGGTTAAAAAGTTTGCCAAAAAATATATAAATCTGATAGAACCGTCAATCAAATAAAGAGTAAAATCCAACATTTAAAAAAAAACTGCTTAACGAAACTAAAAACTTTTTAAAATTATCTTTTTATTTTGTGTAACAATATCAATAACTATTTTTATTTTGAGAATCAATAAAGAATAAATTAAATTCTATGTTGCTGTTACTGTTGTCATGGAAACACTCTTGCCCTGGAGAGCAACCGAACTATTGTCCTCTTGAACGACACGACAAACTCGCAATTATTTTATAATGGCTAGAGCTAGGATAGTTAGGCAAAATAAAGTCTCGAAAAAGGCAGGCAAAAAGGCAAAAAAAAAGATTCAAAAAAGCACTAAAAAGGCAAAAACAAAGTAAAAAAAGCAAAAACTAAAAAAAAGACAAAATTACCAAAAAAGACAGAAAAGTATAAAAAGTAAAAAATTATAAAACCTGAAGAATACTATAGGAAATTAAAAGAAACGACGTTTAACTGAGAGGGAGAAAGCACCAGCAAAATATCTATTCAAGTTAAAATAAAAACAACTGAAATTCAATTAAAACTGTTTATTTAAAAAAAATAGCTTTTATACGTATATACAGCACTAACAATTTATTTATTATAGGTACGCACATTATTTTTTAAACATTGGTTTTATTACGCTGCCAACTAGTCACCAGTAATTTCTCTGTATTCTTCGAAGTCAAACAAGTTCTCTTGTCGCTGACAATTTGTTTGTAGCTTGAAAAGGACCTTTCTACGTCACATGACGTTATCGGAGCCTATTTCAGAGAACTGATTTGTTGTGGCGACAGCATATCAAACATAAATTCTTACAATATGGCGCAGACTGAGTAGACGCGTGAAACAGTGCTGTGGCTAAATATCGTTATTATATACGAGATAAACAAAGAAAATGTTGTTTTCCGGTGTTGAATCAAAGTTAGCGTAAAATATTTGTTAGTTTCTAAAAATCATGGGTTTCACACGTGAGAATCGAGTAGAAATCAAGGAGATAGTGAAGGAGACTGTTAAAGAAACCGTGAAAGAAACTCTTGCCTCGCTCGGCGACGATGACAAGCTCGTGGACAATATTACTAAAAGAGTTTTTGATAGAGTAAGTGTGCGAATTGATAATTTAATCCAAAAGTATGAGAGCGAGGTAAGACTAAGAAAAAGCCTAGAAGATAAAATTGATGATTTGGAACAATATCAACGCAGAGCTAACGTACGTGTTTTTGAAATACCGGAAATGGAAGGCGAAAATGTGGAAAATAAAATAATCAAAATTTGGAAAGAAAAAACCAACGTTGAAATTAAACCCGAATATATAGATCGCTGCCATCGATTGGGTGCTGTGCGCAATGCAAGACCTCGACCCATAATTATAAAATTTTCCAGTTATAAATATCGTAGTATCGCATTATCCAGCCGTAAGTTTTTCGCCAAGACCGGAATCTCAGTGGTTGAAGACTTGGCCAAAAAACGCTATGACTTATACACAAAGGCTCGTAATGAATACGATTTTAAGAACGTCTGGACCTGGGATGGTGTAATCAAAGTGAAGCACAACGAAAAAATCTATTCTCTGAGGAACGCTGAAGACTACAACAAAATTGGTATCACCGAAACAAAATAACTTACGAACTTAATTTGGAATTTAAAATTTCATTTAAATATAACTTTCGTTGGGATTCTTTGTTTATCTCCTTAGATGTCAGATGCAGATGTGACAGTAATAACGACCTTCTTTTTGCTGTATAGTCAGGTACTTTTGTGTTTATTGTAGTAAAATAAGTTATCACTTATCATATTTACATTTATTCTGCATTTTCGTTCTTTAACTATTTTGGAATTTATAAATTAATATTAATAATAAATTAATTTAAGTATAACTTTGTTAGGAACCATTTGTTTACTTCTTCAGATTACAGCCACATGTAGCTGAAATCACGAACTTCATCGCGTTATCAGTTATCTTTGTATTCGTGTCATTAAAATAAGTTAAGTTACTTATATTTATACTACATACAAAACATTAACATTTATTAAATCTAATGTCCGAACTAACAGTTATTTATCAAAACTGCAGGAGTATTAGGAGGAAATTGCAGGACGTTTTTTTTATTTGCTGCTGAAGGACACTATGATATCATTTGTGTAACTGAAACATGGCTCAATGATGATATCAGTTCATCAGAAATTATAGATACAAAAAGTTACAACCTGGTAAGAGGTGACAGAGATCCTGTAACAACAGGCAAGTACAAAGGGGGAGGTGTGTTGATTGCGGTCAACAAAAAATATAAATTATTAAAAATTGAAACTAGAATTATGCAGTATGAAGCTGTCCTTGTAAATGTAAAAGTTAAAAATAGCATTTATACGTTTGGAGTTGTGTATGTGCCACCTAATATGCGTACCGATGTATATGTGGATCTGTTTGATTTTATACAAAATCATGTGGATTTATTTAAAAACAAAATATTCATATTAGGTGATTTCAATCTTGGAGATATATGGAAAGCTAATTTAGAGTACTTTGACATTAATATGTTTGATGACTGCCATAAAAGTTTTGTTGATTTTTTAAATATAAATTCATTTGAACTTTGCAACACGATTAAAAACCCCAACGATAGAACATTAGATCGGGTATTAGTAAATAGCAACAACAAACATTGCGTTACACTTTCGAGAGGTGATTTTCCTATAGTAGCAGAAGATGTTCTTCATCCCACTTTATCTCTAAAAATAGTATTAAGTGATCGCTCTAATGTAAATGTCGCAACTATACACAAGTATTACTATAATTACAGGTTGGGAAATTTCGAACTTCTCACGAGGCTAATTAGTAGTGCAGATTGGTCGCCAGTATATCTTCATGTAGATGTTAATGATGCATTGCAAACATTTTATGCCATCCTTCACTCAATGATAGACGCTGCTATACCAAAAGTTAAAAGAAGCGTGTCTAGTTTTCCTGTTTGGTTTAATGACGAAATTAAGACGTCCATAAAAACAAAAAATGCTTTAAGGAAGACAAAAAATCGTTCCAATGAACAAAATCGGCAATATATCGTTGAGAGAAGGAAATTAAAAAAGCTTATAAGAACTGCTAATCGCGATTATATAAATAAAGTTGAGGCGGGGTTAATTAACAATCCTAAATTATTTTGGTCTTTTATCAAAACTAAACAAGATGAACGAACTTCTATCAGTATGAAAATTAATAACCAGGAAGTCCTTGAGTCTGAACTTGTTAAAAATTTTGCAATTTATTTTCAGTCCGTATATAATGAGATTCCAGCTTCATATAACATTAATTATGATGGTGACATATGCTCCAGTGATCTCCTAACTCTAGACACTATCACTCGGGATGAGTTTAAAGAAGCCATAAAAAAACTTAAGCCAAAAAAAGCTGCCGGAGACGACGGAATTCCTCCATATGTAATTAAAGCATGTGCAGACTGGTTGGAGGAACCCTTACTATATATATATATAACTTATCATTTAAAACTCATGTCTTTCCCGATTCATGGAAAGATGTAATAATAACACCAATTCATAAATCAGGCGATAAAGCGTGTATCGAAAACTACAGACCGATAGCAATATTGTCAGCTGTAGCAAAAGTGTTCGAGAAAATTATTCATGGTAAAGTTTGGAAACATATTGAGACAAATATTAATAGCAATCAACACGGGTTCGTTCCAAAAAAATCCGTTAATACAAATTTAGTAAAATTTACTCACGACATGACAACTACTTTAGAGAACAAACTGCAAGCAGACGTGGTGTACACTGATTTTAAAAAAGCGTTTGACCGTGTTGATCATGATATTTTGCTGCAAAAATTATTTAGACATGGATTCTCCCCTCATAGTATAAATTTTTTTATATCGTATTTGCAAAATAGACACTTTATTGTAAAACATGATGGAAATACGTCTGGTAAATTCAAGGCGAACTCGGGGGTTCTCCAAGGATCGAATCTTGGCCCAATTTTATTTTTGATCTTTATAAATGATTTACCAGAGGTAATAAAAAACTCAAAGTGTCTACTATTTGCGGACGATATGAAGTTTTATTGTGAAATTTTCAAACCAAAAGACTGCATGGCTTTACAAGCTGATATTAATGCTGTATACCAGTGGAGCGTAGTGAATCGACTGGCCTTTAACATTTCAAAGTGTACCGTGATGACCATAAGTACGAAAAGGGATAATGTTGTACACAATTATAAAATGAATGATACAATCCTCGCAAAAGTACATAATGTTAAAGACCTAGGGGTTCACTACGATTCAAAACTTATGTTCGATTTACATATTCAACACGTCAGATCTCAAGCTCTACGCAACTTTGGCTTTATTGTCAGGCAATCTATTGAATTTAAGAATGTAAGCACATTAAGAACTTTGTATTATAGTTTTGTTAGGCCCAAACTTGAGTATAGCTCTATAGTATGGGGTCCTGGGAGCATAGGGCAAAAACAAAATTTAGGGAAAATACAAAATAAATTTTTGAGATATCTATATTATAAAAAATATAATAACTACCCTAATTACGCGTTTGTAAGAACAGTACATCTCCGTGAAGAGTTTGATATTCCTACTTTAGAAATGCGCAGAAATTTTAATCTAATGATGTTCGGATACAAGTTGTGGAATAATCTTGTCAATGATTCAGAACTCGTAAGTCTTTTGCATTTAAAAGTTCCTCCTAGACGCATGCGCTGCTCAGCATTATTCAACATACCTCTTCTAACACGAAATCATAATTCACCTATTATAAATTTTATGAAACTTGCAAATCAGGTTGTCAATTTAAGCGATGTTGATTTTTCGCAACCCTACTGCAAATTTATGACCGAAGTCAAAAATTATTTCCTCCTAGTAAATCCTGTGTAACTAACTAAATATCTAACTAAATATCTCAAAGATGAAGGATAACTGCTGTTTATGTTAATACTATTAATAGTTGTGTCGTATAAAATTAGTTTGATTATTTTTACTATGTACATTTACATGTAATTAGGCTTTTTTGTCTGTTTGGAAATAAATAAATAAATAAATAAAATTTTGGGTAGAAATCCCCTGGTGAATTTCGGAAAATATTTTTAAATTTTCTAAAGAAGGATTTTTTTGCAAAACAACTTTAAATTTATTCTTTATTTTTATCCACTGCTTTTTGTACAATATCTAGGGATTCCACAAGAGTCAGTCCAACTGTTTCTAATTTCTTTGTTTCGTGGGGCAACCAAGAAAAATTTGTTTGAATATATGTTAAGGCTCGTAATACCTCACTGTCATTATAGGCTTTTTGCGATTCTAAGATGGCATTGAAATTTGAAGCATCAAATAAGAGTACGACCTGTAAAAAAATATGTATTAGTTAGCAAATAATTAAACCATTTCATATATCCATTTATGCATGTTTACTGTTTTTCTTTACACGTATCATATCATGATTCAAAATATAACAAAATGTTTAATATGTCTATGTAAATACCTGTTTAATTGCTGTAAAATTAGTAGATAAAAGTCGCTTGCAGATATCCACGTTCCCCATCTAGTGATGATTGGTTCAGGTGGTAGCGGAATTCCCTGGAGCTTTTCTTTGTAAACCGCTACACGTAACGGCGCTTTTAAAAACACCTTTAAAAACAGGAAATATATTTATATAATCAGACAAAAATAATATAAACGTACCTTTTTTGTTGACGAAATTAATTTATTAACTGTCGTAAATTGTTCTCTAATATATTCGCCATCCCGATGTAGTGCGTGAGCGAGGCAAGTTACGTGCATTAATTTAGGGTAAAATATTTTTAGAGCTTTTGCTGCTTTTACCATGTAAGGTGCAGCGTCATTAATTAAAAGTAAAATTTTTCCGCCAGGTGCTTCATTGGGATACAGTATGCCAAAATGAAGAAAAATATGCAAACAGCTGTCTACAATGAAAAAAACTACACTTACGCATGCTGTCGTTAAAAAATTTTGCGATTGTTTGGTGGTTTGTTTTTTCCAATTGCTTTGAGGACAACAAATAGGGCGTTCCTGCTTCATCGGTTACTAATTTTCCAACAATTATATTCACTATACAGGGTGAGTCATAATTAGGTGTAAAAAGTTTACCAAAGCTTCTTTAGGCCAAAACAAAGCAATTAACCTAATACACCTTAGTAACAAAATACTCCCTTGAAAAGATACAGGGTGTTAATGAACACATTTTTTATATGTATTTGGAGGGCAGCATTTTCAACATTTGCTGTAGTTTTCTATTTTTAAATCAATATTTTGTTAATTTTGTTCTCAATTTTGCGTTTATTATAATGTATTTTCAAATTAATCGGATAATTACTTTCCAAATACATATAAAAAATGTTGCAGCCTGCATTTTGTTACTAAGGTGTATTAGGTTAATTGCTTTCTTTTGGCCTAAAGAAGTTTTGGTAAAATTTTTTACAACTAATTATGACTCACCCTGTATAGCGACCCTGGCAGTCTGTTGTTTCATCAACGCACGTCCATAAAATATTGTCTCCAATTTCAACGCGTATAGCTTCAATGATCTAAAGAAAAAAAGTGCTTGGGAATAATACTTCATTAGAATCACGAAAATTGATGCCAAAGTTTGAGACGAAAAAGGATTTTCGCTGTAAAAAGTGATTTTTCTTGTATTAGAGCCGTCTGACACGAGACTCATTTTAGTACTGAATTCAGTACAATTGCTGCGGGCGCAATTTCAGTTTCAAAATTAGTGAGTGACCACAGAATTGTTGTCTGACACGTTAAGTATTAAAATAAGTTCGTGCTCATGCGCCTTGATCTAACTTGTAATATTATTCTAACCTCAAAAATTCGTGTCAAAATAAAATTTCAATTAAAATTTGATTATCGATCGGCACCGACAGCTATTGCTAGGAGCTGCCGCAAATGTAATAGTAATATTAATGATGGGAATTAGTAAAAAACAGGCAAAAGATCGTAAAAAATCTCGAATATGGGTAAGAAAGTGGATAAACCGACGATTAGAAGGAAAAGGGTTATTAACCCTTAACTACAGACGTCTGTGAGGCCTCTAGTGGGGGTCAAGTTATGCAGTTTACCCCCTTCCCGCCTCCAACGCGCTTATACGTCTAGTTACCTTTCGGTTGATCAGCCTGCATCTTGCATTCAAAAGAAAAGCACGTTTTGTTTATTTTTGTTTAAATTGTGCACGTTTCTATAACAGGTGCAGCCTGTGAGACCTCACGTCTGGGTATGTAGGATTTTTTATCAACTTTTATGCTCGCTATTCTGAGACTGCTTTTATTACGTTAGACGAATGGATTCACAACCTAGTACTTCGAAAGGTGTTCGTTTTGGAGATGTCAATTACGAAGAAACATTGCAGAAATGGTTCGATGAAGTTGACGAAGTGATAATGAATTGGATCTTGCTGAAATAGAGAGCCAACATGATACAGAAAGTGAACAGGAGGTAGACATAGAAGATAGTGCAGCAGATGAACGAAAACAAAGTGACAGCAGCGACAAAGAGGTTATGTCAATTGATGAAAATGATTCGGAGTCAGATGGGAATGAAGTAAGAAGTAACTACTGGCGCGGTAAAAACCGTTTTAGATGGTCAAAACAACCACCAGTCAGTAAAAATACACGGACATTGAAACATAACATTGTTCAAAAATTGCCTGGCGTTATAGGTAATTTTCGACAAGAAACAAAACTAAATCCTGCAGCAATATGGAATTCTTTAGTTACTGAAGATATTCTACAAATTATTTTGAAGTGGACAAATTTAAGTCTTGCTAGAGAAAGAAGTAAATATGAAATTCAGAGTCACGGCGACCTTCGTGATGCTGATCTAACAGAACTCAAAAGTTTTATAGGACTTTTGCTATACACGTCTATTTTCAAATCAAATACTGAAAACTTCAGATCCATTTTTGCAACAGATGGTTCAGGTCGCGACATATTTCGATGCGTGACAAACGTAAATAGATTTGCTATTCTTTTAGTTTGTCTGAGATTCGATGACCCTTCGAATAGATCTCAGCGGAGGAGCAATGATCCGTTAGCACTCATATCCGAAATATTTGATATATTTGTGTCCAATTGCCAAAAGATATACTCTTTGGGCACAGGAGCATGCATTGACGAAATGTTGGTAAGTTTTCGGGGGCGATCAAAATTCAAAATGTACATGCCGAACAAACCAGCCAAATATGGCCTAAAAACAATGGTTTTATCTGATGCGAGAACTGGCTACTTTTATAACAGTTACATATATTGTGGAAAAGACTCCGATGGCCGAACTTTGTCTGATGAGGAAAGGCAGAAATATTCGAAACCTACGCAATCAGTACTCAGACTTTCAAAACCTATATTCGGCTCGAATAGAAACGTAACTGCTGATAACTAGTTTTCATTGGTGGAGCTCGTTAAACTGCTAAAATCGAAAAAACTGACATACGTTGGAACATTAAATAAGAATAAAAAAGAGATACCTAAAGAATTCCTTCCTGCCCGATCTAGAATTGTAGGCACTGCTACATATGGATTTACTAAGAATATGACTTTGTTATCATATGTGACAAAAAAAAATAAAGCAGTTCTATTAGTTTCTTCTCAGCACCACAGCTCCTATACAAATCAGGATACAGAAAAACCAGAAATAATTGATTATTATAACTGTAATAAAGGAGGAGTAGATGCTTTGGATGAAAAATGTTCGAAGTATACCACAGCTCGACGAACTAGGAGGTGGCCAATGGCTATCTTCTTTAGAATTTTGGACATCTCATCAGTGAATTCCTATATTTTACATGTCTTTTAAAGATAATCCAAATATTAATAGGTATACTTTCGTAAAAAATTTGGCTTTCGAACTAATAACTCCCGAGTTGAAAAGACGAGTGATTAATTCCCACATCCGTCGTGAGGTAAGAATGAATATAAGGCAAGTGTTAAAAATAAAGGAAGAATTTCATCTAAATGAAGAACAGGAAACTGGAAAACTCAGAAAGAGAAAAACTTGTTCATTGTGCCCTTCTGCAAAGAAAAGAAAAACTTTCTACTTCTGTTATATATGCAAAAAACCGGTTTGTTTAGAGTGTACCAGAAAAGCGTGCAAAACTTGTTCTTCGTAATTCAAGAACTTTGCGGCTTGTTGTTTTGTAAGTGTTTACTTAATTTTTATAGCAAGTATGTTTTTTAGGTTCATTTGTGGTTAGAATTAAACATTCCTGTAAGCAAGCTTAATAATATTTAGTTCTTTAGTGTTTATATTATATCTAAAGAGACCCATGACTTTTTTTTGTTAATTTCGCACTTTTATGAAATAAACTATATAAGATTCGCTTTGTTCTTAATTCCAACTATCCTATTAAGTAAAATGTGTTGCTAATGACATTAGGAAAAAGAATTACTAAGTATTATATCAAAAATTAAAAATTAGCTGAAACTGTATTACAAAAAAGAAAGCGGTCTGTTAGACCTCACGTCTGTGCGTATGATAGTGAAACGGCACGTCTGTAGTTAAGGGTTAACCATGTTAAATGACGAATTGCTGAACGAAGATCCGTCGTCATATAGAAACTTTTTACGTATGGATACTAATTCTTTTGAAAAATTATTGAACCAAGTTAAAGTTCAATTAACTAAGCAAGATACTGTCATGCGCGACAGTATTTCAGCACGATCTAAGTATAAATGGGTAGAATGATAATGAACTATCATAATAATTTATAACCCAAATTTTAGATTAGAAACTACTCTCCGCTTCTTAGCAACAGGTGAATGCTATCGATCGCCGATGTACATCACGAGAATTGATAAACTACCATTTCACGATTTATTCCTACTGTCTGTCATGTTATATACCATTTTCTCAAAGATGAATTCTTACAGGTACAATTGTCTACTACATTTTTTAAACTCGGTTTATTAAGCAAATAATGTTTCAGACACCTAAAACCAAAAGAGAATGGCTTGTAGTGGCAAAGCAATTTGAAGAATTATGTCAATTTCCTAATTGTTTAGGAGCGGTCGATGGACGCCATATAAACTTCAGGCCACCTTCGTCTGCAGGATCATATTATTTCAATTATAAAAAAGGTCATTCATCAATCGTGCTTCTTGGCATGGCAGATGCAGTTTATAAATTTACTTATTACAATGTTGGGGTTAACGGTCGAATAAGTGATGGCGGAGTATTTAGGGAAAGTGGATTATCTACAGCTATATCTAGCAACAGTTTGAATTTTCCCGAAAATCGTGTATTATCTGGTCAGATGTCAAAAACTCCGTATGTGATTGTGGCTGATGAAGCTATTCCGCTTTCACATAGAATTATGAAACCTTATCCAAGCAAAAAGCTCTCACATGAACAGAAAATTTTTAATTATCGACTATCCAGAACAAGACGAATGATTGAAAGCACATTTGGAATTTTAGCCAACAGGTTTCGGGTTCTTATGAATCCAATTCAACTGATACCAGAAAAAGTGGAAACCATAACACTCGCATGTATTGCACTGCACAATTTCCTAGCCACTGAAAATTGGAGATCATATACTGAGTTTCATGAGGAACCTAGTAAGGAATTGTGTCAGCTCCAAAATATTGGACAACAGGGTGGTAATCGATGCGCAACTAGTGCTCTGCATGTGAGGGATAATTTCAAAAACTATTTTAATAGCGAATTCGGTGCTGTTGATTGGCAAGACAATGCAGTTGCCAGAAATAACATGTAACTAATTTACAGTGTATTAAGTATACTCAAATAATGAAATAGAAGTATAAATTACTTTAGATTTTATTGAAAACACATGTAACTAATTTACAGTGTCTTAAATATACCCAAATAATGAAAAAGAATTATAAATTACTTTAGTTTTTATTGACCTATGTCGGACAACTCAATTTCGTACGTTTGAATCTTTAAATATTTTTTGCGAGCCGTATACAATACTTGGGAGATTTCATGTTGAACTTCAAGATACAATTCTTCGTCATCCTCAATACAAGACAATTGTTTGGTAACGAAATTACTAAAAACTTCAGATTGCGTTTGATTTTTGAGAGTTTCCAAGCTGCGAGTCGAGTTAGTAGGGTTGTCTACCAGAGCCTTTTTAATCTCCCGTAATGAGCAAGTTGCAGTTGCAATAATTTCATCTCGAGCTCCATTTTCTTGTTCTGGTTTTCTTTTTTTTTGATTTTGATTTTATTACGGAATTCTTTGCTGGTACAGTTGGTGATTTACTAGTGCCTGGAGTTGGCGAAAGGTAATCAATTCTGTGGATTTTTATCTTACTTTTTGCATGAGCTCCATTATTTATCTAAACTTAAATATTGTTTTGAAAATTTGACAATCATTACAAAATTTAAAGTAACGTACCGTACTACCCCCAGAGCTTTCCACCTCAGGCGGTTCCGAATCATTAGTGTCCTCTTGATTGACCTGAGACTCTTCCTCGTTGTCCTGGGTAAAGTCTTCAGGAGATGGAGACCTCGGTGTGGTCCACAATAAACATCATTGCGTCGAAATACCATAAATTTGGTTTATAAGTCTATAATAAACAAATAATATAAAATGTTGCCATTAATTACAGTAACAAAAACCTACCTCATCTTCACCCATTCCACTGTGGAACGCACTTGAATATTTTCTATACTGTGCCAAAAAGTTGGTTCGAACGTTATTAAATTTATTTTTAATCTCGCTAATTTGTGTTCCTGGTCGAACCTTTGCAATCTCAGTGCAAATTTCGGAAAGTGCTTTGTTTCTTGCATGTTTGTTTTTGTAATCGTTCTGTGTAACTGCATACAAACACGGGTGCGTCTTGTACAAGTCAATTAATAATTGCACTTCTACTCGAGACCACGACATTTTGCAAATATTAGCACACTTTTTAACAATTTAAACATTCACTCAAATCCAACAACAATATTCAATATTATAGGTTAAGGTCGCAAACAACGTGGTCGTGGCAAAGCGCATTGCATTCGCGTCGATTTAGTTTACTTTGATACAAGAATTTAGAACTGTTTCTATTTTCTTGCATACAAGCTCGCTGAATCTGCGCGCGCAGCAATTGTACTGAATTCAGTACTAAAATGAGTCTCGTGTCAGACGGCTCTAAGACAGCAAGCTAAGGAAGATCGCTGGTACAACATCAGAGCCAAAGTGAGCAGTCTAAGAAAGATTGCTGGTGCAAGAAATTCAAAATTCATACCTTGGTACCGAAAAGAAAAGGAACAACCAAAAGAAGAAAAAAAATCCCGCAGAAGCAAGGAAGACAAAGAAGTTAAAATCTTCAAAAACAAAAGCAAGCAAACTTTGTAAAAAGTAATTTTCTTGTGTTTAAAAGTAAGTACAGATAGATAGAATTAACATAGTCAAAATATATGAAAGATTTTGATAGAGATAGTGATTCTGAATTAATTGAAACACTTAATAAAAATTTTATAACTTGGAATAATAGTGAAATAATGGACCAGAAAGGTCCACTTACTGAACAGGTAATTTCAGCAGCAAGGCATTATGGTGACATTTTACCAAAATTTGACGGTAAAATAAATGCTTTAGACTCATTTCTATGGAAAGTAGATCAATATTATAATAGGTACGGGAATACGGAAGATGTAACTTTAACTAATTATGTATTTTGTTTATTATGTAGTAAATTAGTGGGCGAAGCAAATGAATTTTTAACAATAAGAGCGGATATTAGAGATTGGATTACGCTTAAATCGCCTTACAAAGAAAATTTGGAGATTATACAGATAGGAAGGTTATTGCACAACAGTTTAAAAATTTAACAATTGGATATAATGAAAATTTGAACGAATTTATTGAAAGGGTAACAATTATGGAAAATAGATTAAGATTAGATCAGATGATGATTTAATAGAAGCACAAAAATTAGTTTATATTGATGTTAATGAGCAAACAAGTATTGAAGTTTTGTTAAACAATTGTCCATCATTATTACATACAATTTTAGATGTAGAAGAGAAAACTTTGGAAAAAACTATTCCGGTAATTTTAACGTATGTAACTAATCATGTGAATAAAGAACAAAGTGAGTAAAAATCTTAATTTAAATAAACAAAACGATAAAAAAGAAATGCAAAATTTTGGAGCATTCGCAGGTCAATCAGATTGGTGGATAATCCAAATAATCAGGAAAGAAATAGAATTTTATCACCTGTAATTTTAGAGTTGCAGGAAACCCAGAGGAAGCGATCCGCTGGAAGAGTCCATGTGAAAGACTTGAAACCTGCACATGACAGTGATGTTCCCACCCCTCAACGTCCTAGAGAGAGGGAAACAGGTGAGACATTAAAAGTATAAAACCAGAAAACAGTATTTTCCAGTTCAGTTGACCTGAAGACCATCCAGTTACGACAAGTATGGCTCCAGTAATTATGAAGTCTAACCTTCACCGTCGATCCGGCCCAAAACATCGTGGGAGAGGAAGCAAGATCCGCCCATGGAATCCTGCCCAGTACCTGTCGCCTCCACCCAGGGTATCCAGCCCAGATGGACTCATGGGGAGGGCGACCATCTCCGGAACAGGTGCTGTGGTCCTGGAGATTCCTTCACCAGCGGGTCCGAGTCATTCTCCTACGATGAACCGATATGAAGGCCCGGTGACACCTAGAACAGAAGAACGTTTGGTCGCCAAGCCTGTTTATTTGGACCATCGCCCAAGACACCACCTACCTGCCAAGATGTGCCCATGTTGTACTTTGCGCCGTCACCAGCAACACTCGAGGGACGTCTACCGCTGACCCCTGGGACACTACCGCCGATTCCGAAGGCCCAGCCAGCGCGTACCCGTTCCTTACTACCAGAGCCCGAGGAAATGGTGATGGAGCAGCCCGAACAACATGAACAGCAACAACCGCAAGTACCAATAGCCAGAGCAATTATCTCCCTGAGGAACCTGGAGATGTCCGTTCCAATTCCTGTAGGCGTCGCGATGCCGCCACTACGATCAGTAACCAGACCCTGAAGAAGAGATGCCGTAAGAAGCGGAAAAGCAAGCCGCGAACCAAAATCTTCTTCGGTGATGGATGTTTCGTCAGGATGAGGATAGACCAGCTGGCGCTATGGGTATTGCGAAACTGGAAAATCACTAACAGATTACACAGATGGAATCACCACATTTTCTACAAACCTGAGGAATTTTCCGCTACAGTCCAGATGGCACGTGCACCCACAACCAACGAATTACCCGAGGGAGGGGCATGTGTAACAGGGAAAATTTAAACACAAAGATAAGTGCGCGTGTAATTCGCCATGTTTGTGAATTCTTTAAATTTTAGACAGCCACCGAAAATTTAGTTCACGAAGGAGGCGCACGCGGCACTTCAAGTCACGATTTTCGCAGCATGACCGCGCCGGTCAACCAGCCCCGCCAAGAAAGGAGGAGCTACGATTTTCGTGCGCTGCAAAGCTATGTGGATTGCATATAAAAGCGTCTGAAGACCACAATTTAAGAGAGAACCTGCCTACGACTACCGACAACTACAAGTGCATTGGTTTTGCATGGCTTGTTAGTAAAGCTTAATTCAAGTTTAAATTGAATTAAGTTCAGCAAAGTCAATAGTTAAAGTATAATTTGAGTTCATACCGATCAGCCAGTACCGCTACAGAAACCACTGTACTTGTTAACAAGCGATTATAACTACGGTTATTTATTTTCAATTGTTTCAGCGAGTCCAGTGTGCCAGCAGCCAGTCCTGCCGAGTTATTTGAATTCAAGGGATCCAACTAGGCAAGTATTAACCTACGTGCCTATGTTCGATAATCGCCAGCAAAGTAGAATTTATTTAATAATAAACGATCCAGAAACGTTTAAGCAGAAAACATTGTATTCGCAGTACAGCGAAGTGGTTATCACCTGTTCAAATAAATACGGCCAGAATTCAGTAAATAAATCACAAGTGAGGAACGTGGAGATGTTACTCTGGTGTTTTACATCTTCCGATGGCTGCAATCAACCCGAAATCCGCATGCGTAGGAATTTGTGATTCGAGTTGGTTTGTCACCCTTGTTTTAAATAATTATTTGGGCCAAGGCAAGCGAAGGGGTGTCCGCTCAATGATTGTTTACAGGTGATCTAAAAGTAAGATTTACCGAAGTTCAATTTACAAAATAAATTGCATTCATTTTCCCCGAAACAGAATATAAATAAGCCGAATACAGTTAACCACTCAGCTGACTAAGCAAAGACAAGTTTAATTATAAATATAAACCCGTTGGGGTAAAGGTTAATGCAGGGGCAACGTAAGTTCATACCTGTAGTATTTTAAATCCAGTCACCGTTAAAGATACTCGCAGGACTAGGTTTCCGTACACATAAGCGACACAGAAGATCACAGTAAACGTGGTGTATAATGTGGAAGCACCCACTAACGTTATATTCGCTTCATTGTGTAGGACAGAATGCTTATTTGCTTGTTTAGCCCACAATCCGTTCAACAGTGGCATTTTGAGCTGTCAATAGGTAAATATTGCAGTTCGAAGGCGCAGGAACGTCGTCGCACCGAACCAAATTCTCACCGGATCTAAACTCCAATCCAAGAATACATTTATATACCAGAATTGTAATTTTATTTCTATATTGTACAGATTTTGTATGAAATAAGTAATTTTTAGTAACCATTTATTACATGTACATAGTTAAACAAATTATAATTATTTTATACCCGTTAATGAGTTGCAGTCTAATTTTATTTACTAGTAAGGGATTATCGTTGAACCTTGGACAACCTCTATGCAGCTATCCGACAAAAACATAAATAATTTAGCGTACAGCGACCACCCAGAGGTTTGCAACGTTACACTGGCTCTAACCTACCTGGGAAGAGCTGGAGTTTTACACTGCTTATCCGTCATCTGCTCCTGCACAAAAGGTAGAGACCACATTCTTCAAATAGCAAAACACATCCTACTACAAGGTCTCTCAGAAAACAACAATCTTATCACACAACACAGAAAATTAAGGCACGGGCGACAATTTCATCATCACCTTTATCAAAACCGCAAGAAATTGTTGCAGTAAAATATTACATGGCTAAAAGAACTGAACTAAATCGTTCTATGGTAGCTGCAGATATGCAAGGTGCTCTAGCCTTGCCCGAACTAGAAAATAAATCTTTATCAAACCTAATGCTACATCTACATCGAGTAATACCAAAACCAGGTACGCCTAAAAAGAGGAAATATGACAGAGCCAGTAGACGCCAAATCAACCAAGGAATTTGCAAAAAGACGTCGAAGTAAGTAGTTGTGTTACAATTTTATTACAATTGTAGATTTTTATATGTTCATTTCTGTATATGCAGATAGTTCTCAACGCAAACCATGAACCGAAGCAGCACTTGCGATATTAGAAAAAGTCTTCTCCAACTACTTACAAGGTACTGGTAACAAAATGCTATCGAAAGCTGAAATTGAGTTGGTTATTCAAAAATATCGGGTTCTCGCAGGAAGGTCAGTTCCTGTTGTGAAAGCTTGTCTCAACAACATGTGGAAACTACGTAGATACATACCACAGATAAATTGTAGTATTTTTTTAATTTTGTTTTTTTGAGGGCCTACCTATACAGGGTGTTAATGAATTGTAGAAACAAACTTCTAGAGCTTGCAAAACACAACAAAGCAAACAACTTTTGTTAATAAATGTGTGGTCAAAAGTGTTTCCTTTAGAAAATAGAGCCCCTTAAATGTTCTTTGAAGTACCTGAAAATAGGCAACCTAAATTGCATTTTCAAGCACAGGTCACACGGAATTTTGAAAAAAAAACGATCTAGACATACATGCATTCAAATAACGTCAATTTTGACACAATTCGATATTTTTGAGATATTTTTTGACTTTTCTTGCATTCGTTTCTTTCTGTGTTTGAAATTCGTTTTTTTCGTTCAGTGATTTTTTTTGATAATTATTTTCTTCGTTATTTTCGTTCTTTGTTTCGTATTTTTGTGTTATCCCTTACGCTCCTGGGGGTTACAATTGTGACTTCCCTATTTATCCTTGATATAAGGTTCAAAATGTAATTTTACTGTGCTCGCTCCTGCACCACATGATTGTGACAAGGGTGCATAGTAAACTTAATTCATCGTGCGGTCAACTTTCGCCTTCCGTCGGGTTTTGTCAAGGTCTTTTTGAACATTGTTTTTCGGTGTGATGTCATCAAAACGTAAGTACTTGATCTTTTTGTTAAAATATAACTGTTTCTATGGTTTGGTGCTTAAACTTGATTGAAAAATGATTAATGTACTCAATTAAATATGTAGAAGTAGTATATTTACTTAATCTTAAATTTTAGTTTATGATTTAGATAGCGCGTCACATTTATGAGCCTTGGGAGCTAACCCAGGACAAATAGTACCGTCAAAAATTATTTATTGATTATGTTTACCTCAAATTATTATTTTTTTTTGTACGTAGGACAATTAATTGATTTGGAAAGATTGCAAAATAATCCCGATGAACTTTTCGAACTTCTCGATGAACTTGGGTCGGATTTTGAAGTGGATGAAGATGAAGACTTGTGCTTTCCAAATAATTTAGACAATGACGATGGTGATGACAATGATGATGGTGATGACAATGATGATGGTGATGACAATCAAGGCGATGGTGATGATAATCATGTCGATGGTGACGATAACGGCTTCGATAGTGAGGATAACCTACCGTTATCTACATTTCGAAAACCAACATGGAAAAGGAGTGTTTTTGTCAGCATGGATGATCCACTCATAAATACGAATTTGTCACAAAACGATATATTAACTCCCTGGCAATATTTTGAAAGGTATTTAAATGACGATTTTTTAAAATTAGGAGCAGAGTTTACAGCCCAGTACTACATTCAAACAACCGGAAAAGTACTGAATGTTACTCCTGAAGAAATTAAAAGGTTCTTTGGGATGCATGCAATTATGGGTTGTATTAAATTTCCAAGAATCCATATGTATTGGAATAGCAAATACAAATTTTCTCTTATTACGGATGTAATGCCACGTGATAGATTTTATCTATTACGTGTGAACTTTCATGTCGTAGACAACTTGGCTGTTGATGATGATACTAAAAAGAGCAATAAATTGTGGAAAGTACAACCCATTATCAATAGAATAAACAATCGTTGCCTAGCTCTAAAAAGACATCCCAAAACATCATATTCAATTGACGAACAAATGATACCTTTCCTTGGAAGGTGTCCAGTTCGTCAATATGTGAAGAATAAACCTAGACCAGTGGGATTAAAAAATTTTGTTCTGACTAGCAGCGATGGAACAGTATTAGACTTAGAAGTATATCAAGGTTCAACAACAAATCTTCGAAACAAAGAATTGGGATTAGGTCCTTCAGTAATACTTAGAATGGTAGAAAAGTTACCTACAGAAAGTTATATATTGTTTCATAGATGGTTTTCTACTGTTCCCCTGATGAATAAATTGAGCTCGTTAAATATTTACGGAACTGCTACAATTCAGGCCAATAGGGTAAAAGGTTGTGAATTTAAAAAAGACAGTGCTATGGAAAGAGGTGAATCTGACGAATTTGTAAGAAGCGATAATAAAATTTGCGTTACTAAATGGAACAACAGCTCTGTTTTAATGATTTCTACTGCTTTTGGATCACAGCCACAAACAACCGTAAAGAGATGGGACAAAACCAAAAAAGAACATATAAAAGTATCTTGTCCAAAATCCATAAAATTATATAATCAGAAAATGGGAGGAGTAGACATTTGCGATCAGATGATGGAATACTACAGGTCGTTTTTTAGAACACGCAAATGGACATTTAAAGTAATTCATTTCTTTGATTTAGCAATCGTTAATAGTTGGATGGAATACAGGTATGATTTAAGAAATTCCAAAAACAAATCTAAAGGCATGGATCTTTTACAATTTCGTGTAAATCTTGGCGAGTATCTAACGTCGGGAACAAAAAAACGTAACATAAACGATGCTGATCGTACAGAAAATGAAGACGGAGAAGAAACAGAAGAAGAGATAAAAAAGAAGAAGAATACTCCAGCCCCGATGCCCTGCGCAGACAAGAGATTAGACTGTTTCGACCATTGGCCAGAAAACGATGACCTGAAAAACCCTGTCAGATGTAGACAAGAAAACTGTCAAAGGCGTTCCAGGGTGCGCTGCACAAAATGCAATGTTTATTTGTGCTTTAATAAAAGTAAAAATTGTTTTTTGAATTTTCACAAAAAATAAATGATGTTTTTCTACCAAGATTTTAATTAATAAATAATTTTTTCACAATTGTAACTTTTGTTTTTGACTCCTGATACACACAATTGTGCATGACCTTGAAACGACACAAAACGTCCTTGAAATTAAAAAAAAACGTAATTTTGGTTATTATTGAGTATTTTCAAAAGAAAAAAACTAGCTAATGTTACGAACCAAAATTAAATATTCAAAATTATAAAATAATTAAACACTTAAAATTAAATATTCAAAGAATTTCATTAATATTTAGGTCTTGCTTATTTCAATAATTGCGCATATAATTATGTTGCAAGTGCTGATGTCAAAACTGCATTTCTGCAAGTGTCGACTTTGTCATACAAAATTAAGAAATATCAAATAAGTTTGCTAAGGGTTATTACAAAATATTGAGGTCGTGCTGATACCAATAAAATGTAAAAAGCCAATCAAAGGTTGGCATGTAATGATTTAATATAATGAAGTGGGAGGACACGAGCACCTGGAAAGGTGTATTTTGAATTTGAAGGAGTTAGTCTGTGTCTGGCATTACTGGTGAAAAGTCCGATCAATTGGAAGATGGTGTCAGTACGCCTCATATTATATATGTAAGTTGTTTTAATTTATTAAGTTAGTTTTAATTCATTACATTAATTTAGATAATTTAGCAGTAGTAATAATGTAGAATAGTTATAGGGATATTTAAATAAATATTTATAAATATAAAACTCTTGGGTTTCTAAAACTATACTTGCGATCCTGAAGGATGAGAATTCATATTCTCATCAGTTACGTACCAAGCGTAACAAGTGGTGGAGGCGCCGGATTATTAAGCATAACAAGTTTTATTAGGCTGCCTTGGGTCTAACACAAAGGCCAAAAAATGAAACCCTTGATTTTTTAATTAGAAATGCTAATTGGGAATTAGTACCTATTTTTAAATACAAGTAGGCATTTAACAAGCAGTTGCAAGGCCAATGTACTTGACACCCAGGAATTTTGCAGTTCAGCATTGTTGCTTCACTAGGTTAATTCCTGCAATATAATACGTTTAGGTAATCAGTTTGAACATATATTAGCTATTAAAAAACAGAAACTGGGTCAATTTATTCGAATTATGAAAAAACAAACTCATAGGACAGAATAATTCTTTATTTAATATAATATTACAATAGATATTTAGATAAACTAGGATAGCATAGATATGAAGTTATTTAGGGTGTAAATTGTTTTTTTTTTTGTAATTTTTAACAATTTTGATATAAAAAATTTCATGGCTGCTGATGTGGATGTGGCTGCGGACGGTAGTCCGATGTTACCCGGAGTAAGGTATGGGTAGAACCTTGACTCGCCCACATACATTTATGGTGAGATTTGTCTTACAGAGTTGACAAACTCTGCCATGTTCCAAGGTTCAGTTAAGATGACATTCACGGACACATATGGATTTCTTAGCAATTCTACGATCATCACATGGAACATTGTGCTGTCCATTATTATAATATATTTGCTGTTCCGACGTGGTACACCATTAGCTGCTGCTATTATTCCAACAGTTGAAGGCCACAATGAATCCAAATCAGTACATCATGAAGTCCTTATCGTTGTTACCTGCACAACATTTATTATATTTATATGTTTTATTTTTGGGTACCTTCTACATAAAATTATAAATAAGTGCAAGAATAGAAAAACAAAAGAAGAAAAAGAAGATGAAAATAAGGGTACAGAAGAAAGACTATTTACTACAAGACAAGAAGATTCTGAAGCTCGAGCGAAAGTTTCATTTAATGTAACAAAGTGTAATAAAGAAGAGAAAAACCAGAGGCAAGAAATCACAAACTCAGACCCAAGAAGCAGATGTGTTATCGAGTTGGAAAATAAAGAAGATTTATATTCACTAGTAAGAGGAAGTTCAGTTGAAGCAACCATGAATAAGATACCTTAGTGCAGTCCATACCTGTCACCTGTCAAACCAACAGTTCGGGCAGAAAAGGACATCTGTTAAAGTTAAGTATTTTCTAATCTTACATTAAAGAGAATTCAATTATTACGGATCTACAACTTTGCGCAAACATCTATCCTCGACTCCTTTAACTTAAACTTTCCTATTTTTCTATTTTTTATATTTATTAACCCACAATATTTGACTCTTAATGTATAAAGCAAGTAAATTTTTATATATTTTTATGCTAAAGGTCTCTCATCATGCTTGCATTATAGTATCTTGCCAAGTAATTAACAAATGTGTTGTACTTCGCAAGCTTACAAACCGCAATAATTGCTTATTAAGTTGAACTTGAAAGAAGAGTATCGGTCTCTAAAAACGATTTTTAAATTGGTATCCCACGGTGCATAATACGCACGTGTGTGGGCTTGTAATTTGCACTAAATATGTGCTTGGAGATATAGTAAAGATTATTGAGAGTTAATTTTATTAAAGTTCTGAGTTTAACGATTAATTAACGGAATAAGAATTGTGCCTCTGAAAATTAATTAATTTGGAAAATATGAAAAAATGTGTTCAAGAATCGTTATTTACATTATCAAGTGCAGTTGTTTAAAGGTAAAATAAAAGTAAATAGTCAAACAAAACTAACAACGAATATTAAATGTAAAATGTATGTACCCAATGTTAAATTTTTTTTTTTTGAAAATTAAGTTACATTAAATACATTTCTTTTAAATAAGTTCTAATTTAGGATAAATAAAGATTAGCAATTAAGTTTATATACGTACGTAATATTACGATTAAAGCTGGTATCGTTCATTTTCATGTAACCACACCACAAGCCAAACCGAATCACCATAAGCAACGAGCAACGACCAGTTTTGTGAGACACGCCGAAGTCACCCACCGAGCGAGCCCTAGGTCCAGTGTAGGAGGTGCGACAATCTTAGGACCACAGTTGCAACACATTATACTCAGCTGATAGAAGCACATTTGATGGTTTCAATTCCTTTACCTAAAAAAGTCCATGTATTAATTCTAATTATCCTGTCTAAATAATTATCCATCAATATGCATTTATTCCTTACTCGACAACAAATATATCCAATTCATCCTAGATACTCCAACATCCACCATGTGGTCTGCAGCAAATTTACCACTAAAAACAGATTAATAATGTGCTGACTATCGAAAAAGGAAATAAGTATTCGTGTTCTTACCAACAAACTGTGTTCCTGTAAAATTCACAGATGCAAGGGCAACAACACTCATCACCGAATTGATATTTTTACACTGTACATCGCACAAGAAGCATTTGAAGCAAACTAGTTTCGCCATTTTGTGAAGCGTCGCCAAATCACAGATATAGAGAACGTTTCGTGCAACTATGCACTATTTCCTGTCATGCGTAGGGAAATGACAGCACTTAACGAAGGTGGCTGTGTCTCACGTAACACTAACTGGTGTTTTGGAACATAAATAAAGGTGAACATTAAAATGGTGGTGTGGGACTATAAAATAATAAGTGAACAAACAATAAGTGAATAAGGTGTTAGATTATAAGGTATAACTGATAGAGACAATTTATTTTAATTTAAGTTGGTAGTTAAGTTTTCAACGTAAACCGGCTCAAACTTATAAACGTCGGGTCGACGTTTGCCGAAAGGGGGAATAATGTTACGAACCAAAATTAAATATTCAAAATTATAAAATAATTAAACACTTAAAATTAAATATTCAAAGAATTTCATTAATATTTAGGTCTTGCCTATTTCAATAATTGCGCATATAATTATGTTGCAAGTGCTGATGTCAAAACTGCATTTCTGCAAGTGTCGACTTTGTCATACAAAATTAAGAAATATCAAATAAGTTTGCTAAGGGTTATTACAAAATATTGAGGTCGTGCTGATACCAATAAAATGTAAAAAGCCAATCAAAGGTTGGCATGTAATGATTTAATATAATGAAGTGGGAGGACACGAGCACCTGGAAAGGTGTATTTTGAATTTGAAGGAGTTAGTCTGTGTCTGGCATTACTGGTGAAAAGTCCGATCAATTGGAAGATGGTGTCAGTACGCCTCATATTATATATGTAAGTTGTTTTAATTTATTAAGTTAGTTTTAATTCATTACATTAATTTAGATAATTTAGCAGTAGTAATAATGTAGAATAGTTATAGGGATATTTAAATAAATATTTATAAATATAAAACTCTTGGGTTTCTAAAACTATACTTGCGATCCTGAAGGATGAGAATTCATATTCTCATCAGTTACGTACCAAGCGTAACACTATCATAATTAAATTGCAATTTTATAAACTCGGAAGTGTAAGGGTTATGGCGAATTATACTTTTGCCGAACAGCATGACATGATGTTCATGTATGGAGCTGCTTGGGGTAACGCACGCGAAGCTGCTAGCCTGTACCAAGAACATTTTCCGAATAGGAGTCATCCATCACACAAGGCCTTTAGTGTAGTTTCAGGTCGACTGTGGGAGGAAGGAACATTCGTTGTCAACAGACACAACTGTGGAGCTACCAGAACAAGGCGAACGGTGGATTTGAGGAAGAAGTTTTGGAGAGAGTGGCTGAAAATCCTTCTACTAGTTCAAGAGCCATCGCTCATGAAATGGGAGTGAACCATGTTTCAGTATGGGAGGTACCACATGAGCAGCAGGTACATCCGTACCATCCACAGTAGGTACAAGCCATGGTTCAAGCAGATTTTCCCAGAAAGGTAGAATTTTGCCAGGAATTTCTGCGGCGGTGTAATGAGGATCCAGAATTCCAAGTAAACGTTCTGTTTAGTGACGAGGCATCTTTTACGAAAGAAGGAATATTCAACAGTAGAAACAGCCACATTTGGGATGATGAAAATCACATGCTGTAGTTCAAAAAGGATACCAGCAAAGATTTTCAGTGAACATTTGGGCCGGGATTGTTGGCGATAGACTCATTGGACCATATCTGCTACCCCAAAGGTTTAAAGGAGCAATTTATGTAAATTTCTTGCGCCATGTCCTGCCTGAACTTTTGGAAGATGTTCCACCTCATATGTGGTTGCAACACAATGGTGCACCTGCTCATTTTTCGGCGGAAGTCAGGAAATTTTTAAATAACACTTTACCAAACAGATGGATAGGTCGAGGAGGGCATGTGGCGTGGCCCCACTTGATTTCTTTATGTGGGGTCATGTTAAAACGTTAGTGTATGCTACCCCAGTTGAAACTGTAGAAGAACTTTCGGCGCGTATTCTTGCTGCATGTGAAGAAGTTCAACAGACTCCTGGTATATTTGGAGCGGTGCACAGGAATTTACTTCGTAGATGTGCTTCGTGTGTAGAAACTGGGGGCGACATATTGAACATTTACTATAATTTTGTTAATTTTAGAATTAGTTATTGTAAATTTTTCAAATAGTTGATTTTTGCTTTGTAATTTTGGTTTTTTCTATTGCTTAGTTTTGAAACATTTTGTTAATTAATGTATTTTAAATTTAAATTGAATATGAAAAGTGGGAAAGGGGGCTTTATTTATCTTGTATTAATTTCCGTCGTTATGGAAACAAATAGTAGGTAGTAAATTGAGTTGCCTACATTTAGGCGCTTCTTAAAGAATCTTTGAGAAGCTCTATCCCTGAAAAGAAACACTTTTGACCACACATTTATTAACAAAAGTTGTTTGCTTTGTTGTGTTTTGCAAGCCCTAGAAGTTTGTCACTACAATTCATTAACACCCTGTATATATACATTTCCGGATTGATTTTATTTCTTCTACACTATTGATATTTGCTGTAACAAAATATACTTGAATATGCGCTTTTACCAGTAATTTAAGCATTTTTAATTATTGTTGCGTTTTTATACCTAATATTCATAGTTTTAAGTAGAACATGAAAAAGTTTGTATTTTGTATGTTTCATTTTTTTGACCGCTTACTTATTACTGTGAAAGCATCTTAAGGAAATTCAACTTATCTGAAACATAATTATCAAGGTTACATTCAAAATTGGCGTGATGCTCATAAGAACAGACGTGGTTATAAGTTCAAGTGTTTTTGAGATAAGAAATAAGTAAGTATTACCACTAAAAGTTAAACATTATAAAATACAAAAAGTAGATATGTTTGTCCTGCTTTTAGATACAATAACACTAAAAATGTGCCCCTTTCAAAAATACACACTAAGTTATTTGTTACATATCAATTTCAAGGTTCGCAGTCACATTAAAATCATAATGATGCAACTTAGAAACCTGAAATTACTTGGAATGTTTATAGCAAATATAAACACATTGCTATACACCCTAAATATTATGTTACAATATCAATCATTGATAAGAGAGTTATCACGAGGCAATAAAACCACAACTGATAACTTCCTAATATATAAGCATAATCAATTTGCATGTATTGTCAATATGACAATTTACTTTCGGCTTAGACCGCGTCCTCATTTGGGAACTACACCCGGCATAATCAGGTAAGGACCGACCTGTAGCTTGACGACGCGGTCTAAGCCGAAAGTAAATCGTAATATTGACAGTTCGAGAAACCGCGAAAGCCTCAAAGAATATAATTTGCATGTAGTTAGTTTTTAGTTTACTTTTGCTAAGGCATGACTAGCATCATAAATAATTATAATTGTATTTGAAATAAATAAATAAAACAATTAACGTACAGAATTTTTCCAGAAGTTCTCCCGTTGTAAAACAAAACTGGCGCAGTTGTACGCGTAGTCGTAATTGTTTCAAAAATTTGGTAAAAGTTCTACGATTCTACATGGATAAATCTGAAGATGAAAGAAAGAAAATTTTGTAAAAACCAGAGCCTAAGAGCCGTCTGACACGAGACTCATTTTAGTACTGAATTCAGTACAATTTCTGCGCGCGCAATTTCAGTTTCAAAATTAGTGAGTGACCACAGAATTGTTGTCTGACACGTTAAGTATTAAAATAAGTTCGTGCTCATGCGCCTTGATCTAACTTGTAATATTATTCTAACCTCAAAAATTCGTGTCAAAATAAAATTTCAACTAAAATTTGATTATGGATCGGCACCGACAGCTATTGCTAGGAGCTGCCGCAAATATAATAGTAATATTAATGATGGGAATTAGTACAAAAACAGGCAAAAGATCGTAAAAAATCTCGAATATGGGTAAGAAAGTGGATAAACCGACGATTAGAAGGAAAAGGGTTATTAACCATGTTAAATGACGAATTACTGAACGAAGATCCGTCGTCATATAGAAACTTTTTACGTATGGATACTAATTCTTTTGAAAAATTATTGAACAAAGTTAAAGTTCAATTAACTAAGCAAGATACTGTCATGCGCGACAGTATTTCAGCACGATCTAAGTATAAATGGGTAGAATGATAATGAACTATCATAATAATTTATAACCCAAATTTTAGATTAGAAACTACTCTCCGCTTCTTAGCAACAGGTGAATGCTATCGATCGCCGATGTACATCACGAGAATTGATGAAACTACCATTTCACGATTTATTCCTACTGTCTGTCATGTTATATACCATTTTCTCAAAGATGAATTCTTACAGGTACAATTGTCTACTACATTTTTTTAACTCGTTTTATTAAGCAAATAATGTTTCAGACACCTAAAACCAAAAGAGAATGGCTTGTAGTGGCAAAGCAATTTGAAGAATTATGGCAATTTCCTAATTGTTTGGGAGCGGTCGATGTACGCCATATAAACTTCAGGCCACCTTCGTCTGCAGGATCATATTATTTCAATTATAAAAAAGGTCATTCATCAATCGTGCTTCTTGGCATGGCAGATGCAGTTTATAAATTTACTTCTTACAATGTTGGGGTTAACGGTCGAATAAGTGATGGCGGAGTATTTAGGGAAAGTGGATTATCTACAGCTATATCTAGCAACAGTTTGAATTTTCCCGAAAATCGTGTATTATCTGGTCAGATGTCAAAAACTCCGTATGTGATTGTGGCTGATGAAGCTTTTCCGCTTTCACATAGAATTATGAAACCTTATCCAAGCAAAAAGCTCTCACATGAACAGAAAATTTTTAATTATCGACTATCCAGAGCAAGACGAATGATTGAAAGCACATTTGGAATTTTAGCCATCAGGTTTAGGGTTCTTATGAATCCAATTCAACTGATACCAGAAAAAGTGGAAACACTAACACTCGCATGTATTGCACTGCACAATTTCCTAGCCACTGAAAATTGGAGATCATGAGGAACCTAGTAAGGAATTGTGTCAGCTCCAAAATATTGGACAACAGGGTGGTAATCGATGCGCAACTAGTGCTCTGCATGTGAGGGATAATTTCAAAAACTATTTTAATAGCGAATTCGGTGCTGTTGATTGGCAAGACAATGCAGTTGCCAGAAATAACATGTAACTAATTTACAGTGTATTAAGTATACTCAAATAATGAAATAGAAGTATAAATTACTTTAGATTTTATTGAAAATACATGTAACTAATTTACAGTGTCTTAAATATACCCAAATAATGAAAAAGAATTATAAATTACTTTAGTTTTTATTGCCCTATGTCGGACAACTCAATTTCGTACGTTTGAATCTTTAAATATTTTTTGCGAGCCGTATACAATACTTGGGAGATTTCATGTTGAACTTCAAGATACAATTCTTCGTCATCCTCAATACAAGACAATTGTTTGGTAACGAAATTACTAAAAACTTCAGATTGCGTTTGATTTTTGAGAGTTTCCAAGCTGCGAGTCGAGTTAGTAGGGTTGTCTACCAGAGCCTTTTTAATCTCCCGTAATGAGCAAGTTGCAGTTGCAATAATTTCATCTCGAGCTCCATTTTCTTGTTCTGGTTTTCTTTTTTTTGATTTTGATTTTATTACGGAATTCTTTGCTGGTACAGTTGGTGATTTACTAGTGCCTGGAGTTGGCGAAAGGTAATCAATTCTGTGGATTTTTATCTTACTTTTTGCATGAGCTCCATTATTTATCTAAACTTAAATATTGTTTTGAAAATTTGACAATTATTACAAAATTTAAAGTAACGTACCGTACTACCCCCAGAGCTTTCCACCTCAGGCGGTTCCGAATCATTAGTGTCCTCTTGATTGACCTGAGACTCTTCCTCGTTGTCCTGGGTAAAGTCTTCAGGAGATGGAGACCTCGGTGATAAAACGCTGCCTGCAATGCCGTCTGTAGCTTTTCGTGGTGTTGTGTGGTCCACAATAAACATCATTGCGTCGAAATACCATAAATTTGGTTTATAAGTCTATAATAAACAAATAATATAAAATGTTGCAGTAACAAAAACCTACCTCATCTTCACCCATTCCACTGTGGAACGCACTTGAATATTTTCTATACTGTGCCAAAAAGTTGGTTCGAACGTTATTAAATTTATTTTTAATCTCGCTAATTTGTGTTCCTGGTCGAACCTTTGCAATCTCAGTGAAAATTTCGGAAAGTGCTTTGTTTCTTGCATGTTTGTTTTTGTAATCGTTCTGTGTAACTGCATACAAACACGGGTGCGTCTTGTACAAGTCAATTAATAATTGCACTTCTACTCGAGACCACGACATTTTGCAAATATTAGCACACTTTTTAACAATTTAAACATTCACTCAAATCCAACAACAATATTCAATATTATAGGTTAAGGTCGCAAACAACGTGGTCGTGGCAAAGCGCATTGCATTCGCGTCGATTTAGTTTACTTTGATACAAGAATTTAGAACTGTTTCTATTTTCTTGCATACAAGCTCGCTGAATCTGCGCGCGCAGCAATTGTACTGAATTCAGTACTAAAATGAGTCTCGTGTCAGACGGCTCTAAGACAGCAAGCTAAGGAAGATCGCTGGTACAACATCAGAGCCAAAGTGAGCAGTCTAAGAAAGATTGCTGGTGCAAGAAATTCAAAATTCATACCTTGGTACCGAAAAGAAAAGGAACAACCAAAAGAAGAAAAAAAATCCCGCAGAAGCAAGGAAGACAAAGAAGTTAAAATCTTCAAAAACAAAAGCAAGCAAACTTTGTAAAAAGTAATTTTCTTGTATTTAAAAGTAAGTACAGATAGATAGAATTAACATAGTCAAAATATATGTATGATTTTGATAGAGATAGTGATTCTGAATTAATTGAAACACTTAATAAAAATTTTATAACTTCGAATAATAGTGAAATAATGGACCAGCAAGGTCATTACCACTTACTGAACAGGTAATTTCAGCAGCAAAGTATTATGGTGACATTTTACCAAAATTTGACGGTAAAATAAATGCTTTAGACTCATTTCTATGGAAAGTAGATCAATATTATAATAGGTACGGGAATACGGAAGATGTAACTTTAACTAATTATGTATTTTGTTTACTATGTAGTAAATTAGTGGGTGAAAGTAGAGTAATATGGACAGTTCTGGATCCACCCCCGACTCTTTAACCTTGAATCCCAAGGTCAAGGTCATATTCCAAGGCTTCCCCCACCCTAGATCCTCAAGGTTAGCCCCACCTTAGATTCTCAAGGTTACCCCCACCTTAGATTCTCAAGGTTACCCCGCCCTAGATCTGGCAAGGTTGCGGTGCGCAATGAAATAATTAAGAAATGGTTAAATTCTTTATTTTCACAAAATAATACATACAAAATATTTTGTAATTATATATTAATTTTTTTTTGCAGGGTGACCTTGAAACAGGTTTTTTAACCTTGAAAATTGTATCTAACCTAACCTTGAAAAATTGCATCTAACCTAACCTTGAAAAATTGCATCTAACCTAACCTAACCTTGAAAAATTGTATCTAACCTAACCTTGAAAAATTGCATCTAACCTAACCTAACCTTGAAAAATTGTATCTAACCTAACCTAAGCTAGAAAATTTTGTCTTACCCAAGCTGTTTTTTTTATTTTTTATTTTTTTTATTTTATTTTTTTTTTCAATTTGGTGTGGATGACAAAAAATTATTTGGGATGGATGTCAAAAAATTATTTGGGATAGATAAGTTTAAGGTCGGTTACCCAAGCGGTCAAGGCCAAGGTTGACCACATTCCAAAGTCTAGACGGTCAACGACAAGGCCAAGGTTTGCAAGATCAAGGTATAAATTTCACAAGCGTTCAGTTCCAAGTCAGCATTCGTTCGGTGCACTTGATTTGTATAATGTCGGCTAATTCGCGTACGTGTCAGCTCTGTGATGGTGTAGTGTTACGTTGTGATTATCTTGAAGGAGGTGCCCGCCCTAGGTGGTCTAAGCTCTCTTTGAAGAAGGTACAAACCACGAAGTACAAGCTGTGTGCCTGTACCCAATCTACCAGCTCAGGGTCTCAGGTATGTAAAGCTGCACCTGTAGATGCTTGCTTAAAAAACGCTCTTAATCAACCCCGCTGCCTTCAACGTTCAGAAGTGAAGAATATCGCTGAAGACGAGAAGGTTGAAGGCGGCAGTATTTTACGGAATTACTTATTAAACAAAAATTTAAAAAATCCCGCTTCACGGTTTGATTTTAATCACTATGTAGCTGCAACAAACAATCGAGTTGCTAGCACTTCGCGGGCTGTTGCTAGCACTTCGCGGGCTGTTGCAAAAGACTTTGTGAATGTTCCGGACAGTAAAGTAATTTTTAATGAAAATGAAATTTTCAGCAACTAGTACTCAAATTGACATAGTTGATTTATGTACTAGTTCTGAGATAGAGTTTCCAACTCCAAGATGCAGAGGCAGTTCAGAAGTTAGCCCCTGCATAGAAATTTTTAGTGACGCTACAAATTTTAACTCCAATGACATTCATAATTTAGATATGGCGAGTATGAATTCGGAGATGGATTTTTTAACTCCAAAACGTCGGGGTAGCTTGGAAGTTAAGCCCAACAAAGAAATTTGTAGTGTCGCGACAAATTTTAATTCGGAGGACATTAATAATTTATGTTCGACAAGATTTAGGGAAATGTTTGAAAGCATCCAAATTGTTGAAAGTTCGATCGCTAATGAAAGCTTGCAAATTATACATTCACAAAATCCTGCAAATGTTAGCAAGCATTCTGCAGGTGAAGCTTTAGAGGCTGTACTTCGCGGAGTCACTGCACCTACAGCAGCAGCTGACGCAATTATCTTAGAACTATTTGGTGATGGTGCCGATGGAACTTCACAGTCTTCTCCAACGGCAACACCACCAAGTTCTCTTAATTTATTTTCTGCAAGTATGGTTGGCGCGATAGATAAGAAAGTACTTCGAATAGAAACCTTGAAGGCGGAAATTAAAGTTATAAAAACTCGCCTAGTTAAGATCGACGGAAAACTTATCCGCCTTCAAAAGGTTATAACTTTAAAGCAGACGTGGAGCTACCCGAGTACCCTGAGCCAGTTGCGAGATCTGGAACGTTTTCGTTTATCAGCCATAATGGAAAAACTCAGGTGGCTCAAAGTGATAGAAGGAAAGCTTAAAACAATTTCTTATTTATCTCGCCACCCGTAATTTCCGGTTTACTAACTGTAAGTCCCACACTAACACATAACCTAGACCCTCCTCTCCTGGTTGGCGGTCCAACGTCCCCGTCGTGCCAACTGGGTATCTACAGCGAGTTTAGCTATAAAGTTATATTACGTAAATACGCTCGCTATAGGTTTGCTAAGGACCTATTTAACTTTAGCCCAAAGGCAAAACACTTTAGTATGTTCAGGTGCGACGGGTGTAGACAGTCCTTCACCAGATCGGATGCGCTGTATCGCCATCGAAGGGAGAGCTGCCGTATAACTGCGGACCTGCCCTCTACAAGCGGTAAGCACATTTCATGCAAACCGCATGTCTACATTACAAACAAAAAATATTTCTGTTTCAGGCGGCTCCGTAAAGGTTGCGATGGTCAGTAACGGTTTAACCATGGTATCGGTCATGGCCAATCCCCCCGCCCCGCTCAGCAACAACAGTTGGTGGACGGAAGAGGAGAAAGGTAGAAAACCTTTTCGCATGTAGTCCCGCATAAAATATCAAGAGAAGTAGTATAAAATCGCATTACTTGAGACCATGAGTGATAATCTAAATGTTAACGCGTCGTTACAAACTTCGTCAGATTCCGATTACGGTGAGATATGTATTGCTATAAAGTAGTAAAAGAATTATTTAACGATATTATTTTAACAGTAGCTCATCCAGAATGTTATTACGCTTATTTCGAATTAAATCGTTCAACATATGCTGGTATGACAATAATAGAATGTTTTGAACATAGTGAAACAGAACAATTTTGTTTTTTGTGCGAATTAATATTAGACGATTATATGATTAATAATCATTGTTCTTGTTCTGTTGAATAGTATTATTGGGTGGGGAGTTGGTGTCACCGTTCGATTTGTTGCAATCGATTCCAGGAAATAAAGAATATGGAGAGCGACGAAATCCAATATATACCGACACAGACGGAGATGGGACAGGAATTAGCACCTCTACGTATTCTGAATAGTCTGGAGATGATGGAACTTCTATTTGTCGAGGGAGTGACATTGCAACTGATTTGTTTAATTATGAAGAGCTTGATATTAGAAGCGACAATGAATCGATCATTACAGAGCAAGAAAGTGTGGAGTCAATTTTTACAAATTTTAAACAAATTATGGATGAACAGGAAGAAGGGAGTGAAAAGTATGAATCTGATATCATCGTACGAGAAATTCAAGGAACTATGTTGCGAAGAAGAATTGTACACGACATTATCCGAATTAACGATGTGCAAGGAACTGTATCAGACTTTGTGGGAAAAATTAGAAAAACACATTTTAAAGGAGGATTGTTCTGGATTACCCAGCACGAAGACCACCTCCACATTGTCCACGACTGCAACTGGAACAACTCAACATGTATCTGTGCAAGAATGTCAGGAGTCACAACTAAACATCGCGCTAGAAGAGGTTTTTGGCAGCAAAGCTGCGATGGATGGAGATGGAGAAATCTCGCCGATTATCTCTTACAAGAAGGACGGAAAAATTTGTATCTTGAGGTGGGAGGATACGTTATGTCGCTATTTTTGGAAAATAGAAAAATATCGAATGAAAACTCTGGAGAATGTACCCAAGAGCGAATATTGGAAACATGCGGAAGTTCGAATGACCTTTGGAACGAATTCAAATCTGGAGGATGTACATCAGAAATTAGAACATGTAGTAACGACAGTGAGCCGTTCCCTAAAAGACAAAGGACCGTTCAAACAAAGCGTAAGGAAGATCGATTAGTTGATTTTTTTATTTCTACATTATGTAGTCCTCCCCTTAATATTACAAGAACACGTGCATACACAGCCACTAAAAAAATTAAGAAAAATCCCCCAACTTGTGAGATAAACTGAAAACGTTTTAAATATGCATACTATAATAATTTTAACTTTTACAGAGGTTCCACCACCGCCGCCTACGCGATACTGTCCCGTGTGTGACGAAACCGTTGTCACATCGTGCTACGTTGGCCATTTAAGGAGCAATCGTCACACGACGCGATCGGGCATAGCAGACCTTGCAGATGGCGTGGTGGTGTTACAATCCGTCTTCAAGTCCCGAATCGTGACGTACAGAGTGTCTGCGGAAAGGTTCATATAAAGGTTGCGGATTTTATGAGTGAAATTAAAAGTAAAATTTTGCCGCTGATCGAAAGGCAGATGGCAAAATTTACTAGCGTGAAAATGCATTTTGAGCTTTTTGGGTTGTTTGTTTTGGAAAGTAAGCAATTGGAAGATATAAAATCATCAATGACAAAAAATGTGGTCTCAACGCGCGCAACTGATTTGAGTGCTTTATATGATAATTTGGCAGCAGTACTGGACAAGAAGGTGGCAGAGTTTCAGGAGCGTGAGTCAGGTAATGTTTGCATTTTATTATCTTGTTACTATATTGACACGATGCAATTTATTTGCAGGTTGGGCGCTGAAGCAGATTTTATACGTAGATGTAAATATCAACAAATTCAATCCGCTTCGAGCTTCCTCCTATATTCCGCTACCGAAACAAATAGAGTACAAGAGAGCAGTAGTAAACGTTCAAAATCAGGATGAGCACTGTTTCCGTTGGGCTGTAATTTCAGCAATTTGCGAACCTGCAGGCCCCTCCAACAGAGTCAGCTCTTATCCTGATTGTCGCGAATTGTTGGTATTTAAAGATATTGAGTTTCCTGTTAAATTAGGCGACATTGAAAAATTTGAAAAATACAATCCCCAACTTTCTATAAATGTATACGGTATTGAAAAATTTTTCGAAAAAAATGTTGTGAAATACGAAATTGTGGGACCTCTGTATTACAGTCATCGCAAGAAGCGTGTACATATTAATTTATTGCTTATTACTGATGACTCGGGCAACAGTCACTACTGCTGGATTAAGGATTTTTCTAGGTTGGTTTCGCGGCAAATTACGTCTAGAGACGGTAGCAAACACTTTTGTGACGGATGCTTGCATTATTTCCGTACCGAACAACACCTTGCGATGCACCATCGGTTCGACTGTAACTATATCTATACCAAATTGCCTACAACAGACTTGGCCACAGACAAATTAGGAAACACAGTCCCTCAAAATATTTTAAAATTTAATAATTATCAAAAACAGCTAAAAGTTCCTTTTGTGATTTACGCGGATTTCGAAACTTTCTTAAAGCCTTTTTTTGCAGGGTGACCTTGAAACCGGTTTTTTTACCTTGAAAATTGTATCTAACCTAACCTTGAAAAATTGCATCTAACCTAACCTAACCTTGAAAAATTGTATCTAACCTAACCTAAGCTAGAAAATTCTGTCTTACCCAAGCTTTTTTTTTTTTTTTCAATTTGGTGTGGATGACTGAAAAAATTATTTGGGATGGATGTCAAAAAATTATTTGGGATAGATAAGTTTAAGGTCGGTTACCCAAGCGGTCAAGGCCAAGGTTGACCACATTCCAAAGTCTAGACGGTCAACGACAAGGCCAAGGTTTGCAAGATCAAGGTATAAATTTCACAAGCGTTCAGTTCCAAGTCAGCATTCGTTCGGTGCACTTGATTTGTATAATGTCGGCTAATTCGCGTACGTGTCAGCTGTGTGATGGTGTAGTGTTACGTTGTGATTATCTTGAAGGAGGTGCCCGCCCTAGGTGGTCTAAGCTCTCTTTGAAGAAGGTACAAACCACGAAGTACAAGCTGTGTGCCTGTACCCAATCTACCAGCTCAGGGTCTCAGGTATGTAAAGCTGCACCTGTAGATGCTTGCTTAAAAAACGCTTTTAATCAACCCCGCTGCCTTCAACGTTCAGAAGTGAAGAATATCGCTGAAGACGAGAAGGTTGAAGGCAGCAGTATTTTACGGAATTACTTATTAAACAAAAATTTAAAAAATCCCGCTTCACGGTTTGATTTTAATCACTATGTAGCTGCAACAAACAATCGAGTTGCTAGCACTTCGCGGGCTATTGCAAAAGACTTTGTGAATGTTCCGGACAGTAAAATAATTTTTAATGAAAATGAAATGTCAGCAACTAGTACTCAAATTGACATAGTTGATTTATGTATTAGTTCTGAGATAGAGTTTCCAACTCCAAGATGCAGAGGCAGTTCAGAAGTTAGCCCCTGCATAGAAATTTTTAGTGACGCTACAAATTTTAACTCCAATGACATTCATAATTTAGGTATGGCGAGTATGAATTCGGAGATGGATTCTTTAACTCCAAAACGTAGGGGTAGCTTGGAAGTTAAGCTCAACAAAGAAATTTGTAGTGTCGCGACAAATTTTAATTCGGAGGACATTAATAATTGATGTTCGACAAGATTTAGGGAAATGTTTGAAAGCATCCAAATTGTTGAAAGTTCGATCGCTAATGAAAGCTTGCAAATTATACATTCACAAAATCCTGCAAATGTTAGCAAGCATTCTGCAGGTGAAGGTTTAGAGGCTGTACTTCGCGGAGTCACTGCACCTACAGCAGCAGCTGACGCAATTATCTTAGAACTATTTGGTGATGGTGCCGATGGAACTTCACAGTCTTCTCCAACGGCAACACCACCAAGTTCTCTTAATTTATTTTCTGCAAGTATGGTTGGCGCGATAGATAAGAAAGTACTTCGAATAGAAACCTTGAAGGCGGAAATTAAAGTTATAAAAACTCGCCTAGTTAAGATCGACGGAAAACTTATCCGCCTTCAAAAGGTTATAACTTTAAAGCAGACGTGGAGCTATCCGAGTACCCTGAGCCAGTTGCGAGATCTGGAACGTTTTCGTTTATCAGCCATAATGGAAAAACTCAGGTGGCTCAAAGTGATAGAAGGAAAGCTTAAAACAATTTCTTATTTATCTCGCCACCCGTAATTTCCGGTTTACTAACTGTAAGTCCCACACTAACACATAACCTAGACCCTCCTCTCCTGGTTGGCGGTCCAACGTCCCCGTCGTGCCAACTGGGTATCTACAGCGAGTTTAGCTATAAAGTTATATTACGTAAATACGCTCGCTATAGGTTTGCTAAGGACCTATTTAACTTTAGCCCAAAGGCAAAACACTTTAGTATGTTCAGGTGCGACGGGTGTAGACAGTCCTTCACCAGATCGGATGCGCTGTATCGCCATCGAAGGGAGAGCTGCCGTATAACTGCGGACCTGCCCTCTACAAGCGGTAAGCACATTTCATGCAAACCGCATGTCTACATTACAAACAAAAAATATTTCTGTTTCAGGCGGCTCCGTAAAGGTTGCGATGGTCAGTAACGGTTTAACCATGGTATCGGTCATGGCCAATCCCCCCGCCCCGCTCAGCAACAACAGTTGATGGACGGAAGAGGAGAAAGGTAGAAAACCTTTTCGCATGTAGTCCCGCATAAAATATCAAGAGAAGTAGTATAAAATCGCATTACTTGAGACCATGAGTGATAATCTAAATGTTAACGCGTCGTTACAAACTTCGTCAGATTCCGATTACGGTGAGATATGTATTGCTATAAAGTAGTAAAAGAATTATTTAACGATATTATTTTAACAGTAGCTCATCCAGAATGTTATTACGCTTATTTCGAATTAAATCGTTCAACATATGCTGGTATGACAATAATAGAATGTTTTGAACATAGTGAAACAGAACAATTTTGTTTTTTGTGCGAATTAATATTAGACGATTATATGATTAATAATCATTGTTCTTGTTCTGTTGAATAGTATTATTGGGTGGGGAGTTGGTGTCACCGTTCGATTTGTTGCAATCGATTCCAGGAAATAAAGAATATGGAGAGCGACGAAATCCAATATATACCGACACAGACGGAGATGGGACAGGAATTAGCACCTCTACGTATTCTGAATAGTCTGGAGATGATGGAACTTCTATTTGTCGAGGGAGTGACATTGCAACTGATTTGTTTAATTATGAAGAGCTTGATATTAGAAGCGACAATGAATCGATCATTACAGAGCAAGAAAGTGTGGAGTCAATTTTTACAAATTTTAAACAAATTATGGATGAACAGGAAGAAGGGAGTGAAAAGTATGAATCTGATATCATCGTACGAGAAATTCAAGGAACTATGTTGCGAAGAAGAATTGTACACGACATTATCCGAATTAACGATGTGCAAGGAACTGTATCAGACTTTGTGGGAAAAATTAGAAAAACACATTTTAAAGGAGGATTGTTCTGGATTACCCAGCACGAAGACCACCTCCACATTGTCCACGACTGCAACTGGAACAACTCAACATGTATCTGTGCAAGAATGTCAGGAGTCACAACTAAACATCGCGCTAGAAGAGGTTTTTGGCAGCAAAGCTGCGATGGATGGAGATGGAGAAATCTCGCCGATTATCTCTTACAAGAAGGACGGAAAAATTTGTATCTTGAGGTGGGAGGATACGTTATGTCGCTATTTTTGGAAAATAGAAAAATATCGAATGAAAACTCTGGAGAATGTACCCAAGAGCGAATATTGGAAACATGCGGAAGTTCGAATGACCTTTGGAACGAATTCAAATCTGGAGGATGTACATCAGAAATTAGAACATGTAGTAACGACAGTGAGCCGTTCCCTAAAAGACAAAGGACCGTTCAAACAAAGCGTAAGGAAGATCGATTAGTTGATTTTTTTATTTCTACATTATGTAGTCCTCCCCTTAATATTACAAGAACACGTGCATACACAGCCACTAAAAAAATTAAGAAAAATCCCCCAACTTGTGAGATAAACTGAAAACGTTTTAAATATGCATACTATAATAATTTTAACTTTTACAGAGGTTCCACCACCGCCGCCTACGCGATACTGTCCCGTGTGTGACGAAACCGTTGTCACATCGTGCTACGTTGGCCATTTAAGGAGCAATCGTCACACGACGCGATCGGGCATAGCAGACCTTGCAGATGGCGTGGTGGTGTTACAATCCGTCTTCAAGTCCCGAATCGTGACGTACAGAGTGTCTGCGGAAAGGTTCATATAAAGGTTGCGGATTTTATGAGTGAAATTAAAAGTAAAATTTTGCCGCTGATCGAAAGGCAGATGGCAAAATTTACTAGCGTGAAAATGCATTTTGAGCTTTTTGGGTTGTTTGTTTTGGAAAGTAAGCAATTGGAAGATATAAAATCATCAATGACAAAAAATGTGGTCTCAACGCGCGCAACTGATTTGAGTGCTTTATATGATAATTTGGCAGCAGTACTGGACAAGAAGGTGGCAGAGTTTCAGGAGCGTGAGTCAGGTAATGTTTGCATTTTATTATCTTGTTACTATATTGACACGATGCAATTTATTTGCAGGTTGGGCGCTGAAGCAGATTTTATACGTAGATGTAAATATCAACAAATTCAATCCGCTTCGAGCTTCCTCCTATATTCCGCTACCGAAACAAATAGAGTACAAGAGAGCAGTAGTAAACGTTCAAAATCAGGATGAGCACTGTTTCCGTTGGGCTGTAATTTCAGCAATTTGCGAACCTGCAGGCCCCTCCAACAGAGTCAGCTCTTATCCTGATTGTCGCGAATTGTTGGTATTTAAAGATATTGAGTTTCCTGTTAAATTAGGCGACATTGAAAAATTTGAAAAATACAATCCCCAACTTTCTATAAATGTATACGGTATTGAAAAATTTTTCGAAAAAAATGTTGTGAAATACGAAATTGTGGGACCTCTGTATTACAGTCATCGCAAGAAGCGTGTACATATTAATTTATTGCTTATTACTGATGACTCGGGCAACAGTCACTACTGCTGGATTAAGGATTTTTCTAGGTTGGTTTCGCGGCAAATTACGTCTAGAGACGGTAGCAAACACTTTTGTGACGGATGCTTGCATTATTTCCGTACCGAACAACACCTTGCGATGCACCATCGGTTCGACTGTAACTATATCTATACCAAATTGCCTACAACAGACTTGGCCACAGACAAATTAGGAAACACAGTCCCTCAAAATATTTTAAAATTTAATAATTATCAAAAACAGCTAAAAGTTCCTTTTGTGATTTACGCGGATTTCGAAACTTTCTTAAAGCCTTTTTTTGCAGGGTGACCTTGAAACCGGTTTTTTTACCTTGAAAATTGTATCTAACCTAACCTTGAAAAATTGCATCTAACCTAACCTAACCTTGAAAAATTGTATCTAACCTAACCTAAGCTAGAAAATTCTGTCTTACCCAAGCTTTTTTTTTTTTTTTCAATTTGGTGTGGATGACTGAAAAAATTATTTGGGATGGATGTCAAAAAATTATTTGGGATAGATAAGTTTAAGGTCGGTTACCCAAGCGGTCAAGGCCAAGGTTGACCACATTCCAAAGTCTAGACGGTCAACGACAAGGCCAAGGTTTGCAAGATCAAGGTATAAATTTCACAAGCGTTCAGTTCCAAGTCAGCATTCGTTCGGTGCACTTGATTTGTATAATGTCGGCTAATTCGCGTACGTGTCAGCTGTGTGATGGTGTAGTGTTACGTTGTGATTATCTTGAAGGAGGTGCCCGCCCTAGGTGGTCTAAGCTCTCTTTGAAGAAGGTACAAACCACGAAGTACAAGCTGTGTGCCTGTACCCAATCTACCAGCTCAGGGTCTCAGGTATGTAAAGCTGCACCTGTAGATGCTTGCTTAAAAAACGCTTTTAATCAACCCCGCTGCCTTCAACGTTCAGAAGTGAAGAATATCGCTGAAGACGAGAAGGTTGAAGGCAGCAGTATTTTACGGAATTACTTATTAAACAAAAATTTAAAAAATCCCGCTTCACGGTTTGATTTTAATCACTATGTAGCTGCAACAAACAATCGAGTTGCTAGCACTTCGCGGGCTATTGCAAAAGACTTTGTGAATGTTCCGGACAGTAAAATAATTTTTAATGAAAATGAAATGTCAGCAACTAGTACTCAAATTGACATAGTTGATTTATGTATTAGTTCTGAGATAGAGTTTCCAACTCCAAGATGCAGAGGCAGTTCAGAAGTTAGCCCCTGCATAGAAATTTTTAGTGACGCTACAAATTTTAACTCCAATGACATTCATAATTTAGGTATGGCGAGTATGAATTCGGAGATGGATTCTTTAACTCCAAAACGTAGGGGTAGCTTGGAAGTTAAGCTCAACAAAGAAATTTGTAGTGTCGCGACAAATTTTAATTCGGAGGACATTAATAATTGATGTTCGACAAGATTTAGGGAAATGTTTGAAAGCATCCAAATTGTTGAAAGTTCGATCGCTAATGAAAGCTTGCAAATTATACATTCACAAAATCCTGCAAATGTTAGCAAGCATTCTGCAGGTGAAGGTTTAGAGGCTGTACTTCGCGGAGTCACTGCACCTACAGCAGCAGCTGACGCAATTATCTTAGAACTATTTGGTGATGGTGCCGATGGAACTTCACAGTCTTCTCCAACGGCAACACCACCAAGTTCTCTTAATTTATTTTCTGCAAGTATGGTTGGCGCGATAGATAAGAAAGTACTTCGAATAGAAACCTTGAAGGCGGAAATTAAAGTTATAAAAACTCGCCTAGTTAAGATCGACGGAAAACTTATCCGCCTTCAAAAGGTTATAACTTTAAAGCAGACGTGGAGCTATCCGAGTACCCTGAGCCAGTTGCGAGATCTGGAACGTTTTCGTTTATCAGCCATAATGGAAAAACTCAGGTGGCTCAAAGTGATAGAAGGAAAGCTTAAAACAATTTCTTATTTATCTCGCCACCCGTAATTTCCGGTTTACTAACTGTAAGTCCCACACTAACACATAACCTAGACCCTCCTCTCCTGGTTGGCGGTCCAACGTCCCCGTCGTGCCAACTGGGTATCTACAGCGAGTTTAGCTATAAAGTTATATTACGTAAATACGCTCGCTATAGGTTTGCTAAGGACCTATTTAACTTTAGCCCAAAGGCAAAACACTTTAGTATGTTCAGGTGCGACGGGTGTAGACAGTCCTTCACCAGATCGGATGCGCTGTATCGCCATCGAAGGGAGAGCTGCCGTATAACTGCGGACCTGCCCTCTACAAGCGGTAAGCACATTTCATGCAAACCGCATGTCTACATTACAAACAAAAAATATTTCTGTTTCAGGCGGCTCCGTAAAGGTTGCGATGGTCAGTAACGGTTTAACCATGGTATCGGTCATGGCCAATCCCCCCGCCCCGCTCAGCAACAACAGTTGATGGACGGAAGAGGAGAAAGGTAGAAAACCTTTTCGCATGTAGTCCCGCATAAAATATCAAGAGAAGTAGTATAAAATCGCATTACTTGAGACCATGAGTGATAATCTAAATGTTAACGCGTCGTTACAAACTTCGTCAGATTCCGATTACGGTGAGATATGTATTGCTATAAAGTAGTAAAAGAATTATTTAACGATATTATTTTAACAGTAGCTCATCCAGAATGTTATTACGCTTATTTCGAATTAAATCGTTCAACATATGCTGGTATGACAATAATAGAATGTTTTGAACATAGTGAAACAGAACAATTTTGTTTTTTGTGCGAATTAATATTAGACGATTATATGATTAATAATCATTGTTCTTGTTCTGTTGAATAGTATTATTGGGTGGGGAGTTGGTGTCACCGTTCGATTTGTTGCAATCGATTCCAGGAAATAAAGAATATGGAGAGCGACGAAATCCAATATATACCGACACAGACGGAGATGGGACAGGAATTAGCACCTCTACGTATTCTGAATAGTCTGGAGATGATGGAACTTCTATTTGTCGAGGGAGTGACATTGCAACTGATTTGTTTAATTATGAAGAGCTTGATATTAGAAGCGACAATGAATCGATCATTACAGAGCAAGAAAGTGTGGAGTCAATTTTTACAAATTTTAAACAAATTATGGATGAACAGGAAGAAGGGAGTGAAAAGTATGAATCTGATATCATCGTACGAGAAATTCAAGGAACTATGTTGCGAAGAAGAATTGTACACGACATTATCCGAATTAACGATGTGCAAGGAACTGTATCAGACTTTGTGGGAAAAATTAGAAAAACACATTTTAAAGGAGGATTGTTCTGGATTACCCAGCACGAAGACCACCTCCACATTGTCCACGACTGCAACTGGAACAACTCAACATGTATCTGTGCAAGAATGTCAGGAGTCACAACTAAACATCGCGCTAGAAGAGGTTTTTGGCAGCAAAGCTGCGATGGATGGAGATGGAGAAATCTCGCCGATTATCTCTTACAAGAAGGACGGAAAAATTTGTATCTTGAGGTGGGAGGATACGTTATGTCGCTATTTTTGGAAAATAGAAAAATATCGAATGAAAACTCTGGAGAATGTACCCAAGAGCGAATATTGGAAACATGCGGAAGTTCGAATGACCTTTGGAACGAATTCAAATCTGGAGGATGTACATCAGAAATTAGAACATGTAGTAACGACAGTGAGCCGTTCCCTAAAAGACAAAGGACCGTTCAAACAAAGCGTAAGGAAGATCGATTAGTTGATTTTTTTATTTCTACATTATGTAGTCCTCCCCTTAATATTACAAGAACACGTGCATACACAGCCACTAAAAAAATTAAGAAAAATCCCCCAACTTGTGAGATAAACTGAAAACGTTTTAAATATGCATACTATAATAATTTTAACTTTTACAGAGGTTCCACCACCGCCGCCTACGCGATACTGTCCCGTGTGTGACGAAACCGTTGTCACATCGTGCTACGTTGGCCATTTAAGGAGCAATCGTCACACGACGCGATCGGGCATAGCAGACCTTGCAGATGGCGTGGTGGTGTTACAATCCGTCTTCAAGTCCCGAATCGTGACGTACAGAGTGTCTGCGGAAAGGTTCATATAAAGGTTGCGGATTTTATGAGTGAAATTAAAAGTAAAATTTTGCCGCTGATCGAAAGGCAGATGGCAAAATTTACTAGCGTGAAAATGCATTTTGAGCTTTTTGGGTTGTTTGTTTTGGAAAGTAAGCAATTGGAAGATATAAAATCATCAATGACAAAAAATGTGGTCTCAACGCGCGCAACTGATTTGAGTGCTTTATATGATAATTTGGCAGCAGTACTGGACAAGAAGGTGGCAGAGTTTCAGGAGCGTGAGTCAGGTAATGTTTGCATTTTATTATCTTGTTACTATATTGACACGATGCAATTTATTTGCAGGTTGGGCGCTGAAGCAGATTTTATACGTAGATGTAAATATCAACAAATTCAATCCGCTTCGAGCTTCCTCCTATATTCCGCTACCGAAACAAATAGAGTACAAGAGAGCAGTAGTAAACATTCAAAATCAGGATGAGCACTGTTTCCGTTGGGCTGTAATTTCAGCAATTTGCGAACCTGCAGGCCCCTCCAACAGAGTCAGCTCTTATCCTGATTGTCGCGAATTGTTGGTATTTAAAGATATTGAGTTTCCTGTTAAATTAGGCGACATTGAAAAATTTGAAAAATACAATCCCCAACTTTCTATAAATGTATACGGTATTGAAAAATTTTTCGAAAAAAATGTTGTGAAATACGAAATTGTGGGACCTCTGTATTACAGTCATCGCAAGAAGCGTGTACATATTAATTTATTGCTTATTACTGATGACTCGGGCAACAGTCACTACTGCTGGATTAAGGATTTTTCTAGGTTGGTTTCGCGGCAAATTACGTCTAGAGACGGTAGCAAACACTTTTGTGACGGATGCTTGCATTATTTTCGTACCGAACAACACCTTGCGATGCACCATCGGTTCGACTGCAACTATATCTATACCAAATTGCCTACAACAGACTTGGCCACAGACAAATTAGGAAACACAGTCCCTCAAAATATTTTAAAATTTAATAATTATCAAAAACAGCTAAAAGTTCCTTTTGTGATTTACGCGGATTTCGAAACTTTCTTAAAGCCTTTTTTTGCAGGGTGACCTTGAAACCGGTTTTTTTACCTTGAAAATTGTATCTAACCTAACCTTGAAAAATTGCATCTAACCTAACCTAACCTTGAAAAATTGTATCTAACCTAACCTAAGCTAGAAAATTCTGTCTTACCCAAGCTTTTTTTTTTTTTTTCAATTTGGTGTGGATGACTGAAAAAATTATTTGGGATGGATGTCAAAAAATTATTTGGGATAGATAAGTTTAAGGTCGGTTACCCAAGCGGTCAAGGCCAAGGTTGACCACATTCCAAAGTCTAGACGGTCAACGACAAGGCCAAGGTTTGCAAGATCTAGGTATAAATTTCACAAGCGTTCAGTTCCAAGTCAGCATTCGTTCGGTGCACTTGATTTGTATAATGTCGGCTAATTCGCGTACGTGTCAGCTGTGTGATGGTGTAGTGTTACGTTGTGATTATCTTGAAGGAGGTGCCCGCCCTAGGTGGTCTAAGCTCTCTTTGAAGAAGGTACAAACCACGAAGTACAAGCTGTGTGCCTGTACCCAATCTACCAGCTCAGGGTCTCAGGTATGTAAAGCTGCACCTGTAGATGCTTGCTTAAAAAACGCTTTTAATCAACCCCGCTGCCTTCAACGTTCAGAAGTGAAGAATATCGCTGAAGACGAGAAGGTTGAAGGCAGCAGTATTTTACGGAATTACTTATTAAACAAAAATTTAAAAAATCCCGCTTCACGGTTTGATTTTAATCACTATGTAGCTGCAACAAACAATCCTGTTGCTAGCACTTCGCGGGCTGTTGCAAAAGACTTTGTGAATGTTCCGGACAGTAAAATAATTTTTAATGAAAATGAAATGTCAGCAACTAGTACTCAAATTGACATAGTTGATTTATGTATTAGTTCTGAGATAGAGTTTCCAACTCCAAGATGCAGAGGCAGTTCAGAAGTTAGCCCCTGCATAGAAATTTTTAGTGACGCTACAAATTTTAACTCCAATGACATTCATAATTTAGGTATGGCGAGTATGAATTCGGAGATGGATTCTTTAACTCCAAAACGTAGGGGTAGCTTGGAAGTTAAGCTCAACAAAGAAATTTGTAGTGTCGCGACAAATTTTAATTCGGAGGACATTAATAATTGATGTTCGACAAGATTTAGGGAAATGTTTGAAAGCATCCAAATTGTTGAAAGTTCGATCGCTAATGAAAGCTTGCAAATTATACATTCACAAAATCCTGCAAATGTTAGCAAGCATTCTGCAGGTGAAGGTTTAGAGGCTGTACTTCGCGGAGTCACTGCACCTACAGCAGCAGCTGACGCAATTATCTTAGAACTATTTGGTGATGGTGCCGATGGAACTTCACAGTCTTCTCCAACGGCAACACCACCAAGTTCTCTTAATTTATTTTCTGCAAGTATGGTTGGCGCGATAGATAAGAAAGTACTTCGAATAGAAACCTTGAAGGCGGAAATTAAAGTTATAAAAACTCGCCTAGTTAAGATCGACGGAAAACTTATCCGCCTTCAAAAGGTTATAACTTTAAAGCAGACGTGGAGCTATCCGAGTACCCTGAGCCAGTTGCGAGATCTGGAACGTTTTCGTTTATCAGCCATAATGGAAAAACTCAGGTGGCTCAAAGTGATAGAAGGAAAGCTTAAAACAATTTCTTATTTATCTCGCCACCCGTAATTTCCGGTTTACTAACTGTAAGTCCCACACTAACACATAACCTAGACCCTCCTCTCCTGGTTGGCGGTCCAACGTCCCCGTCGTGCCAACTGGGTATCTACAGCGAGTTTAGCTATAAAGTTATATTACGTAAATACGCTCGCTATAGGTTTGCTAAGGACCTATTTAACTTTAGCCCAAAGGCAAAACACTTTAGTATGTTCAGGTGCGACGGGTGTAGACAGTCCTTCACCAGATCGGATGCGCTGTATCGCCATCGAAGGGAGAGCTGCCGTATAACTGCGGACCTGCCCTCTACAAGCGGTAAGCACATTTCATGCAAACCGCATGTCTGATTATATGATTAATAATCATTGTTCTTGTTCTGTTGAATAGTATTATTGGGTGGGGAGTTGGTGGCACCGTCCGATTTGTTGCAATCGATTCCAGGAAATAAAGAATATGGAGAGCGACGAAATCCAATATATACCGACACAGACGGAGATGGGACAGGAATTAGCACCTCTACGTATTCTGAATGGTCTGGAGATGATGAAACTTCTATTTGTCGAGGGAGTGACATTGCAACTGATTTGTTTAATTATGAAGAGCTTGATATTAGAAGCGACAATGAATCGATCATTACAGAGCAAGAAAGTGTGGAGTCAATTTTTACAAATTTTAAACAAATTATGGATGAACAGGAAGAAGGGAGTGAAAAGTATGAATCTGATATCGTCGTACGAGAAATTCAAGGAACTATGTTGCGAAGAAGAATTGTACACGACATTATCCGAATTAACGATGTGCAAGGAACTGTATCAGACTTTGTGGGAAAAATTAGAAAACCACATTTTAAAGGAGGATTGTTCTGGATTACCCAGCACGAAGACCACCTCCACATTATCCACGACTGCAACTGGAACAACTCAACATGTATCTGTGCAAGAATGTCAGGAGTCACAACTAAACATCGCGCTAGAAGAGGTTTTTGGCAGCAAAGCTGCGATGGATGGAGATGGAGAAATCTCGCCGATTATCTCTTACAAGAAGGACGGAAAAATTTGTATCTTGAGGTGGGAGGATACGTTATGTCGCTAGTTTTGGAAAATAGAAAAATATCGAATGAAAACTCTGGAGAATATACCCAAGAGCGAATATTGGAAACATGCGGAAGTTCGAATGACCTTTGGAACGAATTCAAATCTGGAGGATGTACATCAGAAATTAGAACATGTAGTAACGACAGTGAGCCGTTCCCTAAAAGACAAAGGACCGTTCAAACAAAGCGTAAGGAAGATCGATTAGTTGATTTTTTTATTTCTACATTATGTAGTCCTCCCCTTAATATTACAAGAACACGTGCATACACAGCCACTAAAAAAATTAAGAAAAATCCCCCAACTTGTGAGATAAACTGAAAACGTTTTAAATATGCATACTATAATAATTTTAACTTTTACAGAGGTTCCACCACCGCCGCCTACGCGATACTGTCCCGTGTGTGACGAAACCGTTGTCACATCGTGCTACGTTGGCCATTTAAGGAGCAATCGTCACACGACGCGATCGGGCATAGCAGACCTTGCAGATGGCGTGGTGGTGTTACAATCCATCTTCAAGTCCCGAATCGTGACGTACAGAGTGTCTGCGGAAAGGTTCATATAAAGGTTGCGGATTTTATGAGTGAAATTAAAAGTAAAATTTTGCCGCTGATGGAAAGGCAGATGGCAAAATTTACTAGCGTGAAAATGCATTTTGAGCTTTTTGGGTTGTTTGTTTTGGAAAGTAAGCAATTGGAAGATATAAAATCATCAATGACAAAAAATGTGGTCTCAACGCGCGCAACTGATTTGAGTGCTTTATATGATAATTTGGCAGCAGTACTGAACAAGAAGGTGGCAGAGTTTCAGGAGCGTGAGTCAGGTAATGTTTGCATTTTATTATCTTGTTACTATATTGACACGATGCAATTTATTTGCAGGTTGGGCGCTGAAGCAGATTTTATACGTAGATGTAAATATCAACAAATTCAATCCGCTTCGAGCTTCTCCTATATTCCGCTACCGAAACAAATAGAGTACAAGAGAGCAGTAGTAAACGTTCAAAATCAGGATGAGCACTGTTTCCGTTGGGCTGTAATTTCAGCAATTTGCGAACCTGCAGGCCCCTCCAACAGAGTCAGCTCTTATCCTGATTGTCGCGAATTGTTGGTATTTAAAGATATTGAGTTTCCTGTTAAATTAGGCGACATTGAAAAATTTGAAAAATACAATCCCCAACTTTCTATAAATGTATACGGAATTGAAAAAATTTTCGAAAACAATGTTGTGAAATACGAAATTGTGGGACCTCTGTATTACAGTCATTGCAAGAAGCATGTACATATTAATTTATTGCTTATTACTGATGACTCGGGCAACAGTCACTACTGCTGGATTAAGGATTTTTCTAGGTTGGTTTCGCGGCAAATTACGTCTAGAGACGGTAGCAAACACTTTTGTGACGGATGCTTGCATTATTTCCGTACCGAACAACACCTTGCGATGCACCATCGGTTCGACTGCAACTATATCTATACCAAATTGCCTACAACAGACTTGGCCACAGACAAATTAGGAAACACAGTCCCTCAAAATATTTTAAAATTTAATAATTATCAAAAACAGCTAAAAGTTCCTTTTGTGATTTACGCGGATTTCGAAACATTCTTAGTCTTTTTTTTTGCAGGGTGACCTTGAAACCGGTTTTTTGACCTTGAAAATTGTATCTAACCTAACCTTGAAAAATTGCATCTAACCTAACCTAACCTTGAAAAATTGCATCTAACCTAACCTAACCTTGAAAAATTGTATCTAACCTAACCTTGAAAAATTGCATCTAACCTAACCTAACCTTGAAAAATTGTATCTAACCTAACCTAAGCCAGAAAATTTTGTCTTACCCAAGCTGTTTTTTTTATTTTTATTTTTTTATTTTTTTTTCCAATTTGGTGTGGATGACTGAAAAAATTATTTGGGATGGATGTCAAAAAATTATTTGGGATAGATAAGTTTAAGGTCGGTTACCCAAGCGGTCAAGGCCAAGGTTGACCATATTCCAAAGTCTAGACGGTCAACGACAAGGCCAAGGTTTGCAAGATCAAGGTATAAATTTCACAAGCGTTCAGTTCCAAGTCAGCATTCGTTCGGTGCACTTGATTTGTATAATGTCGGCTAATTCGCGTACGTGTCAGCTCTGTGATGGTGTAGTGTTACGTTGTGATTATCTTGAAGGAGGTGCCCGCCCTAGGTGGTCTAAGCTCTCTTTGAAAAAGGTACAAACCACGAAGTACAAGCTGTGTGCCTGTACCCAATCTACCAGCTCAGGGTCTCAGGTATGTAAAGCTGCACCTGTAGATGCTTGCTTAAAAAACGCTTTTAATCAACCCCGCTGCCTTCAACGTTCAGAAGTGAAGAATATCGCTGAAGACGAGAAGGTTGAAGGCAGCAGTATTTTACGGAATTACTTATTAAACAAAAATTTAAAAAATCCCGCTTCACGGTTTGATTTTAATCACTATGTAGCTGCAACAAACAATCCTGTTGCTAGCACTTCGCGGGCTGTTGCTAGCACTTCGCGGGCTGTTGCAAAAGACTTTGTGAATGTTCCGGACAGTAAAGTAATTTTTAATGAAAATGAAATTTCAGCAACTAGTACTCAAATTGACATAGTTGATTTATGTATTAGTTCTGAGATAGAGTTTCCAACTCCAAGATGCAGAGGCAGTTCAGAAGTTAGCCCCTGCATAGAAATTTTTAGTGACGCTACAAATTTTAACTCCAATGACATTCATAATTTAGGTATGGCGAGTATGAATTCGGAGATGGATTTTTTAACTCCAAAACGTCGGGGTAGCTTGGAAGTTAAGCCCAACAAAGAAATTTGTAGTGTCGCGACAAATTTTAATTCGGAGGACATTAATAATTTATGTTCGACAAGATTTAGGGAAATGTTTGAAAGCATCCAAATTGTTGAAAGTTCGATCGCTAATGAAAGCTTGCAAATTATACATTCACAAAATCCTGCAAATGTTAGCAAGCATTCTGCAGGTGAAGCTTTAGAGGCTGTACTTCGCGGAGTCACTGCACCTACAGCAGCAGCTGACGCAATTATCTTAGAACTATTTGGTGATGGTGCCGATGGAACTTCACAGTCTTCTCCAACGGCAACACCACCAAATTCTCTTAATTTATTTTCTGCAAGTATGGTTGGCGCGATAGATAAGAAAGTACTTCGAATAGAAACCTTGAAGGCGGAAATTAAAGTTATAAAAACTCGCCTAGTTAAGATCGACGGAAAACTTATCCGCCTTCAAAAGGTTATAACTTTAAAGCAGACGTGGAGCTATCCGAGTACCCTGAGCCAGTTGCGAGATTTGGAACGTTTTCGTTTATCAGCCATAATGGAAAAACTCAGGTGGCTCAAAGTGATAGAAGGAAAGCTTAAAACAATTTCTTATTTATCTCGCCACCCGTAATTTCCGGTTTACTAACTGTAAGTCCCACACTAGCACATAACCTAGACCCTCCTCTCCTGGTTGGCGGTCCAACGTCCCCGTCGTGCCAACTGGGTATCTACAGCGAGTTTAGCTATAAAGTTATATTACGTAAATACGCTCGCTATAGGTTTGCTAAGGACCTATTTAACTTTAGCCCAAAGGCAAAACACTTTAGTATGTTCAGGTGCGACGGGTGTAGACAGTCCTTCACCAGATCGGATGCGCTGTATCGCCATCGAAGGGAGAGCTGCCGTGTAACTGCGGACCTGCCCTCTACAAGCGGTAAGCACATTTCATGCAAACCGCATGTCTACATTACAAACAAAAAATATTTCTGTTTCAGGCGGCTCCGTAAAGGTTGCGATGGTCAGTAACGGTGGAAGACCCACAGCCACTAAAAAAATTAAGAAAAATACCCCAACTGGTGAGATAAACTGAAAACGTTTTAAATATGCATACTATAATAATTTTAACTTTTACAGAGGTTCCACCACCGCCGCCTACGCGATACTGTCCCGTGTGTGACGAAAACGTTGTCACATCGTCCTACGTTGGCCATTTAAGGAGCAATCGTCACACGACGCGATCGGGCATGGCAGACCTTGCAGATGGCGTGGTGGTGTTACAATCCGTCTTCCGCAGTTCAAAATTTATACGCGAAACACTTAAAGCACATTATACCGATGAAGCTTTTGAGCGCAAAAGAATTACAAAATTTTAATGATGCTATTTCATGTCATATGTGCGACCAACCTTTCAAAGACGTAGACGACAAAGTGACGAGACGACCATGACCATTTGACTGGAGACTATCGGGGCGCTGCTCATTCCATATGTAACCTAAATTACAATGTTCCAAACTTTATTCCAGTCTTTTTCCATAATTTAAATTATGATTCCCATTTATTTGTAAAGCAACTTGCTTTAAACAATGAAGATATAGACGTTATACCTCAAAATACAGAGAAATACATATCTTTTGACAAACATTTGGAAGTTGATGAAATTATCACTAACGAGGGAAAAAAAGTCAAAATTAATATGCATATAAGATTTTTAGATAGTTTTCGATTTATGAGTGCTTCTTTGTCGAATTTAGTGGAAAATTTATCTTCGAATCAGTGCGTTGAAATTCAAAAACAATTTGGCACTGGCATCAAATTTAACCTGATGAGACAGAAAGGCGTGTTTCGGTACTACTATGTCGACTCCTTTTCAAAATTAGATCGAACCACTCTGCCCACCATGCTTGAGTTTTACGATTCGTTAAACGAAGAGGATGTGTCACAACCCGATTACGAGCGCGCGGTTGAAGTCTGGACAATTTTTAATTGCAAAACTTTAGGCGACTACTCGGACGTATATTTAAAATCAGACGTATTAATTTTAGCTGACGTTTTTGAAAATTTTCGATCTTTATGCATTCATCACTATAAATTAGATCCTGCACACTACTACACAGCTCCCGGGTTGAGTTGGGATGCTATGTTAAAATTCAGCAGTGTAGAGTTAGAACTACTGACGGATATGGACATGCTTTTTCAGAAAGGCTATTCGCGGAGGAGCGAGTACTTGTGTTAGTAGAAAGGCTATTGCCAACAATAAATTTGTTGAAAATTACGATTCCGCGAAACCCCCTTCTTCTATAATGTATTTAGATGTTACGAATCTTTATGGCTACGCAATGCGCCAGTATTTGCCGAAAGGCGATTTTGGTTGGTTAACCGAGGTTGAAATTGAAAATTTTGATGTTTTCCAAATTTCCGACGAATCCGACACCGGCTACGTGTTGGAAGTTGATTTAAAGTATCATAAAAATTTACACGACTACCACAATGATTTACCTTTTTGTCCTCAGCTTATGGTGCCACCAAACGGAAAATTTAAGTGTGCAAAACGGGTTTGAAATTGAAAAATGTGCATAGAATATTGAAATTTACGCAATCCCCCTGGTTGAAGTCATACATTGACCTTAATACGGAATTGCGTAACCAATCAACAAATACATTTGACAGGAATTTATTTAAGAGATTTATAAATTCAATTTTCGGGAAAACCATGGAAAATGTGGACAAAAGGGTTAATGTCAAGTTGGTTAGTCATTGGGAAAAGATTGGTAACAAACTCGGAGCTGAAAATTTAATCGCAAAATCAAACTATAAAAGGAATGTGCCTTTTTCTGATAATTTAATTGCAGTTGAAATGAACAGAACTTCAGTTCTTTACAACAAACCGTGCTATGTTGGTTTCTCCGTTCTAGATATTTCAAAAACCGTTATGTATGATTTTTTTTTACAATTTTTTGAAAACGCACTATGGCAATAAAGTTTCTTTACTGTACACAGATACTGACTCCCTTGTATTAGAGATTTTTACAGACAATTTCTACGATGACATGAAACAGCATCTTGACCAGTACGACACTTCGAATTTTAAAAATAATCTTTATGGAATCCCCCAGACCGAGTCTGTTGTCGGAAAAAAATGAAAGATGAATACGCTGGAGTACCCATCCAAAGCTTTTATGGAGTCGGTGCAAAAACGTATTGTGCAAAGCTCGGCTGGACCAGCTTAGTTGAAGACCAGCCACGATAGTTACTTTTCGGCTAAATCACTGTCTGCCATAGTGTTTTGCAAACATACGTACAAGTTTTATCAAACGTTTTCTCCACCCTAGACCTTGACTTCAAGGCCGACCTTGGCTTTAAGGTTCCCCAAATAACTGACTAGTCTGCCATAGTGTTTTGCAAACCCATTCAACGTACAAAGTTTACCACAAGTTTTCCCCACCCTCGGCCTTGACTTCAAGGTCCCCCCTTCCCACCACTTTGTAAGTATTCAACACCGAGGAGCTCATTTCACATCAAACGTCACCAAGTGCGCATCGTCATAATGTTGTTTAAAGTGAGTTTCGGCAGTGAAATGTGCAAAGTTGCGTATCTAAGTGGGCATCGCGACTCTGCACTTTTGGAGGATGCAATAAACATCAACGACAACGATAGGTTGCAAGTCGTTCCTCCACATATTGCAGAACTTCTGCAACAAATTGTGCCGCCTACGGGGTGCCTCTTCAGATATTTCTTGTTGACGGAGGATGGTGTCGGACCGATCATCGTAACCCGCGATGGGTTACATTTCCCCATCACGAACGGAGACGCGGAAGTTTTCCTAGCGATACCTAGGGAAATATTTGAAACGGAAACGGTGAAGATGATGCCGACACCAACAATCCAAACGTTCTGGGCGGAGGTTATAGGTTAGTTTAAGTTGTATAAATAGTTAGTTTAAGTAATGTATAATAGTAATAAGATTAATGTATGTTATTAAATAAATACTTTGTGAGATAAATTATAAAACATTTCTTTTTTTATTCTTCAAATAAAACACATTATAATTTAAAAAATATTAAGAGTTAGACAAAAAAAATACATGAAGCATTTGTTACATATTTTATTAGCACATGCTGCGTACATATCTGATTACACTTACTTTTTTAAATTTTTATAAAACCCAAGCTTGCACACTCACAGTAAAACTTCGTAAACTGTTCTAAGCCAACCAATGCACAATTGCGAATTGATAGGTGTGTCCCCCCGTACCGTAACCTCGATTTCAAAATCAAAGCTGCCTTGCCCCCTCCCTTAATATTCTGCATTACCCTCTTATATATGACTTTTTACAGTGTCCCAATAATAGTTGCAAAATGAATATCCCCGAAACAGAACGTGTAGAGCTTATGTACAGAGCTGCAATAGGGGTACTGCTAATGCATCCTCAGTATGCAATGTACCCCATGGAATTGTGGTACCAGTCGCCGAACGCTTCAATGAAGCAGTTATTCGACGTGCTTGGGGGTTCGTTATTGGCACAAGTTTATGTGGAGAGTGCAGAGAAGAAGCTGTACGTCTGCATCTGTAAGTATTTTTTTTTCACAACCTTTATAAATTCAGTTTTCATCTTTTTTTCAGGTTATGAAGCAACTAAATAAAAATTTAGGTTAGTGCTAGTTAGTGTATTAGTTTTTAATGTTTGTGTGTTGCTCATGTAAATAAACTATTGATATAAAATATTGTTATCTATTTATTCGTACATGTTAAAATCAAATCGTACATGTTAAAATCAAAACCCATTACGCCTAGTTTTTCTAAATACTTGACAAAACATAAGTCCTCCTTCCCATCGCTAAAATTCCTAAAGGCTCCGTAAGCTGATGCACAAACACTTTTACACTTTTCAAAATAACTGCTATAAGCTGTGGCACCATCTAACACACAATTGTCAATTGTAGCTTTATAAAACTGAACATTATCGAACTTTGCGTATGGTAAGTAGCAATCTTTCAAAATGCAATCCTGTTCGTCTACTATAGCGCAGGTCATGTTTAGAAAGCTTCTTGTATCGCACTCACTTTTCCACGCTATACACCAAGCATCCGTATCAGATCATAACGTTGTGCGCATTTCCAGCGCTACACAGTTTAGTTGCAAGAATAGAAACATTTCTGCAACTTAAAAACAGTTCTCCTATGCCGTGTGTGATCGGTACAAAAAATAATTGTTTTGGATAACTTGAAAGTGAACGTTGAACGTGACAAGTGGGAATTTATTTTCAAGGTTGATTTTGAGTTGCCTTGAAATGCAACCATGAGACTTCCATTCTTCCAACACATCTCAACGTGCCAACATGCTTCATATAAACTTTATACTTGCACTTGCAGCCGTTTACGATGGGTTTTATATGTTGCACAACCTCCAAATTCAACTTCGGCAGCCATTACCTTTGATAAAAATGCGAACGCGACTTGGACTAAAATGGATTATGCGATATTGTCCAATATTCCTGTGTTTTCTGTACCGGTTAAAAATTTTACGGTAGATGGACTTTTATCTTTCAAAATAAAATTCAACTATACAACTCATTCAGTTGATTCCCGAAGACAAACCATTGGATTGAAGAATAAACAGTTCGATGCAGTTAGGAAAACGCTCCATCAACCTGCCAATGATTATTGCTGCATTTCTGCGGTTTTTCTTGCGCTTATTTTGTTAATATTATTATCGATATGTGTTGCATATTATTTTATTTACTGGACCATAAGTTATAATCTTAACTTGAATTAGGTTTAACTTTAATGTAATGATATTTATTGAAAATAAGCAGATTTTACTATTTGTGCTAATGCTTCTAAATTACAGTTAGATTGGCTGAGCGGTTAAGGCGCCAAATTTAAGCTTCGGTTCTCGAAGAGCGTGGGTTCGAATCCTGTATCTAACTTACCGTTTTTAAATAAACTCTTACAAAATATTTTGTATGTATTATTTTGTGAAAATAAAGAATTTAACCATTTCTTAATTATTTCATTGCGCACCGCAACCTTGGGGGATCTAGGGCGGGGTAACCTTGAGAATCTAAGGTGGGGGTAACCTTGAGGATCTAGGGTGGGGGAAGCCTTGGAATATGACCTTGACCTTGGGATTCAAGGTTAAAGAGTGGGGGGTGGATCCAGAACTGTCCATATTACTCAACTGGTGAAGCAAATGAATTTTTAACAATAAGAGCGGATATTAGAGATTGGATTACGCTTAAATCGCTTTACAAAGAAAATTTGGAGATTATACAGATGGGAAGGTTATTACACAACAGTTTAAAAATTTAACAATTGGATATAATGAAAAATTGAACGAATTTATTGAAAGGGTAACAATTATGGAAAATAGATTAAGATTAGATCAGATGATGATTTAACAGAAGCACAAAAATTAGTTTATATTGATGTTAATGAGCAAACAAGTATTGAAGTTTTGTAAAACAATTGTCCATCATTATTACAAACAATTTTAGATGTAGAAGAAGAGAAAACTTTGGAAAAAACTATTCCGGTAATTTTAACGTATGTAACTAATCATGTGAATAAAGAACAAAATGAGAAAAAATCTTAATTTGTACGAAATATTTCATTTCAGGGAAATAAACAAAACGATAAAAAAGAAATGCAAAATTTTGGAGCATTCGCAGGTCAATCAGATTGGTGGATAATCCAAATAATCAGGAAAGAAATTTAAATGCATACTTAAGTTGTGGTAAAAAACAAAACGAGAATCTTAAAATTTTTAAACAATACTCAAATAAACAACATCCAAAATATTATCAAACGAATCAAAATGCATCTAATGAAGTAAATGTATTTGAACCAAAAGGATATTATAGGCAAGCGAACGCATAAACAAATAAACCAACACCTATGTCAATAAGTAATTATTCTAAAAATTCTCGAATGTCAAAATTTAATCAACCTAAACCTCATATAAATCGTATGCAAGTAGAAGCACCGGAAGAATTGTATGACGAGAATGATTTTGATGAATATGAAAATTATATTCCAGAATTAGAAATTGCAGAAATAGAGTATGAATGTGAAAAAGAAGTAGATGTAAATTTTCGAAAAGAAGCCTCGGAGAATCAATAGGAATAGGGAAACCAATGGTAGAAATTAATGAATATGTAATGTGTAAAAGTTTACCTTATGTGTCCCAGAACTGGCGGAGGAGCTCTTAACTGTGAATTCTTTTCCTTAAATGGACTCGATTTGTCCATGAATAATGTTTCCAACTAGAATACTTTTTGAGTTATTGCTAATTAAAGTCCTCCCATCACAGAAAAATTAATTAACTAGTCGTGAAGCTAGAAAAAATAAAAAATGTTGTTTATATGGTAACTGAACTAAAAGCGTCGTATAAAATAAGTCGAATTTTTATTTGGCCGACTATAAATTTTCAATGTCTTAGTGACAGACGTTCAACGTGACAGTTCATTCTGAATTAGCTTAATAGTTTGTGCAATTTGTATTCTTCTCAAGATTATTGTGAAATGCTGATTCTTTAACTGGTTACTAATTGTCTCAAGACATCACAAACCTGCGGCGTTCAAATGAGAAATATTGCATGTGGGTAAGTGATTAAATGCCATTCATGTTAAAAACTAAAGTTGACCAGATGTTTTATACTAACTTTTGCAAAATCTAACAATTATTCTTGTTTCCTAAGAAACGCATACATTTAATATTTCTGCATCTATCTTCAATTAATGAACCGTCTCTTATTGGTCAGTTTCATTTCATTGCGGTTTGAAAACCATTGAGGGTAGACATTTTTTTTGGTAAAGAAGTGTCAGTTTCAAGAGTAGAATCTAGAGTTCTGGGACACCCTGTATACAATTAGAAAATCCTAAAACTAAGTTAATAATAGATATTTTCAAAATTTATATATGAATAATATTTTACTGTACACTCAATGAATACAAATAAGGAATATAATGAATGTCTAAAAGTAAGATTATTTAAGACAAATCAAAGATTAAAATTTTTGTAGCTAAATTTCATGAAGAATTAAAAGGATTATCAGGGTCAGATAGTTATAAATTATGAAACGGATACAATAACGTCAAATGGAAAAATATATGAATTATTAAGTCATATTTGTAAAGTAAATAAAGAAGGAGTTATACTTGAAAATCCAAATGAAAATAAAAAAAGAAAAATTAGGCAGAATATAGAAACTTTTTTACTAATATAAAAAGAAGGGACGGTTTTGATTCCTAAACAAGAAATAAATAACGTAACAATTCCAGAAACTATTACAACAGTAGATAATTATCAATGCAAAGTACCAATAATAGGTGAAACAAATTTTAATGCAGCACAAAATTTAATTAAAGCACAAACGCAAATTAATGTATGTAACATGTCAAAAAAATAAATCCAAAAGATAGATTAGATATTAAATTAACTCATGAACTAAAAAATTTAAATAAAGAAGAGCAAAATTGTATTCAAAATTTATGTTTAACATATGAAGAATTATTTTATAAAGAAGGAAATATTTTAACATTAAGTAATGTAACAAAAAAGTTTTTACTAAACCATATAGATTTCCATATCGATGTCTTAAACTGCAAATCGGCTAACTTCATTTTTGGTCGAATTTGAGTTATTATTGCCACCTATTAGATAATAGGTAAATCTATAGGTCAGGCGAACCATATAACTCCAAAACATTAAGATTTTCTTTAAATCGCACTGCACTCAAACCAGCTATCTCCGCAACACAAAATATGTATTATGCAAAGCTTCTAACTCCTCAGTCAGCAGCCATTTTACAGTGTGAAGTAAAGCAGCACCCAACCCCTCTGATATTCGCTTTTAATTTGTAGTGAAAAACAGTGAAATTCACCTATTAACTATTAAGAAGGTAGGTGTAACAACAACATGGAATATTTTTTATAAATAATTGTAGATTTGTTTGCTTATTTTTATAGTATTATGGAGTTAGATGTTTTTCATATTTAAAAAATTGTGTTGAATGTATCGATGTCTAAACGACTAGATTTAATGTGTTTTATTTTCTTATTAAAAAGTTTTTATTGGTTTAGTAGATAACCATATGGAAAAATCAGGAAAATTGTCTTAAACTAAAAGAATAATTTTCTAAAATTATTATCAAGCAATATTAAATTTGTGGGTTCTCGTTTCTAGCATGACGTCCCGTATCCAAAAAATTATGTCCTTAGCCCTTCAACAAAGAAACCAAAATAATGATGATGCTTTGTTTGATAACATAGAAAATGATCCTGATTTTATAAATACATTACCAATAGTACTTATGGACAACTAAAACATATCGCTTCAAAGCCTTCAAAACAGTTCGCTTTCTGCCGAATCAACAACAAACAATAACAATATTATTATTGTTGAACAATTGGAAGACGACAATGTTGAGATTTCTCCATCTTTTGATGATGACGTGCTTTCTACTTCATTGGTTTGTTATGATACTTTCATGGAATATGAAGAAAATGACGAAAATATCCAGAGTAATGAAATCGAAGAACAACATAATACTTTTGGTGATGAATGTAGCCTACAAAATAATGTTTGTAAGAAACGCAGTCAAGAGTCTAAGCAGGACGATGAGATTTTAAATAAATGTGGTGAACATAGTATTAGTGCTGCAAGTCCGGAATATAGCATTAGTGATGAAAGTAGCCAGGAATTTCGTCTAGTAGATTACTCAGAACATTCCGATTCTGACACACAATCAACCCTTTTTATTCAACTCCAAGTTTATTTGCGAAGAGCCCTTCCGTTTTACCGGTCGAACCACTCCCTTCTTCGGCTTTGTCCAGGAGTGTATCATCATAACATGTACTTATTAACATAACATAATATTGTAACACTTTTTATAACAAAGTAGAACATTTATTTTAATTTCATATTTACACTTTTTTGTTTTGTTTAACATATTTCTTTTTTAAAAATATAAATGTGTCATTGTTTGGGTTTGCGTAGTAAGACTAATTTTCAAAGTTTTTATTTTTATCTTTTAAATTTATTATAACATAACATGTACTTATTAACATAACATAATATTGTAACAATTTTTATAACAAAGTAGAACATTTATTTTAATTTCATATTTACACTTGTTTGTTTTGTTTAACATATTTCTTTTTTAAAAATATAAATGTGTCATTGTTTTTAAAATAAAACATGTAAATTTGTGTTAAACTTGAATCTGTTTATACCTGCACATTATTATTAATTATTTGTCTAATGGTTAAATAATGACGAATACCATCATAATTGAAGGGGTAAGTGGATGAAAGTGTTATGTCGCATTTTAAAAAAACGCGGGTTTTGTATTGAATGAAGGTGTTACGTAATTTTACAACTTTTGGCATCTATCTGAGTTGATATCTGCTGTATTAACCGAGATAAACAGTGGATAAAGGTGCTAAGTTACAAGGTTAACATATGCTAAAACAGAAGAAGGTGTTAAAGGCACATAACACTTTTATCCATTGTATAATAACCAACTTTTGATTTTTGTAACTTGTTAAGTGCACATAGCACCAACAACATAACCTAATAATTACTGTCAACATTGGAGCATTTGTCAAGTCACGCTGCTCTTAATTTGTGTTTTGACATTTAATACGGTAATTTAATCAATAAATATGTTATCGCGGGGTAAGCTTATGATCTTGAAAGCCATTGAAGGCAACTCATTAAAGAATTTACCTGGAACTGAGTACAAAACCAGTGAAAATACCGATACAGGTTCTTTCGAAGTTGCTGGTCCAAGTAAAGCCTCATGTTTACAGGGTGAGTCTTTTGTTGATTAATTGAATGCCCCAATTTTCCTATTTGTGATAAATAGGTACTAATGCATGTACTATTCTTATTTAGATGCAGGCAGCGATGTGGAAAAAGTGTATACGGAACTCACTGCAATTATTGAACCGCCACTGCATGAGAAGGATAACGAAAATTCGGTTCTAGATCAAGCAATTGATTTTGAATTAAGCGATAGTGAATATATTCCTTCAAGTAAGTGCAATGACAGTGATGATAGTGAAATGAATGATCAATATGAGGACAGCGATGATAATGAAATGAATGATCAATATGAGGTTAATGTAGAAGTAGAAGCAGATCCAGAAGTAACTGTTAACGAACAGGTAACCAATAATATTGCCAGTGCGAGTCTAAGTACAGGTGTAACAAGAAAGAAAAAGATTTTTCCTTTAAAAGAAAAAGTTTCTAAAGTGAGACTCCGAAATCCTCAGCAATGGAAAAAAATAGTGCAGCAATTGCTAGACAGAATCGGAAAAGCTACAAATCGCAAAGTGGTGAAGTGATTCCAGCAAAAACTGTAAATTTGGGCGAACTTTGTAGTAACAAATGTAGATTAAAATGTAGCAGTAAATTCTCTGTAGACCATAGAAATCGTATACTGCGTGAATTTTATGATGTTGATGTAAATGTAAAAAAGCACTTCTTTTTAAAAATATCTTACCTAGAACGGTGGCACGCCAGAGAAAGAATGCCGTAAAACATAAGTCAAATTCTTACGTATACAGTATTATATTGGATAATACTGAAATCACTGTTTGTAAGTTAGCACTTTGCTCATTGTATCAAATGGGTAGAAAAAAACTGGATATAATTAAACAAAAACTAAGTGCTGGTCAATCAGTTCCAAGTCGAGATGTTAAGAGGTAAACATGCTAACAGGCCGCATAAAACATCTTTAGATGTAGACCAGTGCATCATAAATCATATTGCAAAATTTCCAACCAAAGAGTCTCACTATTCACGGAATTAAAATCCTAACAAGAGGTATTTATCACCAATACTTAATATTTCTATCATGCATCGCCTATATCTTGAAGAATGTAAAACAAATAATATGCCAAATAACTTTTTTGTAAAAATATCATTATATCGTAAATTTTTTAATACAAAGTTTAACCTTTCATTTTCGCATCCCAAGTCCGATACATGTAGCACTTGCGACTCTGGACCGGTTACTGCTGAGCACACAGAAAACATACATGTAGGATATCAGTCAATGAAAAATGATCGTAATAGAGCTTTAGATAATGATAAAGTGTGCTATCTAACAGTGGATATGCAGCAAACCACGCCCCTGTCTAAATTGAGCACTTCTAAAGCATTTTACCTGAGGCAACTTTGGCTGTACAACTTAGGCATCCACACCATCACAATAAATGGACACAAACCTATAGTCCAAACTTGGACAGAGAATATAGGTAGTAAGGGAAGCTGTGAAGTAATAAGCAGCTTATGGAATTGTATTCAGACATGTGAAGAGGTTAACTCTAAAAACCACCTCATTATCTGGTCTGATTCATGTTCAGGCCAGAACAAAAATTTTAATATGTTCTGTTTCTTTCAATTTTTAATATTAAAAGGAATCTTTAAAACCATTGACCATAAATTTCCCGAAGTCGGGCACACGTATTTAGATTCAGACCGCGACTTTGGTCGGATCGAAAAAGTGCTTCTAAAACACCATATCATTTCAACGCCAGAGCAATATCATGAGATAATCAAAACAGCCTCATCAAAAAATTGTATAGTGTATGATATGGAACATTATTTTATTGACACTGAAAGGTTGCCAAGCAAATTGGGCCGAGTACAAAAGAAAAAAAATTTGTTAAATGAGAAAATTAGATTTCGAGATGGTATAAAATGGATTCGTGTGGTTGAATTCGGAAGTTACTTATATAAGGAATGCTACGATGAATACACACCGTTCAAGAAAGTGTCCTTGTTTAAAAATTCTGTAAGCACTGTACCCTTAAATGGGAATTTGGATAGATTGGAAACAAAAACTGGAAACATATCAGTCGAAAAACTCGATAATATTCGCACTCAACTGCCATTCGTTCCTGAGGAACATCGTTGGTTCTACGAACAATTTCTAGATATGCCACCTGCACAAAAGAAGAGACGTGCCAAATAAACACGGAACTTAAAATAACCTAAGAATATTCATTTCGTTTTAGTTCTTAATAGAATAATATTTGTTGTTTTTATAATATATTTATTCAAAGAAATAAAATGTTTTCCTGTCACATGACGCATTAATCTACTGAAATTCTAAAGAGGTGATAGTGGATGAAACTGCTATGTACACTAATATCAAAATTTTTCCATAAAGACAATGAGCAATAGAGTTCCCTACTGTTACACAGATAACTAATATAAAGTACTACTTCACATAAACATATCTAAGCATAAACTTAAATACAAAAAAAATGCCAGTAGAATTACTTTAACTTCAATTATCTCAAAACTAACTTTTTGTTACATAACACCTTGATCTACTTAACCCTTCAATTGTCATCCACCAAAGGATCTGGTACAGCTTCATATATTTGATTTAATACATCATTGTCCAAATCTAATTAACATTCAGGTACAATAACATTGTTTGCTGTTTCAATTTCAATACTGTTATTATCATTTACTCCAAAACTATTGTCTAAATATTCATCGTTACGATTATTTTGCATTTCCAACATGCCTATCTGCCACAACTCAATAGGACTTCTATTATTTTCAGTCGGCAGTTTATGAAAATTCCATTGCTCAATAAAAATATTAATTCGCCCAGAAATACGAGGCATAAAAACGTACCACAAACAATACAAATCAATTTCGCTTAATTGACTCAAGTAACCCCCATTTTCCATAAAAGTAAATAGATGCTTAAAACTTCGTACAACCACTCGATTTAGTTCACTCCATAACCTTCGATTCTCTGATTGTGCACAAAGCGACCTGTAATAAAACTACCCCTATTACTTCCTCTTTTCTTGATCAGTTCCGTGATCACCTCGAACACGTAGAGGAAGCCCAAAGTTAGCAACTCCATTTTCAAATAGCTCTAGTACGCTATCACTCTTATTATTCTTTAAACATTTCAAGTGAGTAATAACGCGACTATACCCATCGACACATCCATGGAAGACCATTCTATAATTTACTAGTTTGTGATTGGAATCCATATGCCTTACAAAAATGACTATAATTCATTATCAGGAGCTATACTTACACTATTTTCCACAAATGATTTGCAACTCCAACTCGATATTTTCTTCGTCTAATAACATTTTGTTTTCTCAACAACCTTCCAACTGGATCCAGTATATTAAGACGTTGTCGTAGTCTCAATCTAGGTATGAATATTTCACGTGCTTTTAAGTTGGCCATTATATAAACTTCTCCAGAATTGGGCATTTCCCTTATCAAGTTTAAAAGAAAATTATCAAGTTCACTATCTGTAAGCGTACTCCACTTTTGAATAGAAAAAGCTGATATTCTTCGACACAATGTACGTTTAGACATTACAGCCCGACTTGCGCAAAAGTTTTATTTGTTGTTCTGATATGGCATAAGCTAGCCTTCCATTAGAATTTCTAGTTAAATTTGCAGTGTAAAGTAGTCTTGGATTATTGGGCTCTGCCAAAGACTGCTGATTAAATCTAATGTAATTCAACTTCTCTGTCACAATTTCCAAAATCTCACTAATAACATTTCTTGCTAAACCATCCATTAATGAATTTTGTAAGGCAAGTAGCACATCACATTGCTGTTCCAATCGGTGGCACATGTTTATAATTACTATGTCATTACAGAATGTATTCCTGCAGGCGTAATTATAATCGGGAGCAAGGTTATGGAAATAAATTTCTACAAGATCCATTGCCTTTTCTAAAAAGTAATTATGCCCATGCTACAAAAATATATCATATTTTGCTTGTACGTTGTAGACTTACCTGTATGGGGAACACAGACACTCTGATAGATAAATATTAAAATTTAAAAAACAAACCAGCAAAGCAACAACCACAGTGAACTTAGCAGCACATCTTCTACTAAACAACCGCGGCCGCGGCGCTGTCATCTTACGTACGTTATCTTACGTTACGTTACGTTTATAAAAATGTATTTGCACATGTTGAAAATATTTTAATCAAAATGTCAAATATTTTAATCAAAATCTCAGATATTTTAATCAAAATCTCAGATATTTTAATCAAAATCTCAGATATTTTAATCAAAAGATTTTGTAATAAAAATAAAAAAAATAATTGAAAAATATAAATTTTGTAATAAAAATTAAAAAAATTATAAAAATATAAATTTTATAATAAAAATTAAAAAAATTATTAAAAAATAAATTTTATAATAAAATTAAAGGCGAATTACAACAGTAAAGCCCCCTATAGTGCAGCGAGGAAACGTTGCAAAGCAAAGCAATGAACGCCTATAACCGGCCAGTTTAGATTTAGAAATAAATTTTGTAATAAAAATAAAAAAAATATTAAAAAATATAAATTATGTAATAAAAATAAAAAAAATTATTAAAAAATATAAATTTTGTAATAAAAATAAAAAAATTATTAAAAAATATAAATTTTGTAATAAAAATAAAAAAATAATTGAAAAATATCTTAATCTTTTAATATTAAAATAATGTTCCTTGTGGCACATTTGGCGCCTCATAGGCATTAATCAGAAAATATTTACACATCTAAAACAAACAGTTCATAAACTAAAAGTGCAGGAAAAATACTGTGTTTTAATGTTCGATGAAATGTCAATCACTCCGTCTTTAACATATAGTTTGAGCAAAGATAGTATCACTGGTTTTTAAGACTTAGGAAATAGCAAAAGAATACCTAGGTTTGCCAATTATGCACTGGTGTTTATGATTCGTGGAATATTTAGAAAATGGAAACAACCTTTGGCTTATTATATGTGCGAAAGTGGCATAAACAACAGTAAAGTTAGTATCCGCTATTGAAGATGTAGTTAAAGCTGTCCATGCTACAGGTTTAAGAATTATTGCAACAATTTGCGATCATGGGACTTCAATTGTGGCTGCAATAAATTATTTAAAAAGGGAAACCAGTGAACAGTGCATTAGAGAATATCTAGAAAATAGATACTTTGGCTTCAAAATTGATGATGGTGAAATTGTGACATTGTACGATCCTCCACATTTGCTAAAGGGTATGCGAAACAATCTTCTGACAAAAGATTTAAAATTCATTCAGAACGGCAAAACCAAACTAGCAAAATTGACCCACATCATACAATTTTACCAGTTGGACCAAGGGCATGAAGACATTAAATTATGCCCAAAATTGCCTGAGCAGCATGTAATGCCGCAGCACATAAAAAAGATGAAAGTTAGTGTATGTGCTCAAGTATTCAGCCAAAGACTCATCAATTATGAGAAAACTAGCCGAGTGGTCTAGTAAGTAATTATTACACCTTTGCAACTGCTTGGTAACACTATCGTTTTGTTATTTCGAGTTTATCTTCACAGCATCTTCTGGATTCCTCTGCAGCTGATACCGCAGACTTGTTGCTGTTCATGGATAAACTGTTTGACAGTGTTAATAGCAGCAGTCTGTATGCACCACCTGGAAAGCTGTTGAGGGCTGCTATTACTCCAACTTCCGACCATTTTTCATTTTGGAATGATGCCATAACAGTGTTGGATTCCATGAAATTTCTTAAACGAAAGCCTCAAGACAGACCAGATGTCCCTTCAATTAGAAACTGGATAGTAACACTTCGAGGCTTGAAGTATATAGAAGAAAAGTTATTCCAGCGTGGTTTCAAATTTGTTATTCCAATAAATTTTAATCAAGATCCGGTGGAAAACATTTTTGCTTGTATACGAAGTCACGGAGTACGTAATGTAAAACCATCCTGTTTGTCTTTTGTTGCATCCTTCAAATCCCTACTGGTAGGCAATTTCATGGAACCACGCTCGGTTGGGTTTAATTGTGAATCTGATGAACTGTCCACTTTTAAAAAATTTCTTCTTAATAACAATAATTCGAGAGAGAATCGCACATCCCCTCTACCATCTACTTCTTCGTCTATTCCTGTACGAGTAACTGCACCTTTAACTGTTGTAGAGAAAGCAGCCTTCACATACGTTAGTGGGTATGTGGCACGTAAAATTCTGAAATTGACAAAAAAATGTAAAAATATTTTAGCATCTAAAATAATTTAGCCAGAACATATTATAATTACCGCCAGAGATTACAGTGCGAATGCGAGTCTTATGCCATCCATCTTCAAATTTTTCAAAATTATTTAGACAGCAAAAATTGTCCATGAACAATTACGTGCCAAACGATCTCCCCACTAGACTTTGAATGTTAATAATTAAGTTTAGTTTTAAGATCTAGTTTGTAAGTTTTATCCAAAAACCAAAAAAGGATTAAAAACCCTAGTGTTACAGGAGTATGCTACTGAGCATACTCCTACAAGCCAATTTTATCACAACATTTGCTAAATGTGCTTTTGTATAGATTGCAAATAAAAATGGATATTATAAAAAAAATGGACAATTACCTGTTCAGTGCTACAAATCAAATCTATTTAAAATTATTAAGGCACAAATATGTGCACAAGTAGACTTTTCACAATTAACATGCCAAGATCATAACCTCAAAAACAGTATTATTAAATTAATTACCTCGATGCTTATTTTTAACTGGACAAAAACTGTAAATAAGATCCTTTCTGGTAAACAGAAAGTGAAACTGGGTTCTACAGATGCCATAAACATATTAGCACAAAAAATGTATGATAAATCCAAAAAGAAAAAATAAGTTGTAGCTAAAAGAAATTACCAGCTGCAAGAATTATTTAAGTTTAAAGATGGCAGAAGGTGCAAAATTTTAAATAAAAAGGTAATTTTAATAATATTTTTAATGACTGAAATCTATGTAGTACACTACGTTGTATAATACCTACTTATATAATTTTAAACTATATTCTTCCCCGAATACAATTTTAATTTAGTTAATTATTGAATGATTTTAAATGGTAACAAAATGTAAAGTATACTCAATTGATGTACATTTAGCTAAGGTATGACTCAATGTTGTTGAATAGTTCTTTTTGGTTGCTCTTGAATTGTTTTATGTTTTCTGTGTTAATTGTAATTGTCCATATCTTTTATGGACTATTTAGTACAGTAAATAGGGATATTTTACTAAAAAAAAATACTTAATGGCTGAAATTTTGAGGGGGTGTTCGGGGGCATGTCTTGAGTCTAAAACTGAGTTTTCGTATTCGAGGGGGTGGGGGAAGATACTTCCCCCTGTCTATGTGGGGGTGAGTTTGTTTTAATTCATTATCTTTGTTGCTATTGCCCGTACCGTCAAGTCCAAGAGATCAAATTTGTAGGAAATGAAATTATCTATCTAATGGTAATAAAATCGAGGTCATAGGTCGATTGGGTCAATCACAATGGCCGGTCAAAGGTCAAAAGTGAGGGGTAGTTTTTAGTTTTTCGTGAATACCCCGAAACCGGTGAGTTTTTTCGCATACTGCTTAGATACCATTTCGAACTACTTGAAAGTACCTACAAAATGAGTGCTCGAACACTCATCTACGATGAATAGTTTGCCGTCAATCCAACGACCAAGTTGACCGCGCGCGCCAATAATTAATATTCAAAAACCTGTACTGCAGGAAGGCGATAAATCGCGTGGAGCGTTTCTTGTGCGCAGTGTACTCATCAAATGACATTTTCGGAAAACATCTGCTTTTCCGAGTTGAGGTAGCAGTTCCCTGCACGACAAGTTCAGAATCAGTCACATTTTTTCTCGTGGAGTGAATGGATGAGCGCGAAAAAATGGACACGTGTTTCGTATGTGAAAAACTTTTGAGTGGAGGCGATGTATCGACTGTTAAATCTAGAGGTGTGCAAAAATTGATCAAGATAAGTGAACACAAATGTGACAACAAAATTACCAATCTCATGGAAAATGCGACAGAGATACAACTTCATACATTCTGCTACAAACGCTACACCGACGAGAGGAGGAATTCGTCATCCAGCCAACGTAATGTAAGTGCATCACCGTCCACTACTCCGACAGCATCTTCTCCGAGTTTCGATTTCGAATCTTCGTGTTTTATTTGTTCTAAAAAACTTGGAAAAAAAAAGAAAACCATACGTGTCAGGTCATCACGGTAGAAAAAATTGAATCGATTGTGCGCGAATTAAAAACACGTCATGACGACTTTGCCAAAAAAATCATCGAACGCATAGAAAAAGTGTCCGATTTCGTCAAGATTGGTGCCAAGTACCATAAACATTGTGGTACCAACTTGGGTTTGCGCTATGCCGGTGTGCCGGAAAATGAGAAGAAATTGAAAGGACGACGCCGCAGCGATACAATAGATGCATCGATGCAAGATATTTTTACATTTTTGGAAAAAAATTCTGAAGAATGCCAGTTTACGATATCAAAATTGATTTCACAAATCAAAACCGATTGCCACCCCAGTTCTCAAACAGTACAAAATCGATTAATTGAAAAATATGGAGAAGATATAATGATCATACAGTATGCATCCAAAGAAAAAATCGTATGCTTCAAAAATACGGGTCACAGACTTCTAACTCAATTTTGGTACGACAGTCGAAAATCAAACTACATCGAGGAACGGTCGCGCGTCGTCGAAGAAGCTGCAGATATCGTTCTCGAAGATATTCGTTCCCAAGTTTACGAGCTCGATTCTTACCCGTCCACTGACAATTTTTTCGCGAGTGCAACAGATTGTGTTCCCCCTACTCTGCTCAGTTTCTTATCGCGCATCATTATTAAGCATAAACGTGGATCACTCGAAAAATGGAACAAAAAATGCACCGCCCCGGCTCATGCTGTCATCGCAGCGTGTCGACCTTGTTCTTTTCTCTCTGTTTTGCAATTAGGAGTTGGCACATACATCTTCAAACAATTCGGTTCGCGTAATTTGATCGACATCTTGTCATCCCTCGGTTTTTCGGCGTCCTACAGCGAGATTTCAAGATTCGAATCGTCCTGCATCTCACGACCAGAAGACATCATTTCACCTCGAGCTTTTTCCACATTCGTTTTTGATAATGCGGACTTCAATACGAATACACTAGACGGACGAGGCACTTTTCACGCGATGGGAGGGATACAGTGCGTTACACCCAGCGATCTTTTTCATACTGAAGGTTCGATCAGCCGCATTCGGAAAAAAACTGCTGTCGAAAAAGCTGAACTCGGCTTCGTGCCTTTATCTGCGGTGCAGGGAAAATTGTCCGGCCTTGAAAGCATCGAAATTTCTGCAATTGAAAACATGCGCCAATTGTCGACTCAGATTACTCCAACAGCTTGTGACTTCTTGTGGCTCTACGGAAAGTGGTCCTGTTTCGAGGGTGTTCCAGGTTGGAATGGCTTCATGATCGAGGCAACATCAAACCACGAGTTCGAGAAATCAAAAATAATTTTTTTACCATTTATCAATGCCCCTCCAAGCGATTACGACACCATTCTTACCGCGCTCCAGTGCGCTATCAAAAAATGCGAAATTTCCGGACAAGTTTGCATCGTTGGTTTCGATCAGCCCCTGTACTAGAAAGCTCACGATATTGTGAGCGCCGCGGATCCTGAGTCTGACCTTGGAAAAGTCAAGCTTGTTCTGGGAGGATTTCATCTCCTGATGTCATTCATGGGGTCCATTGGTTCCATCATGGGCGGAAGTGGTTTGGAGGATGTTTTCAAACTCATCTACGCCGAAAATACTGTGCCGCACATCATTACAGGACATGCGTATGCCAGAGCTGTACGAGCGCACATTTTGGCACACTTATCCCTTGCCAAAATGATCATGAACGAAATGGAATTTTCCTCGGAAGATCGTGAAAATTTGGACGACATTTTTCTCAACTCCAACAGAACCGACATTTTTTCCCATCACAACGCTGTTTTTCTTACCGAACAACACGTGGACTTCAGGGATTCTCGAGTGATCCGGGATAACCAAGACGTCGAAAAAATGGACATGTGGTTCGCTGATCATTACCCTTTCCGGATGGATGAAAACTTGGTTTCCCTGTCAACTGGCGTAGTTGGCAACGACAGCATCAATTGCTATGCAGCTGGGAAGATTGGACTTGACATGGTCGACAATTGCGTTGGAAAAACATTTGGCTCTGTTTCATTTCAACGCAAACAAAAAGTTATCTCACTGGTAGCGATGACTAGCAGCATTTCGATAGAAAAGTCACCGGTAGCTATCAACCCCCTACTCTTGTTTCAAAGAATGTGCATCAGCAAAGAATCTCCCGCAGATATTGAGGAATACCTGCATTATGAGCTCGCTCCATTTCCGATGTCCTTATTCACCGAGGAAGGAATGAGGAAAAACAAGAAATCTGTATTATACGATGCTTTCCAACCCCTGCAGGATCCCATTGACTTTGGGACTGATAAATATTTCGTTATAGACGGCGGATTCCTTTCACAAAGTAGTTTGGGACCGTAATTCGACATACTCTGCAATTTGCTCGAAATACGTCAAGTACGTGCAAAACCATTTTGGACAAGCAGCAAGCATCGTTTTCGATGGATACTCGGAGGACCCGACAATCGTTGGAACAAAATCTTGGGAACGTGCGCGAAGAAAAGCAAAAAAATGGTCTCCAGAGATGATTTTTTCCGTCAACAGTACAGCGACCGTGGGACAGGCACACTTCCTGGCGAACGACAAAAACAAACACCGGCTCATCGAGTTTTTAATGGCTCAATTTACAGAAGCAGGTTACAGTACCCAGCAAGCTCCAGGAGACGCCGACACCGACATCGTTCGTGAAGCATTGGGGAAAGCTGAATCGCACGAATCAGTCATCATTATTGCAGAAGATATCGATATTCTAGTAATATTAACAGCGCTAGGTAAAGAACATCGAAACGTCTTTCTCGAAAAACCTGGCTCGGGACGCACGCCGAAAAAACTATACTCCTCATCAAGCTTCAAGTTCGGGGAAAAAATCGCTGATAATATCCTGTTTCTTCATGCTTTTTCTGGGTGTGACACAACGTCTTCGACTCACAACGCTGGTAAAATGAAATTTATTTCAACGCTGGAGAAGAATCCCCAACTACTGGACTCAATTTATCTGTTCCAACATGAAAAAGTTGTTCCATCAGCAATAGCCGCCCTTGGACAATTTTTCTTCTACAAGTTGTACGGAGGAAACAAGGACGAGACTTTGGACTTCTATCGTTACAAGCGTTTTCTTCAATCTGGAAAGAAAAATACGTTCAATTTGGCTTCCCTACCACCTACTGAAGATGCAGCTCGTCTACACACGTATAGAGTGTATCATCAAGTTCAAGAGTGGCTGGGAAATTACAAAGATCCGGAAGACTGGGGTTGGAAAAAAACGAAGAACATTTATATGCCCGTCGCCTGTGAAAAAGATCCGGCGCCGCCAAGTTTGCTGAAATTAATTTCTTGCACCTGCAAAACTGGTTGTGGGAAGGCCTGTGGGTGTCGAAAAGCAGGGTTGAAATGTTCTCCCATTTGTGGGACTTGTAGCGGTACCGCGTGCAACAACATCGCACAATATTCTACCCTGCAAGAAGATGACGATTTTCTCAACGACGACGGGAACTTACCATCCATTCCTGAAGAAGATGAAGGTGATCAAAGAGAAGACGCTCGTGATGACACACTCGGAAACGATGAAGAATACGAAGGAAGCGAAAAAAGTCCATCCAAAAGGGCCAAATTCACATGAAAGTTGCGAGCAGGAAAACTTCAAGGTAAAATTAATAATCGGAACACTTGAAATAATCAAAAATTGCACAGCAATACACACACATACATGACAGAGCTCTAAACATGCAATAGTTGGGGTTTTATAGGGTTTTAGTGAGTAGAAGTCTCACACTATTCGGCAAGGACAGACCTTCTCGTTTGTCCATGATGGTTTTCCCGTTTTCCCTTGGATAAAAAAAACAAAAAAAAAAAAAAACAAGTACAACTTAAACTAAATTAATAATCCTACCGAGAAAAAAATGTAACGATATATATTAATTGCACGTAGAGAGTGCAGTGTACGCGCAACGAGAGTACTTCTCACGCCGTACGCGGCTCGCGCGTACGGCGCGCGTGGTCAACATTGGCGCGCGCGGTCAGCTTGGTCGTTGGATTGACGGCAAACTATTCATCGTAGATGAGTGTTCGAGCACTCATTTTGTTGGTACTTTCAAGTAGTTCGAAATGGTATCTAAGCAGTATGCGAAAAAACTCACCGGTTTCGGGGTATTCACGAAAAACTAAAAACTACCCCTCACTTTTGACCTTTGACCGGCCATTGTGATTGACCCAATCGACCTATGACCTCGATTTTATTACCATTAGATAGATAATTTCATTTCCTACAAATTTGATCTCTTGGACTTGACGGTACGGGCAATAGCAACAAAGATAATGAATTAAAACAAACTCACCCCCACATAGACAGGGGGAAGTATCTTCCCCCACCCCCTCGAATACGAAAACTCAGTTTTAGACTCAAGACATGCCCCCGAACACCCCCTCAAAATTTCAGCCATTAAGTATTTTTTTTTAGTAAATGCGATTTATTTGTCTCTATTTACTGTACTAATTGGTGTGTTTCTGAGTTTCTCAGAAAAATTATGTTAGTGTTTGATTTTTGTTTTTCATTTTATGGTTGACAAAGCTGGCTTCTAAGTCCCTTTGGATACTTGGGCTTCACCTAAATACAGTTTACTTGCATGAATGATACTGTTTCTACTTATTTATAGTTTATTTTTTTAATATTATAGCTTATATCGTATTACTTTCATTATAAAAATGAGGTACGTTTGGAAAAATCTTTACTTTTATTATAATTTCAATTTGTGCCCATACTAAAATAATTTGTTGGCACTATGTTTTTGCATATCTAATTTTTAATGAATCTATTATTTGTCTTCTGTGTTAACATATAAATACAATTGATAATAAAGTACATTTTAGTCTTACCACGGCGTACTCTATTTACCAGGCGAGAGCGTGGTAGAGGGGAGCGTGACGTCACGAGTCTGTTAGTTCACGACAACGAGAATTGCATTTAGTTGCATTCGAACAGGGCGCGATCCTGGCGTGATTCAGTGCAATTTGATTGTGCTAGAGAATGCCTAGAAGATGTTGCGTACCTGCTTGTAAAAGCAATTATGATAATACTTCGGAAAGTATTAAGACGTTTCAATTTCCCAAAGACAAACAGTTATTTAATAAGTGGTCAAAATGTATTCCCCGTGAAGACTGGACCCCCACCGCAACGTCGCACATTGGGGTATTTGTACTAAAAAGATGGCCAAAATTCGATTTACTCAAAGTCAGTCATGTTCTAAAATGATCACTCTTTGGGAAAGTTGAAGGCATGCGCATTAATACGCCGTGCTTTTCTTTTGTTTTTATAATGTAGCTACGTGGTACGCTCGCTCGGAATTACGGCGTCGCGGCAACGTGAGCCGTCCTGCAGATCTTGTAACACCATCTTTAAAGAAGGTTTTAGAGTGTCTGTTGTGTATTAGGAGTTTTTTATTATGGCTTTTTCGAAAGAGGGTATGTATACAGGGTGTTCATTTGAAAACTTCCCACCCCCAATATCTCGGTGTACAAGGCTTTCTGAAAAAATCGCCGAGACACGTCAACAGTATTAGCGAGGGGGACATATTTTTACATAATAGTGACATAAATCGTTTCATCCCCCTACCCCCCAGAGCCGCCCCCTTAAAAATTTTAAATGGCAAGGGGGGTTATGTGATACCTCATTTGAAAGGTCTTCGTATTGCCTACATTTTGGCGTTTTGTTTTTTAAAATCGGTCGATTCGTTTTTGAGATTTTAAGGGAAAAGTGTTTGAGTTTATTAAAACAGAAAGGAGCTTGTAAAACGCATAGTAGGCTGTTGTCATAATGCACTATTGGATGTTTTTCTTGTCAGTACTTGTCAAAGTGTTTGGCATTAATAGTTGATGTTTGTTTAAACTGCTTAATTAGTGTGGCGCGTAGTGATATTTAGTAAATTTGTAAAGTTCTCTTGATAATTATTAAAAATGGGATACACTTTGGGTGAAAAAGTTGAAATTGTGTTAATTTATGGGGCTGAAAATCAATGTGCTCGACAAACCGCAGCTACGTTTAATGAACGGCATCCAGATAAGTCCACGTCCCATAGGTATGTCCTAGACCTTATAGCAAAATTTACTGAGACTGGATCTGTTTCGAATAGAAAACGTACTGAACCCAGAGTTTTAAATCAGGCCACTCAAATTGAGATATTAGGACATTTTGGTATAAACCCCAGAAGTTCGCTCCGCCAAATTGCCGCCGCAACTGACATTTCATTAGGTTCAGTTCATAAAGTAGCAAAACTTCATAAATTTCATCCCTACCAAATGCAAATCTGCCATGAGCTAAATGAAGACGATTTTGACAGGAGAATTGAATTTTGCGAACAGATGACTGGCATGATTAATAATAATAATGAAATATTGAAGAATACTTGCTTCAGTGATGAATGCACATTTTATTTAAATGGATTTGTAAATAGACATAACAGTAGATATTGGAGTAACGAAAATCCACACATTTTTACAGACGGACATACTCAGTATCCCGAAAAACTTAATGTGTGGGCAGGTATTTTAGGAGATCAAGTGATTGGACCTTTGTTCATCGAAGGAAATTTGAATGGTGCAGTGTATTTGGACATGTTGGAAAATGCTATTAATCCACTAATAACTGAAGCAGTTGAAAATCAACGTGATGCAGATGGTAATTTACTACTTGATGAGGAACAACTATACTTTCAGCAGGACGGTGCCCCTCCTCATTATGTCTTACCGGTTCGGCAGTGGTTGCAGAATACATTTCCCGGTAAATGGATAGGTCGAAGAGGAGCTATAGAGTGGCCAGCTAGGTCCCCCGACTTAACTCCCTTAGATTTTTTTCTGTGGGGCCATTTAAAATCGGTTGTTTATACGCCTCAACCGCAAAGTATAGCCGAGCTCCGTCAACGAATAATTGAAGAATGTCGATCAATTCCAAGACATGTTTTCCAAAACGTCAGGGAACACGTTGAACAACGGTTATATTGTTGCTTAGCCAACAATGGACAACATTTTGAGCAGTTATTAAGATAATAACATTCCAAATAATTTTTTACTTCCAATAATTATTTGTATTTTTAATACTGATTATAAATAAAAATGTTATCAATAAGTATACACGCTCCTTTTTGTTTTAACAAACTCAAACACTTTTCCCTTAATATCTCAAAAACGAATCGACCGATTTTAAAAAACAAAACTCCAAAATGTAGGCAATATGAAGACCTTTCAAATGAGGTATCACATAACCCCCCTTGCCATTTAAAATTTTTAAGGGGGCGGCTCTGGTGGTAGGGGGATGAAACGATTTATGCCACTATTATGTAAAAATATGTCCCCCTCGCTAATACTGTTGACGTGTCTCGGCGATTTTTTCAGAAAGCCTTGTGCACCGAGATATTGGGGGTGGGAAGTTTTCAAATGAACACCCTGTATATTTTTTAAACAACTTACTTGTTGATAAAGTAGATTAATTATTCCATAATTAACAATGAATAATGTTGTTTTTAGCATTTTTAATATATATTTGTATGATCTAGTTGTACTTCAGGGTTTGTCCCTATGATTCTTTTTACGTAAATAGAAAGAATAGTGTGTCTGGTAATAATATCAAAAACAATTAGCCGCGGAATACCGCGGATAACCTTTATATGATTTTTTTTGTTTTCCTAGTCGCAAAAAAAGAATAGGTTTTTCTCCAACCGGCTGGCTGTAAAATCGTTTGTTTTAAAACTATTTTTGTTCTTAGAAGTTGACGTTTTTGATACTTATACAAAAATGTACATGTCGCTAGGTTACACTTTTAAGCCTAGCCTTAAAAATATTTTTTAAACCGCCCCGTCAAGGCAAAGCAAGTTTTTTTTTATCCTAAGATTAAAATTATTGTTTTGAAAATTTTACATGAAATGGCTTTTTTTCAATTAGATTTGAAGTACGTAGTGAATTATTTTTAAATTTCTTCGATTTTTCTTGGTTGGATAAAAAATAGTATGTGTTATTCGGATTAAAAGTGATATTTTTGACTCGCAATTTTGCATTCGCTCAGCCTCGCAAATCCAAAATTTGCTCGTACCAAAAAATGACACTTTTAATCCTAATATAACAATCTACTATTTGTGAAGTTTTAAATGATTTTTTTTTCTTTCTATGATCTTCAGGTGTTAAAATTATGACACGAAATGATATGTACAAAATTATGACACAATGCAATGAGAATAATTTCGTCAATAAATTGGAGTTCCTTGAAAACTATTTACTGAGTTCTGAAAATTTTCCTCAAGACAAAAGTAGAGACTTCAAACACACATTTTCGTATACAAAGTCACAGCTAAAAGCCAGTTGGCTTGCTGCATACAAAAAAGAAGATATTTTCTTGAAAAATAATGAACTCTGGCTTCAAGGTACAGTCGAAGTACCTATTAGAAAAACACAAGCTGGTCAGCCAATGAAATCTTTTGGGGAATCTAGCGAACGCAGCAAGAGACGAAAGACACAGGACCTTAGAGCCCATGTTGATGCCGATGAATTAACTTTTGCCACACAAATGAAATTACGAGCAGTTGGAAAAGTAGACGCCTCAAAAGTCATAATGGCTATTACCAAATCTCCAAATCGGGCAACAAGGTATAGGAAGGCGTACACCAGCTGCAACACACAAAAGAAATCCCAATTGTCACCTTTACAAGCTTTGTCAATGTTTGTTGAAGCCGGTCTTTCAAGAAGACAATATGAAATTATAAGAACAAGCGACAAAACGTTGTATCCATGTTATACAATATTGCAAAAAGCAAAAAAAGACTGCTACCCTATTCGCGACTCATATATAGTTACAGCTACATGCGCAGAAATTAATCTTCAAGATTTATTAAATCATAGTGCCACACGACTGATATTAGCTTTACAAGAAGTTATAGAGACTTTAGGCGACAAAGATAAAAGTAAATTACAGTTAATTTCTAAATGGGGTTGTGATGGATCCCAACAGGCACAGTACAAACAGAAATTTGAGAATTGTTTAGATTCCGATGCCAACATATTTCAAAGTTCATTGGTACCATTGCAATTAATTAGCGGCACAAATAAAAAGAAGATTGTCTGGCAAAACTCAACACCTTCCTCGCCCCGTTACTGCCGGCCTATAAGAATAAGATTTATTCACGAAACATCAGATATCACAAATCAAGAAATCCAATACATACAGAGCAAAATTGACATGTTAGAAAAAACTAAACTAAGCGGAAATTTATCCATAAAACACACTCTACTCTTCACAATGATTGATGCTAAAGTATGTAATGCTGCCACCAAGACAACGTCAACTATGAGGTGTTACATTTGCGGAGCCACTTCAAAGGAATTTAATGATTTATCGAGAAAAAGAGAAGCGAACCCGGAAACGTTAAAATTTGGACTATCCGTTCTTCATGCCAGAATAAGATTTTTTGAGAATTTATTACATTTATCCTATAAATTAACGGTAAAGAAATGGCAATCAAGAACACAAGAAGAAAAGGATAAAGTAAAAGAGAGAAAGAAGAGCATTCAACAACAATTTAAAAATGAAATAGGGCTGATTGTCGATGTACCCAAGCCAGGCTTTGGCAATACGAATGATGGAAACACCAGCAGAAGATTTTTTATGGAGCCTGACATATCCGCTCGAATAACTGGTGTAGACTCTCGACTCATATACAGATTTAAAGTAATCTTAGAAGTCATTTCAAGTGGGCATAAGATAGACTTAGAAAAGTTTGCTGCTTATACATTCGATACAGCAAAACTGTACGTTGCGCTATATTCATGGCATCCGATGTCGCCCACCATTCACAAAATTTTACTTCACGGACCCACCATTATAGCTGATGCTCTATTGCCAATCGGGCAATTATCAGAAGAAGCGGCTGAGGCCAGAAATAAACATTTCCGTTTGTTCAGACAAAATCTTTCCAGAAAGTTTTCTCGAGAAGCGTGTAACATGGACGTAATCAACCGACTTTTACTTAGCTCCGATCCTCTTCTAACAAGTATGAGACCCACTCCGAGAAAGAAATCTAAACCATTTTTAAGGGAAACTATTGATATGCTTCTTCCTACTGGTCCCGCGCCAGGAAGCGAAGATACTTCAAGGGATAACGAAGTGACAGAAGACACTTCAGATGAAGAAACAGTGGATTTGTTATCTGACTAAAGTTTTAAATTAAAATAAAATTAATTACATGTAACATTGTTTTTTTAATAAAATACTTTTAAAATAACTCTGTATGTTTTTGGGGGATTCATGTTAAAACAATCTCTTTTTTAGGTATCAAAACAGTCAATATTGAGATTATTAAAAAACTATATGCCAACTCTTGCGACAATGACCTAAAACAACCCTGAAAAGCTATTTTTATGCCATTTGCTTTTGTAGCAGCCATATTAGATCCGCAATATTAAATCTTAAAATTTGGACATCAGATTCGTAACCAGAGACTCAAAAGATCCCTAATTAGAAATGACTTTCATGCAAAATACACTACTTTTTGGTTTTTGGCAGTCATTTTGAATTTTAAAATTTTGACATCAGATTCTGACTTAGCAACTTCGAAAATCCCCGAGTACGAATGTTCATGCAAATTTAACATCATTTTGAAATTTTCGACGCCATATTGGATCCGTCATTTTGAATTTTAAAATTTTGGCATCAGATTCGGACTTAGCGACTTCGAAAATCCCCGAGTGCGAATGTTCATGCAAACTCGACCTCATTGTGAAATTTTTGACACCATATTGAACCCACCATTTTGAATTTTAAAATTTTGACATCAGATTCAGACTCAGCATCCTCGAAAACCCTTAAGTATGGGCTTTTATGCAAATTCGACCACCCTTTAAATTTTGGCCATGTTTTTAGTACAAATACCCCAATGTGCGTCGGTGGTGTGTATTAAACACTTTAGCGAAGAATGTATTATGAGGAGCTATACATACACTCATCGGGGAGAAACAAAAACGTTTTATTACGATAAGCCACATTTAAAACCCCAATCATTGCCCACTATTTTTCCTGACCTACCTCATTACTTAAGTAGACGTCCAACCCTGACAAGAAAAACTCCAGAAGAAAGACGTTTAGAAATACAACAAAGAAACATAGAAAATGAAGAAAGACTTCATAAAGCGAGACAAATGGAAGATGAGGTACAAAATTATGATAACCTAATTGAGAACGTCAAAGAATTAGCCAAAAGCGTGCATAAAAACTTGTTTGTTGAAATTGATAATAACTGCATCATTATTTATAAAATAGATTTTGATTCGGTCACATGCAAGTTTTATATTAAGATAACAGAAACTTCCAACCTACATATTTTTTCAATAAAATGTTATCTGTAAACGAAATACAGCAACACGTGCTTTGCAGTCTAGCTCAAATTGATAAGTTTTCAAAATTACGGAAAATCCTAGAATATCTTTTGAATAAAAACAACTCCACCCACATTGATTCACTTTTACTACATTTAAACGAAGACATACAACTTCTCAAAGAAAAGTTATATGAAGAAGGTGAAGAACATTTAATTAAACAGATATTGTTTTTACGTGAACAGATATTTCTTATTTTTTCCAAACAAAGACGGTACAGTACAAAAATGATTATGTGTTCTTTTTTAATTTATATGCAATCAAAAAAATGTTACGACGTTTCAAGATCAAACAGTATTCTTACACTGCCACATCCTAAATATTTACAGCAACTTACGGCCTCTTTACATATTTCTGCTGGTACGGAAAAGGAGAACAATCATTTCCTAACAGTGATATCCAATAAACTGACCGAAGATATCGCAAAATGGATTGTTTTACAATTTGATGAAGTATATGTCAATGAGTGCGTTGAATACAGATCTGGAGAATTAAAAGGTTTCGCTGAAAATTCGGAGATGTTGTTAGAAGCAAAAACAGTACAATCATTTTTAATTTCTGGATTTTTTGCTCATTATGAACATATGGTTTATTTATGTCCTGTTAAGACAATAACAGGGGAGCAACTTGCTAAAATGGTCAAGGATGTAATTTTACTTCTCGAAAATTGCGGTTTTCATGTTTTATGTACATCATCCGACAACAACAAGGTGAACCAAAAAATGTATGCTATTTTAAGAAAACGTTCAACAGATCCTGATACTATCCACTTCCCTGAAATTGATCACCCAATTTTTATCGGTTATGATACAGTCCACATTGTTAAAAATATTAGAAATAACTGGATTAATTTGAAAGATTTTGAAAAAACATTTAAGGTTGCTAAATTTTATACGAAGAATAATACTGAAGACGACAAAAATGACATGTTTAATCCTGAACCTAGTACAAGCAATAAAGGTCCAAAAATTTCAGACCAAGGAAATAGTTCTATTATTTCTCAACAACCTCAAGACATACTAATTGCTAGGTTTAGTGATTTAAGAAATGTGTATAAGAAGGAACATAATCAAATCCTCAAAAAAGGATTTAAATTAAACTATAGAACTGTGTACCCTTCGAATTTGGAGCGTCAGAAAGTATCCTTAGCTCTAAATATTTTTCACGAAAGTACCCACTTTGCCCTGGTGGCATACGGCTATAAAGACACCGCAGATTTTATTGATATCATTTGGAAGTGGTGGTCGATCGTCAATACACAAAACTGTATTGCTGGACAATTAAAAAGAAATCCTTGGGTTCAGCCTTTTCGCAGTTTACAAGACGAAATGTTAAAATAATAAATTGCAACGCCTACTTGTTAAAAATTGCTGACATAAATATTGATCTTATGGCCATGTTTATATAAAAAAAATAATTGCATTTTTCTCCCTCGTTTAATATCAAAATTTGACAAAACAGTCGAACTGAGAATTGTATGCTCTACAAGAATCTGTTAAAGTGCTATTTAAAAATATGAAGTTGGCGTAATTTATGGTTAAACCGGAAGTGCTAGATTAGTGACCTATAGGTCATATCATGCGTTTTTATGAATAATTGAATATCCCAAAGTTTAACTTTATTAACTTAAAAATTGTGAAAAAGAGAGCCGAGACAGACTACTTTCGTTGACATGATATATACATAATGTAAAAAATATGGAATAAATTCGCTAGTTTCGTTAACTACAGCTTATCTAATAATAATTAGTATACGCTGTGTGTTTAATATTTAGACTATGAAAATAGATCTTTGTATTTTGGCAATATATTGTGTTTATCGGCCGTGTTTTATTATTATATTTGTATTTTGACAGTAAATTGTTTTCGGCTGTGTTTCACTAATATATTCTTCGTTGCTAAAGACAAGGCCCGCGAGTTATGTTATAAGCAACTGTAGATTAGCAGTAGACGCAAGACACCATGATAACCTCTGATTATTTTATCTTTTAGTATATGAAAATTCTGAACCAAACACCTGTATTCAGCATGCAGGAGATCAGAGAACAAGCATTGTCAAAGGCTCCACAGTGCAGTTGCAGAAACCCTGATCATTGGGATCAACTCCATCTATTGAGAACACCAGATCATCGAGATCACAAATTCAGTAAGAATTAATTTAAGTTTTAAAGTGAAAATGAAAATTTTAAAATAATGAATTAAATAATACTAACGTAGTTTAGATTTATACTTAAGTTCAAATAAGAACGTTGTAAGCGAGAACTATAGAGTTGTAGTGATTGACTACTTAATAATCTATCTGTGTTGACTAACGTTCTCTGTGTAGGAACCGTGAATTAGCCGCTTAACATAAAAAAAACCTTGAAAAAACAGCTAGGTTAATAATAAATAATAACATGGCTTTATTTCCCCCAGGATTTCATGTATCCCTATTAAATGAAATTCAAAGTTATGATGGAAATCCAAGTACCTTGCTAGAATTTGTTAGATCTGCTGAAACAATAATTTTATAATTTGGCACACCCAATCAAGGAGATTATATCAATAAACTTTTAATATCCTCTGCACGTAATAAACTAAAAGGTCAAGCCTTAGAAATAGTCACCGGCTATGTAAATAACACTTGGTTAGAACTAAAACAAGTTTTAATTGAAAATCTTGGTGATTAGAGATCCGAGTTCAATTTGCAAATCGAATTAACCAGATTACGTCAAAATTCTAAAAAATCTCCTATAGAATTTTTCAATAAAATTAGAACACTTTTGGCAGCATACAACTCAAAAATTGCAATAAACAACGATGCCAAAGAAATAAAAAATTTCAAATTTGCTCAATCCAAAAATCTAGCATTAACTACTTTTGCTGGAGGCTTGCAAGAACCTCTTGGTAGCTTTCTGAGAAGCAAAACCCCAGCTAGTTTAAAAAACGCAATTTCGATAATTGGAGCCGAATTAGATACTTTCAAAGTTTAAATAAAAATCAAAATCATTCTCAAGATTTACAAAGGTCAGTTCCAAAAAATAATGCAAACAATTATACACCCAGACAACAAAATTTGGTCCCAAATCAAAAATTTTATACACCTTAGTTCAATAATTACGTACCACAATTTCAACAAAATTTATATACACCCAAAACCACAAAACTTCGGTAATAATTTTAATTCTCAAAGAAACCCCACTCTTAGGTTAAATCCAAATCAATCACCATCCCAATTTCATAGCCAACGCCCTTATGGAAAACCAGGACAAAGCGTATTTGCTCCTCAACGTATCTTTAAACCAACTAATAATGCAGAACCAATGGAATTAGGTAATGTAGTAGAAAGACCATCTTCTCAACAAATCCAAAATCCAAATAAAGTCAGACTAACTCAAAATTCCCACGAACTATATCATTTAGAACAAGAACCAGAAATTGATAACCAAATTTTGCACTGAGGAACAGGTGATAAATTACTTATTGATGCTGAAGTACTAAAACTATAATTTCCCCCAATTTTGTAGAAGAACGTTTTCCAAATTCTATTTATAACTACGATTTCGAAATAAAAACTTCTCATGGAACAAGCTAACACAACAAAGTCGCTAAAATACCTATCAATGCTGCTTTATTTGAAGAACCCGGCAGTCATTTATGCTATATGTTTAATTTTAACCAATGCTTAAAGATCGGATCCTACGAGTCCTACGTATTGACTCGTAGGATCCGATCTTTAAGCAAAAATAAAAGCTTTTGATAACTTCAAATGGATGCATATACTAACCGAAAACACTACAATTTCATTTTATTACAGTGCTTCTAAAACTAAACAAGAATTTCAAAAAAGAAATAAGTGCAATTTTTCAAAAATTAAAAAAATGGAAATCTATTAAAATCCGTAGACATTTCACCTAGAACTAAGATGTTCACAACCTTGCCCGCTACAGGTAAAAACGGTAACAAATCACCTAAACTAAAACTGAACAATCATGTAATTATACCATCTGCAATAGTCAAACTCCATAACAATTGGTTAAGGACAAGCATTATTAATACTTCCGATAGAATTTACAAAAGTAATTGTTACAACCCGTTAATTTTAGATTACTCTAATATAAATGAATCAATTCCAATCAATAATATTGACGTAGATAATAAACAGTGTAATAATTTAAAACAAAATCTTAAACTTAATCACTTGAACGAAGAAGAAAAATCTCACTTAATCCGTATGCTATCAGTACAAAGAAATCTTTCATGCACCCGGTATTCCTTTATCTGTCACGTCATTAGTAAAGCATCATATCCCTACCAAAACAGATGTACCAAATTTCACAAAAATTTATCAATATCCTCACATCCATAGAGAGGAAGTGAAACGTCAAATCAATAACATGCTATTCGAAAATATCGTTCAACTATCTGCATCCCCTTATAGCTTTTATATCAGGGTCGTCCCAAAAAAATTAGATACTTTAGGTAAACAAAAATAGCGCATAGTCATTGATTACCTTATGTAGGTGCCATCTTACCCCATTATGTTCATCTTACCCGCACTACGGGGTAAGATGACTAAAATACAATTTTTTGTTTAGGGGAGGGTAGCTCACAGTGTGACAAAAAAAATACCTTTGACAGTCGAAAACAAACTAATTCAATACAAGATGTGACAGATTCATTGGAATCTTCACCATTTTGTATTCGGACCTTCGCAAAGGTTGGTAGCACTGAACCTAAGCGATTCAAATTGGCTGGAAAAAGTTAAGCGGGAAATATAAACATATAAACAATGGACCACTGTGTACTGTGTCCCACTGTGTACTACTCTCCCCGATGTTAATTGTTAGTAATATTGGAACTTATGTTTACTTTAGAATCATATAAAATTTAAGAGTAACCCATCAACATAATATGTTACTGTGTTTTTAATTAAATATATTAACGTTTCCTTGGCCAAAACTTAATTTTTTGTTAAACTGGTCGTCTTACCCACCTTCCCCTACACTCATAGATAAAAAATATAATACGTTTATACATACGCTTATGCAACACGTTACAATTTATATCTTCAACAATTACGAATTTTAATAACTCATTAACACAACTCGATAAGAACACACAAGTATGAATAATAATTTACAAGGATTTAACGACTTTATGATAATCACCTCAACCAACGAAGAATGATTAAATTTTGAAATAAATGTAATCTCGCACATCTTAACACTTGTCGAGATAACAGACGAAATTAATGAAATAATGAAAAGTTATTTAAACAGTCTTACCCTGATTCGTCACGGCATAATTAGTTTTGATATATTACACCCTGAAGACCTTTTAAAAGAATTAGAATATATTGCAACTAAATACAGCCTTCCTATAGAACCAAATTTAGAAAATACTCATATTTACTATAAAATGATAGAACTATCACCATTTATTAAAAGCAACCTTTTTGTTATTACTTTTAAAATCCCATTAGTAAATACATTAACGGCTAATTTATATAAAATGCACTTTTATGCACCTGTTGTATAGTTGATAATAAATAATATAAGTGCATGCGCATGATCGGGTACGGAGTAATGCTTTTTGGGGTGTCAGTGTAAAATGGTATGCTGTGATAGTTTGATGTATAATGTATTGCTAAGTGTTTAATATATATAATGTTGCATTAAAGTGTATTACTATATTTGCCCCTTCAAGAACCAAAGATATAACAGCACCTTTATTCTTACATCGAACCTTCCAAACCTATGCCTTACGAGAACAGTGTAGTACTCAATGTTAAACGATTTAAATAATTGATTGGAATACTCACCAACCCAATGGATCTCCAAAGGCATCTCCACTACTGAACGAACGGACCAACCAACTTGCGAAGTCCAACTATTTTCAAAAACTACAACCATCATCCAAAAAACGTGCGAGATAAAAACCATCTACGCAGACATCGAATTATGGCACAAAGCACTAAACAACCAATGGCTCTACGTACTTTCTAAAACCAACAACACTCAACCTACTATCAACTTGTCTGCCCTGCATCAAAATCTACAATCAATCCCACAACACTAGGTCTACACCACCACCAACAGTGGTTCGCTACGAAGCTGAAATGGAACCACTCAACAACACAGTGTCGATTCCCGTAGCCCAATCACCAACTAGGATTTCTGGAAGAAAATCCACCAGATCAATGGAACTTCTACCAAAAGACTAATGTTAAACTAATTCAAAGTTAATAATTTAGAATAAAAACAAAATATTTAAGCTTATTTTTACAAACTCCTTACGAGTTAATAACATATAATCATTCTTTTAAACAATCTTACTTTTATACCTTCTTATTCTTATATTTAAATTTTGTATTTGATTTAAAAATTATCCAAATTTTTATTAGCTCAGAGGTTTTGCATCAGCCACATTATGGAATATTTAGCCATTATGAGGCGTCACCCCATTAATGTCAACACATTACGATAAACACGCCTTTTTGGGTATATAAGCACCCCGCTTTTAGCCATAAGACAGTGTAATTTTAATACTAGTTACGGGTTACTCATAGTAGTACATGTACTTGTTTTATGCTCAATAAATAATTAACTGAACCGAACGTTACTTTTTTAGTCGGTTATCACAATTAAGTGAACAATAATTTGGCAGTTTACCTGCAGCTTAAATAAAAGAATTCTACGCGTTATACGTGCAAGTATAACGATACTGTGACAGTTCATCTGTATCTTTTACAAAAGCTTCCATTATTGTAACTTAGGTACATTAACAGTGTGACAATGTATCTGGTCCAGGTATTTTATTGTTGTACCAGCAAGAGTACGGAGCCTCATTAAAGCTGCCCTGGTGTCAGAAGTCCCCTGATAAAATCTGTGTGGCATAACCTAACTTGGTTATCCAACAGAAAATTGCCCATGAAACAGCCGATATATCAGCAGTTTTTCAGATGGTAATAGTTTATCAATATATATTAAATGCTAAACCTGTTGAAAGATTTTGGAGCTTCTTAAATCCGGCCCAACACGATGCACACTTTTTGGCATTTTATATTTTGGCTAAAATTTTTTCACAAAATTATGCTACATGTGGATGTTTTGTATAATCAGCTACAAAAAAACAGAGACAGATCCAGTTTATGTGAAGAAAAGCATAGAAAGCTTTGTTCAAGAAATCAGCAAAATCAGAAATGAAGTCGATACTATAGACAATCACGAAAGTGGTGAAATGTCAAAAAAAAAAGAAAACGTGTAGAAAGTTACAACAAAACCAGAGAAGCAAAGGAAGTGTGTGATGTAATCATATGCCAGGCTAAGGATACATTTCCTTTCACTGGACATTCCCAGCCAACATGGTCACGTGAATATGACGTCAATAATTGGTGATTTCTGGTCTAGCACGTCATTTGGTAAAAAATTGACGTAATAATGACGTCATGAATAAGACCAACTTTCTGACGTCATAAATTAACGTAAATTACACGTCAAAAACTAGGCATTTTTATTAATAAAAAAAAACTAAAACAATTCACTATCAGTTACAAACATTATAGCAGGAAAAAGCAGTTTTTTTTCAGTATTTTTATAATAAAAAATGAATAAATTTATTTGACTATTATTTATATTTTTATTTTACATGATTTTTCGCATAACACACATTCAAATTCAAAACATTAGAATTTACTATAAACATTATTATCTTTTTCTATTGATAGTAGTGTTTTCCGCATTTCAAATTTAGCGGCATACAGAGCGACGCAATTATACAATCACAGAACCGACTTCGAGCGCTAATGCGGACAGGTTCCGCTTTTTGTGGCGCTTGCGTTTCACTTCCAACGCATTTATTAATAAATTTTAATTGGGTGTAACACACGTTTTTCATTCCCGCCAAAAGTGTTAACTGGTGAAATTGTGACTTTTACTGCATATCTTTCTTCATTCACTAACCAACGTAAATACTGGTTTGACGTGCAATATTATATCAACTTGGTACAGTAATTTATAAAGATGCATGTCATTAAAATATGTTGAGGTTAGAAAACTGTTGCTCTGGATTTCATTTTTCTAATAATGATTAAAGGTATTCTGCCGTGCTAGAATCAAATGCCGTATCTACAAAAAATTGGAAAATCAGGTTTTTGGTAGTTTTAGTGTCTTAGTATGTTATTCTATCTATCTACTTAAGAAAAATGCGGTATCTACATTCGTTATATTAAAAAACACTACAGCTTGTGTCGTATCTTCACAAAATGTCTACCATTCCTAAACACAAATGTGGCATCTGCATGCTACTAGCTAAACAAGCCGTAACTGCACGTGCATATGCCGCATTTGTTTGTAGTATGCTGTAGTTACCGCAATTGTGACTAGGAAACGTTGGTAAATGAGCAATTAGTTTTTAGTTTCCCTAAGTTCTTCAAAGTGTTTAGTTTATTATGTGTGCCAGCTTTGCATTGCTGTTTAATTGTGTAAATTGCATTGTGTATTGCATGGTTTTCTTATCACTATTTAGTGATATAAAGTAAATTTAGTGATATAAACGGGTATATTCAGCCGTTTATTTCCGCAATATGTCAAGTCGTAGAGCTCGAATAATGTTATCTTTGGCAGCTAAAGGACAAACCTTACATAAGTCAACGGTTTCAACAACAGGAGTTGTAGTTGGTGTTACAAGTGTAAATGAAAATGTTGCTGATATTTTACCTGATGAAACTCCTTTGTCAATTCAAGAAGTTGAACAACCTTCGTCAGATACACCGGTTGTAACAGAAGATAAAGTTAATGTGATAACACTAATTGGAAGCAGTGATAATGATTTTGATTTACCCTTAATTTCTAAAGTGAGTAATAACGAACAAAGTGAATCTATACCAAATATATTGGTTTCAACTGAAGAAGGAATGTGTGATGGCGATAATTTGCAGTTGTCTCATTTTGTGACCAAAGAACTTATGTCAATTCCAATTTTACCAGCAGATCAAATTTCTGAGGATACTTTAAATTTAAATAGTGCTGATGATTTACATGTATTTACAGATTTGTCAAATATGGTATTTGATAACGCAGAACTTGATTACTCCTATAAAATTATAAATAATGAAGTAACGCTAAACGATATTCTTATAGAAAATGTTCCACCGCCTAGTTCTACATTAAATTTTATATCTATAATAGATACTCATGAAGTTACATCGGCTGACAATGCAGTTAATCGTACTGATGAAGTGATATCCAACCAATCAAATGAAACCTCTTCAGAAAACAAGACAACAAAGTTTAGATGACAAAGGTTACACAAAAGAAGGTAACCCAAGAAAGAGGAGGCGGATAGACCCAAAGACTAGATTAGAAAACAAAAATACGAGGAGACAAAAAATTATTGAAATGCATAAAGTACCTACTGTCAGCCTGCGATATAAAAAGTTGTAGAGGAACATGTTTGAGTCATATCAATGAAAAGCAAAGAACTCTAATAAACACAAATTTCTGGAGTTGAACTGATAAACAGAGAAAGGCTTTCATGCTTAACACATGCACCAGGCAAGATCCAAAACGTCGGACAACGGAAAGTGATATAAAGCAGAATTCTTTTAAGTACTATTTAAAAGATAAAAACGATGAAGTGGTACAAGTGTGCAAAACGTTTTTTTTGGACAACTTTACGGTATAAAAAATCAAATGATAGTTTTACATGACACCTTGTCAAAAACTCCAAGGCATCAGAGAATAGATTACTCTCTTATAGTTGATCATATCGAGACGTTTCATTCATCAATATCCCACTACATGTAATTACCTAAATTCTGTGCCACATTATAATTACCTATGTATATATTTTTGACTTTTAGACATGCTCACGCACCAAACCGAAGATATCTACCAAGCGATATATCAGTTTCTACCATGTTCGAGGATTTTAAATCCAAAAACGCCAATTGTAAGGTATCATACGAATCATACCGTTTGCGTGTAAGGGCACAGAATATTTCATTTGCACTACTGGGACACGAAGAATGTGAGCAATGTGAAGTGTTCAAACTGCATGAGCACAATGAAGAAAATTTTCAAGATACTTGCAACACATGTTCTACTTGGAAAAACCATAAGATTCGTGCTAGTGAGTAGAGAATTTTATCAGACGCAATCTGGCACAAATTTTGAAGAAGGCACTATCTGTGTTTCTGCAGATTTGCAGAAAATTATCATGTTGCCGAGGGTGGACAGTTTTAAGAAAGTAATTTTTATTAAAAGACTTGTGGCGTACAATGAAAGTTTTGTACCACTCGGTTCAAAATCGCAGTTAAAACCATATGCGGTGTTGTGGCACGAGGGAATTGCGGGCAGAGACAAAGAAGACATCGTAAGCTGTTTTTATTCGTTTTTAAAGAGACATAGAGATGCCAAGCAAATAACTATATGGTTAGACAATTGTTCTAGCCAGAACAAGAATTGGTGTTTGTTAACATTTTTAGTGAGAATGATAAATTCTGAAGAAATATCTGCTACTAACATATTTCTCAATTATTTTGAACCCGGACATACCTTTATGTCATCAGATAGTTTTCACCACCAAGTGGAACTATCGCTTATGATTTTGACGAATTCGTCGATGCGGTGCAACAAGAGCAAAAAGGAAAAGTCGAAGTTAAAAAAATGGATTATCAAGAATTTTATCAGTGGAAAGACTTTAAGTCTGAGGCCGCTTTAAAAAAAATATGCTAACAGACCGCATCTTGCCGATATGGTACAAATTAAAGCTAGTCGTGGCAACTTTGTATTACATTACAAAACTTCATATACCGAAGATTTTAAAAGGTTAGATTTTCTTTGTAAGAATGCTTCGAAAAAAACTGGAGTTTTAGCAGCCGATATTATACGTCGAAGCCAACCCCGTGGATTCCCTAAATCCAAAAAAGAAGCGCTGCTTAAAAATATTGGAGAAATTATTCCAGAAAACAGAAAGACTTTCTGGAGAAATTTACCAGAATGTGAGGGTTAAAGGATTATAACTTCTGTATGAATTTGTTTTATTTAGTTTTATTATTGCTTGCAAAATATTAAGTTTATTTATGTATGTAAACATAATCTGGTTTAGTTAAATAGTTTCTTGTAAGAAAATAATTTTAATAAATTGATAGTGCACAATAATTGTATTTCTCGAATAAACTTTAAGGAAGTTAAAACCACAAAAATAGTTAAAGGTATGATATATTTTGCAACAAAAAATCAATTACGGCATTTCTTCTTAACTGTTTTCTCCTGGATGCTTAGCGAGAATGCCGTATCTACGTTTAAAACCAATATGACGTAGATACCGCATTGTGGCTCAGCATGCATTAAAATATTTTTAACGATAAAAGCAGCATCTGATTTTTTAACATAAACTTTTCATTTTTTTTTATATTTAACGTGGCTAATCAATTTTTCGCATAATTTTACATCAGAAATCACCTTTCGTATATAACCTATACTGTATTTTACCAAGGGCTATCAAATAAAGTTTGATGCTTAATTTCTCGATTTTGTGCTACCGCTAGATACCGCATTTGATTTTAGGACGGCAGTATTATACTACGTTGATGTATTTCTTTTATCAGCATACATTATCTGATTTGTTCGTATTGTCATAGCTACAAAGGGCTTGAATTAAATGCAATAAAAGTAAAATAATATGGCCTTCGTAGGTATTGAATTTTCTGAGGATGGTGGTGTAGCTATAGTGAGCAGCAAGTGGGTGACACCTCGAAAGAGGGAGTAAGGGCCGTAGCTCGGAAGAGGCCCTACACACGGGCGTAGATGACTTAATACATGTATGTGCGTGCATCAACGCGCAGGCAATAACATCGGTGTGTATGCAAAATAACGTCAAGTTTTTGAATGCACAATCAGGAAGAACGTCGCGTTAATTTATCACTTCTCTCCAGAAATCTTCAACGCACGTGCACTGTCGCGCGTCTCAACGTGTGGAGGCAAAATCACGTGTTTTACCACAAAGTGCACCAAGCTAACACACCCTTGGTTTATAAACGGTTATTTTCAAACGGTTTGTCTATAACCGTTTATAAACCATCATCAAACCATCTGCGTTTTACGTTTGGAATAAACCTTAGCTAAACCATTGTGTAAGGTTGTTACAATAGTTCGAACGTTTAATATACCTTTTATAAACGTTTTACAAAATATGATTTACAGTTTATTGTTTATAAAATATTTGAAAATGGTATCGATCTAAATCATTTATTGATGCACCTTTAGTAACCGTTTGTATAACGTTGAAAATAAACCGATTTCTATAAAACGCGTCACAAACATTTCTAAAATAATTCAATAAAAATGTGCAATTGTTTAAATTTGTAGAATGATTGCCAAATGTATTTTGTTATAACATTCGATTGTTACAATTTAGCAAACGTTTAAAAATTGTTGCAATACAAACTATTTTTTATGCAGCTTTAGTAGCCGTTTGTCTAACGTTGCAAATAAACCGTTTTCTGTAAAACGTGTCACAAACGGTTCGAAAATAATACAAATGAAAAGCTGTCATTGATAAAATTTTTATAATGTTTGTCAAATGTATTTTGTTTTAACATTTGTTGTTACAAGTTAACAAACGTTTAACAATTGTTGCAATGCAAACCATTCTTTGGTGCACCTTCAGTAAGCGTTTGTATAACGTTGTAAATAAACCATATTCCGTAAAATGCATCACTGACGTTTCTAAAAGAATGCAATATAAAGCGTTTATTGTTTAAATTTTTAAAAGGTTTGTCAAATGCATTGTGCTTTAGCACTTGAATGCTGAAATTTAGCAAACGTTTAATAATTGTTGCAATATGAATCTTTTTTTGGTGTACCTACAGTAACCGTTTGTACAACGTTATAATTAAACCATTTTTACTAAAACGTATCTCTGTGGTTTTGAAAAGAATGCAATCAAAACCCTTGATTGTTTAAATTTTTAAAATGTTGTTATATTCATTGCGCTTTAGCATTTCATTGCTGCAATATTGCAAACGTTTAATAATTATTGCAATGCAAATCATTTATGGAAACACCGTCAGTAACCGTTTGTGTAACGTTGTAAATAAACCGTTTTCTGTAAAACGTGCCGGAAACATTTCCAAAGGATTCTTGTAAAAGGCGGAATACTTCCTTAATTTTTTAATGTTTATAATATCTATTTTGCTTTAAAAATTGAATGTTGCCATTAGCAAACGTTTAATAATTATTGCAAAGCAAATCACTAATGAAAACATATTGAACAAGCGTTTGTGTACTATTGTAGATAAACCGTTATCTGTAATCGTGTTAGAAACATTTCCAAAAGGTTCTTATAAAAGGCATTAATTGCTTAGATATCTACAATGTTTGTGAAATGTATTTTGCTTTAACAATTAAATGTTGCAATTTAGCAAATGATTAAAAATTATTGCAATGCAAATCATTTATGAATACAACTTCAGCAACCGTTTGTGTAACGTTTTAAATAAACCGTTTTCAGTAAAACGTGTCAGAAACGTCTCCAAAATGTTCTTATAAAAGGCAACTATTGCTCATATTTTTAGAATGTTAATCAAATGTATACTGCCTTAACACATGAATGTTGCTTGTCAAAAACTGTATACTAATAATTGCAGTTCAAACCATTTATTAATACATCTTCAGCAACCGTTTGTGTGACGTTTTAAATAAACCGATTTCTGTAAAACGTGTCAGATGCGTTTCCAAAATCTTCTTATGAAATGCATTATTAGCTTACGTTTTTAGAATGTTTATCAAATGTATATTGTTTTAACAATTAAATGTTGCAATTTAACAAACGCTTAATCATTTTTGCCGTACAAATCATTTATGGAAAGACCTTAATTAAGCGTTTGTGTAACGATGTAAATAAATTTCTGTTAAACGTGTTAGGAATGTTTTCATAAGGTTTTTTTAAGATTCAATAATTGCTTAAGTTTTTAGAATGTTTATGAAATGTATAGTGTTTTAACATATCAATGTTGCAATTTAACAAAGGCTTAATAATTATTGCAATGCAAATCATGTATGGAAACACCTTCAATAAGCATGTGTGTAACGTTATAAATAAACTGTTTTCTGCAAAACGTTTCAGAAACGTATCCAAGCGGTTTTTTTAAAATGCATTAATTGCTTACGTTTTTATAATGTTTCGTAAAATTTATATTGCTTTATTATTTGAATGTTGCTATATAGCAAACGCTTAATAATTATCTCAATAGAAATCATGTATTAAAACACCGTCAGTAAGCGTTTGTGTAACTTTATAAATAAACCGTTTTCTGTAAAACGCGTTAAAAACGATTTTAAAAGGTTCTTATAAAATGCATTAATTGCTTACGTTTTTATAATATTTATCAGATGTATATTGATTTAACATATTAATGTTGCAGTTTAACAAACGCTCAATAATTATTGCAATACAAATCATTTATGGAAACACCGTCAGTAGGCGTTTATGTAACGTTATAAATAAACCGTTTTCTGTAAAACGTGTTAGAAACGATTTCAAAAGGTTCTTGTAAAATGCATTAATTGCTTACGTTTTTAGTATGTTAATCAAATGTATATTGCTTGAACTATTAAATGTTCCAATTTAACAAACGCCTAATAATTATTACCGTGCGAATAATTTATGGAAAGACCTTCAGGAAGCGTTTGTGTAACGTTATAAATAAACCGTTTTCTGTAAAACGCGTTAGAAATGTTTCTAGGGGGTTGTTATAAGATGCATTAATGGCTTAAGTTTTTAGAATGTTTATCAAATGAAGCGTTTATTTGAAAGAATAAAAAAAGAATGCAACACCCATATAATGGAAAATTTTAAAACCAAGTCGGTAAAACTGACCAAAGCGGGTTCCTTGATGTTGGATATTTGGCGTCTTACCCGTCAGAGAAACGTGATTCAACAATAGCAAAATTTTACAATTTGAGTGGCTGTAAAAGTTTTATGCAAATTTCAAAAGGAAAGATATCTGTCCGTAGACAAGAATTACAAACCGCTGTAAATCACTTGGTGCCTCTACGTACCGTACGCTCAAAAGCTGTAACAAAAATTATATCGCAATTTTAATAATATTTTGCTTATTATTAATTTAAATAAATCCAAATCTTTAAATATTTGCTTTATTCAGAAGTTTAGTAGTTTATAAAAATGTGGTTCTTCCTGATTACATCCGTCCGTTCTCATAAACTTAGGATAAAATTTGAAACAGGTTGCAAAATGCTATTGTAAACCCAACTATTGAAGTTTACCGAACAATAGCACTATTCAGGTACTATACAAAAAATGACGTCACATGATCCTAGAAGCAACCTTTCATTGAGTAAATAATTATGACAAATTTCCTTTTGGTCGCAAACCTCAACTACTTCAGAAATGAAAGTCAATTTTCAAAAAAATTTTGAATGTAGCACTCGGTATGAGTGTGTCAAATAGTCATAGAAGAAACTTTTGATTAAGGAAAAAAACTCTGTGTTGTTTGATTTTGGTAGCTAACCTGAATTGGTCTATTCGGCAAACTCAATGTTCAAAAATGTTAGAATTTCGGCTTAAAACTCGGTACGAGTTCGTCAAATGATCACAGAAGCAATTTTTTATCAAGGAAAAAACTCTGAGTTCTTTCATTTGTTCGTTTACCTAAACAGGTGTTTCGACCTATAAAATTTTTATTTTGGTGAAATTTTGTATTTTAAGGTATTTTGAGATAGAAAAAAATTAAAAATTATTACTTGGAAAATATTAAAAATTTGTAAGCTTAAAATTACAATGTTTAGATTTTGATGAAAATGGGTATTTTAAGATATTTTGAGCTAGACAAAAATTATAATTAATATTTTTAAAATTTTACAAAAATTTACTCCTAAAATTAAAATGTTTAGATTTTGATGAAATTTCTTATTTTAAGGGTATTTTGAGCTAGAAAAAAATAATTATTATTTTGAAAAATTTTCATTCCTAAAATTAAAATTTTTATATTTTTATGAATGTTGGCTTTTAAGGTGTTTTAAGCTAAAAAAAATTATAATTATGATTTTAAAAATATTAAAAATTTTACCCTTAAAATTAAAATTTTAGGATTTTCATGAAATTTGGTATTTTAAGGTATTTTGGGCTAGAAAAAAAATTTTATTTCTAAAATTTTAAGAATTTTCACGCTTAAAATTTACATTTTTATTTATTTATGAAATTTGCTATTTTAAAGGTATTTTGAGATAGAAAAAAAATTTTGTTCTTAAAATTTTATAAATTTTCACGCTTAAAATTTACATTTTTGTATTTTTATGAAATTTTGCATTTTAATGATTTTAGGTTTAAGCTCGAAAAAAAAAATAAAAATTGTAGCGTGACGCACCCTTGCAACCAAGGGTGCATTAAGGAAGGCACTTGAGGGGAAAGGAAAGACTGCGCAGGGAGTGAAAGTGCGAACAAAAGTTAAGTAGTAAACTCAAGGGTGTTGCGTGCGGTCGGTTCCTCGCGGTAATAGTGAACTTGTTTTTTTTTCGATGTTTTGGTTTCTCACCTTTAATGTTTCGTTTGTATTCAGTAAATAAATATTGTAGTTTTGCCAACTAAAATTTATTTGTGCATTGAAGTAACTAACTACTAAAGGTTTATGTTCTGTGGTAACTGCCCCGTTACAATCTGGCGCCCAACTAGTGCTACTTTTTTTTTGTTTTTAACTAAAAATAAAACCCATTCCATAATAACCTACAGGCCAAAATTTATAATAAATACGTGTAAAATTACAGTGCAAAATGAAATATATTTAAAATCTACTGGATATAAAGACAGTATAGTGGAGAAAATTAAAAAACGGGGTTTTCTTTTGTTCGAGTGCTGGTGTGAAAGCGTGGCGTGGCTCGCCATTTTATTCGTCACCCACAACAGCTCGAGCCACTTTCTTGGTGTTTCGACGCAACGACCGCCATTTTTCTCACAGCACCCTCAACCACTTGCAACTGTGACGTCAACAACCAAACCGCCAGCGGGTACTTAATGGAAAGTTACCCTAATCGCAACAAAGAAATTACTGAAGGTAACTTTGTTTACGCTCTGCGGAAGGTAAGGGACAACAGTTGTTTGAAAGACAGTAAAAAGTGTCAAATAATCATCGAACGTTCTGACAGCAGTGTTAAGTGTTGATTATTGCCACATGAACATTGAACTGTTAATTTACTACACGAACACTAGCTTGCTTTTAACAACAACAGATATTTTCTTTACAACCTTAATGTTGCATATTTCTCGTTGTAGTTACATGAACGTTGTATTGCCATTTTTTTTAACAAGAGTTTTTTTTTAAACAAATTTATTGTTGCATGTTTCTCTTGGTTGTTACAGGAGCGTTGTACTGCCATTTTTTTAACAATCACAGATATATTTGTTTACAAATTTCATGTCATACCTTACATTATTGTTACATGAACGTTGTATTGCCATTTTTTTTAACAACCAAGAATTTTTTTTTAAACAAAATTTATTGTTGCTTGTTTCTCTTGGTTGTTACAGGAGCGTTGTACTGCCATTTTTTTTAACAATCAGAGATATATTTGTTTACAAATTTCATGTCATACCTTTCATTATTGTTACATGAACGTTGTATTGCCATTTTTTTTAACAACAAGAGTTTGTTTAGTGTTAAGACAATGTTATGTATATTTATAATTTTCAGGTATTGTCGACTCGTTTTATCTATATTATTATTATTATAATTAATGTATTTAACTAGTAAATATATTGCTTTTTGCTAAAATTGAATTTTATTTTAAATAATACAGGTAACATTTTCATTCCTTTAATGTAAGACTAGTTAAAAATGTTAACGATCAAATACGTTGACGAAAGATTTAACAGTAAACGTTTTAAAAAGGTTATGCATGACTATATTTGACAAATGCTAAAAGCAAACATTTAAAAAAGGTTTTCTGGTCAACGTCAAACAATTGTTTAATTCATAGCTTTGGCAAATACAAATAACAAGCGTTTAAAAATGGTTTTTAGAAAGCCATTATCAATGGTGAGTAAACAAACGTCAAATAATCCTTTTAACTCATAGCTTTAGCAAATACAAATAACAAACGTTTAGAAATGGTTTTTAGAAAACCAATATCAATGGTTTGTAAACAAACGTTAAATAATCGTTTAACTCAAAGCTTTCGCGAATACAAATAATAAACGTTTAAAAATGGTTTTTAGAAAACCATTATCAATGGTTGGCAAACAAACGTCAAATAATCCTTTTAACTCATTGCTTTGGCGAATATAAAATATATACGTTCAAAAATAGTTTTTAGAAAACCATTACCAATGGTTAGTAAACAAACGTCAAATAATTGTTTAACTCATAGCTTTGGCGAATATAAAATATATACGTTTAAAAATAGTTTTTAGAAACCCATTACCAATGATTAGTAAAGAAAGCGGTGTAGAATGTTTTTAAAATAACTATAGTTAAAGATAGACGAAGATTGTCTAACAAATGTTTCTACAAAAACCATTATTAAACGTTAGAAAAAACGTTTAATAAAGCTGTGAAAATAACGTCAACCAAATTATAGTTAAATATTGAAAACACGTTTTACAAACGTTTGTATTATAGCAAAAATTTGTTAGAAATCTGAGACAAACCTTTAAAGAAGGTTAGGTGCAAACCGTATATTATTAACGCTTAATAGTGCTTTATGAAACGTACGTCTTTAACGGTAATACGTATATTTCAAACGTTCCACCAACGTTTGTCTGTCGGACACCTTTTAATTTGTCAAAGGTTTGTTGCAAACCTTACGTAAAGGTATAATTGGTTTGAGTTTTACGTTTGAGAAACGTCGCACAAACCATTTTTTGGTTTTATGTGTTAGCTGGGCACCAGGTAAGTTTTAATTCTTTCAAATATACATTATTACCCGAGTGCGGATTTCTTGCATTTTTCTTCTTTGAAAATTGTGAACAAAAATCTGTAATAAATCAGCACAAATCATAAAAAATGCAGTTATTTGACACCCAGTTGTTATTGCTTATTAAAATGGGGAATTCATTGAATTGTACAGGGCAGAACCTTGTCTCTGGCAAACAAAATCCAAAGAATATTTGGATAGAAATAAAAAAAATGAGGCATACAAGTTGTTATTTAAAAAGTTACAAACTGCTCAGCCTAATAACGCAACAAAAAATACTGTTATAAATAAAATTAATACTCTTCGCGGTGGTTTTCGGAAGGAATATAAAAAGGTGCAAGACTCACTAAGAAGTGGCACTGGAGCTGATGATATAAATGCACCTTCATTATGGTACTACGATTTATTATTATTTGTTAGAGACCACGACATACCAAGAAAGTCAACTTCAAATATTCCAGGTGATAATGAAGAGGATGACTTCGAGGAACACTCCCAAGTTGAAGATGAAAGCGGGATTGTAGTTGAGAGTGAGAACGAGGTAAGCCAATAAGATGCATGTCGGACACGGAATTGTGGAGAATAAAAGGCATATGTTTTATGACATTTTAATGATTAATACAGTTTGATATTATTGTAGCGCTCAATGTATCATTCGTTCTTGCCAAGATACTGCCACTTCTTCATTAAAATACTGCATAAATGATTGCCGCACCAGATTTGCTTCGCTGCTAAAGTTTCTACTGTGGCTACGTTGCAGATCCGCTAGGGTATTAGGATTTGCTCTAAGTCCCACTTGCACACTTTCGTCTGTTATATTTTCTTGGTCCAAAGAATTCGCTGGTGTGTATGCGCTAGCACACTTACGTCTTAAAAAATTGTGAAGGACGCAGCAAGCCATTACCACTTTGTCTATTGATTTCAAATTTAAGCCGATAGCCGTTTGAAATATTTGAAATCTTGCTGATAGTATCCCAAATGAGTTCTCAATTCTGCATCTTGCCCGTGATAAACGATAATTAAATATTTTTCTGTCATGATCAAGATCTTTTTGGCTATAGGGTTTTAAAAAGTCAGAACGTAATGCGAAGGCTTCGTCAACAATAAACACGAATGGGAGTTGTCTTTGACTATTTTATGGAGGCGACGAGGATGGTAGATGTAATGTTCCATTTTTTAGTTTCTGATAAAAATGAGAGTATGCAATGACTCCTCCGTCTGATATTCTTCCGTTGACACCAAAATCGCACATTATAAATTCGTAATTTGCAGTACATATAGCCATGAGGACTAAACTATTGTAGCCCTTGTAATTGTGATAATACTCCCCACTTTCTGGTGGCGGTATTATCTAAACATGCTTTCCATCCACCGCCCCCACACAGTTAGGAAAGTTGCAACGTTCTTCAAATTCTTGAGCAATACTGTTCCATTTTGCTTCAGTTGTAGGAAACTGAAAATAAAGTTATGCATTAAAACAAAAATGGTTTCACTGTTACAGATAGATGATAATTCTGGAGATACTCCGAGTGAAAGTCAAGCCCCTTCAGAACATAGTCGGCATTTACCTTCAAATACTACAACAACACCGTCATCATTAAACAGTGAGCCAACAACCCCTTCACTGTTAACTGATAAGAGAGGTAGGAAACGAAAAACTCCTCAAAGTATAGATAAAGCAGATGAAATTCTTAACATTGTAAGTGCACGACTAAATAATCCTGAGGACGAGTTTACCATTATTGGAAAGAATGTTGCTGTCAAACCGCGGCGATTGCCAAAAGACGCAAAAATATATACGGAAAAATTAATTAACGATCTGTTATTTCAAGCAGAACTAGGGAAAATCAACGAAAATACGAAAATTACGTCCGAAATCATTCAGTCGCAACCAAGCAGCAACAACATATTGTTTCATCCACAACCAAACTCTACCATATGGAATGGATCAACATCGAGTAATTATTCATTATCTAATTTGGACAGCTCCTCTTCTAATAATTCGGCTGCAAATTATTATGCTGCTTACAATCCCTCATACGATGTTTATAAAGACTCGCAATGTATGTTTTTACACACATAATTATTTTTAATAGTAAGATTCTTTCTGTTTTCTACTGTTATACTATACTCGTAGATTTAGAGTTCCTTTTATATTAGAATTTTGAGTGTTTTATTTGTTTAATGTACAAAAATATAAATTATAAATATGTTTTTCTTACCTTCATGTATTTTGTCTGTAGTACTTGGTATATGGCTTCACATGTTTCGGGAATTATTTGACTTAAGGCTTGAGGAGAAATTATACTGGTAAATTTTAAGTCTTGGTAATTTCGCCCAGTCGCTAAATATCTAAGTGTTGCAATTAACCGTTCGTGTGCAGTTATTGCAGGTCTCATTACGGTGTCTTGGCGTTTAATTAATGGAGTAACTGCGTTCAAGAGATCTGAATAGGTATCTTCATCCATCCTGAGGTAATTGCGCCAATCATCTGGTTCTAATCTCAGTTCTTCCGATAGGTTAATATGTGAAAATGTTTGCTGTTTTTTGTTTGTTCTTTGAGCACATATGCGCACGCCACTGCCATTATAGCCAATTCATCGTCTTCTAGTAACATCTTCCAAACACCTCAGCAGCTAGACCAAATCTATGGGATCAAGTTCGTGCGTCTGTATGCAAATCTTAAAACACGTTATTGTTTGCGCGTTGATGCATGCACGTACATGTTTAAGTCATCTACGCCCGTGTGTAGGGCCTCGAAACCCGTAGGCTGGAAAGGACGTAGGCCGGAATCCACACCGCCATGTTGATATAATACAGCAGTATCAACGCGGTGTGCATTTTATGTAATAGGCAACCTACTCTACAGCTGTGATCCAAGAAATATTTACGAATAACTTGAAGGGGCTGTTGACCCGAGTTGTGAAATTCTATAAAGTAAAAGTACCTGTATTGCTATATAATAAATATAATACCTAACAAAGTCTTTGATAATAATAGAGTTCCAAACTTTGCCGATTTATTTTAAATTTCATATTGAGAATTTACCTACAAAATAATTGATTTAATGTTTTTTTTTACAAAACTAAATGTATGAAATTTGCAGATCATTTTATTTAAATAAATTTTTTTATTGTTTTTATTTTTTGTTATTGTTAACCCGCGTAATGTCATCAAATTAAAAACACTAAAACTATCAAAATGCAAGTTTAAATTAGTGTATGTTAAAAATTGCTCGATTTTTTACGATTCTAGTAAAAATGTTTTCAAATATTGCGAAGTGTAATGCTGGTTGCATAAGACTGCAAAATCATCGCGTATCTAATATTTTTAAATTAAAATGTTTTATAAATAGGCTGGTACTAGAATCCCGCAAATAGGATCACTAACAAAACTGAAAATATTGTTTTTTTTTATATGTAATTATTTAAACCGATTTGGACTTGAAGTGGGACCACTAGCAAGGCCATTTCATCGGGGACTGCTGGAAGTACACCAACTTCAAATTGAACGGAGCATTTATTTTATATCTCCCACAGTTCAGAAAATTGTGGGGCAGCTAAATGCTCCTATTCATTTACATATGGACGCAACAATTGGGGTTGTTCCGGTTGCTGCAGGAAGACAGCAACTGTTCATCATACAGTTGTTGTATGAGCATTCTGTAAGTATTAGCCGAATATAGCAGCTAACGAAAATACTTTTACAAATATAATTGTTTACGTAACTGATATTTTTTGCAGGTTTTCCCCAGTCGACGCTGTTATGGAGAGGAAAACAAGAGCCTCGTATGACGAGTTGTTGCGAACAACTAAGGACACGATCCTAGGTGGTGTTGAGGTAGCTTCCGTAGTCACAGACTATGAAGTTGCCTTAAGACAGTCGATACAAAATATCTTTCCCAATGCTCGGCTTACAGGATGCTGGTTTCATTACTGTAAAGCAGTGTACTTAAGAGGTAAGTTACATTAAAGGCTTTCACGGACAAATGTTGCTGTATTCACTCACATCTACTTACATTCATGTTTTTAGGTAGACAACTGGGGCTAACGACAGCAGGCAACACTGTCGAAGTACGGCAAGTGGTTTAGATGGGGATGGCGCTGGCTTTGCTACCGGCTGACCGATTTGAAGAGGGTCGCTTGGAAATCCAGCGGTGGATGTTGACTGCAGCAAGGGAGGACGAGATCGGGGGCGTCAATAATTTTGTGGAGTACCTTCGTAGGCAGTGGGGCACGGTAAATGTGTCAGTTCATGGCCTTAGTGTAAGGACTAACAATTCTGTTGAGCCCTTCCACAAGTCATTCAACCAGTTGGTGGGACGGCGGCATCCTAATGTTTGGATGTTCGTTTCGTACCTCCAACGGATGGAACACAGTAAAGCCTGTGACCTGACCCGTTTAAGGCGGGGTCTGCAGTACCACAACCGCGACGTCCCCGCTGGATGCGAATGGATGCAAGAATCCGTAAGGGTTAACTTTTTACTGATATTAAAATTACTATAGTTTTTCAATTCAATTATTTTAATTGTTTTCCGAAATTTTTACTCTAACGAATTTTTACACCAAATTATTATTATATAATTTATCATGTACCACAATTATATAAAAAAATTAACATCAAACATCATAATATTGACAGATGGTGCACAAGAACGGCTACGCCAGGATGGCGATATTGGCCATTTTTTGAGACATATGAGAAATACCGTGCAAGGGTTAGAGGAGCGTCTAAGACCTCAGGCGGATCTTCCAGCGTCACCACCCGAGATGGCACCTCTTCCACTGCCTGCACCACCACGGGTTGCAGTTGAATTACCGGCCGCTCCCCCAGCAGCCCCAGTAATTCTTCCTCCTAATCGTCCTGCAGCACCACCCGGAATGGCACCTCTTCCACTGCCTGCGCCACCACGGGTTGCAGTTGAACAACCAGCCGCTCCTCTAGCAGCCCCAAAAGTTCCTCCTTTTCCTCTGGCAGCACCTGCACCTCCTGCAGATGATTGTCAAATCTGCAGGATTGAGTTGGCTACCCATGCCTACATCCCTTGTGGGCATAAAGTAGTGTGGTGCTTGCGCTGCAGAGCTGCAGGAACGCAGAATGTTAAGCTGCGTGATTTGCAGAGTTGAATCATTTGGAATCTTCAGGATATTTGTATGTATAGTTTTTAATTAAAATTTTTCTTATTTGTTTAACTTTTCAAATTTTAATTGCAGTGATAAGCCTACTATATACACCCTAGACGCTCCGATGCCCCACTTGTGTTTTTTGATTAGTCGTAAGTTATGTAGTAGGGTGTCCCTTATTTTGAAATGTTGGAATTCCAAATGGCTCACCCTCTATATTTTTTCCTTTCATAGTACCATTAAACGAAAAAATAAAAAAAAATTTTCAAGGTCATTGTGCCGATATTGCTTTGAAATTTCGCTATGCTATATTTCAAGCATATAAGGTACTTTTATCTAAAATTTTTATTAATTCATTGCATGATTGGTAAATTTAACTTATTTCACATTCAGACGTTTAATATTGAAGCGAACATCACATTTTTCGGCATATTTAGCCAGCGAAACCACTTGAAACGGATGACATAGCACGCGTATAACGAAGCTGGAGGGAGGTACTACATTACCTATGGCAACAGGAACACTGAACAGGCAACACTCCAGTTACCATGGCAATCCCCACTTTCTTGTTATGTCTAAATGATCCTAGTAATTGCTGCTCCTGTTGCCACTTGTTTAGTGTTATATAGTTCGTGAGTACGTGAGTTTATTCATTGTTGTCTCGTGCTGCTTCAAATTCGGTTACAAAATTTGCCATGTCTACAACACTCCGAAGTGATAATCAAATTTTTTTAATTGGAACTACAGAAATTCAAATTCTTGGTTCAAAGCTTCCGTCAAACAGACAAGTTCTTTCAGTATTTTTTTACAATGTGAGAATTGTAAAATTAAACAATCGAGAAAGTGCAAATTTGGCTGTTCGTGAAAGTATAATTTTATGGGAAAAAGCAACAATACCTACCCGAGCGGTTCAGCACTGCTGCGCTAAAATCTTAAAATTGTACGAAGAATGGCGAAGTCTACAAAAGAACTCACAAAAAGAAGGCGATGTTTACCGGCAAAAAGAAAAAAAGTTCATTGAAAATTTAGACAAGTTCTTTGACACTGCTCACTCAAATGCTCTGAATTTAATAAAAATTGAGGTGGACTGGAAATTCTTAATTAGCCAGAGGCAACCCGGACGACCAGGTTGTCTCGGTGGTATTGACAAAAATCTGATGATGAAAGAAGTACGTTCACGAAAACGTAAAAGTGAAGAAGAGGACAGAAGAAACCGCTATGTAGAACTGACATCAATTCCGTCAACATCTAGTTCGTTGGGAATTGGCAATGCTGAGGATAAAAACATAGAGAAACCCGATATTTCGGCGTGCGACAGTGGTACAACAGAGCAGCAGGAAATGTCTTCTTCATCTCCCAAGCTTACAATTAAAAAAAGAAGAGGCACTCAAAATTTTATCACACCGAAACTTGTTGCAGTACTAGATCGTTGTCGTACGAGATTCTGTTTTTGTAATACAAGCTACTGCAGAAGCTTTAGGGCATAACGTAGACGATTTAGTAGTAAATCGGTCTTCCATTCATCGATGTCGCGAAATTTTGCGGACGCAGCGCGCAGAAATAATTAAAACCAGGTTTCAGGAAACTCCACCTAGTTATGTCGTTATTCACTGGGATGGAAAACTTTTGCCAACGTCGAATGTCCGAGACAAGCCCATCGAACGATTACCAATTGTTGTTACAAGTAAAAATCTCGAACAACTCATTGCAGTTCCCAAACTTGAAAGGTCAACATGTACGGAACAAGCTGCAGCAGTTTGCAATGCATTGGAAGAATGGGGTATTCTGGATTCCTTGCAAGCATTATGCTGCGATACCACTGCGTCCAACACCGGGCGGTTTAACGGCGCATGTGTTTTAATTGAGCAGAGATTGAACAAAGAATTGCTCTATCTTCCTTGCAGGCACCACCTTCACGAGCTTGTTTTCCGCAAGTCACGACAAGTCCCGATATTCCATTATTTAAAAAGTTTAAGAAAAGTTGGAACCAAATTGATTTCAACAACTTTTTGAAAATGTTAGAGACGAACTTATCGATTTTATACGGAATCAGTTGAAAAGATCACATGTCCGAGACGATTATCGGGAATTATTGGAACTGTCGGTAATTTTTCTCAACGGTGCCTCTGAAGGAAATGTGAAAATTCATCCTCCTGGTGCCATGCATCAAGCTCGATGGATGAGTCGAGCCATTTACTCATTAAAAATTTATATGTTTCGTAATCAGTACCAAATGTCTTCGTACGTAGAAAGGTCTCTACGCGATATGTGCATTTTTATCATTCGCCTATATCTGACGGTATGGTTCAGCTGTCCGTTAGCACTAACCGCGCCGGCTCAAGACCTGCAATTCCTGAAAGACCTAAAATCGTATGAAATCGTCGACAGCAATATTTCCGCCGCTGCATTGAAGAAGTTTTCTAACCATTTGTGGTACTTGTCAGAAGAGGCGGCAGCTATGGTCTTTTTTGACCGGTCAGTACCTGTTGACATCCGGCGATTAATGGTTCAATCGTTAAAACAAGATGGAAATCCAACCAAACGCTTAGTACTACAACCAAATGATATAAATGATACTTTTATAGGTACCTACTACTTATTTCGTCATCCCAATTTTCATTTTTTGTTCTTAATTATTAATTTAATAATTTTTTTCAGAAAAAACAATAGACTCCTTCATTACAACCAACAGCGTTAATTTATTTTCGAGGTTTAGAATTTCACAGGATTTCTTGGAGGAGGATCCCTCAACATGGGACAACCACATCTCATATCTACAAGAGCAAGAAATCTTCGCTGATTTAAAAGCGGTAAATGACGTCGCTGAACGAGCTGTAAAATTGATGGAGGACTTTAATAAGGCAATCTAGCAGGATGAAGAACAAACGCAGTTTGTTTTGCGCTGCGTGCAAGAGCACAGGAAACTGTATCCAAAATGCGATAAGGAAACATTAAAAAAAACTATATTAAGATCAAGTAATGGAACATTGAATTTATCTAAATAAATTGTTTTCTCTGTATGAAATAAGGTAATACAATGTTGACTTTTTGTTAATTATAGATCTTGTTCATTAAACTTTCAGTTTTCCATTATTTACTTAATTATTCTTGAAATTATACTACAGTCTATTGTACCCTCTGTCGGCACGGGTTAATGACCTATGATTAAACTGAAACTTTTCATGTACTTTTATTATACCATAAGTAAAAATCGTGGGGGTGAGCAACAAGATACAACGAAAAAAAATTTTCTCTGTATAAATAAGGGACACCCTGTTATGTAGGTATGTATCAGTCTTTAATTTTATTTTATATTTGTATAACAGGTTTTAAATGACTGATTATTTCTCTCCTATGTATGTACCTAACGTCCTAAATAACATTTTTAATTTCTTTTAACTTTTTTAAATTACTGTTATAGCATTCAGCCCACTTGTCACTACATGCATTCATGTCTTGTTTTTTGTACTGTATGCTTGTATAATCAAATTAATTTTTTTATTTTTATTTTAACAATATTTAATTACAGTTACAGTGTTGTGTATACATCTCACCAAGAGCCTCATCAGACTGTGCCAGATATCCTCCAGCTCCAGGCGCCCATAACAAAACTGCTACACGTGAAACAAAAGAATTAGAATTATTTATCTTTGGTTAAATTTAAGTACTTTAAATTGTTCATTTCTATTCTCGACCTTGTTTATATTATAGTATATACCATCCCAATTATGATCCATTAAATAGTTCCCAGCTTGTACCTTGTAGTACGTATATTATAATATGATAAATAGGTACATTCCATTTTCTCTGTAAAATTCTTTTTTAATTTGCAGATTTTGTCATTTTAAACATTTAATTTAGTTTCTCACATTTCTAGAGTTGCTATTCATTGTCGAATTATTTACTATGAACTCACAACATTGTTAAGTAATTTTGTATGTGTTAGGTGTGTGTATACTAATGTATGTACATATATGTTAAAAATGATGTCAATAAATACTACTTCAAAGTTCATTTATTTCTTATTTAAAAAAAATCAATAACACTTAAGTAATAATAATAAAGTTATCACACGTATGCATTTAGTTTCAAAATTGTGATAATGAGTAAGAAGTAGCTACTTTAATAGAAACTGTGTCTACATCTTCAGATTGAACATTTACATGTAAATACTAAAGGTCAGTCAACATTGTTTAAACTATGAAAATTGAAAAAAGAAACTGAGTGCTATAATTTTATTATTGCTCAAAAAAGTACTCCCATTATGAGCAAATATGGACATCAACTAATTCAACACTTAAGTATATAATCAAACACCAAAGGGTTTGAATGTCGATAATAAATTATAATAATAAATTGTAATGGTTTATACTTGACATTTTCAGCCACATTTGTATTTATTCGTATAGGACAAGCTGATGTATACTTTCTAGAAAATAAATAATATTATTTGATCTGGAAAATATGGCATTATAAATTGACTTTACTTCATACCTACACTACAGTTATACAAAAACAGGCTGCATTTTTATGTTTTACTACCTACTTGTTTTAATTCTTTTTTAATTGTAAATACAGACAGATAACAATTAATAAACAGGTTAAACAACTGACTGAACGCTAGATTAGCAATTAATTTAAGTAAACTTAACATAATAAAGCGTTACCTATACCAATAATTTATTTCAAAAAATTTTTAAATGCCTACTATATTAACTGCTAAATTTGGGAATAGCTTATTATTTAACAGTTTTTCAATCATACCTACAAATATCAAAATTTATAAAATTATTAGAACAATCAACGCAATAATTTATAAAATAAATTATGTCTAAATGATAAATTCCAATTAAAACTCCAATAATTAATTAGCTGATGTCTACGAAGTGATAATAATAAACCTCTACAACAATACACCTTTGCTGTTTTGGTTGCATAAGTCTAAAACTTAGAGTTTGTACTCTTACAACTGCATTTTTAAACTAATTGAGAGCCACTGGACTAACGACCTCGGTTCCGGGCTACGGGTTTCCAGCCTACGGGGTGTTTCGGAAAAAGGGAGGTGTTTTGGCCACCTTTTAAAAATCAGAACATGTATGAAAAGGCTGTTCAAAGAGGCGATACACCCGATGAAGATTCCTGGGAAATATATATTTCACGTTGCTTTTTTGAAACTGGTAAGTGTTTTGCCTACCTATTAAAGTAATTTATGTATATCGTTCTTTTTTTACACGATTATACAATAGCAACAAAAAAAAAATAAGAGAGCTTAATTTACATCAGATCTGCAGAGTGAAGTAGATGATGTTGTTTTGCCAACAAAAAGGATACGCAAGCCCCCTCGAAAACTTTTTGAAGACTCTGCGAGTGACGATGAGGACACTACTCCACTAAGTTCCTTACAAAGACCCCCAAGCATTAAACTAAACAATTCAAAATCATCAGGTAAGAAGTTAAACTAATATAAAATACCTAGTTCTCTTTTGTACTATATTTTGTTTAATCTGTAGAAAAATCAGTATCACCTGAAGTTGTTCATAATCTACGTGATAGTGGTGTACCGAGTTCCAGTAGTAGCATCAGTATTCGTACTACTGCTTCAAACGAGAGTTTAAGCCAGCCATCAGGAGAAGATGGTATATATTAATTGCACAAACGTAATAACTACCATCAGTTACATTAATATGACATTTCAGATACTACTACAAAAAAAATATTGGCTTGTATGGTTTACTTAAAGGAGCAAAACAGCCAAATAATAAAATTACTTAAAAATAATCAGAACTCTGTTTCAACAATTTTTCAATTACCTGAAGATCTGCCAGTTAATTTTCCATTAAAAGATGCTAGTGATGTCATAAAAATCGAACAGTATTTAACCAAGAAAGAAAACTTGACTGCTGTGGTAAGAAGCGCAAAAGCAATAATATAATTATATTAGTCTAATTAATCTTTGTAATTGCAATATTCATATTTTTCACCTTTGGGGAGACGAGAAATAACAACGAAAACTAATACGATTTTGAAGAATCTGATGTCTAGAGCAAGGATAATTATGCATTTACATATTGCATGCATAAATGCATATTTTTCACTCTTTTTTGTCAAAAACCACATATCATTTTTACCTACAACAAGTTAGGCCGTTTTCACACACACCGGCAAAACCGGAGCCGGTGACGGCGACGGCGCCGGATGCAATGTAATTAAATTAGAGCTTTCAGACATAGTCCGGTCCGGCAGATTTGTCGGTCCGGCAGCCGACACCGAAAAATGCAGCCGGTGTTGAACTCGACGATTCGGATGCCGGGCCGATCTCCGTCTTGTCGGTTCCAATGTTTCCTTGTGCGCAATTGTCCACGCAGGTCTAGACTTGCCGGTGCCGGAGAGGTGTTTATGTTTCGTTTAAATTACTTCAGTATTGTAGTTGTTCTCATTGCGATCAGAACAATTTCGTATATTTCTATCATTGCGAAAATGAGTAAATTGTTCAAGTACGATGTTGTGACATTAATAGAATTTGTGGAAAGTAAACCTTGTCTGTGGGATAAAACAGCTGATTGTTTTAAAGAAAAGATCGAAAAACAAAAGGCTTGGAAAGAAGTTTACGCATTTTTAGAAGACGATTTTCAAGAAATGGATAAAAAAGAACAACAAAAAATAGGTAAGTTATACATTTATCAGTCGGTTTTGACTCCAAAGTGTTTTCTTACGTTGTATTTATTTATTTAATCTTTTATTTATTTTGGAAAAAATGTTATAATGATTGTAATATTTTATTAATATAATACCCCTAAAGTAGAACATTCATTTATTTACATCGATTCTTAACTAAATAATACAGTCATTATATTTTGTTCATTTACCACGGCAACGCCCCCTCAGGACTTATGAAGTAGTTTGACAAATTGTCCCTGACATCAGTTGCAGTTCTTCTTGGCCGATTACATGCAGCTCTGGGTACATTTCGTAGCCTTTCAGTTACACGTAATTCAGATATCTGCGCATCTTTTAATCGCACCACATTATGTAGAATTACACATGCTTTAACAATGTCTTTCGATAACTTTTTCGACACATTTGGTGGTCTGTGCAGAATTCTCCACTTATTAGATAGAATACCAAAAGCACATTCGACGACTCAAACGGTAATTGAATATTCTTTTTTTCCACTGTAAGATTACGTCCTGCATAAGGCCGCATCACGTGTTCTGCTAGTCCAAATGCTTCATCAGCCACAAGCACAAATGGAAAATTTGTCCTACTCGTTGCATGTAAGGGACAAGGAGGTGGTATATGTAATTGATTTTTCATCATTAATTGAAAAAAAATACTTCGTTGAAATACAGATGAGTCACAATCTTTACCATAGGCCCCTATATCAACATATGTAAATTTATAATCAGAATCGGATATTGCCATGAGAACGATAGAAAAATAGCCCTTGTAATTGAGGTTTATTGAGGCACTATGGGAGAATTTGTTAATTCGTATATGTTTCCCATCGACAGCACCCAAGCAGTTTGCAAATTGAGCATTTCTTTTAAAGTCATCTGCTATTTTCTGCCATTTTTTTCTGTTGGATGTGGAAGGAATTCGTCTTTCAGTAGATCCCACAAATAGTTGCACACCACCCTTACAATTTTACTTATTGTGCTTATTCCCAATCTGTAGGTGTAATGTAGGCCAGTAAAGGCAAGATACCTAAAAAGCAAAAGAAGAAATATAATTAATAGTGGAAGATATAGGTTTAGTTGTTCGTGTGTTATCTATAGACTAAATTTTACTTCAGCATTTTCGTAATTTTCTTTTTTATATTTCAGGTGAAGCAATTACTGGAAAATGGCAAAACATCCGTGACTCCTTTATCAAGTCTCTAAAGAAAAAATCTGGTCAAGCCACTAAGAGGAAGTATTTATATCACGATAACCTAACATTTTTGTTACAAGTGGTACAATCAGATGACACGGAGTCAAGCATGGATGATCCCCAGCATGACCTACAGGAAACCCAAGATGAGGAAGAAGCAGATGCAGAAATAGAAATGCAAGCCCAGAGGAATGTTGGTGCAAAACCTAAAGAAACAAGGATCATCACAAAGAAAGCTCGATTGCAAGAAGAAGTTGATAAAGAAATTTTGAAGGACCTGCAAAATCCACCTGACAAGGATGAAGCATTTTTCATTTCAATTACTCCGTCTGTACGAAAAATGTCAGATGAAGATAAATTGGAATTCCGAATGAATGTATTGCAATTAATAAGAGATATCAACAGGCGTACTTCTACATCAACTTCTCGTTCTTCAACAATTTCATATGATACTTTTTTCAATTCAAATTATGATAGTGCAATAAAAAGTGAAGGATATGTGCAATGTTTTAAGTTTCCGAAAGACAGAAATACAAGACTCGGCTGGATAAAATCAATACCAAGAGATGGATGGCAGCCTTCTAAAAATTCTATGGTGTGCGTCAAACATTTCCATGAAAATGATTTAGATTGGTATGAGCGATATAAAGAAAAAAATAGAAATGGGCACTTTACTTCAAAAGAAACAGACCAGTTCTTCGTAGTGGGGCTGCACCTTCAGTGTTTCCGAACTTGCCGAAGTATTTATCAAAAAGTGTGGCAAAGGAAAGGAAGTCTCCGGAAGAAAGAAGACAGGAAATTAAAGAAAAAGAAGTCATGAGACTTAACTTACGACTAGAAAAAGAAGAGAAAGAAGACAGCATCGCAGATTTTAATATGTTTCAAAATTTAGTGGCCACAAAAAGTACTGCTCCTGGTTGGTCAGTCAGTATTAAAGATGATATTTGTTTGTTATATAAGCTGTCTTACAATGGTGTGCCAAAAATAACTAAAAGCATAGTTATACATAGTAACTTAAATGTTAAATTTTTCTCGTGTTCAAGTGCTATTTATTCAACTAATTTGAATGCGTTGTTACAAAATAATAGCAAAATCAAAAAATGAGCCAACTCCTAAATGTGATAGCATTTTGTGACCATTATGATTGTAGTGATGAGATAAGTATTGATAAAGAAAATCTGGTTTTACAAATTCAAATGAATTTGAATTTGAACTTGATAAATATTTTAAAAGTAGAAGGTATTTCTGAACATATATGTTATAAACTAAATTTTCTTACTGAACAATTCCAGTTACTTTTCATGAAAAAACTGAAGTATTCTTACAACACAATACTGGTTGCTTTTTAAATTTATTTACAATCTGTAAAGTGCTATAATGTGCTAAGAGCCAATGATATTTTGTCTTTGCCTCATAAATGATATCTTCATAAAATATCTTCTTCATTAGCAGTTGATCCAGAAAACGACGACAGAACTGTTTCGTTTTTAAAAAATGTTTTTAAAGATTTAGAACAACATGAAAAATTTGTCATTTTGCAAGTAGATGAGATTCATATTAAGCAAACAATAGATTATAAGCAAGGTAAGTTAATAGGCTCTGCATCTAATAAAGTTGACGAAGTAGCAAAAACTGTGCAAACTTTTTTGGTTAGTTCTGCTTTCAGTAATCACAAGGAAGTTGTGAAGTTAGTGCCAGTTAAGCGTTTGTTAGGTTCCAAATTAGCAAATATAACCAAGAATGTTTTACTGCTTCTTCAGCGCTGTGATTTAAAAGTTATTGCTCTTATAACTGATAATAACAGAATAAATCGTGTAATGTTTGATATCTTGACCAAGGATTCTGAATCAAAGTTTTATTTTTCAATTCCAAACTGTCCAACAAAAACTTTTGTCTCCTATGACACCGTACATGTGCTTAAAAATATAAGAAACAATTGGCTGAATTGCAAAACTCTCGATAAATCTTTTTTTTTTCCCTCAGTGGAACTGCCATGAACACATGCTATCTGCTAATTTTTCTGATTTAAGAGCTTTATCTGCAGAAGAATCTGGCAAGTTAATTAAATCTGCTCCAAAACTTTCTACTAAATGTTTATATCCCACAACATTTGAACGACAAAAGGTATCTCTAGCTGTAAATATATTTCATGAATCCACGGTTGCTGCCGTAAAAAAATTTCGTGGTGAAAGTAGTGGTACATCTCATTTTTTAGAAATAATCTTGAATTGGTGGACTATTGTTAATATCAAAAGACCCATGACCCACATTATAAAAAGAAACCCGTTAAGTGAACCTTTTACAAAAACAGATGATAAAAGGCTGATTTTTTTAAGACAATTTTTAGAATGGTTAAAAATATGGCAGTCAGTTAATGGGAATTTTGAAGTAAAAGGTTCTCTAACGAGTGATACATATAATGCTTTGTACGTATGTACTTATAGAATTAATTGAATTATCTTTGGCAAGTTTAAATGTGCAATATGTCCTTACAGGAAAATTCCAGACTGATAATTTAGAGTTACGTTTCGGATGTTACCGTCAAATGTCTGGTGGTAATTACAATATAACTATGTCACAGATATTAGATTCAGAAAAAAAGTTACGCGTCAAAAGTTTATTAGGTTTGCATTCTGCACAATATGGTAATATATATATATTTCTTTAAAGTCGTTTGCAAATATGCAAGCCAGTGTATCGGAATCAAAAGCAGTTGTAAGCAAAGAAGTGAGTTCTATGTTTTATGAAATTCTTACTTATGATTATCTGCAGTCGCTTAATATTGATCAATCTGGACTTTTTTATATATGTGGATATGCTGCATTTAAAATATGTAAGAAAATAAGTTGCCACTATTGTTCAGATTTACTTAGGGGTAGTGAAGAAACGACAGACCACTATTTTCAAGATATAAATCGTGGTGGTTTGTCGGTACCATCACAGCTAGTAATTAATATTGTAAAGCATGTAGCTGGAATTATGCAGGTGTTCTGCCGTCCTAAGAGCAGATGCCGCATCTACAAAAAAATAGTATTTTGATATTTTAGTCTTAATAGGATCGAGGCAAGATAAATTAACTATTTACCAGGCAGAAACGCCGTATCTGTTTTGCTAGAATAGAAAAAACGTACATATTATTTGGCCGTATCTGAAAAATTGATTATCTTTCCTAAGAAACTATGCGGTATATGCATATTACTAGTAAAAAATGAGCGAAACACTTCGCCTGGACTTTCCTATACTTATAAATTAACATTGTTTTATATTTTCCAACACTTTTAATGTACACCTGTCTAGACCCGGCTAGTAAAAGTAAACAGCGTTTATAAAAACTTCAAGCCTGAAGAGCGTAACTTAAACGTACCATTACCACGCTGGCTCCGCAACTGAGTACATGTAAAACAACCGAACTGAAATGAACCGGCGGCACGAGTAAGGAAGCGTGTTGATGTTTGAAAATGTATTAATAACTCGAGAAGTATTATTTTTAGCAAGAAATTACTCTTATTAATTTGTATTTAGGATTTCAAAACCTATCTGATTTTAAAGCCAAAATGCCAAGTTTCCATTGAAAAAAAAGTTATGTTTTACGGTGGCCGCCATATTAAAATTGGAAAATCAAGTTTTTTTCTTAAATACAATCGAGAAGAATTTGCCCTACAACTTTGCTCTTGGGTTTGCGAGTCTATCTATTGAAATAAAAAAGTTAGCCTACACTGAACATTAAACGACTAGTACAAGAATACAACTGCTGTAGAAAGTATGTGAAATTCTTCTAAGGACAAAAAGATTATTAAGGGGCAAAAAATTCGATTTTTTGATTTTTTTGTAAAAAGATTCTCCTAGAGCAAACAAAAGAAGAAATCAATTTTTTAAGTTTGTTGCGAAAATTTTGGGGGGGAGGGGGAACAGTAGCCCCCCTAAATATTAAATTATCAAAAAAGTATTATGATATTCGGATTTTGCTATTAATGGTGAGGTCTTTCACATTAACAGAAATATTTTATTGCCCCCCGTTAAATTAATAAAAGGGAACCAATTTTCAATTTTCAAAAATTCATAGAGGGCGTCACAGTGAAATTATAACAATGAGTAAAAAACAAAATTGTAGCAGATGCCTATCTCTATCAGCTTAAAAAGTTTAAACAAAAACGTGTGGGCAGTTTTTGAGATTTTTTTTTTTGAAAATTTCAAAAATTTTGGAGTGGTGCCATTGAGATCGTTTTTCGATTTTCAAAATTAATGATATTTCATGGTATAGTACCCTTAAGGGGCTACCAAACAAGTTGTAGTTGATCCCGAGCAGACAACCACTTTTTGAGTAAATGGGCGTTAAAGTCGAAATTTTCAAAAATTCGTAGCGGCCGCCATGTTGAAGCTAGAGAGTTCGGTAAAAAATCGTTTGATTTGTCCTAAGGCCTTCTTTAATCTCCACTATTAAAATTTCCAAAATTCAGTTTCTGAAAAAAATGCTACCAAAAAAACATGTCTAACTTCCGCTTCCGGTTTCGGTTTTTTTTTAAAAGCTTATTTTGTCGGTGAATTTTTAATATACCCCCTCATTCCAAAGCACATCGAAATCGGTCCAGCCGTTCCGGAGATATGGAGCGTAACGGACCCACCCACCCACCCACCCACCCACCCACCCACCCACAGACAGACATTTTTTAAAAACCACTTTTTTAGGATCCTGGAAGCCCAAAACATGTATTTCCGTCAAAATCTCGATTTTGAAAATTTGCATGAAATCAATACTTCCCTATACTGAAAGTATAGGAAAGTAAAAAAGCGGGAACTGCTGGCGCGTCTATGCAGATACGGCGTTTCGTGTTAGGACAAGTTGGGTACCGCCTTTCTTCTTAGGAAAACGCGCGATAATATGCAGTTGCATTTAGTATTTTATTCATGAGTGGTGTGAATGCACTTCGAGTGTTAACTTGTTATAAATATAATTTAAAATTTGTGTTTTTCACTGGATTTATCATCTTTACATATAAATATTTATAGAAAAAAATCAAGTAGATCAAAGAAAATTCTTTCTATGGTTCTCAAAGTACCCGATAATGAGGTATTGGCGGGTCCTAGTATTGAAAATATACAAGTGATTACTGAAGACGGTTTTTCTTTGACATCCTTAAATAATCCGGTCAAATACAATTTTCAAGAGTTAAATGAAATAATACCAAATCAGAATATGGCTGAAATCCTGTATGAAGGACCCCAAGTCATTCAATTAGTAGATCCGAAAAATTATCAAAATACTAGCACTTTACCTGAACAAAATGATGCAAAAATATTAGAAAAGGGACCACAAGTACTTAATGCAATCATAGACAATAAAAAGTTAAAGGACGGTCAATTTATAATAATTAATACACCGTGTCAAATATCAAATGATCAGGTACTATTAGAGGAATCAAATCAGATAGAGGGATTTGAAAATATTGAAATGTCAAGTATTGGGTATACAAAAAATGGAAATCCCAGAAAAATACAGAAAAAAATTGAATAGCAATTTTTGGAAACTGTCTAGCAAAGAGAGAAAGGCATTCATTCTAAATACCTGCCGTCGGATTGATATAAAACGGCGAACCACTGAGAGCGAAAGAAAACAAAATACCTTTAAATCCAAATTAAAAACTGAGAATGGTGAAATGGTAGGAGTGTGTAAAACGTTCTTTCTCACTACACTTGGCTACAAAAAAACTAATGACCGGGTTTTACATGACACGCTAACAAAAACCCCCAGATACCAACTGAATCCTCCTCAAGATCGACGAACACAGTCAGCCAAAAAGAAAACAGATTATGATGTAGTAGATGCGCATATAGAGTCCTTTCAACCCTGTATTGCCCATTACAGGTAAGTTAAAATTTTTTTTTTAATATGCAATTTGAATGAGCGCAATTTTCTTTATTTAAGACGCGAGCACATACCTAACCGGAGATACCTTCCCAGTGACACTTCCGTTTCTTTAATGTTTGAAAATTGTAAATCACAAAATCCTAACATGAAAGTTAGCTACGAAGCTTATCGTTTGCGCGTTAAGGCAAAAAATATTTCGTTTGCGCAACTGGGGCACGAAGAGTGTGAACATTGTGAGGAATTTAACCTGCATGGTCACAAGAAGGATGAGTTACAAGAGAATTGCGAAAAATGTACTTCTTGGAAAAAGCATATTGATCATGCTAAGGAGTCCAGAGAATTATATCAAACCCACGCCATAACTAAGCTCGATGACGGCACTGTTTGTTTTAGCGTAGATTTACAAAAGGTGATTATGTTACCTAGGGTCGACACTTTTAAAACAGTTCTATTTATTAAAAGTCTTACAACTTACAATGAAAGCTTTGTTCCAATAGAATCAAAATCACAATACAAGCCATTTGCAGTTCTGTGGAATGAGGCTGTGTCTGGTAGGGACAAACAAGACATCATAAGCTGTTTTTACGCATTTTTTATTAAATATAGAGATGCACCTAAAATTATGATTTGGCTAGATAATTGCTCTAGCCAAAATAAGAACTGGTGTCTCCTTTCACTTTTGGTTATGATAATTAATTCTACTGAAATATCCGCAAAGGAAATAATTTTTAATTTTTTTGAACCGGGACATACATTTATGTCTGCAGATAGCTTCCACCATCAGGTGGAGCTATCACTTTAAAAAAAAGGCAAGATCTATGATTTTGATGATTTCACTGACGCTGTGCATAAAGCACAAAAATCAAAAGTTGACGTCAAAGTAATGTCTCATCAAGACTTCTATAAGTGGAAAGATTTCAAATCTGAGGCAAAGATGAAAAAACAAAGTAAAAGAATTTATTTACGCGACATTGTTCAAATAAAAGCCACTAGAGGTAATTTTTTTTTACAGTATAAAACTTCTTTTAACAGTGAAAAATTTGAGAAACTAGACTTTTTATGCAAAAAGGCAATGACAAAAAACGGCACTTTATTTCGAAGTTTACCACATCTTAATGAACCTAGAGGTTTTCCAAAATCAAAAAAGATAGCGCTGTTGAAAAGTCTTGGTGGCATTATGCCCGAAAACCGAAATAACTTTTGGATCAATTTGCCAGAACGCTCCGACAATTGAAAATTATTTATGTTAAAGTTAATAGCCGTTTAGTTTCGCATTAATAACTCATGTTTAACCAGGAGGATTTAAGTTAAATAAATATTACTAAGTTCTTAATATGTATGTTTCTTTTTATTTTTATATTATTCGTTAATAAAATATTTGTATAATGGAGATATGTAGTTTTATTAAAAAAGCGTACCAATATTTTTCTACGACTGTTCAAAAAACTACTATTTTTACTATTTTTTAATGTGTAAAACATATGTTTATCGAACTTATTTGATAAATTTTTATTATAATAATAGTAATTTATCAAATAAGCGCCATAAACATGTTTTAAGCACTGAAAAATCATAATTAGTAAGTGTAATACTTATTATTATGTACGATGCCCGTTGTATTTACGCACATGCGGCTATTTCGTTTTGCACAACCAAGATATTAAATTAGTGGAAAATGCCGTATCTGTTTTTTTAAATAAGAGTTGATGATTTTTGTCAAATTTTTCTTCACATACAATTTTTTTAACTAATTTTTATTAAGAAAGTACAATTACATTCTTTCAATTTTTAAATACTTAAAAAGGCTATTGAAAAAACTTTAGCTATCATTTCCTCCATTTGGCTCTCTCTGCAGATACGGCATCTGTTCTTAGGACGGCAGTGTTAGTATCTGCAGAATTTGAAAATCGTTTTATGGAGTCGCCCTCCAAACAGAAGGATATATTATTTAATATAAGTGAAAAGGGAATTCTCTCTGATAACACTTTATTACCTTATATTACCGACGTTTGTATATGTGGAAACCAAAATTTTGAACTTATAAATTTGTAATTTCTATTACATCTAATATTCTCCTTAATAATTACTCGAAACTCAGGTCAGATAAAATAAATGAACAAAATGTAAATAAAAAACGTAAACTTATTACTTTAATGTAACAACATGTTAATAATTTTGTGGTACCTGATACAAAAATAAATATTTATGTTTTTGCAAGATTTGAGTGTTTTGTGTTAAAAAAATTCAAATGCCGCCAAAAAATCAGCCTACTGTCATGGCGGATTACAGTGGTGCCATATAGTGCGGCCGCGGCCGCGGCCTTGTTTAAAGGTGGCTATGGATTAAGTCACCCACCTGTTTTGTTCGAATAAATGACTCAATAAATCAATAAATAATATTATGGGTGCTAACGGTTAAAAATTAGTGGCTATATTTTGTATTTAGCATGAAGCTCCACCTACAGGCTAGTTTCTGCTTATTGCTTCATCAGTGCAGGATGGGATCCACAAGCTGAACCCGAAAACATAGCCAACGTATTTTTGTCATCGTCAACGTCTTATTTATTTATTTATTTTCTTATAGGTGCTGTTCAGTCCATTTTGCCCAATACCATGGAAAACGCAATTAATGACAACATTAAGACTTGGTTAAAGCACGCCCCGCAGAGAACAAAGAAGGAACAAACAAAGAATCCCAAAAGTCAGTAGTTTTTAAATAGCATTAATGTATCTTTACCTAATTTTTGCCAATAATTAAAGTACATCATGATTAGTGCAGCAAGACTTAAATATAAACAAAAACATTATGTAGGAAAGCGACAGTTATACCGCAGAGTAGCAACTGTAATGAAAAATATTGCTCGCGAACTTAAATTAGATGAAGTTGCACACTCTAGTCGAAATATTGCTACTATAAGTAATATCAGTAATTCTTTAGTGCTACATACATATGCACAACAAAATATTGATTTTGTTAATCAAAAACATCAATTAAATTTGAATGATGCTGAGATTGTCACATCCTTGGATGATTTTAATAATAATCCTTTTACAAGCCCCGATGTTTACGAAGACAGGTTTTTTTTCAGTAATTCTGAAGAAAATGTGGAATCAACTAAAACTCTTTGCTTACAATTGCGTCAATGGACACAAGAACATAGCAATGTTCCGCATTCTGCAGTAACAGTTTTGCTCCATATTTTAGCTCACTTACACCCCGAATTACCTTAGATTGTAGAACCCTTTTAAAAACCCCATGTACATTTCGAGAGTAAAAAACTTGAAAATGGTCACTACTGTCACTTCGGAATTCTAAAAGTTGTAGTTGTAAAGCAATATTTAACGCATAATAAGAAATTTGATGAAAATGTTTTTAATTTGTCTTTTAACATAGATGGACTGCCCTTATTTTGGAGCTCTAATAAGCAGTTTTGGCCTATATTGGGGCTTATTAAAAATTTTATATGCGATCCTTTTCCTGTCGGTATATTTGTGGTGTTTCGAAACCCCAACCATTGGGTTTGTTTTTGGAACACTTTATAAACGAACTTTGTCTACTCTTGCAGTCTGGTTTTGAATTTAAGGGAAAGCGATATCAGGTCAAGGTTCATAGTTTCATTTGTGATGTGCCAGCTCGTGCCTATTTAAAATGTGTAAAGTCACATAGTGGCTATTCGTCATGTGATAAATGTATAGAACATGGAGAGTATATGGAGAGTTATGGCCGAGTGGTACTCAGAGGCTTGTCTGCACCTAAGAGAACGGATGCATCTTTTGTCTCACAAATTGATGAAGACCATCATTTAGCTCTGTCACCGTTACTTAAGTTGAACCTTGGTTTGATATCGCATTTCCCGATTGACTATATGCACTGTGTTTTACTCGGAGTCATGCGCAAACTGCTTAATTGTTGGGTAGGCGGTAATTTAAAAACCAGATTGCAAAGTAAATTAGTTGAATTAATGTCTCAGAAAATGGTGGCGTTAAAGCCATTTATTCCTGTTGAAATTAACCGAAAACCCCGAGAGTTATCCGAGTTGGCACGATTTAAAGCAACAGAATATAGACTATTTTTATTTTATCTTGGACCTCTTGTTCTGTACAATGTTGTTGATAATGCAGTATACGAGAATTTTTTATTACTTCATTGTGTAATTGTTATTCTCAGTTCAGAAAACCATATATCCAATATTGGGTTGCCACTTGGCCTCACATTTGCTCAATGTATTTATTAAACATAGTGAGATTTTATATGGTAAAGAGTATTTAGTCTACAACGTGCACATGTTAACACATTTAGCTGAAGATGTAGATATTTATGCACCTCTGGACAATTTTTCTGCTTTTCCGTTTGAAAATTATTTAGGAAAATTAAAACAAGTGTTGAAATCACCACACAAACCTCTAGAACAAATTTTTAACCGAATAAAAGAAAATGAAACTTTAAGTTCTAATTTTAAGTTTATCAAGAAAACAAATGTTATTCATGAAGTTGAACACAATCAAGGACCATCTATTCAACATAATAACCTTAATACAAAACAATATAAAAAGGTCTTTCTTAAAAATTTCATTTTTACCGGCCCATTTTCACTCAGCAGCAGATTCATATTGTCTAATTAATTCGGAAGTTGTGCAGGTACATTATTTAATATAGTTTTTATTATTCATTTGTATTATGTTATTAATAAAATTGTATTTTGCTGGATGCATATATACTGTGTTTATTTTTCCCTATCACGAATATATCACGTCATTACAACGTATTGTGACGTTATTATTTGACGTCTTGTGACGTTAGTATATGACGTCTTGTGACGTTAGTATATGACGTCTTGTGACGTTAGTATATGACGTCTTGTGACGTTAGTATATGACGTCCCGAGGCTGTGACATATCACGTCATTATTACGTCATATGTACGACATTGTTTAGGTCAAAATGACATAATCGCTAACCAAAATATCACGTTATTATGACGTCAGTCTGCCACCTGGGTTATTAACAGGTTGAATGCCGAACTCGCCGATCGGAGTGATTCGGTTCCCTTCTCCGACGCCGACCACTCCGCTCGGAGTAATCGCAACATTTCGCTTGTATGGGTCAGTACGAGGTCGGCTTTGCGTATAGCTGGTGTTTTTCGTGGCGGCGTCTTTGACAAAGGTCTTGTATAGCACGTGTATAAGTCGGTTTCCGAATTTTTTGTTGTTTTGCTGGGCATACACAAAAAATAGTTTTGCATTTACTAGAAGAGAAGTTAGGCCATGGACATGCTGTATACCTTGATAATTTTTATAACAGTGTCGACTTGGCAGTCAAGCTACTAGGAGATAAAACATATTGTACTGGTACATTGAGAGTCGATCGAAAGAACAATCCAAAGGAAGTAATGACGGCAAAACTGAAGAAAGGTGAATCGCGAATTATAATAATAAAGCGATTGAAATATTTACACAATCCAAACAGACCTATAGTTAGCGTACAGAAGAAATTAGGCAAGTTTGTATTTTGTAGTTTGATTTACGCTATAAAAGTGCACCCCCTAATGCTATAAGTCACGCAACGCCACTGGTATATAGAATTATGTTTGTCGTCCAATATTATAGATAAAAAGGAATCGCCATTTGAATAGTGGAAAACACAAAGTGCTGCATTACCTTTACTGTGTGGTCTGCTGCAAAAAAAGTATCTTTGTGCACCAGTAACCAGGCCCAAGCCGTGCCGGGGGTGCAAGGGGTGCACAGCACCCGGGCGGCAACCTACCAGAGGCGGCGGGGCGGCAATGAAAAATGAAAAAAATTTAAGATATGCTTGCGGCATTAAAATATACAACTTTTTTTTATCAAGCTATCTGGCTTTTTTTGGTATAAAGGTAAACTGATACAGAAAAAGTGTTGCATTTTTTAAGGCGGCAAGCATACAATAATTTATTACTTATAATTTATTTTTATTAGTAAACACATCACAATGCCATGAGAACAATGTGACCCCACTATCACGTCAAGTCTTTACAAGAAAAATTAATGAGAAGAATATTTCCCTTCACAAAAGTAAGAAAGATAAATGTGATATTTGTGTGCAACACGAAGTGGGGAATCTCGAAAAAGAAGAATGGCTGGACCACCGCAACCAAAGAGAAAGAGCACAAAAGGAAAAGTTTATCGACAAAATACATTCCAACGAGGGTGCCTGTATTACATTGACTATGGATCTAGAGGCTGTAAAATTAGCACCTTGCATTAATGCTAGTTCTATCTATTTTAAGACTAAGTTGGCATGTCATAATTTTACAGTTTACGTTCTGAATTCTCATGAAGCGACGTGTTATTGGTTTAACGAAACTGATACAGGCCTAAGCGCATCAACTTGTGTCTCGTGTCTTATCGACTACTTACTGGAAAATTGCATTGGAAAGGATTTACCTATAGTCATTTATTCAGACGGCTGTACATACCAGAACCGCAACCGCATTATGGCTAATGCTCTTTTAAATTTGGCTGTTACGAAAACTTAGAAATAATCCAAAAGTATCTGGTTCCGGGTCACACTCAGATGGAGTGGTTCACAGCTGCATCGAAAGAAAACTTAAAAACAAGGAGATCTACCTACCGAGCGACTACATAAAAGCAACCAAGGAAGCCAGACAAAAGCCTTTTCCATACAAAGTGAAAGAAGCTGATCACACATTTTTCAAAAATTACGATGACAGTAGATTTATTAAATTCGCATCAATTAGACCAGGGCGTAAACCGGGAGATCCCACGGTAACCGATATAAAGGTCATAGCGTATAATTATGAAAAGTCTGGTAATATTCAGGTGAAGCTAGGTTTTGATGAAGAGTTTCAATATTTACCAACAAGAGCTACCACATTACAAGACACAGAGTTCAAATACGACAATTTATATAAGATCAGGAGACCCATCAAAGCAGCGAAGTGGATACATCTCCAACACTTAAAGAGCGAACTTTCTAAAGACTGCCACTATTTCTATGATCAGTTGTCTAAGAAATAGTTTCAGAATTAAATTTTTTTAACATTTTGATATTTATAGCTTATTTGTTAGAATATTTTTATTTTTGGCCTATGTTAATCTGAATTAAAAAATAAAAATTGCGTTGAGTTCTTGTACTTTATTCTTTTAATCTTAAAATTGGTGTTCGGAAATATCTCCCATCTGCATCAATTTTGACGAGTAATACCTCGTATCTACCATATAAAGGCTGTGACGCCCAAGATAACAAAAAAGAAACGTGATAGAGGTTATAATGGAGAAATTATAAGTAAAATAAATAATTTTGTACTGAAAACTATAGCAAGTTGTAGCAAAAACAGTTTTTTGTCTCTCCTGGAAAATTGGGTTTTTGCAGATACAAGGTATTACCAGGACACTAACGTTATATAATATATTTCTTTTCTAAAATAGAATTGTTATAGCTAACTGAGTGCTTACGAGCAAGAACAACGGGGATTGCAAAAACTTATGCAAGAGGCACTTTCGGAGGGGGAAGATGATCCTTTTGCTTATTCTTCAGAGGATTATGAGCCTAGCGAGCCTGAGTATTCATCAAAGTGTATAAGATTAAGTGACTGCACTTCCCTTATTCTCAGCGGCTGGACCGGCGACGCAAATGTAACGGTAAGTTATTTATGCAATGCAACAAACTAGGCCGACTTGGAGCACGTTTGGGCCTAGTTCGCGCCAAATTGTGTAAGTTACCAGCGTCAATTGTCAGCATTGATCATTGAATAATCGTTTCGTTACAATAATTTAAAAAAAAATGGGTCGTAAATGTTGTGTGCCGAAATGTAATTCCGGTTACAAGACCTGCACAGAGAAAGTTGCCTTTTTTTCAATACCGAAAGATGAAATCTTACGTGCTAAATGGGTGCGAGCTATTCCCCGAAATGATAGACCTTTAACACACAGTGATTCTGTATGTGAAAAACATTTTTTGCATGAGCAAATTCAAAGAACTTGGAGTACAGGAAACACAACAGTAAGTTTAAATTTTTATTTCTAATTGGTTTTATCGATTTGTAATGATACATTTTAAAATATTACCTCTTATAAAATAGCGTACATATAAGTATCCACAATTAAACAAAGATGCTATATCGCATATATTTCCGAACTGTCCAGCGTATTTGACAAAGGTTACTAAAAAAAGGCGAATAATTACTAAATGTGATATTAAGGAAGCAAAAAAAGTAAAAGCAGAAAATTTAGAATCATTGCCATCAACATCAAACATGATTTTTGAATTTAATGCAGGATTTGTCTACAGATTATGGAATGGCATAATAACCATTGAATTACCTCAAAACTGGACATACTGTAAATACGAAACTAATGATGAAAAGAAGATAATCTTAACGGAATTGTATTTTATTAATGAAGTCATGTGTAACAAGAATTTAGTTATACATCTTGATGGGAGATATAGTATATTCTTTGATTCACATTTAATGGATAATCCACATTTTCGTTCTATAGAGATAATTGATTCTGTCGGTGATTTACAAAATTTAATAACCAGTGTAGTAAACTCAAGAAAATGTGCCGGGGCAGTTGGATATGGGAAATACCTGAATACGCCGGATACTAATTTAAAATGTGTAAAAAGAGATGACATTTTTAGGACATTTCGACATTCAAATTGCGTTTGGTTTGTTACCTGAAATGAGAGAAAATGTAAATTTTGTACCAAACTAGCTTACTCTTTCCGCGTAGAAGTACATAGAAATAAAGTTAGATTGAACTTGAACAAAGGCAAATGTAAAATAGTTGGTAGCCGTAACCGTCTAGTTATTCAAAAACAGAGACGTCAGAGGTTATACAAACTACAAGTAAAATTAAAGAAAATGAAATCTCAGCTAGAGACTGTGCAAGAGCAGTATCAAAATTTGTCTGAGAATGTAGTTAAAGAAGCTATTGATAAATGCAACATTTCCGGAACTTTGAGGATTATGATTGAAGAGTGCTTTAAATTGGGGGGAAAAAATATGGTCGACGATATTCCGGCGACTGGTTATTAACTTGCCTTTTGATTAATATTAAAAGTCCATCTACTTATAAATTTTTACAAATCAATAATATTTTGCCATTGCCGTCACCTTCTACAATTAGACGTTATCTGTCTATGATAAAAATTAAATGTGGATTGGATGAAGCATTTTTCAAAGCGTTACGCATAAAAATGAGTACGAAGGAGGAGTTTCAAAAACACGGAATTTTGGTATTTGATGAAATTCAAGTACGTAGTAGTCTTGGAGTTAATGTTACCAAAATGAATTACGATGGTATTGTGGATGTTGGCAATGAACTGGAAATTGAAAAAGAAAATAAAAGCCAAAGTAAAGATTTACTTCTGGCGGATCATGCTTTAGTCTACATGTTCTCATCTATGGGTGAAAAATTCAATCAGCCTGTCGCGGTTTATGGTGTGAAGGGTGCTACAAAGGGATGTATCTTAGCTAAATTGACAATGGCAGTAATTAGGAAATTACATAGTTCGGGATGCTACGTTGACGGTATAATATGCGACGGTGCAACAACAAACCGCAAGATGTGGAAGGAATTTGGAGTTAGTGGAGAAATGGGAAATGTAAATAATAAAATAGAACATCCCTGCCAAAATAATATGAGTAAGAAAATCCGTTATTTATATTTCTTTTCTGATTGGATACATTTAATAAAATGTATAAGGACGAGGTTCCAAAAACAAATCATTCTGAAGGTAATATCTACCAAATTTGATATATTTTTAATAATAACAGTCTATCATTAATTTAGCCCCCCGAAGGAGAAATTTCGTGGGAACATTACAGAAGTTTATTCAGAGCAGATACACACTTTTCAGATAGCCTTCGAGTATGTCCAAAACTTACGGAAGATCACATCAATACAAGTGATCTGATGAAAATGCGAGTGAAACTTGCAACACAGGTAGGAATCAGTCCAGACACTTCGCAGTTCCCTGATATGATAAATAAATGAATTAAATACATAAATATGTAAGGTTTTTTTTACGTTTTTTTACACTTATAAATTGCAGATATTCAGTAATTCTATGTGCCATGGATTGCAGTATTTTAAAGAACAAGGTATAGCTGGCTTAGCAGATGCCAATCCTACGATATTATTTACCAAAAAAATGAATGATCTATTCGATTTATTAAATAGTAAAAGTATACATTCTGCTTTGAAGATAGATGCCGATCTCTTTAAAGTATGTACAGACTTTTTTTCGTTTCTTCTATTAACTGCATCTACTTCAGGAGTTCGATAAATACATGGAATGGTTAAATACCTGGGAAAGGAATAGCAGCAAAAATGACAAAACCTTTTTTACTCAGTCTACTTCTGTAGGTTTGAGGGTTACACTAAAATCAACCTTAGAATTAGCCCAACATCTATTAAAAAACTGCAGCTTTAAATACGTATTAACAGGAAAATTGAACCAAGATTGCTTAGAGGTATTATCTTTTGTAAACTTATACGCCTTGATTCGTTCATTCTATTTGGATTTTTCACTTTTTCCAAACAGATGGAATTGCGGCTTTAATTTAGGCATATATGGTACTAAAAAATCTACACATATCTGCTTTGCATGGCTTTATAAACCTTATACTTCGTTTATTAATTTGTTTCCTGAACTATTTCAATTTTTGTAATGAACCGCACATATCACATCGTTTTTAAATGTTTTAGAACTTTTTTGGAATGGCTCGTCAAGCTTGTGGACCAAACGATCACCCAACTTTTACAACTTTCATGCAAGTTTATCGTATGTTGTCTTCCTATAGCCTGATACGACCACCCAAATTTAGTAACTGTACAGTTCAGCAATCTGAATTTAAGCCAGCTTTAAACTTGGTGGATTTTAAAAATATTATGGCAAATAACGATAAAAGGAAGAGCGACTATATTGCAATATTAAAAAATAACATTGATTCCATAATCGCCGATGAAGTAGATTATGACCTACATTTTGAAGTTGACGAAGAAATACTACAAAACAGTAGTTTAACCGAAACTATAATTGATTCAGTTGTTTACTATGTGGCCGGGTTTATTGTAAAATCAGTAGTACGTACTACTAATTGCAATTTGTGTATACGTTGTCTAAAAAACAATGATTTTGACCCTGATCATTTTCCAAAGGAAGCTTCCTTAACAGTTATTAAAACAAGGGGAGCACTTATGCGCCCCAGTTCATACATATATCATGTTCTAAGAAAACTGGAGTACTACCTGTTCAAAAATATTAACAGTAGTGCAGTTTACCATCAAACCTTAGATGACTTTTTTAACAATTGTCGTGACTTTAAATTTGATTGCAAAATTCACCAATCATATGTATTAGCATATCTCTGTTTCATAATTATATATTATTAAGAATGAGAGTTTTTGTAAAACAGCAAGATATTACTGTGAAAAAAAATAGTCGTGACAAGAAAAAATTATCAAAGTTGTATACAAAATAAAATACATCATTAGTAGACGACACTTTGCTTTATTTACTTTACTATTCAACCTGTAACGTGTACAAATTTACTGTACATCCATTGGTTCAAAATATTTTGGGTAAAAATAATAATATAGACTAATTTAAACTTGAATTAAGGCGTTAAATTGTTGCTTTTGCGTGCTTTTTACATACAGTACAACGCGTGTGATAGGCCTAGTTCCCCCACTCCCGACGGACAGCAAGCGTTACATCTGCGTCGCCCACTAGCAGTGCGGAGTTAACTCACTTAATCTTATACACTTTGGTATTCATCGTCTGACAGTGATAATTCACTTCAAAAGAAAAAAATCTTACCACCCCCTGTTTCTGATACTCAACCCTCCACGTCAGCTTGTGTTCATATTTCAGCAGAAAATGATAAGCTTAGTGAGCAGGAATATTCATCGTCCGCCAGTGATCAACCTCTATCAAAAAAAAGAAGATCTTACCATGTAGTTCGCGCCCTGGTGCTACTCGCCCTTCCACGTTAGATGACCCCGTTTCACAGACAATAGAGGCTGTTGTAAGTACTTTCTGTATTGACAGTTCCGAAGAAGAGGAGGAATGCCTAGTTCCAGCCCTAAATTGGCACGATGTTACAGGAGAACATCTAAAAGCTTTTCAGTATAACGTTGGCAATGCAGGTGTGTCTACTAATTTATTTGATGACATAGACAAACCCCCCATTTATTTCTTCAAGTTGTTTCTGAATGACGATCTATTGGATGTAATGGTAACTGAAACAAACCGCTATGCAGTTCAGGAAAAGAACTCCACCCTATTACACAAAGCAAGAATCAACAAATGGAGAGACACGAATTCGCAAGAAATTACTGTTTTTATAGGATTACAAATTTGGATGGGATTGGTTCGTTTACCTAGACTTAGTGATTACTGGTCGAAAAAAGGGTTATATGCGAACAAGGTTTCAAACATAATGTCGCGGAATAGATTTGAGCTACTTTTAGCAAACTGGCATTTTGCGAACAATGAAACTGCTGATGCATCATACAGGTTGAATAAGATTGAACCTCTTATTGAATTACTGACAACTAATTTCAAACGATTTTACGTGCCTAAAGATCAATTGTGCATAGATGAGACTTTAATACCGTTCCGCGGAAGGTTACCCTTTTTGCAATACATAAAAAATAAAAGGCACAAGTTTGGAGTGAAGCTGTTCAAACTGTGTGTTGAAGGGGAACATACATATGATTTTCGAATTTACTGTGGCAAAGAAAAAAATGAGAGACAGACTGTTCCCACCAGTGTTGTTATGAACTTATGTAACAATCTTCTGCATTCCGGACGCACAGTTATTGTTGATAACTACTACACAAGTGTGGAATTGGCACACAAGTTGCTATATCGAAAAACTCACTTAGTTGGCACCTTAACAAAAAATCGAAAAAATAATCCCCCAGAAGTAATAAAAAGAAAACTAAAACGCGGTGAAAGCTACAGCCAAGAAAGCACTACAGGGATTGTAACTAAATGGCAAGATAAACGGGATGTATTGATTTTGTCAACTAAGCATGAAGGTAAAATGGTAAAAGTGACTTCTGGACGTAATACAGAATTTAAAAAGCCAGAATCTATAGTAGAATACAACAAAAGCAAAGCTTTTATTGATCTGTCTGATCAAATAAAAGCCTACTCCACCTCTTTGCGAAAAGGAATAAAGTGGTACAGGAAGATCGCTGTTGAACTGCTTTTGGGGTCGAGCTTGGTAAATGCTTACTTGTTATATAAAACTGTAACTGGTAATAAAGTATCCATAACGAAATTTAGGGAGCAAGTGGCAGAATCTTTGCTGAATTTGGATCAGAAGAATGTTCAAGAGCAACCAGCAAATAAAGCAGAGAGGCATTACCTACAGGATGTGGGAACATCTAATAGAAGACGTTGCGTCGTGTGTTATGCCAAAATATCATCAGAAAGTGGCTCTGCTGTTGCTGCAAAACAAACACAGCAGTCCAGGTGGAAGTGTAATCAGTGCCAAAAACATTATTGTGCAACATGCTTTTGTGAAACTCACGACTGTTCTTTGAACGTGTAGATAATGTTTATTCCTTCTTTGTACTTTTTTATACTATATTTGAAACGCATTTATAATAAATAAAAATTATATCTGAGTAATGTAATCATTTTATATAAAAAAATATTCATGGTCACAGAAAAGCATACCTAGTCTATTTCACACTATGTACATTTTTTTACCGGGCTAAGCAAGTATTTTTGCTTGCCAGGCCATGCTATTTTGATAGCCATACGCTTCAATGGCTAGCATGAACCGCCGCCGTATCATGGACAGAAAAGTACAAAACTGTATATGAATCGAATACGACTCAGGTGGTTCTACTAACAAAGATGTGCATGAGACACGTGTGCTTCATGAGGCGGTTAACGTGTTAGCTAAAGAATTCAAAGATAAAAATAGCGAAATAAGTAAATGGCTTAAATACGTTTTTGGGTTGCCATTTTTAAATCCAAGTGATGTCGGAGATTGTTTCGCATTCGATTTCGGAGAAATTCAACCAGAGGACAACAGGGCCATCACATTTTCTGACTATCTTGTGGACAATTATATTGGAGACGAAGCATCTTTTCCACCTGAATTATGGGCAGAGTACACCGCGAATATAGAACGAACCACAAACGCGTGCGAGTCATTCCACTCAAGATTTAATAGTAATTTTTATACCAACCATCCGAACCTATTTTCTTTTATAGACAATGTTAAACAATTTCAAACTGAAACTTACATTAAACTTCAAAGTTTGAACGAAGAAGTTAGAATACGTGATCCTGCAGTGCGGAAAAGAATAGACTTAGTAAAAAGTAATATAGAACGTCTTAACTCACAGGAAATTTCACGTTTTCATTTTGTAAAATGTGTATCGTATATGTATTGCAACAATTAGATTTAGAAAAAATATACAAATACAAAAAAACTTTGTTTGTTTTGTCTTTGACTTGTGTGTCTAGTCCATTGAACATACAGTTCAATTTGAAAAAGTTAAAAATCCACCACAAGTTTTGTGCAGAAAGAGCTAATGTGTATTTCTTTATATTATCTTATACGCTAATCGGTTTACCATCGGTGCCGATTTCGTGTGCCTGTTGCAGGTAGACCGAGATGTCCTAGGATTAAGTTAATTTTTGGTGCCGAGTTCGTCTACGCCCGTTTCAAGCTGGGCCATTTATTACAGTCCCTACTCTGTCATTAGCCCCATCCATAATTGACGTGATTGAGTTATTCGCCCCTCTCCCCATAACGATTTCCTGATCACCTAGCGTGCTAATTCAGTTCAATTCATTGAGATAGGTGAGAGTATACGTTTATGTTTTAAGTTGTGCCGACCTTTATAATGACTTCGCGTAAATATTATACAGATGAAGAGTTGTATGAAATTTTAATGAACAGCGACAGTGAAAGCGAAGATGATCAGTTCGATCTCCCGGAAGAAGAGGACGACGGCTGGGAAAATGTTTCAGATGTTCTTTTGTCTGATCAGAATGAAAATGATTCCGGTAGTGATCATAATGAAGCTCAACACAATGAGAAGGGTAGAACATTACTGTCAAATCGAAAATATTACAGAAAATTCTTCAGCCTTAGAAATATTTCAATCTTTTATAACAAATGACATCGTTCAAGAAATAGTGACTCAAACGACTATGTATTATGATTTATTTGTAGAGAACCATCCTGACAAGGCTGTCAAAAATTACAAACCTGCGTATGTAGATGAAATGTATGTGTTTCTAGCTCTTTCTCTACTTATGCCTCTAGTGAAGAAGCAGAATCTTAAAGACTATTGGTCTATGGACGTTATAATTGGAACACCAATATTCGGTCAAGTAATGCCAAGAAACAGATACCTTTTTTTGCTAAGATTTCTTCACTTCACAGATAACTCGAACGTTGATAAAGCTAGGCTCTTCAAAATGAGGAGTATAGTTGACCACTGCAGGGCTACTTTCAAAAAATCATTATATCCATTCCAAAACATGGCTGTAGACGAAAGCTTGCTGCTCTTCAAGGGGCGATTATCATTTCGACAATTTATCCTGTCCAAAAGGCATCGGTTTGGTGTAAAATTCTTCGTTATGGTGGATTGCAAAACTGGTTACATACTGGACTTTATAATTTATACAGGTAGTAGCACCGAAATCGACAAAAGTTTAGGTAAATCTGGCAATATAGTAATGACGTTAACCGAACCATATTGGAATAAAGGGCATCGCCTGTATACTGATAATTGGTATACTAGCCAATTATTGTATGATGCACTGTTCAATAAAAAATTCAACTGTTATGGTACCGTCAAAGCTAATAGGCAATTTATGCCCTCGTTTGAGAAAACGAAGAAAAAAGATTAAAAATCCATACAATTTTTTTCGACTGGGAGGTTGCTGGCCCTGAAGTGGACAGATAAGAAGGATGTCCACATGTTGACATCAATTCACGATAATACAATGGGGGTTGCAAAAATAAGTCGAAATGAAGAAGTCGTGAAACCAAACTGCATCATTGATTACAATATGAACATGGGGGGAGTTGATAGAACGGACATGATTTTGAGTACCACAGAGTCCGTTAGAAAAACGGTGAAATGGTACAAAAAAAGTTTTTTTTCACTTTCTGGACTTCGCCGTTCTCAATTCCCATGTCATTTATAAAATGAAAACGGGAGAAAATATCCCGTTACTCCACTTTCAAAAAGAGTTGGCAAGATCTCCTATAGAAAATCAAAAAAATAACACTAAGGAGTTCGAATAGCAACAGGCCAGACTATGCCCACTCTCCGCTAAGGCTGATAGAATGACATTTCCCAACTCCCAACTTTCCCCTTGTAAGCCAGGAGTCGACAAGACAATTCTGAAAAGGTGTGTCGTGTGCAAAACACGACAAAAGAAAGGCAACCACCTTTACTGGCAAAAAATGTGATGTGCCATTGTGTGCAGACGTGTTTTGAGAGGTACCATATGGTGCTCAAATTTTAGGGAAAATCAAATTTTTTGTCAAATATATGTAAATGCTATTATTTTCATAGTTTTTCCAGAATGATTTAGTTATTGTATTTTTTTACAACTAACTCTTACCAAATATATGTAGGTAATTATTATTTTCAGCTTTTCAAAATGATCGTTTTAGTTATCACATTTTTCTGTCACTAACTTGTACCAAATATATGTAAATGCTATAATAGTAGTTTTTTGAGAACGTTCCTAAGTTTTCATATTTTACTGTTAGTTTTATATTTTGATACTCCTTTTTTTCAAATAAAATTTTGTTCTCTAATACTAACAAGAGTTTTCTTCGCCGAGTAACCAAAGAAAACAACAAGAATTGAGCATTTCCCAGAAACACATACTTTTTAGCATTTCAGGACGAGAGGCTACTCCGGTAGCAAGCACTATCCGCGCCCGTTCAGCCAGCACTGATTGTCGAAACCTCTGTCGTCCTGAAAGGGTTAATATAAAAAACGTTTATTACCCGACCGGGTAGTACCATTACCCGGCCATACCAGGTACCCCTTGCATCCCTAGTATACATGATCAAAACCTACAGCAAACCTTAAAAAAAAATGAAAAAACGTCTAACAAAAAGGAAAGGGCTTCTGTGACATATTCAACAACTAAATATACTTGTACAAAAAAATTACCAGCACTTCACACACTTCCATGCATGTTTAAGATATCACCACTCTTTTCACTTTCACTTTGTTTAATAACTTACATTTTTTTAACGTTTTTATCAAACTTTGACTAGAACATATTAAAGTATGCTCAGGGATATTGCTTACTTGTCATTTATTAAGCTGTTTCCCTGTTTTAATAAAACACCAGAAAAATCTTGCTTTATTGTCACATTTGCTACAATATAAAATACCTACGTATTTTCTTCTAAATAATTTCAATGATAATAATACCTCAAGTCACATTCATACTTTCCGTTTAAAATTAACTTGTAGGAAATTGTCACCGTTTAAGATATCCGCAATACCTTCACAGAATCTGTAAAAAAAAGAAAAACATTTATTTAAATTACATAACAATACTATTTATGTGATCTCAGGTTTTTGAATATACTAAGGAAAATGTGGAGGCATAAACTTGAAGAATTTGTACAAGACTTTGTCCTGTAGTTCAGGAAATACTAATTTTCAGAACACAAGTCATCTGATGTTGCCCCCTAACTGATCTATTGTAACTGGTAGTACAAATTCATGCACTTAGTGGACCAATACTTTCATTTTCAACTGATGTATGGGACTAAACATTTACAACTATTAAGTTGCTCTATTTCATTTTGTGACACTGTTATGTGTATTAATCAGAAAACAAAATGTTACTGCTGCTGGTGTGTATCTTAAATTAATTGTAATTATAAAAAACAAAATAAAACAAAAGCAACTGATAGAACAAAGGTATAATATTTATGGGTATGTGCCGCTACTACATGTACTTCAGCAAAACTATGGAAGATAAAATGATTCACCTCATTTTTTTATTAAAAATTAAATTTATTTATTTTCTTTTTTACCTTCCTCGCTATAGTTATAGAGGAAAGTATTGTGATAAGTCATGTTGAATTCACAGCAAATTAGTTCATTTAGCGAAGTTTTTTTTGCTTTGGGTTTACTGGCCGATATACGAGTTATGCATACAAGAAAGGTACTTTTATGCCAAACATTTTGACTAATAAGCAGGTTTTAAGGTCTTCGAGACCGATAAAGCAGACGCTGCAGCGGTGTCTGTGTGTGTATGTGTCTGTCTGGATACACACAAGAAAATGGGGTACGTACTACCTAAATCATTCAACTTTTTAACTAATTTGCAGTTTTTGAAAAAACAGGAGAAACAGGTCACTGGTACTTTCCCATACTTTCTACGTTTTAAATATTCTTCGGACCAAGAAACCGCTATAAAAACGTTATTTGAAGAATTATTGAGAATATGCAAAAAATAATCAATATAATTCTTTAACTAGAGCTACTAATTAATAGGGGTAGTTAAAATCACGTAACTTCCGGAAAACGCATTGTTGAAATTAAGTATCGTTTTTTTTCCCTAATTTTTAATATAGTTGAAAATCCTTGTTAATCCTAAAAAAACTACTTCAAATAGGCTATCAAACTGTTTAAAGTTTCTAACAATCGGCGTTAGCGTTTTTGAATAAATAATTAATCAATTCTAATTTTTCAAAAATTGCTGGAAGGTAAGAGTAAAAAAAGTAGAATTTTTAAGATTAGTAGTTCATTGCAAACTCTATCAGCTCAGAGTGTTGCAGTCTTTTAGAAATAAATTTTTGAAAATGTCCTAAATTTTAAGAATGATTTTTACAATTTGCATATTTCCAAAATTATTTTTACATCACTTGATTATATTCATTAGTGGCTATTAAATAATATGACAATTTGTATTGATTATATTTTGTTTGAGTATTTGGGCATTAACGTCAATATTTTCGACATTCGTAGCTGCCTTAGTTTTGAAGATACAGACAGCATTCAGGAAAAAGCATTTTTTTTACTTTGGATGTACTATGTTAACAAAATTCCAAAAGGTGTCTACAAAAATATCTATACCAAAAATAGACATTTCAGTTTCCGGTTTCAGTTGCAGTTAAAGATCGTACAAAGAACTACCTGCAAATAAAACACTTCGGCATACCAAATCTTATAAAAATAGCTGGGCCGGATTGACACCGTGTTAAAAAAATGGAATTATATCTTTATTTTTACTAATACTGCTCTTTATTACTTACGTTAATTACTGTTTATTACAAAATATTATCTAGATCATTATTTTACTTGTTATTTAAATGTAATAGTTATTTAAGTATCAAGGAATGTAAGGACGTAATAACATCCGAGGTAGGCCAATATGAGCTGAGGCGAAGCCGAAGCTTGTCGCCTGTCGAGGATGTTATTAGTCGATACATTCCGTGTTACTTATTAAATTTTTCACGCTACCGGCAGTGTAAGTAGGCCTACAGGTAGAAATTTAATCATATTTTTAAAAGTTCGTTTTGACAGCTGTCATCGGAATTATTTTTTAAAAGCCCCACTATTCTAAGTTGTCTGTGCTTGTTACCATATCAACGAACAGTTAAAATCAACATTATTTTCCTAGGAACGTAAGTGACACTATTAAGTTCCGTGGTCAAGGGTAACTAGTACACGAATGTTATCAGCCACTTACGATCCTTGTAGCTATGGATGTAAGGCCTACTTAGATCGCCGGTAGCCTGAAATAGTTATTTAAGTATCAAGGAATGTAAGGACGTAATAACATCCGAGGTAGGCGAATACGAGCTGAGGCGGAGCCGAAGCTTGTCGCCTGCCGAGGATGTTATTAGTCGATACATTCCGTGTTACTTATTAAATTTTTCACGCTACCGGCAATGTAAGTAGGCCTACAGGTAGAAATTTAATCATATTTTTAAAAGTTCGTTTTGACAGCTGTCATCGGAATTATTTTTTAAAAGCCCCACTATTCTAAGTTGTCTGTGCTTGTTACCATATCAACGAACAGTTAAAATCAACATTATTTTCCTAGGAACGTAAGTGACACTATTAAGTTCCGTGGTCAAGGGTAACTAGTACACGAATGTTATCAGCCACTTAAGATCCTTGTAGCTATGGATGTAAGGCCTACTTAGATCGCCGGTAGCCTGAAATAGTTATTTAAGTATCAAGGAATGTAAGGACGTAATAACATCCGAGGTAGGCGAATACGAGCTGAGGCGGAGCCGAAGCTTGCCGCCTGCTGAGGATGTTATTAGTCGATACATTCCGTGTTACTTATTAAATTTTTCACGCTACCGGCAATGTAAGTAGGCCTACAGGTAGAAATTTAATCATATTTTTAAAAGTTCGTTTTGACAGCTGTCATCGGAATTATTTTTTAAAAGCTCCATTATTCTAAGTTGTCTGTGTTTGTTACCATATCAACGAACAGTTAAAATCAACATTATTTTCCTAGGAATGTAAGTGACACTATTAAGTTCCGTCGTCAAGGGTAACTAGTACACGAATGTTATCAGCCACCTACGATCCCTGTAGCTATGGATGTAAGGCCTACTTACACTGCCGGTAGCGTGAAAATGTATGTTATGTTGGTCTACCACTTGCATTTATTTTTTCTGAGTTTTATGTTTCAAGACCAACTATTTATGTTGAAATTACATCAATTATTCGATATAACTAATTTCTCAAATATTTTTAAAAATAAGTATAGCAAAATTTTTTTAAAGCTTTTAAAAACAACGCCCTCCAAATGTAGTCAGGCTGACGATTTCCATTTTAAAAATGCATGATTGTGTTGCAACTCTAAAACAATTGCAAATATAAAACATCTGAGCACGCCACTGTATTCTACACCAAAAATCTATCAAAAACCAGAATAGTGCTGTTGTTAATAGTTTTAGAAATAAATGAGCTCGAATGCCCAATTGATAAGTTAAGGATTTTCTATTTTTGTTTTTCATTATTGAATTATTCTTAAAATATTTGCCCAGTAAGGTACAAATGGTTCTTTTGTAACTTTAATATTACCAAAATTTATTATCATGTAACTATATTGATAATGAAACAACCTATACTTATCTGAAAATCTCGAACTTGAAAAGTTTCATGAATTCAATACTTCTCTATGCTGAAAGTAAAAAATTCAAGAAAAGAAAAGAAAAGAAAATACTAACGTGCTACATATTAAAGGCAGCATTTAGAATTCTATATACTTCTGGAATCAAACTTTCTTCGCTAGATGCACCGTCTTCAGTTCTTGAGGTATCATTACATCTCTGCTATATTTGTCCCGTGCATGAAAATCTGCAAAGAAAATTATATGACAGTATTATTATACAATACCATAATAACCACAAAAATATAACTATTTATAATTAACACATCAATAAAAGTAAAATAACGTATCAAAAATTAAAAGTATGCTTGAGAATATAATAATTCGTAAAATAAAAACTGTTAAATTAGATAAGGGATCCAGAATTTTCTCGTAAGTGGTGTAATAGTTTTATGAAGAAACATTACAATTTTTATTATTTCTTTGTAACACAAGCTGTCTTATTTGTGAGGAGCATTTTCCATTGTAAAATAAAATGTCTTATTTTATATCAGGCGGAGCCAGAGAAATAAACAACTGTTTGGCAATTGTACCTGATTATTTTACACTATAATTAACCACATCTAATTGAATGCATTGGTGATAGCTGAATCTCGAAATCACATTCTTTTTTCATAAGTTTTTGTTTAGGGGCTAATGTACATCCAAAACAATGCAAACAGTTTTTATCAACATTGGCCTGGACATGCTTCCATACACAGTTGACAGCCTCCGGAAGAGGGTAGGGTTCCAATACTTATTTGTTGATAACTGTGAAAGTAGTTGCAATAAAGTTTTGAGCACTGCTCATTCAGTTCGGTATTTCTACTTATTTGAATAAGTGCACCAGGCTTTTCATACGGGTGGACGGCCACAAATTTTGTCTATATAATACATATCTTTACTCTTTAAATTTTTGTGTTTAAAATCGCATACTTCATTTAAAAATAAACAAAAACAATCACATTCCATGAGTTTTCGAGATAATTCATTCTTTGTGAATAATCAATTTGCAATGAAACTCGGAATCCTGTGTTTGTGGCAAATAACAAAGTTTGTGTACACATGTTATTGAAACTCTTTGAATTCACAGAAAACCATATTTACATCTGTAGGGTGCAGTTGTGGAGAACCTCGTTATTTGATTTTTTGAAAAAATACTTTTTCTAATCCCATTCTATAATGATACCCATTAAGATACAGATTTTCATTATGAAATGACCCAAACTGACCAATAGCAGCAAAGCATTGTTTTGGTAACCATGGTTACAAGAGTTGTTGACATTTCTCTATCATCTGCGAAAGACCCGTGGCACAGCAAATTCACAAAAAGACAAAGACGAAAATACACCTAAAAGTTCAAACCCCCTACAATGGTGGCAAGAAAAAGAAACATGTATATCCTAAACTTGCGTCTTTAGCACAAGAAAAATTATGTGCATTGGCAGGTTCAGTACCTTGTGAATGCTATTTTCGAGAGCTTTACACGTACTAAACGAAAGGCGGTTAAGGTTAAGTGAAAAAAAAAACAAAATGTTATTTTTAAATACAAAGTATAAATATTGTAACTAATAATTGTTTTCCCTTATCTTGATATAATTCTGTGTTTGTTTTTACTTATTATTTTATTTAGGTCATAGACAACCCTTGTTGTTGCCTGTCTTTAGCACGAGTATATAAGTTTTATTAAAATTTGTTATTTGTTATTTTTAATAATAAAAAATTAGTAACTAGTGCCTCTTTGAGTTTACTTCTTTACAAAAACAATTATCCAAATTCTTATGTATATCTTAAACATGAATCACTATAACACATAAAGCAAGAACTAGTGAAAGGTGAAATACGCCTAGCACTTTCAGCACGTAAGTTATCGTTCTAAACCGTAAACACTGTAACGCTTTAAAATCACCGTAACAGAAAAGTAACGGTAACCAATCACGGCATTACTAAATAATCACGGAATCGCCCATCTCTAGCACGCTTTGTCAGGTTTTATTGTTCTACATACGTCTTGGATCAAAAAAAAAGGTGAAAAAACTGGTAGTCATGAGAATATTCATACGGAAGCAAATGTTTAAACCACTAGAACATTTCCACCAATTAGATTTTTAAGTTTACATTATGTATTGAAATGCCAACTAATTGTACCTATATAAAAAATGAACAATTTCAATTATGTAAATATCAATTAAGTCCTTTTGGATGAAACTGTTAAAAAAAGTAATGGTTGGCCCTAGTTATTGTTAGAAATTTCTTTATAATTACATCAGAATTATTGTTTTAACTTATCTTAAAGTTTGGGGAAATTGTACGATCACAGTTGAAAGTTACCCCGGGTTCCCACCAACTATCAAGAATTAGAATCCATGACTTTTCCAGGATATCCATGACCAAAAATCATACGTAGCCATGACTCTCGACAAAAAAAAATCAATAAAATTGGAGACGCAAAAATAGTCACCTTTATGCGTTTTTTATCAATTCACAAGACAGTATATGGCAGCCTCACTTGCACCTAATCATAAGCCATATTACGTTCCTTGGAATTTAATATGGATAAGAAAAGTACCTCAATGATATTTTAAAAACCTTCAGCAGCAAAAGTTTTATAAGCGGCAGTTTTAAAAATTCAATCGGAAAATTTTTAAATTTTTTTAATTATGTTAACACTACTGCAAGAAAATCAGGTTTTTTACTGTAAATCAAGAGAAAAATCAAGACTTTTGCCAAATTTTGCATAAAATCCACGACTTTCAGGTTAAAATTTTAATTCCCTGACTTTTCCATGACTTCCAGGTTATCCAAGGTCAGTGGGAACCCTGTTACCGCAATGTATATTGTCTGCAACATAGGTAGTTTCAAGCTGGAAAACAGGAGCATAGGCAAAACATATTGTATATTCATGAATCTGTAGATTCCTGCTCTAGTATTAGGTAATTGCAAGAGAAAATTGTTGCACATATGTATTACAATACTAAGATCTTGTCCATTAATTCTTTTATAAAAAATGGAATTTTAAAATACCGCTATTTTTAAATATGAATTGCCATGATCAAATTGTTTTGATCTTACCTCTTACTAGAAACCGGGGCGCTTGGATTAACCGTCATCCAATGGAGGACGCCGTGCTAGAAATAAAATGACATGTATGAATACTAAATTATAAAGGATATCATGAACTTACTCCAAGGAAAAAGTTGATAACAATCATATTAATTAGATTATGGACATGGGCCAGTTGAAATTATACAGTAAATTGTTCTACCAAACACAGCAAAGCAAGGGATGTGATTGCCGCAAAAGAATTGAAGTAATACAGCAAATAATAATTGCAACTCACCATTAGAGAGAGTTCCAATTCAAAAACCTCTGTTTATGCTTTTGTACTTTTGGTTTGGTTTTCACGTAAATACGACCAATTTGACGCTGCAATTCTACTCCAAACAAATTGGCAGACTTGGGAAAGCAATGGCAACCCAGACGCCAGCTGAAGCTGAGCCTACCTAGTACCTAGTTAAGTAGTTACCATATACGTCATACGAAGACAGAGATAATAAAAACATAGGTACAGGATAGAAAGCAAGGCCGACGCGACGCGACGCAAAAACGCAATAGCCATGCGCGGTTAGCATGGGAGCTGGAATGGCCGCCTACTATCGTGCAATACGTTTACACCACGATTTTAAAAATTGTTTGTACCGCGGTTCGCCAGTTCTATAATAATAAATTTAATTTTAATCTTTAATGAACTGTGAAAGATAAGGCAGAGATTTGCCTACGGAAATAGGAAAATGTTGGGGGCCCGCATTTTAGGGTCCGATTTATGATCATTTATTAATATTGTACAGAGTCGCTCAAAAGTATGATATAATGGTGCCGGTGTGGTGGTGTAAATATTGAGTTTATAGAAAAAATACTTTATATAAAAAATTTTAATTATATTTTGAAAAAGTCTTATAAGTAAAGAGTAAATAATTAGTATAATCTATTAAATGCAGGCAGAAAATCAGTATAGCTAATTCTATATAAAAAAAACATTGACGGTTACGTCACAGCGCTTACAGCATTAATTTAAAAAAATGTTGCAAAAAGGAAAACAACAACGTAATAAAAAACTTTCATATAGTATATTTCTGTAAAATCAATATTTACGTAATCAGAACCATTATTTCATACTTTTGAACGATCCTGACTGTTTCGCTATTCTTACCAGCGTGTGGCGCGCCGTTTTACTTTTTAATGCACACAGTAAGTCGTGTAAATGCTATTGTATTCAAAAATAAATCGGTGTACACCGAATTAGTTTTTAATATACATCGGTATCCGTGAAAATACAGTTAATATAAAAAATTCACATCATAGGTACGGTAAAAATGTAACCTCGAGAAAAAATCACTCGTTGCCTACATTTAGGCGTTATTAAAGTTCAACGCCACCTAACAATCAATAGATGCACCAGTAAATATAAAAAATGAATCATTTAATATTACAGTAATCTTCACTCTCTAAAGGGCAACATGGAATATCAATCCTCATTCTAAATTATGGTCCCGTGAGCGACTTTAACAACACATTGTTTTAACAGTTGAAAATGTTATTGTTCTGATTCAATGAGAAGTGTGTTATTGAATTATTTTAGTGTTTTACTAAATCTGTTTTATGCCAATTTCGATTTGGTGCACATTTTTAATTAAACACAAAAAATTATTGGAAGTTGCTTGACGATATAGCTATAACTACTAGCTCCCTTATTCTCTGCAAATTATTAATAAGTTCATGCTTGACTTTGTTGAAGTTTATATTAAAATATTATAAATAAAATAATCGATAAACAGTAATGCATTAATAATACATACCCGTTGAAGTTAGTTTATAATTATTTTTTTATATAAATTATATTAACATACTTCATTCTTCTCTATACTATTGGCTAATGACTATAAGAATTTTTTGAAAATTTAGAAATTGAGTAATAAATTTTCCATGTTTTAATTTGAAAGAAAATCTTGTTTTACTTTATTAAAAGGTTTGGTTGCAGTTGCCTCGTGGCTGTAAGAATTTTTTGAATACAAATCTTTTTGCAAAAACTAATAAAGTATATCAGCTATAGATGAAATAGAATCTCTTACAATTTTTGTTGTTAATATATCCAAAAATATACTTACTGCCATAAGATAAGTGCAGCTAAGCTATGTCATGAAGAGAAATAAGATATTTTTTTTTAATCTGTAAAAATTAAAACTTTATTTTAACTATTTTGAAAATATACTTACTGCCATAAGACAAGTGCAGCTAAGCTATGTCATGAAGAGAAATAAGATATTTTTTTTAATCTCAAAAAATAAAAAAAATTTTAACTGTATTGAAAATATACCTACTGCCATAAGACAAGTGCAGCTAGGCTATGTCATGAAGAGAAATAAGATGTTTTTTTTAATCTGTAAAAATTAAAACTCTATTTTAACTATTCTGAAAATATACTTACTGCCATAAGACAAGTGCAGCTAGGCTATGTCATGAAGAGAAATAAGATGTTTTTTTTAATCTGTAAAAATTAAAACTCTATTTTAACTATTCTGAAAATATACTTACTGCCATAAGATAAGTGCAGCTAAGCTATGTCATGAAGAGAAATAAGATATTTTTTTTAATCTCAAAAAATAAAAAAAAATTTAACTGTTTTGAAAATATACCTACTTCCATAAGACAAGTGCAGCTAGGCTATGTCATGAAGAGAAATAAGATGTTTTTTTTAATCTGTAAAAATTAAAACTCTATTTTAACTATTCTGAAAATATACTTACTGCCATAAGACAAGTGCAGCTAGGCTATGTCATGAAGAGAAATAAGATGTTTTTTTTTAATCTGTAAAAATTAAAACTCTATTTTAACTATTCTGAAAATATACTTACTGCCATAAGATAAGTGCAACTAAGCTATGTCATGAAGAGAAATAAGATATTTTTTTTATTCTCAAAAAATAAAAAAAAATTTAACTGTTTTGAAAATATACTTACTGCCATAAGACAAGTGCAGCTAGGCTATGTCATGAAGAGAAATAAGATGTTTTTTTTAATCTGTAAAAATTAAAACTCTATTTTAACTATTCTGAAAATATACTTACTGCCATAAGACAAGTGCAGCTAAGCTATGTCATGAAGAGAAATAAGATATTTTTTTTAATCTCAAAAAATAAAAAAATTTTTAACTGTTTTGAACATATACCTACTGCCATAAGAAAAGTGCAGCTAGGCTATCTCATGAAGAGAAATAAGATGTTTTTTTTAATCTGTAAAAATTAAAACTCTATTTTAACTATTCTGAAAATATACTTACTGCCATAAGACAAGTGCAGCTAGGCTATGTCATGAAGAGAAATAAGATGTTTTTTTTAATCTGTAAAAATTAAAACTCTATTTTAACTATTCTGAAAATATACTTACTGCCATAAGACAAGTGCAGCTAAGCTATGTCATGAAGAGAAATAAGATATTTTTTTTAATCTGTAAAAATTAAAACTCTATTTTAACTATTCTGAAAATATACTTACTGCCATAAGACAAGTGCAGCTAAGCTATGTCATGAAGAGAAATAAGATATTTTTTTTAATCTCAAAAAATAAAAAAAATTTTAACTGTTTTGAACATATACCTACTGCCATAAGACAAGTGCAGCTAGGCTATCTCATGAAGAGAAATAAGATGTTTTTTTTAATCTGTAAAAATTAAAACTCTATTTTAACTATTCTGAAAATATACTTACTGCCATAAGACAAGTGCAGCTAGGCTATGTCATGAAGAGAAATAAGATGTTTTTTTTAATCTGTAAAAATTAAAACTCTATTTTAACTATTCTGAAAATATACTTACTGCCATAAGACAAGTGCAGCTAAGCTATGTCATGAAGAGAAATAAGATATTTTTTTTAATCTCAAAAAATAAAAAAAATTTTAACTGTTTTGAACATATACCTACTGCCATAAGACAAGTGCAGCTAGGCTATCTCATGAAGAGAAATAAGATGTTTTTTTTAATCTGTAAAAATTAAAACTCTATTTTAACTATTCTGAAAATATACTTACTGCCATAAGACAAGTGCAGCTAGGCTATGTCATGAAGAGAAATAAGATGTTTTTTTTTAATCTGTAAAAATTAAAACTCTATTTTAACTATTCTGAAAATATACTTACTGCCATAAGATAAGTGCAGCTAAGCTATGTCATGAAGAGAAATAAGATATTTTTTTTTAATCTCAAAAAATAAAAAAAATTTTAACTGTTTTGAAAATATACCTACTGCCATAAGACAAGTGCAGCTAGGCTATGTCATGAAGAGAAATAAGATGTTTTTTTTAATCTGTAAAAATTAAAACTCTATTTTAACTATTCTGAAAATATACTTACTGCCATAAGACAAGTGCAGCTAAGCTATGTCATGAAGAGAAATAAGATATTTTTTTTAATCTCAAAAAATAAAAAAAATTTTAACTGTTTTGAACATATACCTACTGCCATAAGACAAGTGCAGCTAGGCTATGTCATGAAGAGAAATAAGATGTTTTTTTTTAATCCGTAAAAATTAAAACTCTATTTTAACTATTCTGAAAATATACTTACTGCCATAAGATAAGTGCAGCTAAGCTATGTCATGAAGAGAAATAAGATATTTTTTTTATTCTCAAAAAATAAAAAAAATTTTAACTGTTTTGAAAATATACTTACTGCCATAAGACAAGTGCAGCTAGGCTATGTCATGAAGAGAAATAAGATGTTTTTTTAATCTGTAAAAATTAAAACTCTATTTTAACTATTCTGAAAATATACTTACTGCCATAAGACAAGTGCAGCTAAGCTATGTCATGAAGAGAAATAAGATATTTTTTTTAATCTCAAAAAATAAAAAAATTTTTAACTGTTTTGAACATATACCTACTGCCATAAGACAAGTGCAGCTAGGCTATCTCATGAAGAGAAATAAGATGTTTTTTTAATCTGTAAAAATTAAAACTCTATTTTAACTATTCTGAAAATATACTTACTGCCATAAGACAAGTGCAGCTAGGCTATGTCATGAAGAGAAATAAGATGTTTTTTTTAATCTGTAAAAATTAAAACTCTATTTTAACTATTCTGAAAATATACTTACTGCCATAAGACAAGTGCAGCTAAGCTATGTCATGAAGAGAAATAAGATATTTTTTTTAATCTCAAAAAATAAAAAAAATTTTAACTGTTTTGAACCTATACCTACTGCCATAAGACAAGTGCAGCTAGGCTATCTCATGAAGAGAAATAAGATGTTTTTTTTAATCTGTAAAAATTAAAACTCTATTTTAACTATTCTGAAAATATACTTACTGCCATAAGACAAGTGCAGCTAGGCTATGTCATGAAGAAAAATAAGATGTTTTTTTTTAATCTGTAAAAATTAAAACTCTATTTTAACTATTCTGAAAATATACTTACTGCCATAAGATAAGTGCAGCTAAGCTATGTCATGAAGAGAAATAAGATATTTTTTTTAATCTCAAAAAATAAAAAAAATTTTAACTGTTTTGAAAATATACCTACTGCCATAAGACAAGTGCAGCTAGGCTATGTCATGAAGAGAAATAAGATGTTTTTTTTAATCTGTAAAAATTAAAACTCTATTTTAACTATTCTAAAAATATACTTACTGCCATAAGACAAGTGCAGCTAGGCTATGTCATGAAGAGAAATAAGATGTTTTTTTTAATCTGTAAAAATTAAAACTCTATTTTAACTATTCTGAAAATATACTTACTGCCATAAGATAAGTGCAGCTAAGCTATGTCATGAAGAGAAATAAGATATTTTTTTTAATATCAAAAAATAAAAAAAAATTTAACTGTTTTGAAAATATACCTACTTCCATAAGACAAGTGCAGCTAGGCTATGTCATGAGGAGAAATAAGATGTTTTTTTTAATCTGTAAAAATTAAAACTCTATTTTAACTATTCTGAAAATATACTTACTGCCATAAGACAAGTGCAGCTAGGCTATGTCATGAAGAGAAATAAGATGTTTTTTTTTAATCTGTAAAAATTAAAACTCTATTTTAACTATTCTGAAAATATACTTACTGCCATAAGATAAGTGCAGCTAAGCTATGTCATGAAGAGAAATAAGATATTTTTTTTAATCTCAAAAAATAAAAAAAAATTTAACTGTTTTGAAAATATACCTACTTCCATAAGACAAGTGCAGCTAGGCTATGTCATGAAGAGAAATAAGATGTTTTTTTTAATCTGTAAAAATTAAAACTCTATTTTACCTATTCTGAAAATATACTTACTGCCATAAGACAAGTGCAGCTAGGCTATGTCATGAAGAGAAATAAGAAGTTTTTTTTTAATCTGTAAAAATTAAAACTCTATTTTAACTATTCTGAAAATATACTTACTGCCATAAGATAAGTGCAGCTAAGCTATGTCATGAAGAGAAATAAGATATTTTTTTTATTCTCAAAAAATAAAAAAAATTTTAACTGTTTTGAAAATATACTTACTGCCATAAGACAAGTGCAGCTAGGCTATGTCATGAAGAGAAATAAGATGTTTTTTTTAATCTGTAAAAATTAAAACTCTATTTTAACTATTCTGAAAATATACTTACTGCCATAAGACAAGTGCAGCTAAGCTATGTCATGAAGAGAAATAAGATATTTTTTTTAATCTCAAAAAATAAAAAAATTTTTAACTGTTTTGAACATATACCTACTGCCATAAGAAAAGTGCAGCTAGGCTATCTCATGAAGAGAAATAAGATGTTTTTTTTAATCTGTAAAAATTAAAACTCTATTTTAACTATTCTGAAAATATACTTACTGCCATAAGACAAGTGCAGCTAGGCTATGTCATGAAGAGAAATAAGATGTTTTTTTTAATCTGTAAAAATTAAAACTCTATTTTAACTATTCTGAAAATATACTTACTGCCATAAGACAAGTGCAGCTAAGCTATGTCATGAAGAGAAATAAGATATTTTTTTTAATCTCAAAAAATAAAAAAAATTTTAACTGTTTTGAACATATACCTACTGCCATAAGACAAGTGCAGCTAGGCTATCTCATGAAGAGAAATAAGATGTTTTTTTTAATCTGTAAAAATTAAAACTCTATTTTAACTATTCTGAAAATATACTTACTGCCATAAGACAAGTGCAGCTAGGCTATGTCATGAAGAGAAATAAGATGTTTTTTTTTAATCTGTAAAAATTAAAACTCTATTTTAACTATTCTGAAAATATACTTACTGCCATAAGATAAGTGCAGCTAAGCTATGTCATGAAGAGAAATAAGATATTTTTTTTAATCTCAAAAAATAAAAAAAATTTTAACTGTTTTGAAAATATACCTACTGCCATAAGACAAGTGCAGCTAGGCTATGTCATGAAGAGAAATAAGATGTTTTTTTTAATCTGTAAAAATTAAAACTCTATTTTAACTATTCTGAAAATATACTTACTGCCATAAGACAAGTGCAGCTAAGCTATGTCATGAAGAGAAATAAGATATTTTTTTTAATCTCAAAAAATAAAAAAAATTTTAACTGTTTTGAACATATACCTACTGCCATAAGACAAGTGCAGCTAGGCTATGTCATGAAGAGAAATAAGATGTTTTTTTTTAATCCGTAAAAATTAAAACTCTATTTTAACTATTCTGAAAATATACTTACTGCCATAAGATAAGTGCAGCTAAGCTATGTCATGAAGAGAAATAAGATATTTTTTTTATTCTCAAAAAATAAAAAAAATTTTAACTGTTTTGAAAATATACTTACTGCCATAAGACAAGTGCAGCTAGGCTATGTCATGAAGAGAAATAAGATGTTTTTTTTAATCTGTAAAAATTAAAACTCTATTTTAACTATTCTGAAAATATACTTACTGCCATAAGACAAGTGCAGCTAAGCTATGTCATGAAGAGAAATAAGATATTTTTTTTAATCTCAAAAAATAAAAAAATTTTTAACTGTTTTGAACATATACCTACTGCCATAAGACAAGTGCAGCTAGGCTATCTCATGAAGAGAAATAAGATGTTTTTTTTAATCTGTAAAAATTAAAACTCTATTTTAACTATTCTGAAAATATACTTACTGCCATAAGACAAGTGCAGCTAGGCTATGTCATGAAGAGAAATAAGATGTTTTTTTTAATCTGTAAAAATTAAAACTCTATTTTAACTATTCTGAAAATATACTTACTGCCATAAGACAAGTGCAGCTAAGCTATGTCATGAAGAGAAATAAGATATTTTTTTTAATCTCAAAAAATAAAAAAAATTTTAACTGTTTTGAACCTATACCTACTGCCATAAGACAAGTGCAGCTAGGCTATCTCATGAAGAGAAATAAGATGTTTTTTTTAATCTGTAAAAATTAAAACTCTATTTTAACTATTCTGAAAATATACTTACTGCCATAAGACAAGTGCAGCTAGGCTATGTCATGAAGAAAAATAAGATGTTTTTTTTTAATCTGTAAAAATTAAAACTCTATTTTAACTATTCTGAAAATATACTTACTGCCATAAGATAAGTGCAGCTAAGCTATGTCATGAAGAGAAATAAGATATTTTTTTTAATCTCAAAAAATAAAAAAAATTTTAACTGTTTTGAAAATATACCTACTGCCATAAGACAAGTGCAGCTAGGCTATGTCATGAAGAGAAATAAGATGTTTTTTTTAATCTGTAAAAATTAAAACTCTATTTTAACTATTCTAAAAATATACTTACTGCCATAAGACAAGTGCAGCTAGGCTATGTCATGAAGAGAAATAAGATGTTTTTTTTAATCTGTAAAAATTAAAACTCTATTTTAACTATTCTGAAAATATACTTACTGCCATAAGATAAGTGCAGCTAAGCTATGTCATGAAGAGAAATAAGATATTTTTTTTAATATCAAAAAATAAAAAAAAATTTAACTGTTTTGAAAATATACCTACTTCCATAAGACAAGTGCAGCTAGGCTATGTCATGAGGAGAAATAAGATGTTTTTTTTAATCTGTAAAAATTAAAACTCTATTTTAACTATTCTGAAAATATACTTACTGCCATAAGACAAGTGCAGCTAGGCTATGTCATGAAGAGAAATAAGATGTTTTTTTTTAATCTGTAAAAATTAAAACTCTATTTTAACTATTCTGAAAATATACTTACTGCCATAAGATAAGTGCAGCTAAGCTATGTCATGAAGAGAAATAAGATATTTTTTTTAATCTCAAAAAATAAAAAAAAATTTAACTGTTTTGAAAATATACCTACTTCCATAAGACAAGTGCAGCTAGGCTATGTCATGAAGAGAAATAAGATGTTTTTTTTAATCTGTAAAAATTAAAACTCTATTTTACCTATTCTGAAAATATACTTACTGCCATAAGACAAGTGCAGCTAGGCTATGTCATGAAGAGAAATAAGAAGTTTTTTTTTAATCTGTAAAAATTAAAACTCTATTTTAACTATTCTGAAAATATACTTACTGCCATAAGATAAGTGCAGCTAAGCTATGTCATGAAGAGAAATAAGATATTTTTTTTATTCTCAAAAAATAAAAAAAATTTTAACTGTTTTGAAAATATACTTACTGCCATAAGACAAGTGCAGCTAGGCTATGTCATGAAGAGAAATAAGATGTTTTTTTTAATCTGTAAAAATTAAAACTCTATTTTAACTATTCTGAAAATATACTTACTGCCATAAGACAAGTGCAGCTAAGCTATGTCATGAAGAGAAATAAGATATTTTTTTTAATCTCAAAAAATAAAAAATTTTTTAACTGTTTTGAACATATACCTACTGCCATAAGAAAAGTGCAGCTAGGCTATCTCATGAAGAGAAATAAGATGTTTTTTTTAATCTGTAAAAATTAAAACTCTATTTTAACTATTCTGAAAATATACTTACTGCCATAAGACAAGTGCAGCTAGGCTATGTCATGAAGAGAAATAAGATGTTTTTTTTAATCTGTAAAAATTAAAACTCTATTTTAACTATTCTGAAAATATACTTACTGCCATAAGACAAGTGCAGCTAAGCTATGTCATGAAGAGAAATAAGATATTTTTTTTTATCTCAAAAAATAAAAAAAATTTTAACTGTTTTGAACATATACCTACTGCCATAAGACAAGTGCAGCTAGGCTATGTCATGAAGAGAAATAAGATGTTTTTTTTTAATCCGTAAAAATTAAAACTCTATTTTAACTATTCTGAAAATATACTTACTGCCATAAGATAAGTGCAGCTAAGCTATGTCATGAAGAGAAATAAGATATTTTTTTTATTCTCAAAAAATAAAAAAAATTTTAACTGTTTTGAAAATATACTTACTGCCATAAGACAAGTGCAGCTAGGCTATGTCATGAAGAGAAATAAGATGTTTTTTTTAATCTGTAAAAATTAAAACTCTATTTTAACTATTCTGAAAATATACTTACTGCCATAAGACAAGTGCAGCTAAGCTATGTCATGAAGAGAAATAAGATATTTTTTTTAATCTCAAAAAATAAAAAAATTTTTAACTGTTTTGAACATATACCTACTGCCATAAGACAAGTGCAGCTAGGCTATCTCATGAAGAGAAATAAGATGTTTTTTTTAATCTGTAAAAATTAAAACTCTATTTTAACTATTCTGAAAATATACTTACTGCCATAAGACAAGTGCAGCTAGGCTATGTCATGAAGAGAAATAAGATGTTTTTTTTAATCTGTAAAAATTAAAACTCTATTTTAACTATTCTGAAAATATACTTACTGCCATAAGACAAGTGCAGCTAAGCTATGTCATGAAGAGAAATAAGATATTTTTTTTAATCTCAAAAAATAAAAAAAATTTTAACTGTTTTGAACCTATACCTACTGCCATAAGACAAGTGCAGCTAGGCTATCTCATGAAGAGAAATAAGATGTTTTTTTTAATCTGTAAAAATTAAAACTCTATTTTAACTATTCTGAAAATATACTTACTGCCATAAGACAAGTGCAGCTAGGCTATGTCATGAAGAAAAATAAGATGTTTTTTTTTAATCTGTAAAAATTAAAACTCTATTTTAACTATTCTGAAAATATACTTACTGCCATAAGATAAGTGCAGCTAAGCTATGTCATGAAGAGAAATAAGATATTTTTTTTAATCTCAAAAAATAAAAAAAATTTTAACTGTTTTGAAAATATACCTACTGCCATAAGACAAGTGCAGCTAGGCTATGTCATGAAGAGAAATAAGATGTTTTTTTTAATCTGTAAAAATTAAAACTCTATTTTAACTATTCTAAAAATATACTTACTGCCATAAGACAAGTGCAGCTAGGCTATGTCATGAAGAGAAATAAGATGTTTTTTTTAATCTGTAAAAATTAAAACTCTATTTTAACTATTCTGAAAATATACTTACTGCCATAAGATAAGTGCAGCTAAGCTATGTCATGAAGAGAAATAAGATATTTTTTTTAATATCAAAAAATAAAAAAAAATTTAACTGTTTTGAAAATATACCTACTTCCATAAGACAAGTGCAGCTAGGCTATGTCATGAGGAGAAATAAGATGTTTTTTTTAATCTGTAAAAATTAAAACTCTATTTTAACTATTCTGAAAATATACTTACTGCCATAAGACAAGTGCAGCTAGGCTATGTCATGAAGAGAAATAAGATGTTTTTTTTTAATCTGTAAAAATTAAAACTCTATTTTAACTATTCTGAAAATATACTTACTGCCATAAGATAAGTGCAGCTAAGCTATGTCATGAAGAGAAATAAGATATTTTTTTTAATCTCAAAAAATAAAAAAAATTTAACTGTTTTGAAAATATACCTACTTCCATAAGACAAGTGCAGCTAGGCTATGTCATGAAGAGAAATAAGATGTTTTTTTTAATCTGTAAAAATTAAAACTCTATTTTACCTATTCTGAAAATATACTTACTGCCATAAGACAAGTGCAGCTAGGCTATGTCATGAAGAGAAATAAGAAGTTTTTTTTTAATCTGTAAAAATTAAAACTCTATTTTAACTATTCTGAAAATATACTTACTGCCATAAGATAAGTGCAGCTAAGCTATGTCATGAAGAGAAATAAGATATTTTTTTTATTCTCAAAAAATAAAAAAAATTTTAACTGTTTTGAAAATATACTTACTGCCATAAGACAAGTGCAGCTAGGCTATGTCATGAAGAGAAATAAGATGTTTTTTTTAATCTGTAAAAATTAAAACTCTATTTTAACTATTCTGAAAATATACTTACTGCCATAAGACAAGTGCAGCTAAGCTATGTCATGAAGAGAAATAAGATATTTTTTTTAATCTCAAAAAATAAAAAAATTTTTAACTGTTTTGAACATATACCTACTGCCATAAGAAAAGTGCAGCTAGGCTATCTCATGAAGAGAAATAAGATGTTTTTTTTAATCTGTAAAAATTAAAACTCTATTTTAACTATTCTGAAAATATACTTACTGCCATAAGACAAGTGCAGCTAGGCTATGTCATGAAGAGAAATAAGATGTTTTTTTTAATCTGTAAAAATTAAAACTCTATTTTAACTATTCTGAAAATATACTTACTGCCATAAGACAAGTGCAGCTAAGCTATGTCATGAAGAGAAATAAGATATTTTTTTTAATCTCAAAAAATAAAAAAAATTTTAACTGTTTTGAACATATACCTACTGCCATAAGACAAGTGCAGCTAGGCTATCTCATGAAGAGAAATAAGATGTTTTTTTTAATCTGTAAAAATTAAAACTCTATTTTAACTATTCTGAAAATATACTTACTGCCATAAGACAAGTGCAGCTAGGCTATGTCATGAAGAGAAATAAGATGTTTTTTTTTAATCTGTAAAAATTAAAACTCTATTTTAACTATTCTGAAAATATACTTACTGCCATAAGATAAGTGCAGCTAAGCTATGTCATGAAGAGAAATAAGATATTTTTTTTAATCTCAAAAAATAAAAAAAATTTTAACTGTTTTGAAAATATACCTACTGCCATAAGACAAGTGCAGCTAGGCTATGTCATGAAGAGAAATAAGATGTTTTTTTTAATCTGTAAAAATTAAAACTCTATTTTAACTATTCTGAAAATATACTTACTGCCATAAGACAAGTGCAGCTAAGCTATGTCATGAAGAGAAATAAGATATTTTTTTTAATCTCAAAAAATAAAAAAAATTTTAACTGTTTTGAACATATACCTACTGCCATAAGACAAGTGCAGCTAGGCTATGTCATGAAGAGAAATAAGATGTTTTTTTTTAATCCGTAAAAATTAAAACTCTATTTTAACTATTCTGAAAATATACTTACTGCCATAAGATAAGTGCAGCTAAGCTATGTCATGAAGAGAAATAAGATATTTTTTTTATTCTCAAAAAATAAAAAAAATTTTAACTGTTTTGAAAATATACTTACTGCCATAAGACAAGTGCAGCTAGGCTATGTCATGAAGAGAAATAAGATGTTTTTTTTAATCTGTAAAAATTAAAACTCTATTTTAACTATTCTGAAAATATACTTACTGCCATAAGACAAGTGCAGCTAAGCTATGTCATGAAGAGAAATAAGATATTTTTTTTAATCTCAAAAAATAAAAAAATTTTTAACTGTTTTGAACATATACCTACTGCCATAAGACAAGTGCAGCTAGGCTATCTCATGAAGAGAAATAAGATGTTTTTTTTAATCTGTAAAAATTAAAACTCTATTTTAACTATTCTGAAAATATACTTACTGCCATAAGACAAGTGCAGCTAGGCTATGTCATGAAGAGAAATAAGATGTTTTTTTTAATCTGTAAAAATTAAAACTCTATTTTAACTATTCTGAAAATATACTTACTGCCATAAGACAAGTGCAGCTAAGCTATGTCATGAAGAGAAATAAGATATTTTTTTTAATCTCAAAAAATAAAAAAAATTTTAACTGTTTTGAACCTATACCTACTGCCATAAGACAAGTGCAGCTAGGCTATCTCATGAAGAGAAATAAGATGTTTTTTTTAATCTGTAAAAATTAAAACTCTATTTTAACTATTCTGAAAATATACTTACTGCCATAAGACAAGTGCAGCTAGGCTATGTCATGAAGAGAAATAAGATGTTTTTTTTTAATCTGTAAAAATTAAAACTCTATTTTAACTATTCTGAAAATATACTTACTGCCATAAGATAAGTGCAGCTAAGCTATGTCATGAAGAGAAATAAGATATTTTTTTTAATCTCAAAAAATAAAAAAAATTTTAACTGTTTTGAAAATATACCTACTGCCATAAGACAAGTGCAGCTAGGCTATGTCATGAAGAGAAATAAGATGTTTTTTTTAATCTGTAAAAATTAAAACTCTATTTTAACTATTCTGAAAATATACTTACTGCCATAAGACAAGTGCAGCTAGGCTATGTCATGAAGAGAAATAAGATGTTTTTTTTAATCTGTAAAAATTAAAACTCTATTTTAACTATTCTGAAAATATACTTACTGCCATAAGACAAGTGCAGCTAAGCTATGTCATGAAGAGAAATAAGATATTTTTTTTAATCTCAAAAAATAAAAAAAATTTTAACTGTTTTGAACATATACCTACTGCCATAAGACAAGTGCAGCTAGGCTATCTCATGAAGAGAAATAAGATGTTTTTTTTAATCTGTAAAAATTAAAACTCTATTTTAACTATTCTGAAAATATACTTACTGCCATAAGACAAGTGCAGCTAGGCTATGTCATGAAGAGAAATAAGATGTTTTTTTTTAATCTGTAAAAATTAAAACTCTATTTTAACTATTCTGAAAATATACTTACTGCCATAAGATAAGTGCAGCTAAGCTATGTCATGAAGAGAAATAAGATATTTTTTTTTAATCTCAAAAAATAAAAAAAATTTTAACTGTTTTGAAAATATACCTACTGCCATAAGACAAGTGCAGCTAGGCTATGTCATGAAGAGAAATAAGATGTTTTTTTTAATCTGTAAAAATTAAAACTCTATTTTAACTATTCTGAAAATATACTTACTGCCATAAGACAAGTGCAGCTAAGCTATGTCATGAAGAGAAATAAGATATTTTTTTTTATCTCAAAAAATAAAAAAAATTTTAACTGTTTTGAACATATACCTACTGCCATAAGACAAGTGCAGCTAGGCTATGTCATGAAGAGAAATAAGATGTTTTTTTTTAATCCGTAAAAATTAAAACTCTATTTTAACTATTCTGAAAATATACTTACTGCCATAAGACAAGTGCAGCTAAGCTATGTCATGAAGAGAAATAAGATGTTTTTTTTTAATCCGTAAAAATTAAAACTCTATTTTAACTATTCTGAAAATATACTTACTGCCATAAGACAAGTGCAGCTAGGCTATGTCATGAAGAGAAATAAGATGTTTTTTTTTAATCTGTAAAAATTAAAACTCTATTTTAACTATTCTGAAAATATACTTACTGCCATAAGATAAGTGCAGCTAAGCTATGTCATGAAGAGAAATAAGATATTTTTTTTAATCTCAAAAAATAAAAAAAATTTTAACTGTTTTGAAAATATACCTACTGCCATAAGACAAGTGCAGCTAGGCTATGTCATGAAGAGAAATAAGATGTTTTTTTTAATCTGTAAAAATTAAAACTCTATTTTAACTATTCTGAAAATATACTTACTGCCATAAGACAAGTGCAGCTAGGCTATGTCATGAAGAGAAATAAGATGTTTTTTTTAATCTGTAAAAATTAAAACTCTATTTTAACTATTCTGAAAATATACTTACTGCCATAAGACAAGTGCAGCTAAGCTATGTCATGAAGAGAAATAAGATATTTTTTTTAATCTCAAAAAATAAAAAAAATTTTAACTGTTTTGAACATATACCTACTGCCATAAGACAAGTGCAGCTAGGCTATCTCATGAAGAGAAATAAGATGTTTTTTTTAATCTGTAAAAATTAAAACTCTATTTTAACTATTCTGAAAATATACTTACTGCCATAAGACAAGTGCAGCTAGGCTATGTCATGAAGAGAAATAAGATGTTTTTTTTTAATCTGTAAAAATTAAAACTCTATTTTAACTATTCTGAAAATATACTTACTGCCATAAGATAAGTGCAGCTAAGCTATGTCATGAAGAGAAATAAGATATTTTTTTTTAATCTCAAAAAATAAAAAAAATTTTAACTGTTTTGAAAATATACCTACTGCCATAAGACAAGTGCAGCTAGGCTATGTCATGAAGAGAAATAAGATGTTTTTTTTAATCTGTAAAAATTAAAACTCTATTTTAACTATTCTGAAAATATACTTACTGCCATAAGACAAGTGCAGCTAAGCTATGTCATGAAGAGAAATAAGATATTTTTTTTTATCTCAAAAAATAAAAAAAATTTTAACTGTTTTGAACATATACCTACTGCCATAAGACAAGTGCAGCTAGGCTATGTCATGAAGAGAAATAAGATGTTTTTTTTTAATCCGTAAAAATTAAAACTCTATTTTAACTATTCTGAAAATATACTTACTGCCATAAGACAAGTGCAGCTAGGCTATGTCATGAAGAGGAATAAGATGTTTTTTTTTAATCTGTAAAAATTAAAACTCTATTTTAACTATTCTGAAAATATACTTACTGCCATAAGATAAGTGCAGCTAAGCTATGTCATGAAGAGAAATAAGATATTTTTTTTTAATCTCGAAAAATAAAAAAAATTTTAACTGTTTTGAAAATATACCTACTGCCATAAGACAAGTGCAGCTAGGCTATGTCATGAAGAGAAATAAGATGTTTTTTTTAATCTGTAAAAATTAAAACTCTATTTTAACTATTCTGAAAATATACTTACTGCCATAAGACAAGTGCAGCTAAGCTATGTCATGAAGAGAAATAAGATATTTTTTTTTATCTCAAAAAATAAAAAAAATTTTAACTGTTTTGAACATATACCTACTGCCATAAGACAAGTGCAGCTAGGCTATGTCATGAAGAGAAATAAGATGTTTTTTTTTAATCCGTAAAAATTAAAACTCTATTTTAACTATTCTGAAAATATACTTACTGCCATAAGATAAGTGCAGCTAAGCTATGTCATGAAGAGAAATAAGATATTTTTTTTATTCTCAAAAAATAAAAAAAATTTTAACTGTTTTGAAAATATACTTACTGCCATAAGACAAGTGCAGCTAGGCTATGTCATGAAGAGAAATAAGATGTTTTTTTTAATCTGTAAAAATTAAAACTCTATTTTAACTATTCTGAAAATATACTTACTGCCATAAGACAAGTGCAGCTAAGCTATGTCATGAAGAGAAATAAGATATTTTTTTTAATCTCAAAAAATAAAAAAATTTTTAACTGTTTTGAACATATACCTACTGCCATAAGACAAGTGCAGCTAGGCTATCTCATGAAGAGAAATAAGATGTTTTTTTTAATCTGTAAAAATTAAAACTCTATTTTAACTATTCTGAAAATATACTTACTGCCATAAGACAAGTGCAGCTAGGCTATGTCATGAAGAGAAATAAGATGTTTTTTTTAATCTGTAAAAATTAAAACTCTATTTTAACTATTCTGAAAATATACTTACTGCCATAAGACAAGTGCAGCTAAGCTATGTCATGAAGAGAAATAAGATATTTTTTTTAATCTCAAAAAATAAAAAAAATTTTAACTGTTTTGAACCTATACCTACTGCCATAAGACAAGTGCAGCTAGGCTATCTCATGAAGAGAAATAAGATGTTTTTTTTAATCTGTAAAAATTAAAACTCTATTTTAACTATTCTGAAAATATACTTACTGCCATAAGACAAGTGCAGCTAGGCTATGTCATGAAGAGAAATAAGATGTTTTTTTTTAATCTGTAAAAATTAAAACTCTATTTTAACTATTCTGAAAATATACTTACTGCCATAAGATAAGTGCAGCTAAGCTATGTCATGAAGAGAAATAAGATATTTTATTAATCTCAAAAAATAAAAAAAATTTTAACTGTTTTGAAAATATACCTACTGCCATAAGACAAGTGCAGCTAGGCTATGTCATGAAGAGAAATAAGATGTTTTTTTTAATCTGTAAAAATTAAAACTCTATTTTAACTATTCTGAAAATATACTTACTGCCATAAGACAAGTGCAGCTAGGCTATGTCATGAAGAGAAATAAGATGTTTTTTTTAATCTGTAAAAATTAAAACTCTATTTTAACTATTCTGAAAATATACTTACTGCCATAAGACAAGTGCAGCTAAGCTATGTCGTGAAGAGAAATAAGATATTTTTTTTAATCTCAAAAAATAAAAAAAATTTTAACTGTTTTGAACATATACCTACTGCCATAAGACAAGTGCAGCTAGGCTATCTCATGAAGAGAAATAAGATGTTTTTTTTAATCTGTAAAAATTAAAACTCTATTTTAACTATTCTGAAAATATACTTACTGCCATAAGACAAGTGCAGCTAGGCTATGTCATGAAGAGAAATAAGATGTTTTTTTTTAATCTGTAAAAATTAAAACTCTATTTTAACTATTCTGAAAATATACTTACTGCCATAAGATAAGTGCAGCTAAGCTATGTCATGAAGAGAAATAAGATATTTTTTTTTAATCTCAAAAAATAAAAAAAATTTTAACTGTTTTGAAAATATACCTACTGCCATAAGACAAGTGCAGCTAGGCTATGTCATGAAGAGAAATAAGATGTTTTTTTTAATCTGTAAAAATTAAAACTCTATTTTAACTATTCTGAAAATATACTTACTGCCATAAGACAAGTGCAGCTAAGCTATGTCATGAAGAGAAATAAGATATTTTTTTTTATCTCAAAAAATAAAAAAAATTTTAACTGTTTTGAACATATACCTACTGCCATAAGACAAGTGCAGCTAGGCTATGTCATGAAGAGAAATAAGATGTTTTTTTTTAATCCGTAAAAATTAAAACTCTATTTTAACTATTCTGAAAATATACTTACTGCCATAAGATAAGTGCAGCTAAGCTATGTCATGAAGAGAAATAAGATATTTTTTTTATTCTCAAAAAATAAAAAAAATTTTAACTGTTTTGAAAATATACTTACTGCCATAAGACAAGTGCAGCTAAGCTATGTCATGAAGAGAAATAAAATATTTTTTTTAATCTCAAAAAATAAAAAAAATTTTAACTGTTTTGAACCTATACCTACTGCCATAAGACAAGTGCAGCTAGGCTATCTCATGAAGAGAAATAAGATGTTTTTTTTAATCTGTAAAAATTAAAACTCTATTTTAACTATTCTGAAAATATACTTACTGCCATAAGACAAGTGCAGCTAGGCTATGTCATGAAGAGAAATAAGATGTTTTTTTTAATCTGTAAAAATTAAAACTCTATTTTAACTATTCTGAAAATATACTTTCTGCCATAAGACAAGTGCAGCTAAGCTATGTCATGAAGAGAAATAAAATATTTTTTTTAATCTCAAAAAATAAAAAAAATTTTAACTGTTTTGAACCTATACCTACTGCCATAAGACAAGTGCAGCTAGGCTATCTCATGAAGAGAAATAAGATGTTTTTTTTAATCTGTAAAAATTAAAACTCTATTTTAACTATTCTGAAAATATACTTACTGCCATAAGACAAGTGCAGCTAGGCTATGTCATGAAGAGAAATAAGATGTTTTTTTTAATCTGTAAAAATTAAAACTCTATTTTAACTATTCTGAAAATATACTTACTGCCATAAGACAAGTGCAGCTAAGCTATGTCATGAAGAGAAATAAAATATTTTTTTTAATCTCAAAAAATAAAAAAAATTTTAACTGTTTTGAACCTATACCTACTGCCATAAGACAAGTGCAGCTAGGCTATCTCATGAAGAGAAATAAGATATTTTTTTTAATCTCAAAAAATAAAAAAAATTTTAACTGTTTTGAAAATATACCTACTGCCATAAGACAAGTGCAGCTAGGCTATGTCATGAAGAGAAATAAGATGTTTTTTTTAATCTGTAAAAATTAAAACTCTATTTTAACTATTCTGAAAATATACTTACTGCCATAAGACAAGTGCAGCTAAGCTATGTCATGAAGAGAAATAAGATATTTTTTTTAATCTCAAAAAATAAAAAAAATTTTAACTGTTTTGAACATATACCTACTGCCATAAGGCAAGTGCAGCTAGGCTATCTCATGAAGAGAAATAAGATGTTTTTTTTAATCTGTAAAAATTAAAACTCTATTTTAACTATTCTGAAAATATACTTACTGCCATAAGACAAGTGCAGCTAGGCTATGTCATGAAGAGAAATAAGATGTTTTTTTTAATCTGTAAAAATTAAAACTCTATTTTAACTATTCTAAAAATATACCTACTGCCATAAGGCAATATCAGCCAAGCTCTGTCATAAGGAAAACTTAGATAGTTTTCGACTATCAATCTATGAAAATAAAAACTCTAAACTTTTGCAACCTACTGCCATAAGACATGTGCAATTAAGCTACGCCATGATGAGAAATACGATATTTTTTCAAAATCTGTAAAACTAAAAACTCTGTTTTAAGTTTTCCAACAATATACCCACTGCCATAAGACAAGTGCAGCCAAGCTATGTCATGATGTAATGGGTCAACTTTCAGGCTAAGGCTTTCTTAGTAAATTCCTTTTGCTATAGCCGCTACGTGCACTTGTAGCATTTTATGAAAGGATTTGTCTAAAAGTGTTGGTTGAATGGCTGGGGGGTTGGTGCCCGATCACCGGGGTCGATTCTTTGTTCCGCTCACGTAGGGAGACGCCAGAACGGCCAAGTGGACCTAACGGTACCCCCAGGACGTCGAGGAAGGCGTGAGAGAGTGGCAAAGAACGTGAGAGCGTCGTAGTTAAATGGGAGATGACCGCAAGCGGTCGAAGGGTGCAGACCAAAAGAACCACCCAGTTTGTGGTGCTTACTGTGCAAATTAGGATTTAAAAAAGCGTCGTTGTTGATGAAGGGAGATTTGTGGGCATTAGCTCTACGCAGTGCGGTAAAAGTGTTTTTAGTGCGTTAATACTACGCCGCGAGATCCACACCCGAAGAAAAGCGAAGATCTGGAATCCACCATTTAGCCAGCGCAGCGATTTGATTCCACGCATTTCCTGCGCACTGCTCCAAATATACCAGGAGTCTGTTGAACTTCTTCACATGCAACAAGTTACAAGTAAGTTCTTCTACAGTTTCAACTGGGGTAGCATACACTAACCTTTTAACATGACGAATATAACGAAGAAAATAATTATCAAAAAAATCACAGAACGAAAAAAACGAATTATAAAAGGCGCAGAAAGAAACGAATGCAAGAAAAGTCAAAAAATATCAAATTATGTCAAAATTGACGTTATTTGAATACATGTATGCCTAGATCGTTTTTTTTTCAAACTTCCGTGTGACCTGTGCAAAATAATTGAAATAGCAAGTTGGGTTGCCTATTTTCAGGTACTTCTTAAAGAATCTTTAAGAGGCTCTAGTTTCTAAATATTTCTAAAATTTCTCTATAGATAGATTATTTCAAAATCTGGAAAAATAAAAACTCTGTGTTAACTTTTCCAAAAATATACCTACTGCTATAAGAAATAAGATATTTGTTTAAAAAGCTGGTATTTATTATTAATTTGTTACTGTTTATCAATCTTGTTATTTATAATATAATAATATAAACTTCAACATAGTCAAGCTCCAACTTATTAATAATTTGCAGAAAATAAAGGAGCTAGTAGTTGGCTATAGTAAAATAACCTTCAGTAATTAATTGCAGTTAATTTTAACTATGCACCAAATAACAATTGGCACAAGGCAGATTTAGTATGACACTAAAATAATCCAATAACACACTTATTGAAATCAGATAAATAACATTTACAACTACTCAAAAATATGTGTTGTTATAGTAGCGCGTGAAATAATGATCTAAAACGAGTTTGGAGAGTGAAGATTATACAGTAATTTTTCATTATTTTTAGTGGTGCATCTATTGATTGTTAGGTGACTTCATGCCTAAATGTAGGCAACCGGCGATTATTTACTAGATGTTTTTGCCGTACCTATAATGTGATTTTTTACACAAACTATATTTTTGCGGATACCTATGTATATTAAGAACTAATTCGGCGTACGCCGCACATTGGTCCCGATTCTCAAAAAGCTGGTCAAAACTCAAAAAGTCATCGTATTTGCATAAAACTTGGGTTTTACGAGTTTGCGAGGTCGCTGATCTCAAATCTGATGTAAAAATTGAAAAATTCAGTATGGCGGATCCAATATGGCGGACTACTAGACAAAATTTCATTGGAATTATACGGTATTTGGGTTTTGAAGGTTTTTATAGTGGCTGATTTCAAATGAGAATTCAAAATTGAAAAATTAAATATGGCGGATCTAATATGGCGGACTATTATACAAAATCTCATCGGATTGATACGATAATTGGATTTTAAAGGTTTTCGTGGTCGCCGATTTGAAATGTTATATCCAAATTGTAAAATTAAAAATGGCGGATCCAACACAGCGGACTACTACGCAACATTTTATTAGATTTATACGACATTCGTGTTTTGAAGGTTTTGTGCTCTGATTTTAAATCTTGTGTCAAAATTGTAAAATTTTAAATAACGGATTTAACATGGCAATAAATTTATTTGGCACTTTTTCACAGACAAGTTTATATCGTTAGTGTAAAGAATAAACTATAATGGACCCACAATTGATTTATGTGAACCTGTAGAGGAACTCTTTTGTGGAGGTCCATAACATGTATTTCCCTCAAAATCTCACAATCGCAAATGTTCGGTCACAATAAATTCCCATACTGGAAGTACCCTCAGGGGCCAGTACTTTCTAGTGCTGGTACGGGCTGTGCAACCCCGAGGTACCCGAGCAAATGACCCTCTGAAAAGGGGGTTGGGCAAGGGGCTAACTACACCTGGGGGATAAAACCCCGTTTCCTGTAAAAAAAAACATAGTTACGAAACCTCAAGAATTAAAAGACGGACTGAAACCACGACGACGACCTCGCAACGAATTACGGATAAGCACATTGAATGTACGAACAATATACAGAGCGCGGGCACTACAAGAGCTCAGTGAAGTATTAGAAAAATATAATATATGTAGACATAACAGCTATTCAAGAAGTTAGATGGACAGGCAAAGGCATCATAGAAAGACGGAATTACACCTTTTATTATAGCTGCCATAGAACGAATTACGGATAAGCACATGGAATGTACGAACAATATACAGAGCGCGGGCACTACAAAAGCTCAGTGAAGTATTATAAAAATATAATATAGACATAGCAGCTATTCAAGAAGTTAGATGGACAGGCAAAGGCATCATAGAAAGGCGGAATTACACCTTTTATTATAGCTGCCATAGAACAGAGTACATGTTTGGAACAGGATCCATAGTCAGAAAGAAAGTGAAACACCTAATAATAGATTTCCAACCAATAAATCCAAGAATATGTATGATCCGAATGAAAGGGAAGTTCCTTAATTACAGTCTCATTAACGCACACGCACCACACTAACGAGAAACCCGATGAAGAAAAAGAGGAGTTCTACGACCTACTAGAGGAAACCTACAGGAAATGCCCAAAACGAGATATCAAAGTTATCCTTGGGGATATGAATGCTCAAATAGGCCATGACACCATATATAGACCAACCATAGGAAAACATAGCCTCCACCCAGTTAGTAATGAGAATGGAAAGTTCCTAATTAATTGTGCTGCTTCACTCAACATGACAGTAATGAGCACATACTTTGAACATAAACAAATACATAAGGAAACGTGGGTGTCCCCTGATGGTAATACTAAAACTCAGATAGACCACATACTAATTAATACACGGCATGCCACAGATATATTAGTTGTAAGGACATTCCGGGGAGCAAATGTAGACTCGGACCATTACCTAGTAACTGCAAAAATACGAGCCAGAATATCTAAACAAAAACAACAGATAGGAACCAGATGTAAAAAATACCATGTTGACAAACTAATGAGGGATAATACAAAATTAAGGGATACCAAGTAACCCTGGATAAATACCTAGCAGAGCCTTTACGAGCGGAAAGTAATAACATACATGAACTTTGGACACGATGCTCGGAGACAATAAGGAAAACAACAGAAGAAGTCCTAGAAAACCAACCAAGGAAAGCGCACAACGACTGGTTTGATGAGGAATGTGCCGAAGCAATAAAAAGAAAAAACGCCACCTACATGAAAACGACACAAAGAACCAGGAAGAACTATGAAGAATACCGAGAACTAAGGAAAATCGAAAAGAAAATACACAAACATAAGAAGAAAATGTAAAATGAAAAGCAGTTATACATGATAGAACAACTCAATAACCAAAACGAAACACGGAAAATGTACAGAAAAGTAAACAACATGAGGAAAGACTTTCTACCTAGAATAACGATGTGCAGAGATAAACAACATAATATACTAAATTCCAAACAGAACATACTGGACAGGTGGGGAGAATATTATGAAGAACAACTGAATGACAAGGAAGAACGACAACCAAATGCAATGATACATGAACAAGAGGAAGGCCTAGAAATCGGCGAAGAACATGAAAACCTGAACCCCCCAACACGGGAAGAAGTGGAGAACGCAATAAAACGGCTACACAACAATAAAGCACCTGGAACAGACGACCTACCAGCCGAACTGTACAAAAATGGCGACGACCGACTAATTGGAACTATACTTAAAATCATCACAAAAGTATGGGAAGAAGCCAAATTCCCAGAGGAATGGAATGCTGGAATAATCTGCCCCATCCACAAAAAAGGAGATCAGCTAGAATGCACTAACTACCGGGCAATCACATTGTTTAACGTGGCATACAAAATATTTTCATACACATTGTACACACGACTAAATACTTGCAAACAACATAATAGGCAACTACCAGTGCGGATTTCAGCAGAATAAATCAACTATAGACCAGCTATGTGCTTTAAGAGGGGCCTGGACATTTCGCCGAATGCCCAAAACGCCGACTCTATGTTTTGGATGTCCAAAACGCCGAACAGGTCCAAAACGCCGACTACTACTAGAGGACCATTTCGCCGAATACGCCCAAAACGCCGACTAACGTACATTGGACATTTCGCCGAACGTGCCCAAAACGCCGACACTTGTTAAACGACGCCACAGTGATCGATATATTAGCGTCGGAGCCGAATAACTGCCGAACCTTACGTGTCCATTACGCCGATTATTTCGCAAGGGACACTTTGCCGACCCTGACCAAAACGCCGAAACAAGACTATGACCAAAACGCCGACCATGTCCAAAACGCCGAACGCTTGTAAGAGCCATTTTGCCGACCGCGGCCAAACCGCCGAAATCAGACTATGACCAAAACGCCGACCGTGTCCAAAATGCCGAACGGCTCGTAAGGGACACTTTGCCGACCGCGACCAAAACGCCGAAATCAGACTATGACCAAAACGCCGACCATGCCCAAAATGCCGAACACTCGTAAGGGACACTTTGCCGACCCTGACCAAAACGCCGACAGAACCATAAATGAACATAGCGGAGATAAGTATGTACTTGTAATAGTTCATTCATAGGTAGCAGTAAACAGGTGGCAGTAAACGCTGATAAAGAAGATAGCTTAATAAGGTTTAATGTACTGATTTTATGTAAGTAATTTTCTTCAATAGGTTGCGCAACCGTCGATTGTTACAGTTTTTACAAATTTTGAATCTTGTTTTTACATTTGTGCGTGGCGTCCTGAGTTCAGATAATTTACTTTTAAACATACTTTGTAAATTGCTTATTAATTTTATTCGATTTTCTCGAAAAAGAAAGGTGGTCGTATTTTTAGCAAGCGTAGCATTTTTGAGCATTTTTCTCATAAATTCAATTATATAATATACTTTCTAAAATAAGGAATGATAAAAAAGTTATGAACAAAGATTCAATAAGATATCGACGTTAAGGGTGAAAAAAAAAATAAAATCTCACAAAAAAGAGGTTCCACCAAACAATGACATACTCAAAATTTCAAATTTTTATCTTTCACGGCTCTCAATTTCTTTAAAATGCACTGCCATGAAATATTTGTTATTTAACCCTATTTGCGAAAAGGAATTAGGTACTTAAATTGTAATTTGTAGTGATCTTACTCAGAAAAACCATGACAATTCATTTGAATAAAAACAATCAATTAAAAGTAAAATTATCTATTTTAAATAAATAAAAAAATTTATTGTTCTAAATTAGATCGGTGTTTTTCAAAATAACATTTTGTACGCCGCCGTATATAAAGTCTTTATGCAAGTTTTCTATGTTGTATGTTTGTAATTAATTAAAAAGCAGGTATTAAAAGTCAGTAGTTGCTTTTCCTAAAAGAATTCGTCATTCTAATTGTGACGACTATTACATTTACAGCATATTTGCCCAAGTCTAGTAATAATATTAATGAAATAAACAACTATATTTGATAATTTTAATTTTTCTTGTGAATTTTTTTCCTTGAATTTTTTTCCTTGGATTTTTTTATATATGTTTTTCTTGAATTTTTTCTTTAGACCTCTACCTTTTACTAATTTAAAGGTGCCGCAGCTGCGTTCTCTTTAAAGGGTTGCATCTCGCAAAAGGTGAGTTTTGAGACATAGTTTGTATAGACTTTTTTCCTTCTTTTTGATAAATGAGTTTACCCTCCCATTTATGAAAGATATTTCAGAATCACCCTTTAAGTTTCGATTCAAATTTCGGATTATTTATATCGACCCGGATTTTTTTTTATGCAGATGCTATAAATTTGATTTTTGCAATATTCGCATATCGGTTGAAGCTATGACCTTTTACAATTTCAATTTTATTGTAATTTATAATAACATCTCTAAACAGTATTGAGAATCGAGGACAGCTATATCGTGTTGATTTTATATAATAGGAATAATTCTTATAATAATAATGTTTATTCCTCAACAGGCGTTGCCCAATTACAGATGAATACAGAGAATATACAAAACAATACTAATGACCGCGGCGCGGTACTATACAAAAAATAAAATTACTGACTTATCTAACCCTTACTGTAATAACAAAATTGATACCTATTCCATTATTATAACATAATTAAACAATGAAAAAAAAAATAAAAATAAATAAAAACTCAGTTTAAGAACGTGAGAACATTAGCATGCCACAAATACCATAAACTCAATAATCAAAATTAATCAAATTTGACCAATTAATTAGTTAACAATAATCCAGCAACAAAAGTTATTCACTGTACCGAACCACCTACTGCTCTTTTAAATTGATTTAACGGCATACAAAAGATGTCTATCGATATCTGTAAACCATTAAACGCATTACAAATTCTTTGAATTGGTGAATTTTTAAAATAATTGGTTTTCGACCTCTTTAATCTAAATGTTGTTGAATTTCTTAATCCTATTTTACATACGTTAAAATTTAGCATACTTAATAAGTTAGGATCTTTGATGAAATTGTTTACAATTTTGTATAAAAATATATGTTGTTGTACACGTCTTCTAGTATCTAATGTTTCAGTGTTGAATATATGAAGTAATTCTGTATAATCGCCTTCAAATTTATTTCCATATTGTTTAAAATAACACGTTCTCAGCATTTTCTTTTGTAGTCTTTCAATTGCTAGATTTTGATAAATGTAACATGGGCACCAGATGACCGCCGCGTATAACTTTAGCCTCTCAAAAAATACTACAAACATATTCATGTATGTGTCATTAGTGCATACTTTAATAGCTAAAATTCTTACCAATAAGATTTCATTAGACCAATCGTTATTACGTTGTACAATTTTACTATTATTTAAATTTAATTAAAGTAAAGATTAATGTTAATACTTAATGTTACCAACAAATAATAAAAGTGGTTCAAAGTATGTAACTGATTTTTCGAGCAGATATTTGGCCATTTGATATATTTATGTTGGGTAATATGAAAGGAATGCAGGACGTCCATTTTATGGATTATATAGCTAAACAATCATTTCTTGTATTTTAAGACAACTTTGCATTTTAAAACTACTTCTACAGAGTGGCATTCTGATTCTGAGGGCTAGAAACCACTGCTACCTGCCGGATATTTATACTTACAACTAGGAACTTTTGCTAATTTTACTGGGAAAAAAATATTTTTTCAAAAAGCTTTTACTTCTAATATGTAGAATTGTAGACAGGGTAGATTTTTAATCTGCCAGACGAAGGATTAGAGCGGTTATCGCGCCATTACCAGCTACTTACTTATTAAACCGCCAGGCACAGGGTTTGGGTGAACAAATTGTAAGCCAGAGGTAATAAAGATTTGGATTTTACGGATCTGTGAATTGTTAAGCTGCCTGGTACCCAGCAGCCTAAGTCAAAACATATTTTTAAATTCCAGTAACAATAACTTTGCAAAATTTGCATTTCATTTATTGATGCAAAGGACTGAAACCTAAAAGATTACAGTCGCCGCTCCTAGTTTATGCATGTTAACAATGGCCCAAAGCTACCGACAGGTTCACCCATTACCAAATAAACGAATTAAATAATATTTTCTTCAATAAAACCAAATTTGTAGGTATGTATTGCAGCTACCTGTGCTGTACGAAATGTAAATATTGAATTTATCCGAATGGCAGATATCTAACGGATATATTGGTGTTGTTTAAAATTTGAATAATATAAATGTGTATTACTAAAAATTTGGTCTTAATCATTTATTTTACTGGAATTCGCGTATACAATTCACCCTGCGATTTTCATCTGAATTAACTATAAGTATATATTTGAACGTCACATTTTAACAGTTAAATACGCATAATGAATGTTTCGGACGAATCTGATTTTTTAATAAATCTGGATAGACGTTTTATCAGATATTGGTTTCGTATATTTTATCCAGATAGTAAAAGCTTAACGAATTATCCAGATAACTGCTAATTTAAAATCGCATTTAGTAAAATATTAATCTAAAAATAAAAATCGTAAAAAAATGTGATGCGAAGCATTGGTTGAGTAAAGTTACTCACAAGATTTTTTTTCGATTTTCAACGATATGGACTCGTTCTGTTTTTAATTTGTAAACAAACTTTGGTTTTAATGGAAAATACTTCACCGAATCAAGGAAAATATCGATTATCGGTTTCATAATAATCGAAAAAAATGCTCTTTTTAAAAAAATAACGATAACAAGCGTTCTATTTGAAAAAATCGCTTTTAAAAAAACTGTTTTCGGTAAATTTAACTTCTCGCAGAGTGAAACGCATAACGTTTCAACTGCAATTTTTCTTTTAGATTAGGATATTACTCCGATTTTTTCCTCGGCTTTTTTCTTATGTTTTTTTTTCGTCGGTTTCATGTTATGTATGTATTTTTCCTTGGCTTTTCCTCGGATTTTTTCCGGCGTTTTTTCCCTAGATTCGAAAATCCTATACCAAATTTTTGCCGGAGCTAGCTGTTCAATCAAAATTGAAATATGAGCAGATTCCAGATTTTTGCAGCTTATATTTACTGTCGTTCATCAGCAGAATTGTCTATATTCAAATTCAAAGTACATGGATTCAATACAAATCAGTAAACAGATGAAACACGTAAATATACATATTTATTTTCCTAAAGTTGTGAAGAAATTGAAAGCTATTAGTAATATACACGGTGTTAATTAAGTACGCAGAGAAACTTTGCAGGGTGATTTCTTGATTAATTCTAAGACAAAAATTTATATAAGCAAAGAACCTAATCGGCTTCGTTTTCAAGATACAGGATGTAAGTTAAAAAATTTTTTTTTTTTAATCTGGAAAATGCCTACAGGTATTCTATTAAAATTTGGTGTAAGTTAGTATTGCATAAAGTGGCATTTTTTGGTCAAAATAAATTTAATTTATTTAACCAGTGGCGCGCATCGGGGCCGCCTCAGCTACGTCATTGTAGAAAAATCTAGTACGCTACTGTTGTAACAAGTTTTTTTAGCTTTATCCATTGAAACGACACCTAAGTTGTTTCTTTTTTTTTGTAGAATGGGCCGTTTTCGAAAAGGAAAAATCTGTAACTCTGTAATTTTGATCATTATAACATAATTTCCATAAAAATAACAAACTGATTAGTGTAAATATTACTTATTTATATAAGAAAGGTTTCAAGAGCTACAAAACTGGAAAATTATGTAATCTACAAATTATTTACATACGCTGCTGCTATATAATAAATCAACTAAAGAGCATCTCAGAGCTTTTTCTGTTTTTCTCGAAAGCGGTTCCTTTTAACAAATAACAAAAACAGAAAAGAGACAACTTTTGTGTCATGTTAATGGATAAAAACTTGTCATATATACTAAAAAAACGTAGCGTGCCAGATTTTTCTAAAATCATGCAACTGAGGTGGCCCTGATGCACGCCACTGATAAAAATAAATTAAATTTATTTTCACCAAAAAATGTCACTTTATTCAATACTAACTTACACCTACCAACTATTTGAAAAACTGGAGCATTATGGTTTTCGTGGTATCGCATTAAACATGTTTAAGAGTTATTTCTTGGGTAGAAAACAGTATGTTTCTATAGACAATGTTTTTAGTGACCCTAAAACAATAAATTATGGTGTACCCCAAGGAACGGTTCTAGGTCCAATATTTTTCTTGCTGTATATAAATGATCTGCTATCGTTAGACATAGACGGCACACTATTATCATATGCAGATGATACTGTAGTGTTTGTAACCGGCAACAATTGGAATGAGGTTTTAAATAAAGCAGAAAAATAATAACCCAAATAAAACTATGGCTTAACAACAATTTATTAACTTTAAATCATGAAAAAACTTATTTTGTGCCGTTTACATCTTATAAAAGTAACTTACCAAAAATAGATTTTTTAACAATTCATAAAAGTGTGGAGTGTGATGTAGCAACTTGTAAGTGTGATGTAAAAATTAAAAGTTCAAGATGTATAAAATATTTAGGAATACTTATAGACAGTCATCTGAGATGGAATGAGCATATTCGATTTGTAATCAAAAAAATAAGAAAATTAATTTATTTTTTTAGAAGCTTAAAATATATTGTAAATAAAAAAACTCTGAAACTAATTTATTACGCATTAGTACAATCAAATCTTAGTTACGGAATTTTGGCATGGGGCGGAGCATCTAAAACAATTATAAGTGGTCTCGAAACAGTACAAAAGTTAATTCTTAAAATATATTTACAGAAATCTATCAGATACCCAAGTGTGCAGCTCTTTAAGAATGCAAAAGTATTTAATTTACAGCAATTGTATAGTATAGCTATTATGAGACATTATTACAAACACAGAAACACGAACAGTGAACTTTTACAAATGCCAAACCACAATTACAATACAAGAATAATAACATGTCAATACTCCTATACATATGGTGCAAGAAAAACATTGGGACAAAAATATTATCGTTTCTTATTGCCAAAATTGTATAATGCAATGCCAAAAGAACTGAAACAAAATACGCTTTACTCGTATAAGATATTTATTCGAAAAGTTAAACGCTGGTTGCTCACGGTACCAAATCTAGATTTAACTGCATTACTTTCGTTTTAATTATTAAAACCGGTGCTAGTTGATTTGTATATTAAGCTTATCTAAATTTAATTTGTAAAATTGTCTTTGACATTTGTATAATATAATGTTTCTCTTTTTTTTCTCTCTCTCTTTTTTTTTCTTTTCTTTTTCTCTTTCTTTGCATGGGAAGTTACGGGGACAGGACGCAATCAATTAATTAGATACATATTTGAGTTATGTTTCACACACAAGCTGAATCTAGCTTTTGTGAAACAAGGTACATTTATCGTTGTTAATTTAAGTTTTTTTTACTACCGTATTTCTTTGTTTGCTTAGTTTATATTTTTATATTTATATATGTAATATGTACACATGCATATAATATGTATTTTGATGTTATGTACGTATGTATAATTGAGTTATCAAAAGGCAGATAAATAAATACTTACTTACCAAGTTTCAATAGAATACCTTTAGGCGTTTCCAGATTTAAAAAAAATTATTAAAAAAAAATTCAACATCGCGTATTTTGAAAACGAAGCCGTTTCGGTCCCATGCTTATATAAACTTTTTGTCTTAAAATTAATCAAGGAATTACGCTGTAAAGTTTGTCTACGTACTTAATTAACACCCTGTATGGCAAAACTAAGACATTACAAGATGTCAAAAACGTTTGAAATAATAAGCATCTCTGAACATTACTTATTTCTAGTAACTTTAATTTTGCTTGGACAAATGTTCATAACTTTTTTATCATTCCTTATTTTAGAAAGTATATTATATAGTTGAATTTATGAGAAAAGTGCTCAAAAATGCCACGCTTGCTAAAAATACGACCAAGCTTTCTTTTTCGAGAAAATCGAATAAAATTAATAAGCAATTTACAAAGTATGTTTAAAAGTAAAATATCTGAACTCACAAATGTAAAAACAAGATTCAAAATTTGTAAAAACTGTAACAATCGACGGTTGCGCAACCTATTGAAGAAAATTACTTACATAAAATCAGTACATTAAACCTTATTAAGCTATCTTCTTTATCGGCGTTTACTGCCACCTATGAATGAACTATTACAAGTACATATTTATCTCCGCTATGTTCATTTATGGTTCTGTCGGCGTTTTGGTCAGCGTCGGCAAAGTGTCCCTTACGAGTGTTCGGCATTTTGGGCATGGTCGGCGTTTTGGTCATAGTCTGATTTCGGCGTTTTGGTCGCGGTCGGCAAAGTGTCCCTTACGAGCCGTTCGGCATTTTGGACACGGTCGGCGTTTTGGTCATAGTCTGATTTCGGCGGTTTGGCCGCGGTCGGCAAAATGGCTCTTACAAGCGTTCGGCGTTTTGGACATGGTCGGCGTTTTGGTCATAGTCTTGTTTCGGCGTTTTGGTCAGGGTCGGCAAAGTGTCCTTTGCGAAATAATCGGCGTAATGGACACGCAAGGTTCGGCAGTTATTCGGCTCCGACGCTAATATATCGATCTCTGTGGCGTCGTTTAACAAGTGTCGGCGTTTTGGGCACGTTCGGCGAAATGTCCAATGTACGTTAGTCGGCGTTTTGGGCGTATTCGGCGAAATGGTCCTCTAGTAGCAGTCGGCGTTTTGGACCTGTTCGGCGTTTTGGACGTACAAAATAAGCAGTCGGCGTTTTGGGCATTCGGCGAAATGTCCTAGACCCCTTTAAGACAGATACTAGAAAAGACCCGCGAATATACCATAGACACCCATCACCTCTTCATAGACTTTAAAAGTGCTTATGACAGCATTAATTGAAAAACACTGTACAAGGCCATGAAAGAATTTGGACTTCCCAGCCACCTGATTAAACTCACAAGGTAGAATGCAAAGTTAGAATACAGGGGGATCTATCCCGACCCTTCACTACTAATAAAGGGCTCCGCCAGGGAGATGCATTATCCGGTCTACTGTTTAACATCGCCCTTGAAAAAGCAGTGAGGGAATCAAAAATTATTACACGAGGCACAATATTCAATAAATCCGTACAAATACTTGCGTATGCTGACGACATAGACATAATTGGGAGAAGTGTACTAGACATGAAAGAAGCATTATTGCACTGGAGAAAGCTGCCACAAAACTTGGACTACAAATAAATGAAACAAAAAGTAAGTATATGACTGTGACCGACGAAGGCCGACTACCAAGAATACGGCAGAACCTGATGATTGACGAATATAACTTCGAAAGTGTGAAGGAATTTATCTACTTAGGCTCACAAGTCAATCGATATAATAACATTAGCGAAGAGATCCAAAGACGCATAGTAATGGCAAACAGATGCTACTACGGACTGAAGAATCAACTGCGGTCAAAAAACCTCTCAAGACCAACAAGGATTAAATTATACAAGACCCTCATAAGGCCGGTCATCACATACGGATCTGAGACCTGGGTTATAAACAAAAAGGATGAGAGTACCCTATCCATCTTTGAACGGAAAGTGCTAAGGACCATATACGGGGCAATAAATGAAAACGGACAGTGGCGTAGACGCTATAACTTTGAACTGTACCAGAAATACAATGACAGTGATATAATTTCTACAATCAGAATAGGGAGGCTACGATGGATAGGTCATGTAGAACGGAAAGATGAATCAGAACCAGTAAGACAACTGGTAAAAAGTAAACCAGGAGGTAAAAGATCAGTGGGACGACCAAAAGCTAGATATATGGACGCGATTTAAAAAGATCTGAAACTTATTGGTGTGCGAGGCTGGAAAACAAAAGCAAGAAACCGAAGTCAATGGCGGAAGATTCTGGAGGAGGCCAAGGCCCATAATAGGCTGGGGTGCCAATGATGATGATACTGGAAGTACGGAAAAGTAAAAATGGGCGAAGAACTCCGCTTGGAGTTTCCCATACTTGAGAAAGTTTTACTTTTCCTATATTCAAAAGTATGTATGTACAACATTGTAGTTCCACAGCAGTGGCAGTACAAAAGAAACGCACATTGTATCTACTCTGCAAAGTGCAAATGCAACACGTCGCGCAGATACCGGTCTTTCAAGGTAAAATACATAGTATGACGTGAAATCGAAAAGAGCTTAGCCATAGCCACCACCTCACTGATAACCACAGCTGCTTCAGTATAATGTTCTCGGGTCGGATTCGCATTACTTAAAGTAGCCGATTCGGTAAGAGTCAGCTGCCTGCGATCATGTCTTATAAGTTGTTAATGTTATGCTACTATAATTCACGAGCACTTCGAAAACATAATTTTTATCGTATGCCGTTTTTTAAGTAAAGATAAATTTTCAATTTTCAAAAACATATAGAAGGCGGCATGCATAGATAAATTAGCGGACTGGTACACGAATCAAATTGTAGCTCATCTGTATCTCTATAAGCTTACACAGTTTAAAAAATTTTGTAGTAAGTGTTTGATCAATATTTTTTGAAAATGTCGAAATTAAAAAAAAATGTCGTCACATAGTTTTAGTAGTTTCAAACAATCTCCTAGTTTGCAACATTGTGTACCCTTTACGTCATGTACAATATCATATTATATCCCAATCTGATCGTTTAAATCCAAATTTCCAAAAAAAACACCACAAAATTAGCGGGCTGGGACACGAACCAAATTGTAGCTCATTTCCAGATCTATAAGTTTTCAAAAATTAAAAAATCTCGTGTGCACTAAGTTTGAGCAATTTCTTTCGTAAATTTTTCAAAATTTTGTTATAAAAGTTCTACTTCACAGCTTCTATGCGTTTCTCGCACATAATAATTTCTAAAGGTGCCCTACAGCTACTACATTACTAATCTTTTTGATCCCGATCTCCCAACCTGTTTTTGAGAAATAAGGCGTCAATCTTTTTATTTTCTAAAAATCGTAACGATCGCCATTTTGAAGTAAGAAGTTCTGAAAAGAAGCGCCGTATGGTTTTCTATCGCATTCCGTTTTCAGATTTAGAATATTTATTTTCCGAAAAAATGCTACTTGTAGAACATGGCTAACTTTCGCTTTAAAATTTTTTAAAAGCCTATTTTGTCGGTGAATGTTCGATATTGTCACAATACGACTGATTCCTGCCCTATATAACGTTGCATGACGAAAATGCAGAATATTGAGAACATCACGTAGTAATCAGGCGATGTGTTAGCTTACAAAAGGACTGGTCTCATTGAAAAAGTTGGTTACTGCAATACTGCATTCTCCTGGTTCAGTTTTACGACATTATCCTACAAGCGCGTTTCTTGTTTGTTACTATTGTGTATACGTGTAAATTCTTGTATAGTCTTTGACTTTAATATATTGTTCAAACTTTTTCACGAGTTTTATTAATCAAATACCATCGGTCTAGATCGTTATTAGCGTTTTCATACTCTTGTGGGAAACACTAGCTATAACTATTTTCATTCTCTGCATGTTTTTGATAACTCTTTAAATATTTAACAATTTTTTGGTACTAAGTCGGCGGCGCACTATCTAGCGCCTTAACGTAAGTAGGTAGCGAGTAGTAATTCTCGGACATAACCAAACACTAACTCAGACCGTCTACACTTGCTGCACTTGGCGGAGCTGCAATTATCGCTAAAAACATACCCGGTAGCATAAACAGTAGCAGCCCACCATGTAGGTACACAAAACAATAAAGCACCGATTTTTTTAAACAATCTGGTTCAATAATTCGAGAATATTTAAAGTATGGGAAAGTAGCAGCGACGTAGTTTTTTGTTACACAGTACAAAATACAAAATGCCCATTTCACAAACCCGGTAACTCAATAATATAATTACAAATTTAATATTCAAAGAAATCAGCTGCCCAAGTGAAAATCGCTTCAAACACAGACAGTTGCAAAATATCTATTATCTGTAAATGACCAACACAGGACAACCGAATTATTTAAAGGAGCAATTCACATTTTAGAACAAGACAAAGGTTAAAAAAGGGTTGTTAACTTAGGCCGAAATTGTTTATTCGTACGTATTAATAACACTATTGTGCGTCATTTATTCTTGTTTATCTTTGTTGTTGCTGTTCTTGTCATCAGCATTTAGTTGGACCAGTAACGAACTAAATGTTGAAGTTTTCCGTTATTGTTTTTAACCGACTTCAAAAAAAGGAGGAGGTTCTCAATTCGTCTGAAAATATTTTTTTTAATGTATGTTCGGGCATAACTTTTTTGTTTATGAACCGATTTTAATGATTCTTTTCCGTTGGGTTCAGTATAGTTCCAAGGTGGTCCCATTACAATTTCATTGGTATTGGAGCTTGAACTTCGAAGATACACCTCAAAATCTATTTTTTAACCGACTTTTTAGTATTTCGGTATTTCATCTTCCGTTTCAACTAGCCGTCGTTTCCTAATTCAAGAAGCATCCTTACTAGGTCTAGCCATCACTTAAAATTGTAAAATAATTAACTTTTAAAAAAAGGAAAACCGACTTCAAATAAAAACACAAAAGTAACATAAGTTAACTAAAAAGCAAAAAATAAATGTTTTTTATACAACAGTTTAATACTTATTTGTTGTTCCGTTTAATATAATTAAGAAATTGTTGTTTATTATATAATTATTAATTGTTTTATAATTTTTAACTCGGTACCAAGTAAAACATAAAAGCTATATACCTTGCTATAATAACAAATTAGATTCGAATTTTTATGTTTTTCTTGGTACCGACTTAAAAATTATAAAACAATTAATAATTATATAATAAACAACAATTTCTTAATTACATTAAACGGAACAACAAATAAGTATTAAACTGTTGTATAAAAAACATTTCTTTTTTGCTTTTTAGTTAACTTATGTTACTTTTGTGTTTTTATTTGAAGTCGGTTTTTTTTTTTTTAAAGTAAATTATAATTATTGCATTAAAAAACTATTATAATTCCAATTATTCACTGCAGGGCACGACAAAATTTGAAGAACTTAGAAAGAACAAGGCGAAAGCTACGACACATTTCATTCTCACATATTGTTAAATAGATATAAAAAGTGTAATTTCAAGTTATCAAAAAATAAAAGTAGCGCTGTAATTTGCATTACCCAATCCTTTTATTAACAGTTGTATGTGTGAAATCAGATTAATAAAAGTAGGTTTTAATAGGAGGAAGGAGCAACAAATGAAATATAAAATGAATCTAATTTCTTTATGTGGAGAAAAAAGTTATATTTTAACAATTGATTGTTAATAACTATAAATTTCAATATATTCACGCCTAATGGCATCAACAAAAACTTGATTTTCCATGTGGTAATTAGCATGTTTCCTACACCTTAATCTTAAACATAATATAGACCATGCGGTGTAAACGTGCCCGACCACTGTAAACGGTCGTGTAAACTAACGCGCGACACGCATGACTGCTGTGTCTGAGGAGTACTGTACAGTCCGGTATAAATAAGGAACTTATTTTAACATAGACAACGTTACTCGATTGTATAGTATATGGACTGTACTGGCGCCATTTCTTTGTTAAACTGTTTGGAGTGCAACCACGCATCAAATTGGTCAAATTTTATGTGAAAACGTGAGTAAGCCATTGATTTTAAACCAAAAGGTATAAATCACAACAACAGCTTTTAGTTTGAAGTTTTTCATGGTGAGTTACCATTGTTTACTGTATTTACATAATTCTTTTTTCTGTATTTAGTATTGTGGATAAACGTTTTTGTTGGATTTATAAAACAGTAGAACCCGTAAATATAGTAACGGTTAAATCGGTTTTGCAGTTTTGTGTCCACAGATTACAGGGTATTCGGGAGAGGAAATCTCCTCTACATAGTCTTCTACATAGACATATTACACTTGTAATATGTTTATGGTCTTCTAAAGATGCACAGTATGAAAACAAATTTATCTAATTTATTACAATCTATTTTTTCATTAAATCGTTTTTTGAAGGTTTTAACCTTTCAGTGGTGTGGTAGTTTTTTTTAACATTGATGGTGTGGTCGGTCTCTGGGACCACTTTTTTCAAAATTTAATTTTGGCTGTTAATCTTTGAATTAAAATATAGGGACAGTTGTACTGAAGGGGTAGTTCATTTGTGTCCTCAGAATAATGGACGATAGGCAATAAAAAATATATATATATATGTTGGTAATTAATTGTTATTTCAAAAAGTTACTGTTTTGCGCACAGCTACCTTTATTTTTATTTATTTAAAAAAATACAAAATTTAAAATTGTGTCTTTATTATAGTTACTTATAACTAGACCTAAACAACATGAAATTCTAAAAAAAAACTGAAAAATATATTCTAGTTGAGATGGAACCTCTTTCAAATTTTGGTCGCATTTTCTTGGTAACACTCTTCACACATTACTATAATGTGCTCCAAACACATACATTTTCTGCAATTTATGCAATTGTATCTTGTTTTTCTGTTTTTTTTTTGGTATGACTCACTATCGCCCCCCCTTTCTTCTACATGGTCAATTTCACCTTCCCCTTCTTCGTCATCGTATTCAACATCTGTGGCAACTTCATCAAATAGGCGTGCAAGTCTTGCCTGTTCCCTTTCGTAATCCTCCATTTCTGAACAACAACAAGAAATAAATATACAATTTTACGGTAAATTTAAACCAGTGTCATACGTACCCAACAAATTTCTCTGATGTACCAATGGTGTGGTCGGTGTCACGGACCGAAATTGTAAATAACTTACTCTGCACTGCACTCAAACACCTGCCGATGCGTACAGGCATTTAGTGCAACGTGACATGAAGGTACTGAGAGCTACAGCAACTTACCCCTACCCAATTTTATACATTTGAGGAAAAACTAATCGGTCGGTCTCTGAGACCGTGCCACACTACTGAAAGGTTAATTGATTTTTTTTAATTCAAAAGTTTTTCACGCGTTTTGTAAAGAAAAGTCTTTATTTACAATTTCAGTATTTTTTTTCGCGAATAGGCGATGAACAACAAAAATTATACATGCAGGTGTGGCAGCCAGCTTTTACAAATCAACCTTTTATTGTATAAAAGCATCTGTTTACTGTATGAAATAATGTTGTCATAATTTTTTAAGGTGTAGGAGCTCCACAGCAGCTTCCAATACGCAGGTATAATGCACACACGTTTTATTGGTCCAGTGGAGCCTACTTCCGCAGAAGAAACTGGCATGGCTCAAGCTAGTGGTGTCCAGTTAGGGCCCCAAACAGTTATACAAACACAAGCAGGTATCAGTGCTCCTGCTGCATCAACAGGTAAGATAAAATTTTATAGCAACTATTCTGTACGTCTATTAAATATTTAACTTTATTTCTATTTCATAACTTTCAGATTCGGAAAAAACGTAAGCAATTTCAGCTGCAGTTGGTGTTGTATTTGTATGCTCATAAATGCCAACGATGTGAATCGCAAGCCAATGGTCAAGTGTGGCAATGCATATTACCACATTGTAAAACCATAAAAGTGTTTTAAATTATATGGCGACTTGTCAAGCTGGCAGGAGTTGTTCTGCCACTTGTACAGTTCATATTAAATTTTACCTGGAAGAACGTGAAACTCTTTTAAATTTCAATTTGCAGTAAGTTTTTCCATCTGGACATACCTGCATGAAACATCTCCTTAAGCCACTTCACTGACTACAAATTTTATTTGGCCAATGCTTTTAATTATGAAGTAGTTGATCACAGGATCTTCTTTACGATATCAGGGTGAATAAATTTTATGTAGTTTGTGTCTGAAGTCTAAATAGTGAATTCTATATGGATTGTTTTCTCTGTATTTCGCTACCCTCGAACCACACAGCTCTAAGTAACATTTTGTCTAAAAATAAGATTATTTTCGATAAACTGGAAACTACCTTATTCTGCATAAATGAGTTTTTGAAATTCTGTTGAATTAAGGAAGATGGCGTGTTGGAAACCATAATTCCATATAGTTCCAAGTAACATTTATAAAAGTTACGTTGACAATCATAAGTTTGTGCATGAAACATGGAAAAGTACCTAAAACAATGTCAATCGGTGACTTTTTATTTTAAGGAAAACCTATAAATCACTCCCATACAAAGCCACGGAGTTCTAAGTTAGACTAATAATTTTGTAATTTTTTAAATATGCTATTTTAAAAATGTCTTTCCAAATGTATAAAACTTTTTCAAAACGTTTGAAGTACTGAATTCATATTTAATCCAAACTCAAACATCAATGGTTTTCATTTTATAACAATTTTTGCTAAAATGTAGACCCTATGGTTCTAGGGTCCCATTTATTATCTCCAACTTGAAGATGATAGTTTAAAGAAAACTTCATTGGGAATTTTCAACAGTTGCTTTTTTTAAACAGTTGATGGGATACATGTGTGAGGAATGGGGTTGTAAAGAAATTTTGAAAACAACGTAACATGCTGAGGGTTCTTTGTACCTACTTTACATTTTATATTTATAAAATCTATTTAAAACTGAGATTAAACAAGGGTAAACTACATACATCGTATTTGATAGTTTAATAGGACAACTGAACTATTTTTGTTGTATTTATTAATTTTAAGTGCTTCTAGAAAATTAAATTTTTGACTTGTTGCAAAGTGCAAAAGCTTTGGTTTAAAATTTGTAGACAATTTAGGGCCTAAGTCTATTCAAATGCGTACTAAAATTACACACATGCACAATTTTGAAGAATACAGCCACACCGAATCGTCTCACACCTAAACTTCACCAGCACGAATACTCTTGTGTGATATCATCATTCCTCAAAAAACAATTAATAAAGGAGATGTTTCTACAAACAAAAAGTATTTTTTTGTGGGATATTATCATTCCTCGTCAGTCGTCCAGTCATTGTTTCGAATTCGGTGTGAAGATTTTTGGCGTGAATTTGTGCTATAATTGATATATTATCATACAGCATACTTCTTAATTTTAACACGATAACAAAATAATGTAATTAATAATAAGGAATATAGCTATAATAGTAAGACCATCCAATTTGTTTTTTAATTCTAAACTTCAAACTTTTTTTTTGTTCTCGTGCACTCTTTGTATAAATATATGCAAAGCTTCAAGCAATCCTATAGAAATCTGTGGCTATAGTAATTGTAGGGTATGTGTTGGTTGAAAAATGCAAAAAATGCTTTTTATCTACGACTCCTTGGATAAGGACTCATTATGTCATTCATTTGCATTAGGTAATGAAGTTCATTATCGCACTGGTTTAAAATGAGTTAGGTAATGAATTTATTACTTAGCTCATTTTGTTTACACAAACAAAACTGAAGCTTTGTTTATTAAAAAACTGGCTGTTTGCCATAGTATTGAACAAATCTACCTTCTTCCTTTGATTTTAAAACAAAAGTTTTTTATAAGTGATTTGACATTTGCAAATAAATTAATGCGAAATGTCAAATATCATTTCAAGAAAAAAAAAATTGATTTTTAACAAGTTTTGAGCAGTCTTAGATAAAATTTTGTATGTCACACGCGGGATAATGCATTATTATGGCACTCGTTTGATTACACGACTCGGTTTATGACCTTGTGGTAACTTTCAAACTTGTGTTATAATAACACCTTTATGCCACTGGTAACATAAATAACTTATTCACATTTCCACGAAGAACCCATAAAAATAAGAAAATTTCACGTTTAAATTTGAAAATAAAAAATGAGAACTATGGTGTTGTTTAATAACAATATTTAATATAATTTTTCTTACAGATAATTTTAGAGGGAGCAGATGTAGCAGGGATGTAACGATATTTCAGTAATTGAAGACGGTGCGCCTTGCGAAGAATTATACAGAATAATAGGTGGCCTATGAGTAGGTATTTTGTTTTCTTTTAAGATACTTTAGAATTTATTGTTTTCCTGTCATAATCGACAAGTTTTGAATTTTTGAACCTGTTGCTGTTATAGGCCGCATCACTCTTCACTAATTTTAAATGCCATGCACATTTTCCTTAGTGTTAAATGTTTTGTTGATCAAATCCTAATATTATACAGAGCAAGTCGAAAGTTTGGAGACACCGATTTTCGGGCGGTATTCATTTAAAAAAAAATCAAATAAACGTTGTAGGGGACCAAGAGAACCTCATTTTAAAATTATTTGCAATATATGTAAGTGGGGCATACCAAATTTGTTTTTTTTAATAGAACACCCTGCAAATTTTTACATATTCTTATTCACCTTTTAATTGCTTTTTTGAATGTGTAGTTTTTGGAATGTTATTGCGACATTGTCAAGTAATTAAACTTTTTTCAAAAAATTGGACATTGCAGCCCTCACTAATAAAATCTGCATGAGCCGTATTTCCTCAGATTAAACAAATGGTAAATGTTAATCAAAACCGTGCACTATCTTCATGATATTTTAAAGTTAAATTTGGTTATTCAGGGTTTTGTGGCAACGTTGCAAAAATTTCTAACTAATGTGTCATCACTCAATGCTTTTTAAATAGAACACCCTATGCATTTCAAGATATAGAGTTGGATAGACCTTCTTGCATTTATAAATCTTATTAACCTAATTATATCTTATCCATGGATTTCGAGAAAAGTGTTTTATTCAATAAATCAAGTTATGATGCATTAGAGTTGTAAGTTTTTTGCACAGTTGCTGCAAACCCTGTATAAATAAATTTAAATTTAAAATTTCTGGACTATGTGCATGTTCTTGATTAACAATTAACATAAATGTAGGCGAAACACCTCGCTGGTACTTTCCAATACTTTTTACATTTTAAATATTCTTTCGCCAATAAATAACTGAATAACATTGTCTAAAAAAAATTAAAGAAAGACAAAGAAGTAACTAAAGGTAATGCACCAGCAAGAATTTGAACTTGCAATAGCCTGTGCAATATGATGTCGTACCGTAACTGTAACCATAGTAGCAGCGACTAAATCATACGCAATAGACCTTTGGCTGATAGTCGTATTTTTGGCGATTACTCAATTCAACTGTTCAGGTAAACGACCAAAAGTAAACCTTCAGTGATGTTTTCTTTATGGAAAGTTGTTTCTATTGTCATTTAACGTACTCATGCCGATTTTGAAGTCAAAATTCGTAAATTTTTTAATAAAAACAAAAAATGGTAGGGGTGATAGGGAGATGCGTTTGCGCAGATCGTTTACCCCATTTTCTTGCGTGTATCCAGACAGACACACACACACACAGACACCGCTGCAGGGTCTGCTTTATCGGTCTTGAAGACCCTAAAACCTGCTTATTAGTCAAAATGTTTGGCATAAAAGTACCTTTCTTGTATCCATAACTCATAAATCGGCTAGTAAACCCAAAGCAAAAAAAACTTCGCTGAATGAACTAATTTGCTGTAAATCCAACATGACTTATCACAATACTTTCCTCTATAGCTATAGCGAGGAAGTTAAAAAAGAAAATACATAAATTTAATTTCTAATAAAAAAATAAGGTGAATCATTTTATCTTCCATAGTTTTGCTGAAGTACATGTAGTAGCGGCACATACCCATAAATATTATACCTTTGTTCTATCAGTTGCTTTTGTTTTATTTTGTTTTTTATAATTTCAATTAATTTAAGATACACACCAGCAGCAGTAACATTTTTTTTTCTGATTAATACACATAACAGTGTCATGAAATGAAATAGAGCAACTTAATAGTTGTAAATGTTTAGTCCCATACATCAAACCTGTCGAAAATGAAAGTATTGGTCCACTAAGTGCATGAATTTGTACTACCAGTTACAATAGATCAGTTAGGGGGCAACATCAGATGAGACCTGTGTTCTGAAAATTAGTATTTCATCAACCACAGGACAAAGTCTTGTAAAAATTCTTCAAGTTTGTGCCTCAACATTTTCCTTAGTATATTCAAAAACCTGACATCACATAAATAGTATTGTTATGTAATTTAAATAAATGTTTTTTTTTAGAGATCCTGTAAAGGTATTGCAGATTTCTTAAATGGTGACAATTTCATACAAGTCAATTTTAAAAGGAAAGTATGAATGCGACTTGAGGTATTATTATCATTGAAATTATTTAGAAGAAAATACATATTTTATATTGTAGCAAATTTGACAATAAAGCAAGATTTTTCTGGTGTTTTATTAAAACAGGGAAACAGCTTAATAAATGACAAGTAAGCAATATCCCTGAGCATACTTTAATATGTTCTAGTCAAAGTTTGATGAAAACGTTAAAAAAATGTAAGCTATTAAACAAATGTGTTATAAAGTGAAAAGAGTGGTGATATCTTAAACATGCATGGAAGTGTGTGAAGTTCAGGTAATTTTTTTGTACAACTATATTTAGTTGTTGAATATGTCACAGAAGCCCTTTCCTTTTTGTTAGAGGTTTTTTCATTTTTTTTTCAAGGTTTGCTGTAGGTTTTGATCATGTATACCAGTGATGCAAGGGGTACGCGGTATGGCCGGGTAATGGTTCTACCCAGTCGGGTAATAAACGTTTTTTATATTAACCCTTTCAGGACGGCAGAGGTTTCGACAATCAGTGCTGGCCGGAAGGGCGCCGATAGTGCTTGCCACTCTGGTAGCCTCTCGTCCTGAAATGCTAAAGTATGTGTTTCTGGGAAATGCTCAATTCTTGTTGTTTTCTTTTGTTACTCGGCGAAGAAAACTCTTGTTAGTATTAGAGAACAAAATTTTATTTGAAAAAAAGTAGTATCAAAATATAAAACTAACAGTAAAATATGAAAACTTAGGAAGGTTCTCAAAAAACTACTATTATAGCATTTACATATATTTGGTACAAGTTAGTGACGGAAAAATGTGATGACAAACATTCATTTCGAAAAGCTGTGAAAATAATTACCTACATATATTTGGTAAGAGTTAGTTGTAAAAAAATACGATAACTAAATTAATCATTCTGGAAAAACTATGAGACTAATAACATTCATATATATTTGAGAAAAAAATCTGATTTATCCTAAAATTTGAGCACCAGATCGATGGGTAGCCTGCAATATCTCCTAACCAACATTCGCTTATTTTTTCAGAGAAAGGAATAAGCATATTTTTGTTTTCTATAATTTTCTGACCTTTGGGTAACAAAACCCATTTTTTTTGAAAATGTAATTTGTTAAAGGCAAGATTTTGTTTTTCTCGTTATAATGTTAGGAGCTATTGATATAATCTTTTATTGCAGTTAGGATAAAGTGATGCTAGGATGAATAATAACCCAAATGTGAAAATTAAGAACATTTTTATTATCTGTTAATCAAAAACAAAAAAAAAACTATTTTAAACTACTAAATTACACCTTAGTGAGGCAGGTTATCATAAAAATGATGGACGTCTCTAGGTAATGCTGTTGTAAGTTCTTGAAGGTGTTTCCACTTATTAGTGGGTATCTTGCATTGGTGGATATTTATCTATTATGGGCATTTCTTTTGGTCTAACATAAATCTTGCCATTCAGAATCATATTTGATTTTGACTTGAATTTTGCCATTTTCATACTTGATGGATTTTATATCTGTCACAATAGGATCGTCTTTCAGCCTTCCAGGGCGCATAGAAGAGTATCTAAGGGCGGCGACTGACTAGAGCTGATCTTTGTAATGTAATGCTCGTAACGAACATTACATTACAAACTTCCTTTATTTACCGCCGCGAATGCTCATTTTGAATGCTTGGCTCAACTGTGCTCCATTTTATCAGTCTGTTCAGAAATGTCGGACCTAGAAGTGGCTAGTGCTGCGTTCATTATAATGGGATATTGCTACTTGCAGAAAAAAAACAAAAAACGGTGGTGGTAGACAAACTTATTTAGAGGCAGAAATGTTAATGGTGGCGCGACATTAATGAGTATCCTAAAAAAACAAGAAATTAGTGGACAGTACAAAAACTTCCTTCGAATGGCTTCCACGGATTTTGAATATCTACTTAATTTAATTGCACCAAGAATTGTGAAACAGGATACTACTTTTAGAAAAGCTATAACAGTAACGGAAAGATTGGCAGTTACATTGCGTTTTTACGCTTCCGGAGACTCCTTCACCAGTTTACAATTCCTTTTTAAAATATCAAGACAGCGAATAGGATTCATAGTCAAAGAAGTCAGTGAAGCTATTGCAGCGGAATTAAAACAAAACATAAAGGTAAAACATTTTATTGAAATGTATATGTAAACTTGTGTCGATATAATTAATTGATTAAATCCGAAAAATCGTCAACATGTACCTCCTGGGTGTGTGCATCTTGCGACGAGGTGTGTGGTGAAAGTAAAGGTGTCGAGGTATATGAACGAGGTGGACGTGAAATTGCATATGCTATCATATATCCTGCCGATTGTTCGTGGGTGCCGGACAGGTATCTATGGTTGTATCCTTCATTTCCTTCTAGGCTTTGCATCGATGGTTGTGGAGAAGGTGTAGGTGGATATGTAGATGAAGAGCTGTTGGAGGGAAGTGTATGTGATTGTCCATAACCGTATCCATACGTTGCGTCCATGCTATCGCAAACACTATCGTAGCGGCCCTGATAAGCATTAAATAAAATATTTGAAAAGTGATGTTGAACAATGTTGCGCGTCGAACGTGTGTAGTTTTTCAACTTATTGCTAACAAATAACCCAAAACTTTCACATTCGCTAATGGCTGGCTGTGTTGTAGTCTCGGGTTTTTGGGAAGCTTTTTTAAAATGCTATACGCCGATTCCATCATTTCTTCGGCTGACCTTTTTGCCTTCTTGCTACGAGGTGGACGAGATTTATCATCATTGGACGCGTTTGCATTTCTGTCTGTGTCACCGATTTCATCTGGTGTGTTTGTAGTCCCTTCTACTGCTTCTACCGCATTTTCGTCCACTTCATTATTAGTCTCGATCTGAAAAAAACAATCAGATTTTTAATTACAGATACCAGCATCAAGAGAAGAATGGATCAAAATTGCAGATATGTTCTATAGCCAATGGAATTTTCCACATTGTCTTGGAGCACTCGATCAGAGGCGTAGCTAGGTAACCAAAGGCCCTGGTGCAAAAAAAAACTGGGGCCCTAACTAAACTGGTTAGGTTTTATATTATATATATAATATTGGTATTAAGCAATAAAACGAAGTAAATCAAAAGGTTTATGTATGTATGTATGTAAAACACTTTATTGTACATAAAACATTAAAAACAATTTATATACCTACAGTTAAGTCATGTACAAAAGCGAATTTATCCGTTTAAGGGATCTCTTCCAGTTTATTATATGAAAGTCGGACCTACCTACTAACAACAAAATAACAATTTAGTTTATAATCTTTTCCTAGCCTTAGTTTTCGCAAAAGTATCAACGATTTCGGTTAAATCTAGGCTTGATGCGGCTTTGTTTTCGATTGCTATTAGCGATAAATGTCGGAGTCGAGCTTGGCCCATAGTATTCCTTAAATAATTTTTTATTATTTTTAGTTTGCTAAATGATCTTTCAGCTTCTGCAGAAGTGACAGGAATTGTATGGAACAGTAACATTGCTGTAAATACTTCTGTTAGGTCGCATACGGATTAAATACTATTCTAATTAAAAGCATTGTTAATCTCATATTTGTTCCTTTAACAAACTTAATTAATAGTTGCATATCCCATGGGGTATTCCCAGATATTCTTAAAATATCCCGAGTGGTCGCAATATACAAATCAGGCGACAAGAGTGTTATGAACAATTATCGCCCTATATCTTTAGTGCCCATTCTGTCCAAAGTTTTAGAAAATCTTATTAAAACTCAAATCGTTAATCATTTTAACAGAAATAAATTGTTTTTTCTAAACCAATTTGGTTTTAGAGCTAAAAAATCTACTACAGATGCGATAAATAACCTAATCAACTTCGTGATAAGCGGTACTGAAGATGGCCGATATGTTGGCGCAACATTCTTTGACCTTCAAAAAGCGTTTGATTGCGTACCTACTGATCTCTTGCTTGAAAAACTAAAATATTACAATTTCGACATTCAAAGCCTCAGCTTAATTGAATCTTTTCTTAAACAGAGAAAACAATATACCTTTGCGGATGGCGTATGTTCCAGTGAAAGAGATGTGGTCTGTGGAGTTCCTCAGGGCTCCGTTTTAGGACCACTCCTCTTTCTCATTTATGTAAATGATTTGCAACACGCCCTTCAGGATGATCACCTGTTGCTGTTCGCGGATGATACTACTCTTGCTCATAGCAACTTTGATGAAAAATGCCTTCATGCAGATATGAACGTCGGACAAGCTAAAGCTAGCGAGTTGTTTAACATTAACCGTCTTAGCTTAAATATAAATAAAACGGCCAAATTAATTTTCACACGCCGAGATATTTGCCACTATGATAATCCTGAAGCGGTGAAGTTCCTAGGTGTAATGATGGACTCCACTCTCACTTGGCACCATCACATAGACTATTTATCTAACAAACTTGCTAAGACATTATTTATTCTTAGAAATTTAAGCACTATAGTTAACTTGGATGTAATTAAACAAGCATATCATGCCTTATTTGTCTGTCATATGACGTATGCTGTTATATGCTGGGGGCATTCGTGTCATACAAGGATATTTAAACTTCAAAGAAGGGCTGTACGTATCTTGTCAGGCAAGGGCTTTAGGGATGATGTGCGATCGGATTTTACTAGACTAAAATTATTAACATTTCCATGCTTGTTTGTATATTATTCTCTGTTGCATGTAAAACACAATTTGCATGCTTACTATAAAAATAGTGATGCACATGATGATGGGACTAGAAATACTCATCGATTACGACCCCCCTATCTTAGACTACAATCTAGTCGTAACACTACTAATTATTACGGTCCTACGTTCCTAAACAAATTGCCTCTAGATATAGTGGAATTACCTGTAAATCGCTTTAAAATCCTGTTAACAAACTTTTTAATAAAACATGCTTTTTATAGCATAAACGAATTCTTAGATTTTCACATTAACGCTACCGACTTTGTTTAGCTTAGGTTTGTTAGCTTAAGTACAATTATGTTATTGTTATTGTTATATAATTATCCCCTGACATGTGTAAACATCATGTATGTGTTAACACGAATAAATATTGATTGATTGATTCTAGCACTCCATATAATCTCATTATTTCTTTACAGAATTGGTGAATAGTCCATGCCTTGGTTAATTTAGATAGAATTAGGTGGTAAATATTAAGAAATTGAAGAGACAAGTTGGGGCCTATTATATCAGAATATTTACTTTTGAATTGGTCACACTTTTGTAATAAAGTTCTTTCATCTACATCCAGTAAAAATGTTGGTGTTAGAAAATTGAATATCTGACTGACTGCACTCATACCAGTAAAACGTGCATTTAATTGAGTTATTATTGTGTCTAGTACATTATTGAAAATAGTAATTTTAAATATTTCTTCCCTGTTTCGAAATTCATCAAAATGTTTTTTAACTTTCCTTTGCCTTTTTTCTTGAAAATGGGGATCTATGCCATATTTTCTTGCAGTTTCACTGGCTTTGCACTTGAATGATTCGAAGTCATTTCTATAAATTTGCATTTGTCTCTGCTAAAGCTCTACTTGCCTCGTCCAAATCGATATCGCATTTGTAAAGTTTTAGATGCATAATTGATGTCACTCAATACACGGTGCATGAATTCGCAAAGCAACACGAACTCGAAATTTAGCATTTTTGTTTTAATTTTTTCTGCTTCACTACGCTCATCTTTACTGGAATTCATGAGAACTATTTCTGTTAATGCTTTGATTATATCGAAAAAACGAAGTTTTATTGCAGATATCGTATTGACCCTACTGGACCATCTAGTCGGATTTAGTTTTTTTAGAGTGGTGTCCGATTCGCCAGTGAATTTTGACAGCAGATCCCAACGTTTGATGCTATTGCCGAAAAATTTATACAATTCTTGCAACGTTGCGAAAAATACCTGTAATTCCACACAAGTGCTAACGGCATCATTTACCACCAAATTTAAATTATGAGTGGCGCAATGTACGTACTCCGCGTTAGGCTGGATATTCTTAATCCGTTGTTGTACACCATTATACACACCGCTCATCACACTGGCTCCATCATAACCTTGACCCACACATTTTTTTAAATCAATATTTTTCTCGATAAATAATGAAGTCACCTGGTTGACTAAATCTGCCGCGCCATGTTTGATGGCTGCATAAAAGCCTATAAACGATTCTTTACTTCTATATCAACTGGCTGTCCATTTTCCGATCTAGTTATTACTGCATACCTCACAACAAAGCTTAGCTGGTCTACCTTCGATATGTCCTGTGTCGTATCCATTATGATGGCGAAAAACGGTGACGCTCTAATTTGTTCTAGCAGATGATTTTCAAGTGTGGTCCCCAAGCAGTCAATCATTTCATTTTGAATTGTTGCACTCAGATATCTTGTAGATCCTAAAAAACAAAAAAAAGGACGATTTTAAACAAAAATTAGAATATAAACAGTTAATAAAAATAAATAAGTAAAATGAAAACAAACTTAAAAATAAAAAAAAAATACCTTTGGGCATATCCAAAACTTGCCGCAATATGTAATCATATCGGGCGTAAAGCTCTACAACGGACAGAAAATTTCCATGGTACCCTTCCTCACTTAAGTTTTCTCGATGTTCTCTTAAAGCCAAAGAACTCTTTGCTAGGGTAAGTATGACATCGAATAACCTTTGAAGAACCATTTTCCAAAATGACGTTTCTTTACGAATTGTATTTTCAAGTTCCTTGTCGATAGTATCATTTTTTTCCAAAGTTCATACACTGCACATGCTTCCGTATGGCCACTCGAGAAACTGTGTTGTTTAATTCTTTCTGATAAATGACTCCAATCCCGAATGCCCGTACACTATACAGTATTCCTTTGCGAAGCAAATAACCAGCAGGGTTGACAATAGGCAGCATCTAGTACTTTAGAATAACACAGCCAAAAACGATGAACTGGTCCATATTTAGAAGTTGAAAAGTAGTACGATTTTGAAAAACACCTGTTGTTCTGGCGGACGTCTTTTGGAAAAGGCCCTGAAGGCTGTAAAGGCCCCATATCAAGAATTTGACGTTTTTCATTATCACTTAATATCCTGTTCGTAAAGTTTCCCAAGTCATAAGAAGATTGATCGATCACATTTTCGATAAATGATGAGGTCGATGGTTCCTCCGATGTTACCTGTGCCGTGCAGACATCGTCGTCGTTGATATGATCGGCGGCATCGTCACCGGCGGCGGTATCTTTAACTGCAATGATGATTAAATCTTCTTCAGTAGGCTTCTCAACCGGCACTGCAGTGGTCACATTATCTGAGTCACTATCAACAGAAATATTTGGGCCAAAACTACTTGTAGAAGGCTGACTAAAAAATTTGTCAATTTTTGGTAATTTTTGTTTACTATCATCTCTTTCCTGGCGTTGTTTGCGCTTAAACGCACCACTAGGTTTCTTTTTTTTTATGCATAATTTTAGTTCTCTTATTCTCTAATTTATGCAAAACAGGGAACAACCAACAACTAACAGGATTAACAAGAAACTGAAACGTAATGTAATGCTACGCTACAAAACGTCATTGGGGAATCCCCGGAAACACTGCACAAACAACAGAAAGAATACAGGGGAATTCCCCACAAGTTTCGAACAGAAGTTCGAAACTTGTTGGGAATTCCCCTGTATTCTTTAAAATGAGTTGCCATGATTAAAGTCGTGTTGCAGCCTATTTTATTTACATTCCGAAAGTGGGAGAATTTTTCGCTAGTTCAATTTGAGGTTTGCTGGTCAGGGTCCGAGGGCCCCCTGAGCTTGGGGGCCCCGGTGCACGGCACCGCTTAGCACTATGGTAGCTACGCCACTGCACTCGATGGAAAGCATGTTGTTTTACAAGCTCCTATTTGTAGTGGAAGGGAGTTTGACAACTATAAAAACTTTTTTAGTATTGTTCTACTAGCTTTAGTCGATTCACAATACAACTTTGTTTATGTCAATATCGGATGTCAAGGAAGAATATCGGATGGCGGAGTATTTAAAGGCTGTGCATTACACAGAGGAATGGAAAACAAGACTTTGAATATACCGGAACCAGCCCCATTGTCAACAGGAAGATCACTAACACCTTATTACATTGTGGCTGACGAAGCATTCCCTCTTTCTGAAAATATAATGAAAGTGTATTCAGGACTCCACAACAGGGGAACCAGACAGAGAATATTTAACTACAGATTGTGTAGAGCTAGAAGAGTGGTTGAAAACGCTTTTGGCATACTATCGTCAGTTTTTCGAGTGTTAAGAAAGCCTATGTTAATGGAACCTGATAATGCTACTTCAGTGGTCATTGCTATAACACATCTACATAATTTTTTAAGAAGAAACCAGGAATCTGCAAACTTATACACTCCTCCAGGAAGTTTCGATGAAGAAATTGAAGGAAACTTAAGACCAGGGCTTTGGAGAAACGAATCCGAACCGACGACGTCGCTTTTACCTCTGACAAATCAACCTAGAAGAACTAGCCTTGCAGTGAAAGAAATTCGTGATGAAATTGCACAGTTTTGTATAGAGGAGGGATCGCTAACTTGGCAAGAACATTATGCTTAAATTACTTACAGTCTCCATAGTTGGTCGTGGCTTGTCCCGATCCAACACAAAAGCCAAAGCTTTATATGCGAACCAAGTACTTTTATATACTTCTGCGGCTCCTGTAATTTAAACACAAATTTGTTACTTATTTGAATTCATATGTCAATAAAAATTCTAAAATTTACAATTAATGAACACTTGAGTAGGGGACGTCCGGGTACAGTGGCCACCTTTTCACGTTTTTTCTCCTAAATTTTAGCCTAATACAATTTCTGGGTATTTCTTAAGCTGTGATCATTCTATCCCTTTATATAAATAATCGTTTACTATCACAAGCATTTTTTTGCGCTATTTTTCTGTCTAATTGCATTTTTATAGTTACGTGTAAGATGGCCACTGTACCCTCCATATAGGGTACAGTGGCCATATTTGGTGGCCACTGTTCCCTAATTCAAAATCAACAAGGGAATAGTAATACAACTTATTACTTCTAAGATTTTAATGGTTTATAACATAAAATAGCTTAACTCAACAGAAAGAAGGGTAGAGAAATGCATTTTACATTATTTAAACATTGTAAAAATTAGTTAATGTTATAACAGGACATATCTATGGCAAATCTGTAAGTGTTATTTGTTCTGGCCGTTCCTCCAGTAAAATCAGGATCAGGTAAGTGCAGCTCTATGTCTTGAAGCAAAACATTGCTGATGTCTTCAACCAATGGAAAAACAAAGGCACTTCCTTTATTTCTTAGAAAACTTACTTCATACTCTTGGTTGTTGATTTTCTTTAATACCTTTCCAATATAATACTTGCATGTCTTCTTTGTAGCAAATTTCACCAAGACAAAAGATTGAGCGCTAATATCATCAAGATCCTTAAAATCCTCCAACGTGGTATTATCAATTTCTTCAAAATAATCGACATCATCAGAGTCCGTTAAATCAGATAAGTTCATATCATTTTCATCCGAACTTGATGAATCGACACTTTTACTTTCTCGTAATTTGTTTTTTTTAACAATTGTTAAATTTTTATTGGCGTCAAAACATTTACGTTTCATCTGAGTTGCTCTGTTTATCCTCTTCTTAGATATTTTATTGACACTTTCTTCCTTCAGTTTTTCATAAACTGGGGTATCCGTTAATATCTCAGTCGATTTCTTTTTACCTTTCCTGGCAATATGTCGGTTTTCTTGAGCTGATGGATAAGGCTGTAACATTTCTGGAGATATAAAATCTCTTTCTGGCGTTTTATGTTGAACCAAAATTGACTGTTCACGATGGATCGATTTTTTTTCTGGAGTTTTTTGCTGAGGTTCAGGTTCCATGTTTTCCGCACCAGTGGTTCTAGGTTCCTCTAAACTGATGTTAGATTGAGGAGCTATTTCTGGCATGTCAGTGACTTTCGCAGCCATAAAATCGTCGTCACTAAACATCGTATTATTGAAAGGGAAAATGCCAGTGTCTTTAAAAGCGGATAAGCAATTTTTTGCACAAAATGCCAGTGGATATGCAGTGCCCAAAATCTCAGCTATATCGTAAATTGTAATTCGTTTCCCGGGATTATTAAGAAGCCAAGTTTGACAAGCGTTATTATAGTATTTCTTAAGTGGGCCGTAGACACATTTATCAAGTGGTTGAAGTTTGTGGCTGGTGTGCGGCGGGAGTGTCAGCAGTTTTACATGATTTTGTCGGGCGTGTTCTATAATATCTAGTGAAATGTGGCTTTCATGATTATCCATTATTAGAAGTACAGGGACATCCGCAGATGGTTTTGCATGACTGATGAAGTGCCTGAACCATTCACCAAATATATCGGATGTAATACATCCGGACTGAGAAGCCGGGTGGAGAGTTTTTAATCATATGGTCTTTAAAATATTTACGAGGAAATACCAACAATGGAGGAATTGTGTTTCCCATTGCGTTTATAGCTCCCACCATGGTCACGAGTGTACCCCTTTCGCTTGAAGTGATCTGACCTACTTGCCTCTGGCCTTTAGTGGCTAGAACCTTTCCTGGATTTTGTACTGTCGTCAATGCTGTTTCATCAACATTGTAAATTTGAAATGCATCGAATTTATATTTTTCCATAAGCGTCTTAAGGTTATTAAAAAATTTGTCAACTACTGGCTTCTTAAATCCCATAGCCCTTCCTAAAGATGTCGCTTCGGGTGTTCTAATAGATATATCTTTGTTTCTCTTAAGAAACCCTGTAAACCAGTCTTTGCCGGCAGTTTGTTTTTCACTCCAAGACGTGGGAATTTTCTTTTTATTAGCAACGGCTAAATCATATGCCAATTTACGGGAGTTTTTGGGCGTTAATCCATGATGTAAATTAGCCATGGTTTTTAAATAATAACAAAATTGCTGCTCCTCTTCAGTCGAAAAAATTTTTCGTACTGTATAGTTAGGGCTCATGCGTGGGCAACCTTCTAAAATAGCACTACTCCAATCTATTTTTGTCCTAGAGTCCCTGCATTTTTTTATATATCTTCGTAAAGTAGTCCGAGGAACATCATACCTGTTAGCAGCTGCTTTGGTGGAAAGCCCATTAAAGACTGCAAAAACAGCATTTTTCATTGTTTCTTCACTGGTCGTACCAATACCAGTGTTTTTAGCGCCTTGTCGTGGCATTACGACCCCTGAAAAAATTAATTAAGTTATATTTGATTTTACAATTTAATAAATTAAATGTGAGGGTACAGTGTACAGTACACTGTAGACTAAAGAACTATGGCCACTGTTCCAAATTACAGCCCCACCCAAACTCGTAACCTAAAATATTAACACTAAACACCTTACCTTTTTGCGAGTTCCAAAACACTTTTCAAGGACCACACGTATATGTTATAAATGGTAGATAAACATAACCCTTTCGAGATTGCCTGTAACTCACTTTAAACTTCTACGAAGTGTAATTTTTTAACGTAAAAAGCCACGCGATACGCGTCTCCTCGCAATTTAAAGAGAACTGAGGACGCCACGCGTTACAAATGATTACTTACATGTTCTCTGTTCACACACTAGGTGGCAGCACTGTCAGGCCATATATTTGAATTTTAAGAAGAAGTGGCCACTGTACCCGCATGGCCACTGTACCGGACGTCCCCTATATTTTGGAGTAAAAATGACTTACCTTTTCCTGTGACTTTGCTTTTACATACTTTTGACTTCTCTCTTCTGAGAGAAGCCAGCAAACTTGTAATTTTTCGTATGCACTCTTCTATGGTTGTTTCTAGCTCGTCGGCCAGTTGCTGCCAAGCATCATGTTTTTTTAATTTATTGTAGTGCTGTGGATCCTGGGGGTGCCATAATATTGGTTTATTCCGATACAGATCAATAAAAACCATAATTTTGTCTTGCGACCACTCCATTGTTTATAAAAATAAAATTCACAGGGCACAACATAATAGGTGTTTGCAGTTTGGTGCTATATCAACTACTGGATAGATACTGAATTTACTGTGCTCAGAACGAACAAGTTGCTACCTGTACTGACTTGTTACTAATGTAACAATCAAAAGGATTCGTCTAGAAACCGACACCCAAGTGGAGCACGATTGCTCGACTTGAGCGGCTCCGCTCGTCGCTCGTTAACCGGCACTGACTAGCGAATGCTCGTGGTACATTACATTACATTACAACGTTCAGTTACAAGTCAGTCGCCGCTCTAAGATGTTCGCTGGAAGCAAAATTTGAGAAAAATGAAAAATCCAAGTCGATAGCTTAAAAGGGCCTAGGATTTTGCCGTGCTTCCCTGGTGACTGATAAACGTCCGTCAAGTTAGCATTAGATTTAGATTCAGATTTTAATTTATTTTTCTCCGAGCTGGATTTTACAGTTGACGAAATAAATACTTTGTATAGCTAAAATTCAATCTGAATCTACGGTCAATTTCCAATACACTTATAAAATTACACGTTTCTATTCTTTCTCTTTGCAATATGGCACCTAAAAAAACTCCTTTTGTAAAATAAACAAACACACCAATAATTTAATTACAACGCAGAGGCGAAAGTAGTCTAGAGATAAAACTTTGGTTTTGAATAATTAAAAAAAAAAATCATTTTGGTATCTTTTTATGTTACAGATCATGGGAAAAATAATAAAAAAATCTAAGTTTAATTTTTATTTATTCTGTTTATGAAAACAGATTTGTTGCAAATATGCAACATTATGTATATGCGATGCAATATTTAACTTAACCCTCTACTGCGCAATTTTTGATTCGGTTCAATAAATCAGTGTAGACTAATTTTCACACGAGAACAACGAATGTGAAATCCGTTTTTCAATTTGGTGAAGTTTACACCTGGGGCAGGTAAAAACAGGAATCCCGCCTTGAGGCGGTCCTGCGTGTTCAGAGAAAAAAAAATAAACAGGTGATATTGTATAATATTTTTATTGAATGAAAAAAGGGGGAAAATGAATGAAAAGGCACTGATAATTATTGTCAACGTTGATGGAACGTAAAGAAACACGACTTGGTTGTTGAATTGCAGAGATTCAAGTTGCATTTGAAGCAATATGGTTGAGTTTCCGACTTGCATCCCGGCAATTTACACGTTTTTTTTCCCGTGCGGTCGTGAAATGCGCACCAATGGGCCACGTTGTCGTAACGAATATCTGCAGCTGGTACGTAGGTCTTGTTGCTTTTCCTTGGAGGAACGTACGATGCCGTTGGACGACCCTTCGGTCTTTTAGACACAACTGTACACATTGATTCCGCAATTCCGACCGAAAAATTGGCAATTCGATGCTGTTTGGGCGTTCAGGTTGGTGTAAACGATGATAAAGAATGTAGGGTAACTGTCCCAGTAATGGACACCCAAGACGAATTTTCAACTTTAAACCGGTGTAGTAAATGTTTACCTTTAATAAATTTCAAGTGTAATGATATAAAAAGAAACGTCATTTTATATACATCTCGAGTACCTACGTCTAAGAAATTAATCTGTAAAAGTAAAATTGTTAGCAATAATTTAACAACATTTTGTCAAATGTGCCAATAATGGACATACATGTGTAGGTAATGGGCACTATTTGTTTTAGTACCTAATGAACACTAACAAAATATTTCATCTTTTATTGAAACAGGAACTTATAAATAAACAGTAAACTCACTAAAACTAACAAAAAGTATTTATTTGTATTTAGACATCTCAGGAACACAGAACAAGCCCCTAGTATTTTTTAATTTTGGTTCATCAATAACACGCAAGATGTCATCATTAAAATAGTAAAGGATGTCGTCTTTTGACGGCCACTTCCAATCACGTCCCGCTTCTTTCATGGATTTTATTTCAGCTCCTTTATCATCCATTTTTAATATTACACCAGGGTAATACTCGTTATCATATCGGACAATAACGTGTTGTCCAACTGTCAAAATTAGGTTTTCCGGCTCACTTATATCAAGATCTTCATCATCATATGGTATATTTTCCATATCTGATTCTGAAGAGCTACCATTATTTTCAGGTTCGAGGGGTTGTGTTATTTTGCTTTTTTTTGATTTACGGGTAGACTTCTTACTATCTAGTAGCTGCTTTTCATAATACTCCCTATATTTTCCACTAGATACAACCGCTGGAAAAATTTGTCGTTTTCGTTGTGGCTTCGTCTTTTCGGGGGTTTTGGGAAATATTAAACATTTTTTAAATGGAGTGGGAACTTTAAAGCCCTCGGTTTCCCTCTTTTCATAGAATTGAGTTTTCACGTTTACTGGAGTGCGTCACTCACGTGCTGCTGAAGTGTGTGGCTTAAGCGGGGCATACACGCTCGAACATCCTCGGCTCGAAGAAAGTACCTCAAGCCCAACCCCGAGCCGAGCATGCTCGTCGACTCTCATACACGTTCGAACGAAATTGGCCAACTTCAGTTGAATCTTTGCAACCGCGAGCATCACATCGCAATGGATCTCCAAACGATGGTAGCGATTTTGGGTGGTTTTGTGTGTTTGGACGACACACTAAAAAGAAAACGGCGACGCGTGTGGGCAAAGAATTGACTTAAACAGCGGAACAAATTTAGCCATATGCCTCTTTTGAAAGAGATGGCTGCCAGCGAACCTCAAGATTTGAAAAACTATCTACGAATGAGCGAATCAACTTTTTAAGAACTTCTGAATCGTGTTTCTGGCAGCATTGGGAAGCAAAATACAGTGATGAGGGAGTCGGTCAGCGCAGAGGAACGTCTTGTGGCCACTTTACAATTTTTGGCTAGCGGAAGAACCTATGAAAACCTCAAATTCAGCTGTGCTATATCTCCACAACTTCTAGGGAGAATTATACCAGAAACATGCACAGCCATTTACGATGTTCTAATGAGGATTATCTTAAAGTAAGTGAACATAATAAAAATAAAATAAATTTGCAATATTTTTATTCTGCAAAAATTTGTGAAACATTTTTTCTTTGCATATAATGTAAATAGTCAGTGGACAGGCTTTATTTTTTTACCCTATATTAGGCTACCGAACTCCTTCACGATGGTCAAAATTCAAAAACTGATCGATGTCATTCCCTACTGGTGTGCTATTTTCTCGATAGAAATATTTGCGTTGTTGGTGGTGATTTCTGACGAGGTGGCAGAAGTGGTTACGGATGCTGGAATGGAATTTTGCCAAACGTGGGATGAAGATGCAGCACTGCGCGGTCTAGTTTGCAGCGTAACATAGTTTGAATGTTGGGGAGGTCTAATCAAGTAAGGAATTTGAGGGTTAATTAGGGATGGGTTAAATGGTTGGTTCAATGGATACCGGTGAGGAGCAGGCTGGCCGTGAAAAAACTGATTGGCGTCATTAGGAGTACTGAAGTTCTGTTGATGAAGCGAGATTGAAGAAGTTTACATCAGATTGCCCAATTTTCCGGGAAAGAGGACGTCATAGATGAGCTTCTCTGCAATAACTCTCCGTCGCTGGACCATGTCCTCTAGTTGGAAACCAACATTGTTTCCAAATGTCTTACTCATAGTTTGCTGAGACAGTACACTTGTTGCCATATCCAGAAAACATTCTTTTTTCTTTTCAATCGCACTAATATTTTGTTTCTTGCGTATTGAATGCGGCAGACATGGCGTGCTTGCCCGTGTTTCAATGGGGCTCCGAAGTGAGGGTGTGCTTAAATCTGATCTCTCTTGTGAGTTCTCTGTTGTGTTCGATGTAGACGGTTCATTCTCCTGTAAAAGTATTTTGTGTTAGTAATAGATTAGAATGTAATGGTCTAATTGTAATTTTTTTCCCAGTTCCCTTCAACCCAGGTAGATTGGATCAACATTGCGCAAGACTTTAGGAAGTTTTGGCAGATTGAAAATTGCCTAGGCGCAATGGATGGCAAGCATGTTGCCATAAGGAAACCTGAAAACAATGGCTCCTATTTTTATAATTATAAAGGATTTTTTAGTGTTGTACTCTTCGCAATTGTCAATGCTCAGTATGAGTTCATTTACGTTCACTGTGGAACTAACGGCAGAGTTTCGGATGGAGGCGTTCTCCAGGACACAGAATTTGGTGATTTGCTGGAGGAAAAAAAATTAAACATTCCTTCACCAACTAGCTTTGTAAACAACAGGAATGTGTGTTTGCCTTTCGTTTTCATTGGGGACGAGGCCTTCTCTCTAAAAGAAAATGTCATGAAACCTTATGCAAGTAAAGGAATTTCCCATGATGAGAAAATTTTCAACTATCGTCTCTGCCGTGCCAGACGAGTAGTAGAAAATGCGTTCGGAATTCTCGCTAGTCGATTCCAGGTTTTACAAACAACTTTACGCGTGAATTTAGAAACAGTAGACAATATAGTTCTTGCTTGTTGTGTCTTACATAATTTTTTACGTAAGGAAGGTCGATCCTACTTGACACCTACCTGTGTTGATTGGGAAGACCCTTCGACGGGCCAGCTATCTGAAGGAGAGTGGAGGCAACACGTAAAACAGCTAGAGGGCCTTCGGGCATCAGGACAAAATCGGGATAGAAAAGATTTATTGGCTGAGAAGATTCGAGGGTTGTACAAAGATTATTATAACAATGAAGGCAGTGTGCCCTTTCAGGAACAAATGATTAATCGCCGTTAATTACAATAAACGTATCTTTAACCGTTAAACAGTGCCGGCGTTAGCCAACGCGAGGCCCTGGGCCGAGCACTTTTTGCGAGGCCTTTACGGTTGAGATTCGAATCCAGCCCAAAGTTCCAGCTTAAGTAACATTTGAGAGAAAAATTTGTAGAAATACTGCGAACATTTCAGATCATAATCATTATTTTATGATATAGTTATGGTATTCCCTAATCGATATTGCATTAAATAGGTTTTCATATATATTATATGCAGAATAATATGCTGATAACTGCGGACGATCAGCGAACTGTTTCATTCAATATCTCGTGTTATAAAGGATATTATCAGAAAAAATATCAACATTATAATAGTCAGAATGTTCTTTAATACGCGCATGTTCTCATTTTTACATTTGTGGCATGTGGCATGCAATGATTAAGTCGATCAACAAGATTTCTATTTAGACATGAAAGTTAACTTTGCGAGCTTTTCGTTTTGCAAATGTGTCGATGACAGTGTCGAAATCAGTAGTACGCGAAATGTCCTTTTCGATTGACAAAATTGCGAGCGATGTCAAGCGATCCTGAGCCATTGTTGATCTTAAATAGTTTTTGATCAATTTTAATTTTGAAAACGATCTTTCAGCACTTGCTACAGATATGGGAATGGTCAACAAAATTCTATATCCGATGATTGTGTTCGGGAAACCACTACCGTAAGAACGGAGAAATCGAAGAACCTGGATAGCGCTTTGCATTTCATCCGTAATGAAATGCCGGAAAATTCTAAGTTCTGAAAAAAGTTCAGCGCCATCCAGGTCCTTCTCGTTCCCGTGACGCAGCGCTAAATCTAAATCTTTACAGTTCTTCAATAAATCGTCATCAGGCATTTTTTTCAATCTTTTCGGATCGTACAAAAATCCAAAGAGATTTTCGTAATTATCAAATTGCTCAAACCGTTCAGACACAGCAGACAAAGCTCCATCCACAACCACGTTAAAAAATTCTATTTGTAAAACTTTTTCCGGCGATTTTTCTGAGTTCAGAGGACCATCATGACCCTCATACTCAAATTGTTTTCTGACTTTTCGGATTCGCTTTGTTTCAAATGATGGTTCTACATCCAGATCCTTCAAGATTTCACGAGCTGCAACTACTGCTTTCTCGAACCCAGTACAGCGATATTCAGATAAAAACCTTTTGATTCCTCTCAGTCCTTTTACAGCTTCATCTAGTACCATATCTTTTGACTGCAACTTTTTACTCACGACATTGACTGCGAGTAAAATATCGTACCAAACGACCAGACCTACGACAAACTCCATTTTCATCATTTTTTCTACTATTGACTGTGCTTTATGTTTATTTACAAGATCCGACTCTGAAGAAGCATACTCAGACATAGCTTCGACAACACCTTTAAGTTGAAACCTCACTGCTTTGACACTATTTATTCGACTCTCCCATCTCGTTTCAGACCAGTTTTTGACGCCTATCTCAACATGTTTGTGCAAAATGGACCATCTATGTGGTGATGATCCAAAAATGCAGTAAACATTATTCAATATGCCAAAAACATACTCTGCTTGACGATTTGCGGAAGCCATGTCACATAACACTAAATTTAAACTGTGAGATGCGCAGGGAGTGTAGAATGCTCGAGGATTCAGTTCCAGGATCCGTGCTTGAACTCCTGATTTTCTTCCCTTCATGTTAGAGCCATTGTCGTAGCCCTGGCCACGACAATCTGCAATAGGAAGACCAAATTTGTCCAACTCAGTGGTAGTCACATTCGTCAAATTTTCCCCCGTGGAAGATAAAACAGGTACGAATTCTAAAAAGCGTTCTTCAACTCGAACATCTTCTGTTTCCATATCGACGAATCGGAGTACAAAAGATAATTGTTCTTGTCGACTCGTGTCAGGCGTGCAATCAAGAATCAACGCAAAATATTTGGCGGAAGAAATCTTTAAACAGATTTTATCGCGAACAGTGGTCGCCAATAAATCTATAAATTCGTTCTGCATGTCCTTCCCCAGATAATGATCGTGTATCTCTTGGGATGAGATTTTGTCCAGGTGTTTTTGCAAAACAGGGTCAAAACGTGCAATCATCTCAACAAGCCCCAAGAAATTCCCATTGTTTGAAGCGAACAACTTATCAGTTTGACCTCGAAAAGCCAAATTATGTTCTGCCAAGTACAACGTGATATGCAACAAGCGCTTCAACACTTCTCGCCAGCGCATAGTTTCATCCATTATCATTTGTTGCAGTTTTTTATCGATGCCTGATACTTGTTTCATTCGTAATTCAGATTCTATCCACCTGCAATTGAATGATAAATTATTTAGAGAACATCGATTTATGAATTTTGCAATTAAATCCGAATCGAAATAATAGCTGTTTTGTTTGTACAGAATTGACGTGTGATATAATTACTTTGTGCGTATAAGATTATAGACTTTTCTCTACAAAGTATTTCATTCGAATCGTCTGTTATGCAATCAAGAATTGGAATAAATATATTATAATTCGAAAATTTATAATTATCAAAATACCTTTGGACGTTGAGCAAGTGAGTTTGTGATAGCTCGTGGCTCTCTATCGCTGAAGTTGCGTGTTTCCAATCTTTGAAACCATGAACTGCGAATCGGGACATTGTTTTGGCGCCGATTTGGAAAATTTTACAACAAAAGCAGAACAAACTGTCTTGTGCTTTCGAGTAAACAAGCCATCGTCGATCGACACGTTCTCCGTTTGGTAAAACGCGACAGTAGTAAAAATCGGAAAAATGCCGATCGTTAGCATTCCGAGGATATTGAATGTTTTTGACTCTGATAGGGCCTCTCTCAACAATTATGTCAATTTGCGAAGTCGTAAAATTTTCGGGCCATTTTCCGGGGTCATTAAGATTTGTTTCAATGTTCGTCGAATGATCAATGTCATTTTCTGATACAGATTTTTCCGCTCGAGGATCTGCAATATTCATGAAAAATATATTATTCTACTATTAACACGATCTTACATAAATAAATCGATAAAAACTCGACAGATATACATGAATGATAAATTTCACGAGTCGAAATATTACCATCAACATCTGATGCATCTTCACTAAGATCAGATACGCTCATTGGTCTTTGAATTGCTGGAGTAGCATTTGGACTTTCATTTTTTTTTTCATCTTCGGATGCAGGATCACAAGAATTTTCAGTAATATCTTTATTTACTGCGTCATATTTATCTCTGCGAGCATCTGTAATATTTTGTTTGATTAAAATCGACAGTAAATAATTATTTGGAAATCGTAAATGGCAACAGTATGAAAACACGAGAAAACTAACTGCTGTGTATAGATAAATCATCATTTGTGTTCTGTGACGGTGGGGTATGTTGAGATGATTTTTTGGAGTCACTAACACCGAGAGTATTTGGAGATTTACTCGTTGATGGACAGGAGAAAAATTTTTCGATGGCACCCTCTTGTTTCTTCAAAAATGCATCTTGTATTTTTCTTTTTTTTGCTTTCGTCCCTCCACTTTCAAATTTTCGACCAATGTCACGATCTCGTCCCATTTTTTTCTATTCAGACATATATTCAATCTGTTGTAAAAAAAATCATCATTACCCAATTACCATATTATATAATTAAACTCTCCTGAACTGCGTTTTTAAAGTTAACAATTTTCGAAAAATGGATAGACAGACAATTCGAAAAGGAACTGTTTGCTTATTTCATATCGGAATTAATACTGAAAAAAAACGCAGATGACAGATGAATTGTAAACATAACCTCCTAACATTACTTTTGTCATCAATGTGATAAAAAGTTGCAAGGAAATTGTTTCATGTCATTTGAAAACTCAAGTACATGCATTATTGATTTTTTTACTCGTTTTCACGTTATTTTGAATACTCTAGATTAATTACATTACTCACCTCTTGTGTGTGAACTTGCAGTAAATCACAATCAACAACATTCGACGGGACACGTCTGCAGACAGCTGTCTGCTCACTGATCACATGGTGTGAGTATCGATATATTGTTATCGATACACACGCCTTTTGACAATCGATTATATTTAAAAATCGTTTTAAATTAAACGAAGCTGCATTTTATCGTTCATGCAAACAGCAATAAATGCATATAAGTGAATTGATCATGATATGGATTTTTTTTAATTTACGAGCGCGAGGCCTTTTTTAGCGCGAGGTCCTGGGCGGTGGCCCAGGTACGCCGTACCTAAAACCGCTACTGCCGTTAAATTTAAATGTAACAATCAAATATATGTAATAAACAAAATAAAACTTACACTTTCATTTAAAAGCTGCGTGTTTGGATCCTCGCTATGTTCATCGTCACTGTCCTCTTCCGATATCCTTCTCTTCTTCCCTAGTGAAGAAACACCTTTCCTAACACTTTCTTGGTCACTGGTAAACAGTAACAGGTCAAAGTACCACAACGTGGGCTCATATACACTCTCTGACGAGGTTTCTGTAGTTTCCGACTCCTGTACTTTTTTAACTCCCTACGAAACGAAGCTCGCAAGGATTCAATTTTTCCCATTACAAACTTTTCGTCTGCGCCGGGAAATATTTCCTTCGCCTTTTCCACAGGATTACTGTAGCAATCTCTCTTGATGTGTTTATTGCAGTATTCTTTGCTTCGCACGTCCCAAAGAGGCCTCTGGTCTCTGTACAAAGTAATGAATTCTGCCCAAAAAATTTTATTATCACTGAATGACAACTAAAAAAACTAAAAGAGAAAACACGAATATTTAAAATTTCAAAAAGTATGTAGTTACTCAAGATTTTAATTTTATATGGTAATCCAGCAAGCATGCTCGACAGTTTACAACACACGTTCAGACTTGTCCGGCGAGCGGTGGGGGCACGTAGGGTTTCGCGAGCCGAACCCCGAGCGGAGCATTCCAACCGCCAACTAGGCTCGTTCAACACACACACTGTCGAGCATGAACGTTTCACTATTATCCTCTAATGTGATATTTTCTTCCAATTCTGGCAATTCTGCTAAGTTATCTTCTGTCAATAGTGTGGTTGTTAATTTTCTTTCCCCTTCATTTTCTGATTTACTGTCATTCTTTATTGCTGACCAAACTTTATAAAGATTAAGGGATTCAGGATTTCCAGTCCATTCCCGTTTCGTTGAATATGTTTCAAAAAATGTATTAAGTTCGGCTTTATCTATTTTTTCTTTCATCTTTAAAAGTAGCATTTTATTTAAATTGCCAGCATTTTTCGGTAGCTCAGCTTTCCTATTTTGTGTAGTCTACGTTATTTTTGTTAAATGGATACAATCCGCACCTTCGAAAACCAATTGTTGTAGTGGTGGCATACTTGTCAAAAACTGATGATAAAATTAAACCAAAGGTAAACCTTGTGACGTCCTTGGAAAAATATTCAAATTTCCAAGTTCTTACTGCCGATATCCATCCTGCCTTAAGACGTTTAAATACAGCAACATCTGCCGGTTGTGTTATATGTGTTGTATTTGGAAATAATGAAATTAGTATAATTCCGTTTTCATCGCATAATTCACTAACTTGTTTAGTCATATGGGATCTATGACCATCCACATATAGAATAACCGGGCGAATAATATCCTCAGATTTTAAATATGGTATGAAGTGATTCGAAATGTATTCATAAAAAACTTCAGAGTTCATCTAACCAGATTCTGATCTACCTAAACCCCAATTCCTGGGAACTGACTCTACTATTGCTTTTGGCATTTTTTTGTAAGGAAAAATAAGCATGGGGGGCACAGTTTTTCCATTTGCGCAAAAGGTTGCCATAACTGTAATTTGTTCTTTTTCTGAACTAACCCTCTGATAAAAATCTACAATATTATTAGCCGGTCCCAACACCTTTCCACTTTTAGGACAGAGTTTAAAGCCCGCTTCATCTCCATTAAAAATTCTATTGGGATCTTCTAGTATGTTATCCAATTTTTCTTCTGTTAAATAAGCTGATACCTCATCAAACCAATTCTCAATCATGTCTTGAGTTACAGCGGCGCGAGCTTTACTCAGTGCTTCGGCATGCTTTTCTTTAATATTAGGGTGGCGCTTAAGAAAACCTTCAAACCACGACCGCCCCGGAAGTCCCTCATTGGATAAATAACGCGTTTCTCGTCCACTCTCTTGAATAATTTTTTTAACAGTTAATAGAAGATTAGTTTTGTGTACGGGAGATGCCTTTCGCGCCATGGCCAGAATCCAATTCACTAACATTTCTTCTTTGGTTTGGGATAACTCCGTTTTGGGGCCCATTTTTCTTTGAAGAGGAACCTGACCAGACAGTTTTCTTATAAGGGTGGAACGAGGAACGCCAAATTGTCGTGCTGCCACTTTTTTACTTGTGCCATTTTCGGTAACAGCTTTCATCGCATTTCTTAAGTTTTCTTCACTGTATGAAAAAAACTTCCTAGCTTTTTCATTTTTCTTTTTCGGTGCCATAGTATCTGACGGGTAAAATGAAAGAAATTACATTTTGCTTCGACTGTTATAAACCCTGTAATCGCAACCCAATTAAACCTAATTAAAGCTTCCGAGAAATGAATTGTCGAATCGATTAGATTTTACAAAAATGAATTGTGTTCAATAAGAGATAACCTAATTAAGAACCACAATAGATTCCAATTCAAATTTTTCAATTGGTTTCTATTGGGTTGCGTTTATAGGGAACTACAATGAGGTGACCATTACTAAAATGACCGTGTTTAGAAATGAACACCCCCAGTGACCATTAATGATGCATTACGAAATTTTCTGAATTAGTAATGGTAAATTAAAAGCAAGTTAAAATTCATCATATTAATTTTTATTGTTACTCGGGTATCTACAGCTCTATATACAAGGCATGAAATTAAAAATACTAATTTTCTAGAATTTCTACTTACAAAACCAACTTCAATACACGATGTCACTGGTAAAGTTATAACAGCTGATTAACAGTGGCACCAACGAAAAATATTTTTTTTTGTAGCTCCGTGAAGTTAGGTGCGCAATTGTTCCGGACAGTGTTGTCATATTGATACTAACACGCAAATAGACACAAAAATTCAAATGTTTTGGCGCGTAATTCGAACTTTATTTATATTTTATTGTCAAAAGTGACCATTACTGACACAGTGCCCATCACTGGGGCAGTTACCCTATGCATTTACCATGGCCACATCCAACAGGTGGAAAAAGATACGATTAGTCCATTTTTTGATTTTCATGCGAATATGATAGCGACCAAGAAGACCATCCATTAGATCGACTCCGCCCATGTGCCGATTATATTCTTTGATAATGAATGGGCACTCGACATCAACTTGTTGTTTAGTTGTTCGATCTCATCGTATTGATGTCGAAGGTGGCGGTGGCTCGCGAGAAATAAATGGTTTCACACCAACATAGGTCGATAGCAATCGCACGACTTTGTTGTCTTGCCACAAAACGCTGCTGATATCGATTCCGTAAGCGCTGGCCACGTATTCTTCAGAATATCCTCGCTCAACTTTCATTGCTTTCAATGCAGCATCGCTCGACAATTTGATCTTCGGCACACGATTCGCACGCACGGTTCCCAAGCTATATATTCCACGGCTTCTGAGATATGTCAGTAAACCCAACGAAGTATAAAAATTGGCAAAGTAAATAATGTGGTTGACGTAGTCTGGAATTTTGGCAGACAAACGAACAACCACATTCGAGGAGGCTCCAAGATCCGGTGCATTCTCAGGAATCACATTCTCGCCGGCGCCAGAATAAATCTCGAACGAATATGAAAAGCCTGTGTAATCGCACAGCACGAAGAACTTCGTTCCCCATTTGTGTGGTTTGGCTGGCATATATTGGCGAGTTGGATTGCCTCCCATTTTCGTAGCGCACATCTGTTCGTCTACACAAAGACGCTGAAGCATCGGCACAGACCCAAAGCGTTCGTTGAAGTGTGTCACCAGTGGTCGCACTTTATGCAATTTATCGTATCCAGGCTGACCGTTTGGAATCGCAGCCGAATCGTCGTTGAAATGCAAAAATGCGCGTATTTCTTCAAATCTCCTCATTGACATTGTGTGCATGATTGTTGGGAACGAATATTTTCCCCAGTAGGAACGAACGTTTGGGTAGCGATCAATTTGCGAACCTCTTGCGCATCGGTGACAAATCGAGTGTCGCTATTCTTCTGGCGAGCATACAAATTTATTTGATCAGCCAGATGCTGCAGGAATTCTTCGGGCAAGAAATAATTGAAACAATCGAATGGTGTTTTCAGTGCTTTCAGTTCAATTGGCATATCTTTCACGCCACGGAAGACGACTTCGTTCACATGTACCTGCAGATTTTTCTTTTTCCAACGCATCAATTTGAATTCACGCGAATCGTTTTTCATTTCATTTGCTGCACCGCAGAACTGGCCAGTAGTCGAAACATTTGGACCGTCTTCTTCTTCTCGGAATTCGTTCGTGTCACGCGAGCGTTTGCGTTTTCTGAATCGTGAAGTGACAACCTTGGCATTCGATTCAGAAACAGCAGTAGCCGCAGCGGAAGTCGAAGGTGGATCAGCAGTAGCAGCAGTGGAAGTCGATGGTAATGGTGACGAAGCTGCATTCGGTTCTATTAGGCCCAAATTGGTGACATTCAGACTTGAATTGATTGCATCAATGACAATTTCACTTGAATTCAATAAACAATTGTCAATCAGCAAATCGTCTTCGGGGCTAATGTAAGTTGGATCGCGACCTTCGTCGTCGCTATCAAAATCACCACTCGATTCGACACCATTGTCAGTGTCTTCCGCGCTCGAAATTGAGTCCATCAAATTACGAACATCCTCGTCCGTCATTTTCGACATATTGTAATAGGTCTTACGGTGCGACATGGCTGATGAAAAAGAGATAAATGACGTAATAATTCCAAATTTTGACGAAAATTACATGGCAAAAACACTGAAGCAGTTATGACGCATATAAAAAAAATTTACTCTCAACTGCAAATGCCCGCCTCTAGACGGTCGCAGGAGAACTCAATTATTTTATATAAAATTCATTCAAAACCCCAAAACATTTTCACCATTCGATAGACAACGCCTTTATCTACTTACCGATGCTTTTTTCAACTCGATCGGACCAAAATTACTATTTTGGTTTTATTTACGAAAATCGTGTTCGGAATAAAATATTTATTTTCGTCTTTTCGCTGTCAATTTTGGCTTTGGAATGAAGTTGCTCGAGAACGAAACACACTACAGCGACGCGACAAACGCCAAAACGTAGTGCCATGTTTCGACTATAGGCGGCATTGAGCAGTCGTACGAAAAAATTTCAACTTCGCGGGTAATAGCGATTTACCTTAACGCCGTCTAGAGGCGGGTTTGCGCAGTAGAGGGTTAAAAAAATGCAACACTTTTTTCTGTATCAGGTTACCTTTATACCAAAAAAAGCCAGATACAAGTGTAACTTGATAAAAAAAAGGTGAATTTTTTAATGCCGCAAGCATATCAAATTTCTTTCATTTTTCATTTCGCCGCCCCTACTGGGTTGCCGCCCGGGTGCTTTGCACCCCCGGCACGGCTCGGCCCTGCCCTCACTCCCTCAACGGACGCTTGAAAAAAGAAACAGCATTTAAACATCCTATTTGTGACGTTTCACGTCTATTCAAAAATTTAATGTCTTCATTTTCTAGAGAGCATTCATCCACAAAGAGCCTGCTAAACTATTGGGGTATTCTTTATTTGACACATTCATTGTTTTGCTTGGACACTTGAACTTTCGAAGTAAAGATGCTCGAAAATCAAACAAAAACCTTTGAAAATGCTTTTAACTGTCCTTGCGTTATTATTGGCAATAAATTTCGAGTTATTAGGGACTAATGCATATAAGAATATAATATATAACATTAAATAGTTGATGTATTCTTGATTAAAGCAACAAACAGGATTAATGAATCGTTAAAAAGGTGATTTACCTACTAATATTAATTTTAAATGTTGTTTAATGTAAATAGTCCCTGCCACGTAAATTATATATTTTAAAATTAAAATATTTTTTGAAAAACTGTTGTTTTGTAACATATCCCTTAAAATAGTTGTTAGAGTTACAATGTGTCTGATTTTCAATTTCCAACGAGAACATTTATGAATGTTACTTACTTAGATGTATTTTTACAAAATTCTAGTAGAATCAATAAGTACTTGCACAGGAAACATTAAAAGCAGACTTATGCTACCATAAATAAATTTTACACTGATTTCAAATAGGTAAAAATGTACAGAATGTTATATATAAAATAAGAAAGTTGAGATCAGTTCCAGTAAAACAGGCAAGGAAAATAAGTGAAATTTTAAGTCACTTAGTCAGTTTTTATTACCTAAAAATATTATCATTTAATTTTAGTTTATCTTAATAAATAAATAAAGCAAATCAGGTGGCTCCTTTTCAATTAACACCCGCTATATAGGTAATGGTTAGTTTTCTCTTTATAATATCAATGATTGTAAAGGTAGGGCCATGTGTAAATATCATTATCTCGCAAAATCAATTGTTGTTTCTTGGGAAATTGGGCCTCAATTTAATTAAATAAAACAAATAAAGGCGTTATATAAAATACCTAGTATGTGAATTTCTTCTTTATGGTTAACTAGTTACTAAAAAATATACATATACCCGTGGTAGACGTTATGGGCTCGGTGGGCGTTGTGTCCCTCAGACGTGAGTGGACGTTGTGGACACGGTGGACGTTGTGGGCCGTTACAGTAGTGGGCGTTGTGGTCACGGTGGACGTTGTGGTCCGTTACGGTAGTGGACGGTATGGTCGCGGTGGCCGTTGTGTCCATGGGACATCGTGCGAGGCGACAGTCACGGCAACCCGAACGGTTGGGCGTTATGGACTCGGTGGGCTTTGTGGCAACCAGACATGAGTGGCCGTGTGTCCGCGGTGGACGTTATGGGCATTTTCACTGGTGGACGTTGTGGGCACGGTGGACGTTGCGGCCAATATGCAGAGTGGGCGTTGTGTCCTCGGTGGGCGATATGGACCTACAAAATACATGGTGGGCGATGTGGCCATTGGACGTTGTGTCCTGTACCCATTTAAATGTCTTCTAGCTATTAAAACTTTAAAATACTCACAACAGTAAGTAATCCTACGAACTTCTCACATAATTTTGAAAATTTTGTAGTTACCAGTTCCGTCACCTTTTACAATTTTCGATCTTATTTTATTTCTGTTCGAATCAGTTAGCAAACGTAAAAGTCTAAATTCATGTCTAGTATGATGTGCAATTGGGTGTTAAAAAAAGCGACACTATTATAATCAAATTATTGTGACTATAAGTTGGGGGTAAGTCTTTCCTCGAGCATTTGTTTTTATAAAATTAAACTATAAATATTGCCTTCTATACGCAGTCATACGGAGTGTTTCAAAAATGGCACGTAAACTCTGCATGACTGTTAAAAACAGATCAAATTGTATAATAAACAAAAATATTAAAACTTACTTTGCAGTCTCATTTTAAAGTTATAAGGTAAATAATTTTTTTTAAATTTGGTAATGTAGTATAGAGGTAGAAGATTGAATTGCTGGATATTATAGCACAGCATAATTCTATGATTAAAGGGCGCGCGGTAGAGCAGCAGTTAAGACCGCTAGTTTTGGTAAACGTGCAGGGTTCGAGTCAATGTAGATGTTTGTGTCCGTGTTTACCGGTTAAATTAGATGGGGGCTGATAACCATAGCAGTTGATGCCCCCCTAGCGCATGTCCAAAAAAATAATACTTTGATTATAGTGCGAAACCCATATGAAACTAACTACCAACTAACGTAAACACTTCAACAATTATCTGCAATTAACAATTTTAAAAAATATTCAGGAGCTGAAGGCTAACCGAATAAAAAGAACAAAGTGCCAACTTAACCTCAATCAAAGGTGAAATTTAATGAAGAATTACTATTATTTAAATCTACTTGTAAAATGTAAGCATAAATATTACTTAATTGATCAACATCAGTTTTAAAATTAAGGGCTGAAGGCATTTCAAGAAAAAGTCTGCTTTTATAATTACTTTCAGAGTCTAAAATTTTTATATTGTCGAAGTCTGGTTGATGATTTTTTTCCCTGGAGTGAATCGCTAAAGCACACGATTTCTTATTAATTTTACTGTGACGTCTTTAACGTTAGAAAACAATCCACCCACTACAGTTTTCAGCAGGGCCGATCCTACCCATAGGGCGAGTTGTGCACCGCACAAGGGCGCCAATGGTAGGGGGCGCCATTCAGAGAAATTTAGAAAATTTTTTAACACTGAAAACACATTTTCTTTAAAGCACATATTAATTAATTAATTAATTTTTATACAGTTTAAATAGAATGGGTGTAGAAGGAACAATTATTGACAATATAGAGGAGAAAAGACTTAAGTGGTACGGGCATGTCCAAAGGATGGAAGAGGAGAGATGGCCACAAAAAATACTGAAATGGAGACCATCTCAAAGAAGGAAAAGAGGAAGACCACGTCGAACTTGGATTGAGGGTGTACAAGAGCAAAGTTAGTATATGGGAAGTTGTCTACACATCACTTCGCGTGAGGCCGCAAACGCTCGGGAACAATCGCGAAAATGACGCTGCTGTAGACCTCGCGCCTCTTGAGCTTGAATAAGGCGGAATAAAGAGTACCTACCACGTTGCATTTATTGGGAATACAGCATTATTAATTTATTGCAAATGAAAATATTAAATGCACATTTCTAAAAACTATTTTTTATATTAAATAACCATACAATATTTACAAGTACAGCAACGGAAAATTAACTGTTATTGAATGAAAAGTAGTAACACACATTGATATAAATACAGTTCCAAAATTGTAGAGTTTTAATAGAAAGAAAATAATATTTTATACCACAAACTTTTGTACCTATACTTTTGTGAAAATATAAACTTAACATTATACATCATAATTTGGAAAATTAAAGAAATTAAAATAATTCAATTTAGTTTACAACTTTTTTAATTTTTTTAATATTTGCGTGCCGGACAGTTTCGCTCGTCCTTTTGCCATTGCCCTTCTGTGTTTTCTTTTGCAGCAACACGTGATTTAAATAATTGATTCTAACAAACGTACGTTGAGACACAAATTTATGTACAATTTTCTTATCTAATTTGGTTCTGTTTTTTTTCATAATTTTGTTGGTTAAACATGATATAACCTTTCTCCTTCTATTTATTGTCGAACCATGAAATTTTAGGAAATATTTATCAAAGGTTGTAAGTTCACTGACAAAGTCTGATGATGGTTCTATCAGACCTCCCCCAAACGACAGGTTAGTGATCCATGATGGAATCTATACAAGTTCATCACGATTTAATATTCAAAATACAAAAACATCCAATTACAGACTTACCTCGTCGTTTCTTTCTCTTGCGTATTGCCCTATACTTGGAAATTCCTTGATAAATTTCCGTGCGACATATCCACTCAAATATTTGAAAGCGACCTCTTCGCAATCGTTGGAAAAATATTTAGGAAAATCCAAAATCGACGAAATATCGCTAGTTACACTTTCCGTTTCACTTTCTGGTGAAAGTTCATGAGGGGTTTCGGATTTTTTAATTACAATTTCTGCTTTTGCAAAAGCTTCTGCAATAATGTATTCTTCATTTCCCAAATCGATAGTATTTACATTTCGTTGGACAATTGACGGAGTTTTTCCTATTATTATCATCCTCAGGCGGTAAAGAGCATCTAATGGAGTAGGATGATCATTTAATCCCCCACGTTGTCTAATTTGGCCGAATAAATTTTCTAATGAATCCTGATTAATTTTGTGTCAGTATATATGATATGTTTGGACATCGAGAACGTACATCAATTAACATGTTTTTTACCGACGAGATTGACATCAAAATGCCTTTCTGAAAAATTTGCAATACTTTTTTATTAGTGCAGCGCATTTGATTGATTTCTTTATACATTTTATCCAACACCATGTTTTGCTCTTCCAGTTGCAATCCGTAGGCACTTTTATGTGATACACTGAATTTATTAGTTGCATAAGTGTTCATTAAGTCTAACCATTTATCGGTTAAATCAATGAAATCTGCAGCATCTCGAGCTTCATTATGACATCCTGGCTGATAATGACGTAAAGCCGTAGCAACTCTGTGAGATAAAAGTTGCGCTGCTAGACGTACGTTTTGACGTTGAAACTTTTCGCAACTCAAATGAATTTCAGTTAAATTATGGCAAACTTTAAATTCGCGCCCCTGCAACTTTAATAACTCCAAAATTGGTGTTTTAGTTATCTTTCGGCCATCAGGAAAAACAAATCCTGTGTCTATCAACCAATTTCTTAAAAGTTTGAGCAAATGTGGTACATCAGGAAAATAATATATATTTCTATTGGTAACAGGGTGTCGAAATGATGAATTAACCGAATCTATTTGAAGTTCCTTCCACAAGCCCACGTTACTTCCCCCACAATCACTTACCACCGCAATTATATCATATGATGCTTTATGTAGTTCGTCTATCACAGACATTAACAATTCTTTTTTTACTTTTTTATCGAAATCGGCAAAAATTGGTTGTTTCCATTTGCCGATTAATCCGCGTGCCATAACAACTTGGAGCTGTCGATGAGGACCTATTACTTGATCATACTTTTTGTCGTATTCGTACACGTATTTAATCTTTACTTCGTCAAACTGTAGAACTGTGAGACGCATCGAATCAGTCATATCGCTGCTAGCTGTCTTCATTATATGTAAAACATCCGTAAGTAATCCATTATGGACGTCTATTTTCGAAGCCCACTTCTGCAACGTTGATATTCCAGGCAACGGGATTTTCAAAGTATTTCGCAAATACATATAAGAGCGTTTGCCCAAATATCTTAATGTAAATGCTCTGCACAAATCATCACTTGTCCAAGTAATCCTTTTTTTGGTAAGAAGTCTTTTAATTTGCGTCTTTGTAAAAACTTCTAATAAAATTTTGTGCATCTTTTCAAAACTGTTTTTTTTCTTGACGCTTCCATTTTTAATTTTAAAGAATATCTTCGAATCCTGTTACTCAGAACTTTATTTTTGCTTTTAACGGTTTGTAACGTTGATTTAAAGTTCTCAATTGTTCTTTTTTGATCCAAGATTTGCTGTTTTAACACATCGTTTTCACGATTTAGCTTAATGCTGTGGTCGTCAATTGTAGAGCACTTATTACAGGCAATAATTTCAGGATCTACATTTTGATCTGAAGTAACAAAATTATTTTCATTGGGGATCTCCGTTGTTGCCGCTGCTGTGGCCGCTGCTAACAAATTTTTAACGAGTTCTTTGTCGTCTCGTTTTGCTTTGCGCAAATGTCTTGCGTTATTAGCGTTTACAGTACTGACACTTAAACACTCTCCCAGATTTACAGAGGGAATTGCTGTTATTTTGAGAAATTTGCCTTTCCTTGAAGTTGTCCCTAAGAGCTCTAATTCCATATTTCTTTCAAAATCGTCTCCTAAAAAGTGTTCCGAACACACGTGACAGCTGTTAGGATTCCATTTTCCTTCACGTTTACAACGCTGAATCCATTGCGATCGCCTTGGTTCATCTTTCGGAAAGCGATGGTAAGAAATATTTGAACCTAAAGACTTAGTTTTTGCTAAACTGTTAGTACAAATCGCAACAGTACATCGTACACCCGGCATTTCTACACTTATAAAATTAATAAACAATAACACAGCTCCCGCGGTACTGCTCGCAATCACAAATGCATTCAAATAGCCAAGTATGAACTGCAGCAAGCGGGCTACACGTATACTAATGGTCTACACGGGTCTACAGCCGCGTCACGCCGGATATAAGCCCCGCCTCGCGCTGACACCACACGTAGTATAGGGAACGAGACAACTTCCCATATACTAACTTTGGTACAAGAGGCCATGACAGCAAGAAATATGGAAGAAGAAGATTGGAGACATAGAAACATACGGAAAAGGGGATGCGAGAAACGTTCTGTGTGATGTAGAATTATATATGCCATAATATATTGTGTATATAATGTAAACTCGCAAAATATCTATATTGCTATGATATTTGGAGGTGTTTGATTTGACTGGAGTATTGTAATTCCTGGAAGGCAATTTTTGGGATGCTTGTTACAATTTAATTTACGTTTGGTGGTTTGTGAAGACTGTAAGGTTTTGGTATTCAAACTTATAAACTCAGGGTTGCGTATTATTGCAGTAATTGCTTGTTTTTAAAATTCAAATAATGTGGTTACCATTATATCGTTTGTATTTTCATATTTGTGAAGTTTTGTTTACACTGAAAGAAAGAAGAACACAATCAAATTGATACGATTATTGTTTATGTTAATTTTAATTATTAAATAGTTCAGAATTGTTTTAAAAGGTTTAATTTATAAGAAGTTTTAGACTTACTTGTTTTGCGCATCGTAAAATGTCATTTGTGGGGGTTATGAATTTGAATGTCAATTTGACAAATGTATAGAAGAATACTCATTGCCACGAGATCTATTGGTTTAAAAAAATATGAAAGATCAAGAGAAAAGACAAAAAAAAGGGAAATTTGTTTAATTAGTTACGGCTCGTCCTGAAAACAAAGACACAGGATTTTGAATTCTCTGTAAGAAAAGAGAAGGAATACGAGTTTAAAGTAATATAAAAGTGATTTTGAATTTAAAAGAATCTATTATAAAACGGATACAAGTGTTTATCAACGAATTGTGGAAAAATCCAAAAGAATAATAAATATAAAGCGATCCAGAACGAGTTTTCAGTTACCATCGTAGAAAAGCCAAGTATAAATTAACATAAAAGCAGTCCCGAGAAGGATTCAAACTAAAGGCGAGTGTTGTGGTTATTTGAGGAACCTGCAAACCAGAGAAGAGGGAGTTGGACATTAAACGTTTGTCGAGTGAAGGATATCTTAATAAGAAGACACAAAGATAAGTGTTCGGTTTTAAGAACAATAGTATTTAGTAGAAATTTCTTGAACTTTCGAAAATTTGACCCCAAAATTTGATTTATTGAATAAAAGTTTTTGTAACGTTAATATTATTTTGTGTATTTTCTTTTTGAATCATATTTATTAATAACTTTACTTCCAAACTTAATAACGACCCTGAGAAAGTTAATAAAAGAGTCTCATACAAAATATAATTTGGAATTGCGATGATTATGACGAATTACTAAAACATAGCAAAGATCTGTACATCGAACTGACACAATTCAATTAATGAAAGTGACATAGACGGTTTAAAGTTGTTTGAAGAAATCAAATCATTACAGGCTATAGGTACAACTTATGATGGTCATCCTGAGAGGCTGCTAAAATACCGGGTGGGGCAATGCGTGGGAGTTCGATAGCTCGTACACCGTAACAGATAAAAAAATCTTTCTAATGCAGATGTAAACTGTGGGTAAATGCGCATACATAGAAATTATTTTCAAATATACAGGGTGTTACAAAAAGTGTGGCTCGCTTAAGGTAATTTTTTTAAATGGCTTGAATATTTTTGCATATTTAACACTTTTCTTGAGATGTTTATTCATGAGTTGTGGATTAAAAATGTTTATAAAAATGGCCAACTTGGTGCGTATTTTGCCTCAAATTTTCCAAAACTCTCCGGGGAAGGCCGGACACCCGGACCCCCCAAAACTTGGTGGTACTCCGTACCCCTAGACCCCCCGGTCAAGTCCCCTACTCCGGCCATGCGGGGGCGCTAAATATGACTTGCACAGGGCGCTGAGAACCTCATGATAGGTCCTGGTTTTCAGGTTTTATTTAGCAATCTGAATGTGATCATCTTTCAAGATACCTGTTAACTTGTACGTGAGACCTTCAATATAAGGGAGTTTGCTGTGGACGACATCATTCCTTATTCTATTAGTTTCAATATTATTAATTTGTTGGGTAGTACTGAATAAAAGTTTAGAAATTAATAATTTTTCTTCTCATAACTTTCTAAATTTAAGGGGCAATGTGGTACATGCAGTAATATTACTACCTTATCTTTATCATTCCATCAATTGTTTCGTCAAGAACGGAATTGGAATTTTTGCTAACTGCTCATTATAATTATTTATTGCATTAATTAGATCGTAGATGCTTATTAAAATTTGAAATTATAATTTTTATAATTTTCCAATTTACTTCTGTCTGGGGTGTGCTTGATTTAAATCACTTGATTTAGACAAGTCATTTAAATCGCGAATTTAATCGTATGATTAGAAAACAATCATTATTAAAATGAAAATTTTAAAACCAGAAAACCACTTTTAGACTCACCACGACGCCGGGATGCAAGAGATTGTGGATTCAAATGAGTTCGCTAAATACAAAAAAAAATACCTAAATTGATAACGAATTTTATTTGGGCAAAAACTGTCAAAATACATTTAAATTTAAAAAACAAACTATTTAAATAAAAATAAATAGATTGCTCTAAATAAAACCGATTTTTTCATACCCTGTTTGTCTACGTTTTTGTGGTAAGCATATAAAAAAATTTAGGCCCAACTCAAAATAACATTTTGTATCGTGTATAATCTAAGTCTTTATTCAATATTTGTATTTTGTATGTAATTAAAACTAGGTATTGAAAATCGGTAGTTGCTTTTTCTAAAGCAATTCTCCATTTTAAATGTGACTATAATTAAGTCAAAAATTACGTTAAATAACAAATTCAAGTCTCTCTACTGCATATTTTCCCAGCTTTAGTAATAATGATGAAATAAACAACTATATTTTATATTTTGGATTTTTTCCGTTGGTTATTTTTCTTGTGGATTTTTTCATGAATTTTGGGATTCACTGGAATACAGCCGCACGTTTAAATTTAAGTCTTACTGGAAGAAAAGAGTATTCAACTTATCAAAACTTTACTACTATAAAAAGATAGTTTTACATTTATCCATGCTTTGTGGTTTTATAGTGAATATTCTCGTAATATTGAATAATTAATTGCAAAGACTAAGAGAACTCTAATGGTAATTCATTGTCTTGAGCACTAAAAAACCGATAATCTATTGTCAGCATTTTTTCCTATAGTCCACCTTAATAGAGTAACTGACAATGGCAGTTGAAACCCAAAGCATTATGCACTGCACAGGTCAAAAAACGTTTAGATTATATGTGACAGCCTAAAATTTTAAAATATAAATTTGAGAAATATTTATTCTTGGCTTGTTTCTCAATAAAATTCCAAAATTATTTAACACTCTGACAAAATGCAACTTGAAATTCCTATAAAATACCTAGAAAATATTTATATATTTTTCTTGTAATATGTAGGCTTTTATTTACACAACGTTCATGACATGGGGTACCTAACTGATAAAGAGCTAAAGATAACGACAACTATGAAAAGTAGGTACCTACTTGCATACTGTACCTGCGTCAAGTCGGCTTAAACTTATGTTAAGCATTTAGGGATTTACAAACTAAAAGCTGTTATACCCCTCAGATTTGTAGTGGCCCCATGTTCGCAGGTAGTCTGTAAAATGCTAGATTTTGCGTTTTGAAATCATCTAACCGTTCACTAGGACAATAAGAACCAGAAAAGAAAGGAGAGTCCGTCTACCGTTGCCCGCCTGAGCTAAACTAGATTTCTTTAGTATGTACAAGCTTAGGGGCAAAGCAGATTTCTTTGAAAAATAAATTATCTGAAAATAAAACATTGGATTTTTTATAGTTTAAAAGTAAAATGTTGGTACAAATACAAAAGATAACGTAAATGGTTGGAAAAAGACTATGTTAAAGTAAGAAAAAACTGAAAAATAAAAGAAAATGCGTCTATTATTTAATAAAAAATTTCATTCTTATTATGATATGAATGAGAAGCACTTTCAAGGTAGGGCCGAATTTGCTGCTGCTGTTAATATTTTTATACCTCTGGTAAATGTTTTTAAAGTAATCAAGTTGATCCCGTCCCCGACACGAAAAGTTTACATAAGCCCGCTAGACCTTTCTTCTCCGTATGATTCGTATTATAATAATAAATAACAAATGAAAATGTGCTTTATAAAATTAAATCAACTTTCTTTAATAAGTTACAAGATGTTAAAAGTCTTGCAATATATTTTATAATTATTCTTTAATTAAGATGGCGTTCGTAAAAAATTTAACTAATAACCAGGTTTAAGATAGTTACGCATTTGCGTACTTATACAAGCAAATGCATATTTTGAGTAGTAAATGCAACTTTTTTGAGCATTGTGCTTATTTTGCAGGATGTTTTGGTTTAAGTTGCATAGATAGATTTTGATGTAAAGGGTACACATTAGATAGCATATGAATATCTACAGCGGCGTTGCAAGGAGTCGTTGGGCGCTTGTACAGAAGGCCGAAATAATCCCCCCAAACCACAATAAAATTATGTTTAAATTACAAAAAATATTCCACAGAAGCAAATAAATAATAAAACTATATATTTTTCAACCATATCAAAATACAAAAATCGAGCAGGTGAGCAACATGAAATACTGTTCAAAAAGGTAGACGGAAAAAGTCTCAAAACAAAAGTCACAGAAAAAAGGTTCACGGAAAAAAGTCCCGGAAAAAAGTCTCCAGGAAAAAAGTCTCATGGAAAAAAGTCAAGTTCCCGGAAAAAAGTCCCATGGAAATATAGTCCCCGGAAAAAAGTTCATTAGAAAAAAAGTCACCGGAAAAAGTCTCCGGGAAGAAAGTCGCCAAAAATAGTGTTGGATATTGAAGCCCTGTATAAGAGTCGGGTAAAATAAACGACTTTACCTGATTTTTATAAATATAATAATGTAGCGACTTTTGTTAATAGAATTTTTGGTTTATTATTGAATGTACAAAATGCAGTAAAAATACGATTGGATTAACCTAAAAAATACAGTGTTCCATTTCAAAAGTCAAAGATAGAACCGTTTCTCAGGTAAACCGGAAGTCGGTAATTTTGCTTTAGTGCCCAGAAACTGCATCAGTTTTTTTTATTATCTGTAATAATAATAATAATCTAGCAATTCAAGTAGCCCTGAATTTACCGGTATAATCAAAATATAAGCTTTTTAATAAACTCACTGCCAACGATGAACACTATAAAAAATTGCAATTTCATCTTAGCTTATTTTATATTTGGAACATTTCTGTGTTTTCATGAGTTTTTCCCTTCTTTTGAAAGATTTTTCATTTTTTTCCCTAGAGATTTATTCCGGGGACTTCTTTTCTGTGATTTTTTTTCCGGAGACTTTTTTCCAGGGAACTTTTTTCCAGGGAACTTTTTTCCGGGGACTTTTTTCCCGAATACTTTCTATCCAGGGGACCTTTTTCCATGGACTTTTTCCGGGGACTTTCTTTCCTAGATTCGTTCAAAAATGAAAAATTAAAATTTTTAAATGTTGGCTCTTCTCTGCGAAAATATTTAGAAGTTTTCGTTTATGTAATTCTGATGCGGCTTTGTGTTATGTTGCTAACATCGAGAGGTCATGCAAACGATTTTTCCACATAGAATTCCTAATAATCCTGAGTTTATAACTTATTTAGAACAGTATAGAAGCAGTGGAGGATTGTATTAATCTCCAAAAAGATATTTGTGCTATATATAACTGGTCCAATAAAAATCAACTTGCTTTTAATATTAGTAAATCCTCAGTAATAAGTTATTCAAGGAAAAGTTCTACACTTGTATATAAATATGACATTAACCAATTAAAGTTATAAAGAAAAAAATGACATTGGAAAAATATTCGAAGATAAACTATTATTTAGTAGTCATACTGTTAAGATAGTGAATAAATGTTACCAATTGTTAGTATCTGTTTTTAGACTTACTAAAGATTTTAAAAACGCAGCGACAATAAAACCAGTGGCGGATCTTGATTTTGTGGGGCCCCCTATTAACCCTACTAAGAATGGGATGGTTCACTAAAATGAACAATGCAGATAATCATAACGTTTTTTATTTTTGGAATCGACAAAAACATAAACACATAAAAATAAGATATGGTAATAAAAAAAATATTCTCAGGTACAGAAAAAAAATAATAACATTCCCATTTAAAAGAAAAAATCACATTCTCAGGTAAAAAAATTCACAGTAAAATTCTGCATCATATTTTTAGTAATTTAGTATTACTAATTAATAAAGATGAACAGTGTTGCACTTTAAACGAGTGGTGCTCGTTTAATGTGGAACTTTTCTTGCCTTCATTCTTGCGAACTTATCAATAATAGATTCATAATCTAACAATTGAACAACCTAATTTTCTATAAACATGAGTGCACAAATGTGCGGTTACGAACGGACCCCGTCGAACGCGCTGGGCGGGAGACGGAGTACATCGGCTTGCAGTGCACTGTAATCAGATGCAAGCGGAACCTAATTGGCTATCTTTTTTGTTTAATTTACCATGTTTTTTTAATTGGCATCAATGACTATTACCCAATATCCACTATGAAAATAGGTTTTAGAAGATATTAAAGTTTGCCTACAATTATTATTTTACAATTCTCATATTAACAGACAGTAAAAATTAAATTTTGGTTTTTGAGGATGAGGCACCCAACGATTCTGAGGTCCCCGCCTTGCTGAGGCCCCAGGCACGCGCCTCATGCGCCTGTGCGGTTTTACCGCCACTGAATAAAACACATATTTAACACACTCTTAAGAACTAAACTTGAATATGAGGCGGTCATGTCGTGCCCGTAGTACATTTATTAAAATCTAGCATCTGAAAGATTACAACAGAAAATACTGAGAACATGTTATTTTAAACAATATGGTAACATCTAGGCTTCCGGGTTGGAGCCGCGTCATCGGTGCATGAACTGCCGACGTTTCGTCCTCGGTTCCACGGGACATCTTCAGGGCTGTGGTCACTTTGGGATCTGGAACACAACTGAAGGAAGCCCGGAAGCCTAGCTGTTATTAACAACGGCCGCAGAAGCCTGCAACTTAGATTAACAATATGGTAATAAATTTGTAGGCGATTATACAGAATTACTACATATCTTCAACACTGAAACATTAGATAATAAAAGGCGTGTTACATAGGATTAAGAAATTCAACAACTTTTAGACTAAACACGTCGAAAACGAATTATTTTAAAAATTCCCCAGTTCAAGGAATTCTGAAAAAAAAGCTGGGAAAAAAGACCGGCAGAAAACAAAGGTGGAAAAAACGCCGACTTTTAAAAAGTACTAACAATTAAAGGCCATAGTAGACTATTATAATACTTAGGTGTTTATTGTTATTGTCTTTGACTGTTTTATTAGTGAGAAATCAAACTAAAAATAAAACAATGTTCATATTATTTAAAGTTTGCCTAACTGTTATTTATATTCTAAATTAAAGAATCTAGGAAAAAAAAACGGAAAAAATCTAGGAAAGATAACCCGGAAAGAAAATCACAAAAAAACTGCAATTTTTTAGTTTTTCTGTTAATGGGTGCAAACAACAAATCTCGGCAAAAGTACTTTTATATAAAATTTATTATATTATGTTTATTATTACTTAACACTACAACCGTTTGCAAAATTCTTAAAATCTAATATTATAACTAATAGCATTTAAAAAAATGTTCCATATTTCCAGCTCCTTAAAATACCTTTTCGAAGACAAAGATAAGGAGGACCGTTTCAAATGGTTATTTATGGCAAACAAAACACGATTAAGATACAGAGCATGTACTAAAGATACATAACATGTTTATTAAGCAATAAGTAGGACGTACTTGCTGGAGTTCATGTCAACCAAAAGATTATAATTTCAAATTACCATTAAGCTGCAATCATGCTTTCTGCGAATTACTTAAGAAGTAGAAGATGATTTTAAGCTCTTGTTGTTTGTGCCGATTTCTGTTTATTTTTTGTAATAAATACGAAATAAGTAAATAATAACATAGAAAATCTTTGTATTCATTTGAATCTAGTAATTATAAGTGGTCTTCATAATTATTCCCACATTTTTTATTTTTTTTTGTCCATAGTTTTTATTGCGTGTCTTCTTTCGGGGTTATTTTCAGAGTTTTTTTTTGATTTTTTTCCTGCACACAAATTAAAAGTACTATAATAGTTTACCATGGCCTTAAGTTGTTAGTACTTTTAATTTAAAATATAAATAAATATTAGGCGACTTTGAACTGCACAGTACTTACAAACGGATCTTATTTTTAAAAAGTTGGATTTTTTTCTTCGGCTTTTTTCTTCTGCATTTTTCTCCGATGGCTTTTTTTGGGCTTTTTCTGAGGCTTTTTTCTGCTTACCAATAAAAACAATGCTACATATACTTCGGAAAAATCACAAAAAACTGACTCACCCTGTATATATATTGAAGAAAATATAAAAATACATAAAACATCGAATAAGTACCTGCAAGCTGCTGTCATTTGCATTTGTTTCATAGTGTCGTACATATTTTGCGAATAGTTTAACTTGGGACAAGATATTGCCGGTGTTGTCATGGAGTGTATTATTGTTGTCAGGTAAAGTAGCCCCCGGAAAATTAGACCCCGGAAGTTCGGCAACGGTAAATTAATCCCCGGAAAATTGGCCCCTTGGAAATTGGCCCCCAGTAAATTTAGCCTCCGGAAAGTTGGCCCCCCGCCATTAGCTTTTATGTAGCATTATGCGTTATGTTGAAAGATAAATAATCTAATTAAACAAATTTAAAACTGTGGCCCGTGAACGTTCTGAAACTTCGTCAAAAGTAAAAAGTGATTCATTAATTTGAATTGTTTTATTCTTCTTATTTTAATGCATAATCATTTCTGATTCTTATTATTTGAAAACGAACTAATATAACACAGTTAAATAAAATTCTAATTTACTTATTTATATTAATTTATTTGATCTAACGTAAGCAACAATTAATCATATTATATGCATATAAACATGTACAAAAATCTATTCGGGTCTAAATCTTATATTGTGACCTATTGCTCCTAAAAAATCCGGTAGAGTTCTCTCATTTTGTATATACCCTTCACACAGTGATTTTAAGAGGTCTTGCAGTATTTGATACCTAGGCCGCTTCTTTCTTTCCAACGCTCCTAGATTGTGTTGTTGCAATTTGGTTTCGTCTGTGGCAAGTTCTAGCCTTATTTTATTTATTAAAACCCATACAGTGGGATGGTCTCGTCCAACTAGATTTGAGAAATGGTTGTTCCAACCCTCAGTTTGATTGTTGGTTCTTTCTCCTCCGGCTAAAGTTGTTGCATGAACGTTCCAAGTTTCTGGCGGAAACAATGGTGGAATGTTGCGTAGCCGGACCATACCGTTGGCGTGGGCGGGATTACCAACTCTCCGTACCATTCACATAGGTGTTATCAAAATAATCTAAAAGGTGATCTTTTTCAGCGTCTGGTTGATGATTTTTAAAATATCGCATTCCAGCCTGTACATCAGCTAGTGGTAGAAACGCTAGTCCATCCAGCATACCGCAGAAATGATTGAAATCTTCATCATCTTTGTACCTGCGGACTAATCTAAGTTGCTGTACTTTTCGGTGAGTACTTTGGCACAAGTGCTAAAAACAATCCCGGATGGTGATATGCTCTCCAAGTATCGTTTTTACAGCCTGCATTGCCCCTCTTTCGAAATCCATGTTGACGGTGATAGGATCTGGGTAGATTGTCTTTCTGCGCATTCGCTGATTATTGTTCGCAGCATGGACTCATACGAATTTTGAGTTTTTTTCTCTAACAAACAGTATACTGCTGTAACAAATATTCCCCCTACAGGAACTCGAATGACGTATAACTGCAAAAAATGTTGCGGTGCTAAGGAAAAATTTCCATCTAAGTACCACTCTAAGGAACCCGCCAGGTGATTTAGAAAGGCATCCGTGGCAAAAACTATTATTCTTTCCTCAGCTTCTGGTCCATTGTCATTCAAAAGGAATCTTTGAGGTTGTGGTTCTCCGGTAGTGCACCATGCACCTATTTAAAACAGGAAAAATTAATAGCAACCTGTGAAATTTTGACTACCGAAACTGTACATGTACTTATTTAATAATGTGAACTATACCTGCTATCACTAACTCTTCCAAAGTAGTTGGAACTTTTGGTAAATTACAAGCCTTCCGATTACGCAAAGTTCGTTTCATGGATTCTTCTGAGGGCATTCGAGCTCGGGTACTATTTTCTAACGAGGACACAGCTTCAGCAAATATCTGACCAGGGTTCGATAAAGTGTCATTGGCACGCTCTTTCATGTTTGAACACACTTGTTAACATTAACCATCTCTTGATCAGCCGGATGATTATGTTCTTTGTCTAAAACAGGCTCTCTAGTATCCAGAGTCGTTTTTACGAGTCCTTTGCGCTGTAATAATAAGAGAAATTGGAGTAGGTATACTAAAAGGTAGTCATACATTCTAGATCTGACAAAAAGCTAGACTATATCGAAAGTTAAATTTTTATTTGTAGAGCAGTGTATTTAAGAAGAAAAGTTTTTTTCCGGATAATGTACATTAACATTACACTAAGATTTTATATTCTAAATCAAAAAACTTACCTTAAAAGAAGTGTATTTACTACATCTCCAACGAATAAAATTAGAACATTCCTTTTGTTTAACATATAAATAACCACCAAAACTGATTTTGGTAGAACCACGATTCGATTTAACAATTTCCATGTTTAAACAATTCTTAAACAACTTCCTGTTCTAACTGCACTGACAGAAACACAGATATAATAAACAAAATTTTGCATTAACGGCGCTATATATAAGTACGCTAACAACTTTCTAATTGGTCATTCCATGAATTGTTAATAGTATACTGATAACTTAAAAGCCCTTAATTCTAAGGCAGATAGATAATGTAGATAACGGGTCCTAGTACCTCGAAAGCGATAAGGAAGGTGATTAGGGGTTATAGCAGTTAATGATTTTTGCTCAAATGGTAAATAGCTGATTAGGGAAAATAATACTAATAATAATTTAAAATGTAGAAACAAATTGTTACCAAATTTTAGCAAGCATTTGCAATTTAAAATTACATTATTTATATTTCAACATAACGCATAAATGCTAATGGCGGGGGCCACCTTTCCGGGGTCTAAATTTCCCGGAGGCCAACTTTCCGGGTGCCAAATTTCCTGGGAGCCAATTTTCCGGAGGTTAATTTACCGTTGCCAAACTTCCGGGGTCTAATTTTCCGGGGGCTAATTTACCTGGATTCGTATTATTAATGAGTTCGCGATGTCTCCGAAAGGCTAATGAGTTTTTGGCATGTATAAAGGCGGGTATTCATCTGAGCACGAACGGGAACGAGGCAAGGCGAGGCCGAACGAATGCCTCGTTTGCTACCAAAATGCTAAGCGAACGAAATCTGCCGAGGCAACGAACGAGGCACTGATCCACTCATACGGACCCTCTGGGTCCATACGGGTGAGTTGAAACAGCGATCGGCAAGATGGAGGACGTTGACCGTTTGATAGTAGCCAGTGCTGCATTTGTAGTTATAGCTGGGCTATTAAAAAAGAGGAAAAAGAAACGCTGGTGGACAACATCCTTATACCGAAATAGGTCGACCACCAGAGGTCAGTCATTTTTAACTAACATGGTGGAAGAGGAAGAAAATGGTCATTTTCGAAACTTTACCAGAATGTCTTCTACAGACTTTAATTTTTTGTTGGAAGCGATTCGTGATGATATTTCTCGAAATAATACGAAATTGCGCAAAGCTGTGACAGCTGAAGAACGATTGGCTATAACACCGAGATATTTGGCAACTGGTGATTCGTACACTAGCTTGCAGTACCTTTTTAATGTATCAAAGCAGCTAATTTCAAAAATAATACCAGAAGTGTGCGGTGCTCTAGTGAGCAGCCTATCCAAACATGTGAAGGTATGTATGTATGTACTTTCTACTTTCGTATTGTAAAATTTCGATTTTATAACAGATTGTGTGTGTGCGTGCGTGTGCGGTTCTGGGTAAAATAACTTTCGTAAGTAGGTATAGGTCTTCCGTAGGTTAAATTTCGGGGCACAATAATTATTTATAAAAAATCATAACAGAATAACCTTTTAACCAAATGTTTGCTTTATTTTAATTATAAAATAACATTATCATCAAATGAAGAAAAATAATCTTGTAATAATAAGGCGTTGGAGCCTGCAGTGTCTTAAGATTGTGAGATGTCCTGGTTGTCTTGGGGCGACTGAAGAGCTGAGACAGTGTAAGATGAGGCTGACGATGGCGAAGAGGAATAATTAGATCGTAAGCCAGAAGTGGATCGAGGAGATGAATATTGAGACGCGTTTTTTAGTTCGGTTAGCTTTACGAAAGGTGCTGAAGTTTGTTGATTTTGTATAGGTGGTTGCATTGGAATAGGTTGCGATTGTATTTGCTGTGATGTTCATTTCGACTTGAAAGAGAAGGTTATGAATCCGATGCTGCAGTATTATGCGGGTTCTACTATCATGCTTTCGCATTTTTTCCGCAATGTATTCACCAAATAGTGAACATTCATCTTTTTTCTTATCCATTTTTACTGTACTCTGTAAAATATTGAATGCCTCTTTTATTCGAGGATCCTCAGAGCGCTGTCTTTTTGACGCCAGCTTTTTGGGAGATACAAAACTTTTTTTGTGGGTTGCTTGGTTTGTTGACCGTATTATTACGTTCTTTGACTTGGTCATCGTTATATTGATCGGAATTCCGTTGTAAGTCGTCTGCGGCTGCTTTTGGCTCAAAATTTTCGATAGGCTCTTCTTCAGTCTCTTCTTCTTCTTCTTCTGGATAATTCTGCAATAAAAATATTATTTTTAACAGTTGAAGAATGGAAAGATATATCAAAAAAATTTGAAGGAACTTGGAATTTTCCACACTGTTTGGGAGCGCTCGATGGGAAGCATATTATATTGCAATCGCCAATTCATAGTGGAAGTACATATTACAACTACAAGTCAAGTTTCAGTATTGTGTTAATGGCTCTCGTAGATGCTGATTACAATTTTCTCCATGTTAATATTGGCTGCCAAGGAGGAGTTTCCGACGGCGGTGTATTTAAAAACTGTCAGTTGTATAAAAACAAGTTACATTTTCCCGATTGCTCAACTTTACCGGGCAGAAACGAAAAGGTACCATTTGTTTTTGTTGCGGACGAAGCATTTGCCCTATCGGAAAATATCATGAAACCGTATTCTGGATTACATCCGAAAGGTTCTGAAGAACGAATTTTTAATTATCGACTAAGTAGAGCCCGTCGAGTTGTCGAAAACGCTTTTGGAATTATTGCATCTGTATTTCGAGTTTTGAGAAAGCCAATGTTATTACAACCAGAAAAAGCGGAGCTCATCACAATGACTATAATTTGCTTGCACAATTTTTTGAGAAAAAGCCATTCATCAAGAAATATTTATGCGCCTGAAGGGACATTCGACAAGGAAGTCATTCCTGGTTCTTGGAGAAGTGACCACGAAAATGTTACATCTTTAACTCCGTTAAGGAATATTCCGCGAAAATCATCGCTTTCTACAAAAAATATCAGAGCTGAATTCGCTGCATATTTCTCTTCTAATAACGGATCTGTTCTTTGGCAAAATGATTATGCCTAAATGTATGTACCATTTTCAAATGTTTTTTGTATGTATTTGAAATCGTAATGTCATTAAATCATAAAAAACTATACCATTTAGTTTCTTTTTAAAATATTTTAAGGTTTCACTACGTACCGATATTGTTGTACGAATCTCCTCTGGATCCTCCAGAAACTTTAAAGCATCCCACGCGAACCACCTCGAAACATAAATGTCTGCCCGACCTGAAATCATATTTGTATAAACTTACATCTGCTATTATTACCACAATTAAATAGACTAACTTACCTTTACCTGTCCCCTTGCTTTGCAGCACACGTTTTTTTCTCTACGCCGCGAACCACGCAGGCTCTCGATTTTCTTTTTCAACACTGCAATGTCTTCATCAAAAATTTCACTTATCTCTCGCCAAGCATCCTCTTTTTTTAACAATATTATAATACAATTTGTCGCTTTATTGCCACAAAATGGGCCGTTTTTCATACTCTTCAATAAAACTTAAAGTTTTTTCATTATCCCAACTCATTGTGCAGTAATTTATTTTGTGCAAACACTATCAACAGTGCACTAGACCTGACTGAACAGGCGAGAAGCGAGGCGAGGCAGTTGAAACGCATAAATGCCGTCCACATCTAATCAAATTTTACTTTGAAGTACCGACTCGGATCGGATGGCATACGAACTGCCTCGGTCCGTGCCTCGCACAACACAATGCTGTTTGCTGCGCCTCGAAGACACGTCCACATACGTATGATCGTTCGGCCTCGCCTTGCCTCGTTCGCGTTCGTGCTCAGATGAATACCCGCCTTAAGAGTGATGTTGAATAGTCTATCCAAAACCATTCTCCAAAAAAGGCCTTACATTTACTTTTCACAATTCTGCTCGTAATAATTCACAAAATTTTACTTAAGACCGGGTATTGCCATGACTAATTATTTTCAAGGACAACTGTTGCCAGGTGCAGATGCCATTATTAGCTAATGGCTTTTAATAGAAGAAAATAACCGATATGGTTTTCAGTATGTAGAATCCTGTATTGGCGAATAACTGAGCTAAGCAAAACAAATTATAAATAAAACAATTCGTAACTTAATTTTTTTATTTTATAAAAAACCTATTAAAGTTAAGAATAAATTGTTTTATGTACAAGCTCGAATTTATAAATGAAAGAAATTGGCCCATACTTTGAAGTTGCAGTATAATATTTCTCAGAAAAGCGTCTGTTATTTTGACCGCCATCCCTTGGCCATTGTCCCTTAGGTCGACACGATAAATAAAGCAATAAATCTTTTAATATCGTCAGTTTAAATAATTCCCCCTAAGTCAGTTCAAAAGTAATTTTTGAATTGTTCGCCCGGTCCCCGTCATTTTTATTTTTAATTACGTGTGGGGCCCTGACAGGCCCCTTCGGGCCTAGGCTCTTGTGTGGCGCATTACAATAGCCTACGCTCCTGAATATGTCGTTCAGAATTTCTGGAGTTGTGAATTTTAAAATTACTTTGGAAAATGAGGCAATAATATTAAACAGTTACATTATTCTTAAATTCTCAATTGTTTAGAAATGACAAGATAAGAGGGTTCAAGTTATTACGTCATAACGAATTATTTGAAAAGCCTTGAGCCCCGATCAGTCTGTAGAAAGTATAAAATTTAACAATCACAATAAGTTACTTTTACTGAATAGTTAAGAATTTTTTGATTACGTAAAGGACCCCGAGGTCCAGGAAGAATTACTACAATATTATGCTTTGGTGTTCTAGAACGACTACTGACTAGGGTTTTTTTTGACCAGGGATATTTATTTTTTCCATAAAAAAATTCAAGTTTGTTATTGTAACTTTCTTCTCCATCTTCTCCTTCTTGCATGTTTTTATCTATTTCGTCTTCTGAGTTTTCTTCTATTTCTTCTTCAGTATCGCTGTTGTGATCACTCAAAATTGTTTCGGCATCACTAACATCGCTTAAATCATCGTTACAAATTTCCTCGTACCATTTCATCATAGTCTCTTCAAAATTTGGATCAGTTGCCCGAAGCCGCTTTCTAGATGGTCCTGGCTGAGATTCCATTTTTTTTATAAAATACAAAAAAGTGTAATGCAAGTTTCTGTAAATAAATAAATATAGATAACTAAATAATATAGAGAAAAAAATATGTATGCACAATAGTAACTTATGCTAAAAAAAAATAGAATGTTGTTTCAATATCACAAGTGACAACCATTTGAGTCAAAAATGGTAAAAAGTTACTACTGATCATTTTTGATGTTTTTACTAATTATAATATGTAATATTTAATAATATGGCATTTATACTCACTTTATATTTTAGTCACGTAACTACAGATGTGGAGTCAGAATGACTCTGAACACGCGTCAACAACTTTATAAACAAATAAGTCACTACAACATAAATGTTAACGTCTGTCACTTTCTCAGCGTACTAAAGAATGTTCGACTTAAAGGTACTACGCTGCTGGCAAGTGTAGGAGGGGGTGAACATTCCTAAAATCTCAACCAATTAGCATAGTAGAGTCAGTCTGACTCCCGTCTGTTGCTAAGGGTTTTAAATTACTACTACAAAGCTCAACCTAAGGTCTTACTCATTAGTAGGTCCTAGACTCTAGTTATTTCATTACACTTAAGTAATGTGTACACCAATAGCACTTTACTCTGCTTTTTCACAAACACTTATACCAATTCAAAGGGTTTAGTCCTCTTGAGTGTTCTGACTAACATCGTGTTGTCGAGGAGCTGGATGGCCTCAACATTGACGTGATGAAGTAGTCGCTGCTCATGACTTCTGGCAAGTTTTTCAATGGTTTGGCTAACAGTTTCCATTTTCAAATCTCTATGAAGGTCACTGTTTCTGAAGTACCAAGGAGCGTTAACAATATTCCTCAGTACTTTATTCTGAAAGCGTTGGATGATGTCTATATTAGTCTTTCTGGCACAACCCCACATGGCATCCAGAGTAATACCCAAATATTTTGTTGTATTAGCATATGGTATTTGTGTATTATTATTATTACTAATGGGGATATACTGATCATGTTTGTTCGTGAAATTGACATGAACGGATTTAGTTGCGTTTAATTTAATTCGCCAGCGTTTAGTCCAGTTGTTATTTTAATTAGCAGATGTTTGCAGATTTCTTGCTGCTTCTTCGTAGTCTTTGCCTATAGACAAGATGGCCGTGTGTCGTCTGCAAAGGTGGATATCGTGCCATGCATTAACTCGGGTATGTCACTGGTGTATAATAGGTAAAGGACAGGTCCCAATACACTGCCCTGTGGCACTCCTGCTTTAATTTTTTTATTTCAGAATAAGCATATTCTTGCTTAATTCTGAAAACTCTACCTGTAATGTATGCTTCCAATAATTGTGTATATTGTCTGGGCAAAAGCTTTCTTAATTTATACCTAAGTCCCTCGTGCCACACTTTGTCGAAGGCTTGTGCTACATCAAGGAAGATAGTAGAACAAAATTTTCTTTCCTCTAACGACCTTTCGATTATGTCTGTTATCCTGTGCACCTGGTCCACGGTTGAATGTCTTTCCCTGAAGCCAAACTGGTGTAATGGAATTAGGTTCTTGTCTTATATAATGGGTTTCAACCTTTTAAGATTTTTCAAACAGCTTTGAAATAACTGGAAGTAAGGAGATTGGTCTATAAGATGAGACTTGATTGGCTGGTTTTCCAGGTTTAGGGATCATCGTCACCTCAGCTATTTTCCATATCTTGGGTACATATCTCAGTCGAAACGAAGCATTGATAAGGTAGGTAAGTTTTCGTTTATTTCAGTTGCAACTTCTTTTGGAGTGGTGGGTCTGATTTTGCTTTCTCCTTGGTTAAAGTTAAGGTTTTCCCAATCTAATGTGTCTTCACCTTCATTCGGTTGAAATGTTCTTTCGAGGTGTTCAGCAAATCTGTTAGCTTTCTGGATATTGCTTTTTGCCCAACTCCCATCTGCATTTTTTATCGGTGGATTCTGTTGGATCGGTATTTTTAATTTTTTAGTTGCTCTCCAGAGTGAATAATCAGTGTTGCTGTCATTTGACAATTCACTAAGATAGTCGCTAATCGATTCATTTTTGAATTTTTTAATTGCTCTTTTTAGCTGCTGGGTAGCGTTGTTCAGTGTGGTTTTGTCGGTTGGAGCTCGAGATTGATGCCAAATTCTTCTGAATCTTCTCTTTTCATAGATGAGCTCTCTTATTTTTCTTGGGTAGTTGTTACCTTTGGTTCTTGTACTAATGGTAGGGGTATTATCCCAAGCAGCTTGTTGGATAATCTTAATAAAAGTTTCTGTTTCGTTGTCTAGTTGTTCTTCATTTCTTAGAGGAACTGACAAATTGATATTTTGTTCAAGTTGTAATTTGAAGCTGCACCAATCAGTCAGCTTATTAACTAATCTAGGAATTAATTCCTTTTGTATAATACTATCGTTGAGCGTGAGAAGAATGGGAGAGTGATCGGAATTCATGTCCCAAGATTCTTCAACATGCATGTAGTTCACGGAAACATTTCGAGTTATATAGAAATCAATTAAGTCTGTAATTTTCTGTGGATCTGTAGGCCAGTATGTCGGTTTTCCACTTGATAGTATTTCACATTTTAGTTGTTTGACTGCTTCCAAGAGTTCTTTTCCCTTGGTGGTTGTTAATCTAGATCCCCATTAGGTATGTTTGGCGTTGTAGTCACCTCCTATTATGAATCTCCGACCATGACTGTTCAAAAAATCGAGATATTGGTTTTTTTTGAGAGCATGTCTTGGAGGGCAGTACACTGCTGCAATTATGATCTCATATGGTCTAGTTCTGACATTTACGGCGGTAGCTTGAAATTCCATTGTTTTATATCCCATTTCTTGATGATGCTTAACCGACTCCTTTATTATGATTGCACTGCCTCCTTTGGCTGCATTTTCAGGGTGTATAGTATAGTATACTTTATATCCCTTAAATCTAATGAAGGATTCATTGGTAAAATGTGTCTCAGAAATGAGACAGATATCGATGTTTTCTATATCTAGAACTGTTTGCAATTCTTGTTGATGTTGCAAGAGTCCGTTGGCATTCCATTCCATGATTCTTAGACTATTTAACATTATAGTGCTTAGGAATAGCTCCTTTGGCGCTATATTCTAATCTTACTATACGCTCGTCCATTTTTGTTAGTCTCTCCAGAATTTGTTGGAGAGTGTGCTCAATGGATGTGCTTGGTTCTTTTTTGTTACTATTGTTAGTTTCATTCTTACCAGAAATAGCTTGTCTATAAATCTTTTTACATTCGTTCGCTTTGGCTACTGGTTCTTGTTGATTTGTTCTTTGTGGCTGTTTGGGCAAGACGGACTTTTTTGTAATTATAATAAAAATGAAATTTTTGCTTAATACATGTAGATATGTTATTTTTTATATTGTATTTTAAATATACAACGCGCTTTCTGTTTTTTAAAGCATTTTTTTAATATTAGAAGTAAACGACCTAACTTTATATTATGAATTTTTCCCTCTTCTTTCCTTGGATATTGTTCCTGGACATTTTTCCGTGTATTTGTTTTTTTTTGATTAGTTTCCCTACATTTATTCTAGAAGTTTCTTTAAACCGTTTTGGTTTTGCTGTTAATAAAAAAACGCAATTTTTATGAAAATGTACAGGAAGCATTGTAAGCAGGGCCGCCTGTATGGCGGGGCAGTTGCCTGGGCGGCAATTAATTTTACGTTGATGCTAGTTTTATATAAACATTTTTTTGGTTATCAAATATGTAAACATATTTTTCAATTTTATTACTATAAATGCAATTGTAGCAAAACGCAATTAAATTACAAAACTTACCTTATTGGAAAGACACTTAGGCCAGGCGCGCACTTGCGATTTTCTGTCGCGCGATCATTTAGTCGCAAAAATGAAACTTATTTTTAAGTACGAAGGCGCGCATATACGACTAAATAATTGCCGCGATTGAAAAGATGCAACCAGCCCTATTTTTGAAGCGATGCGATTGTCGCAAATCAAAATGAGTCATATAGGACAGGAATGAACCTGCACGCACTTGCGACTATTCATCCGCAATTCAGTTGCTGTCGAACGTTCTGAAGTGTACCGTGATATATACTGAAGGAGGTTAATTATAATTTAAAAAAGTAATATAAAATGTCCGACGACGAATCTCTCGCCAGGGATGACCCTGCAGATAGTGTTTTGGACACAGAAAGAATAATTCTAGAGGTGGAAAAGAGACCTGCTCTGTACAATAAGCAATTCAAAGAGTATAGTGACCGGAATATCAAACTAAAACTGTGGGGTGAAGTTTGTGTGAATGTAATACGCAATTGGATGGAATTATCTGCAACGGAAAAACAAAAGAAAGGTATGTATATGCTGTTTTAACTCATTTTATATTTATTCTTAATAATCGGTAAAATGGTACAACTTAAATTTTATCATATTGCCACGGTATTGAACCTTGTGGGGATGTAAAGTAATTTGCAAAAAATAATCTCGTACAGTAAGACCACACGTGTTAGCCCGTGTTCCAGTTGGATGACAGCTTTGCAGAGGACATTCATATGACTCGTCCTCAACTCGTACACCATCCATCCTCCGCACGAAATTATGCAAAACACAACATGATTTGATAATGTTGTCAGCAAATTCGACACCCACATCCATAGGCCGATGAAAAATTCGCCATTTGTTGGCTAAAATTCCAAATGCACACTCCACCATTCGTCGAGCACGAGTCAATCTGTAATATTATATACTCGTTGTTTCATTGTTAGGTTTCTCCTGGGGTAAGGCCGCAAAACACGTTGTGATAGTGCAAATGCCTCATCTCCGACAATAACGAAAGGCATCGGTTTTCCTGTCTCATCATGAGGTAGCTTTTGTGGATTTGGAACATTTAATCGATTATTATTTAGTCTTCGGCCAAAATTAGAATTTTTGAACACATTAGAATCACCGCCTGAACCATATGCTCTCACGTCTATCGCTATGAAACAATAGTCGGCGTCAACAACAGCCAGAAGAATTGTTGAGAAAAAATTCTTATAGTTATAAAACTCTGTACCGGTCTTATCAGGTTTCTTTAATCTTATGTGCTTGCCATCCACAGCTCCAATACAATTTGGAAAATTAGTTCTGTTATAAAACTGTGTGGCAATACTCATCCAGTTCTCTTCGGATATTTGTGGGACGTGCACAGGTTGCAAACATATCCAAAATTGTTCACATGTGTCCTTCACAATTTCTCTGATTGTAGTAGCTCCCAGTAGGTATTCGAAGTGTAAAGAATTAAAGCTATTGCCAGTGGCAAGATACATGGAAAATAATTTGATTTAATTAATAATTACATATACCTATAAATAAATGTTCGAGTTTAATAATACTTTGTTTTATATTACAGGAAAAGAACTTCAGAATAAATGGAAGAACGTGAAGGATTGTTTTGCAAGAGAACTTGTAAAACAACGAAAATTAAAGACTGGCGAAGCTGCAAAAAAGAGGAGGAAATACCTTTACTTTGATATGTTATTATTTCTGCTATCATGGGTCTAACTACCGCGATGTAGTAATGAACCATCTTTGGTTTTAGTCCCCATGTTTTTCCAAACATGCGTCTGCCCATCATCAGGGCCATTTTCGCTTTGTTTGTAATGTTTTCCAGGTGTACGTTCCAGTTTAGTTTAGCATCTAGGGTAATGCCCAGATATTTAACTTCTTGACCGACCTGAATTCTTTCTCCAAAGATTGTGAGGTTTTGAAATGCCTCTACGTCTTTTTTCTTGGTGAAAGGTATTAGCGCTGTTTTGCTCGGGTTTACCTTAAGGTTTTCCCTTTCACACCTCCTTTGAGTGATATTTAGCGCCCTTTGCATGAGGGCTGCAATGATTGTAGGGTGTTTGCCGCTTGTGAGGATAACGATGTCATCCGCATATCCTTGGGCGTAGAGTCCCTTATCATTGAGTGTCTTTAAAAGATCGTTCACTACCAGGTTCCACAGAAGAGGGGATAGAACGCCTCCTTGTGGACAACCTCTGGCAGCGAGTACCTTGAGAGTTTCACCTCCCAGGTCAGCTTGTATCTGTTTGCCCTCTAACATGGTTTTTATCCATCCATTAGTGGTGTCGTCAACCCCATGTTTGCGGGTAGCAGTTGTTATAGATTCAAAGGAGGTGTTATCAAAGGCCCCCTCTATGTCCAAGAAAACAGCCAGAGCTATTTCCTTGTTGGTTATTGACACTTCTACCCTACTGATTAGGTGGTGAAGTGCTGATTCGCATGATTTACCTGATTGGTATGCATGTTGATTGCGATGAAGGGGGTTGCTTTTTATACCCCTGTCTCGTATATGTCTGTCAACCAGTTTTTCCATAGTTTTTAAACAAAAAGACATAAGGCTAATTGGTCTGTATGCCTTTGGCTGGGTGTACGTTACCCGCCCTGGTTTGGGAATGAACACCACCTTGGTGGGTCTCCACGCCATTGGCAGATAGTTTCCCGCTAGGCATAAGCGAAATATTTTAATTAGTAGCGGTACCAGAAGGTCTATTGCCTGCTGCAGTTCCGTCTGGTCCGGGCGATTTGTAAGGTAGGAAGGTTTTTACAGCCCATTGTACCTTGTTGTAGTTGATCACTTCCCTAGTTACCTTCCAATAGTCCCTTGTGGGTTTTCTTAGGAAGTTGCTAGGTAGTGGCTGCGATGTGGTGACCACTTGGTCAGTCACTATTGATCCTGGAAAGTGTGCTTGGATGAGCATTTCCAGTGTTTCCCTTTCACTTTTTGTGTACTCCCCTGTCGGTTTTTTCATGTTCCCGACTGGGGTTGAAGGATCTTTTGACAGAACTTTGTGAAGACGTGCTGTTTGGGTTGTGTTTTCAACTTCCCCACAGAACTTCCTCCATGAGTCTGTCTTTGCTTTTCTCAGAGCTTTGTTATACTCGGTAAGAGCTTGGGCGTGTCGGTCCCACTCTCCGGTATTTTTCGCCCTGTTGAAAAGTTTTCTTGATCTTTTCTTAAGGTTGGCCAAGTGATCGTTCCACCATGGGACCTTCCTGTTAGTTTCCCTCGTGATTACGGGGCAGTTGTTCTCATATGAAGTTATTATGGCGTCATTTAATTGGTCCACAATAACCTCAATATCACCTGGGGTCTGGATTTGGGTTTTAACATGGGTTAACTTGCTTTGAAGTTCCTCCCTGTATGAGCCCCAATCAGTCTTCCTAGCGTTTCGATAGGTTACAATTTCCTTTTCAAAACCTGCTAGTAGATAGTCAATGTGCCTGTGATCGGACATTGATGGTTCTTTAGAAACATGCCATTGTTTAACTCTGTCTTGCAGTCCAGCTGTAGTGGGGTTATGTCAATGACTTCCCGTCGAGTACGAGTTACAAATGTGGGCTCATTACCTCGATTAGCTATCTGTAAGTTATTGCTTACCAGGTATTCCAGGAGATTAGTTCCTCGTGGATTCGTGTCCTTGCTGCCCCATGCAGTGTTGTGTGCATTTGCATCACAGCCCGCTAGGAGCTGAAGGCGGTTGGCCTCGCAGAACGTTACAACTTCCATGAGCTCTGTGCTTGGTGGAGGGTTGATGGCGTCAAAGGGTAAGTAAACGGAGGATAGTACTACTTGCCTCACGTTTGCTTCCATAGCTAGCTCCAGTTTTATGGTTGTTACGTCCCTAAAACATAGATTATATAGTGGCATGTATTTTATGCGTCGTCTGACATAAATACATGACCTAGGTTTTTCCGAGGTATTGTCGTATATTAACTCACCTCTGGCTTGCCCGAGTCCTTTTATCTGGCCCCTCGCTGTCCATGGTTCTTGGATGAGGGCCACATTCCATGAGCTCTGTGCTTGGTGGAGGGTTGATGGCGTCAAAGGGTAAGTAAACGGAGGATAGTACTACTTGCCTCACGTTTGCTTCCTTAGCTAGCTCCAGTTTTATGGTTGTTACGTCCCTAAAACATAGATTATATAGTGGCATGTATTTTATGCCTCGTCTGACATAAATACATGACCTACGTTTTTCCGAGGTATTGTCGTATATTAACTCACCTCTGGCTTGCCCGAGTCCTTTTATCTGGCCCCTCGCTGTCCATGGTTCTTGGATGAGGGCCACATCAATGGTTTCGGATTGTAGGCGGCTGCATAGAACAGCCGTGCCTCCCCTGCTATGCTGGAGGTTTGCTTGAAGCAGCCTCAGGACATTTGCTGGTGCTTGCGCCATCTTGTCCAGCAGGGGTGGGAGCCGACAGAACTCGGAAGGTTGCCCTACCTAGGCCCAGACATGGCTTCATGTCCAGGTTACGTAGGATCTTCAAAGAAGATTCAACGATCAGCATGATCAGTGTCCTTCCCTTGGATTCCGACACGCTGTTGATGACGCGCCAGTCCTCGGTCCTCGGCCCTTTGTTTTGGGTTTTCAAGAGGTCGAGGATTGTCTTCTGCGGTTTGGTGTCAAAGGGTTTGGGAGCCCACATTAACACTTTGGCCGCGTTTAATATTTCCTTTGCAGGTCCTACTCTGAGGCTGGCGCCTTCCCACAGCTGGAGGTTTGGTGTCGTGGTTATCAGCCACGATCTCGTTTCCTCGCTTTTGCAGGAGAGGATTACCGCGCCTTTGTCGAAGTAACAGCTGTTAAACTGTGGTCCAGATCCTTCCTCACCGGGTCGGATTTGTCCCAACAGTGCTAGTTGGACTTGATCGGCTTGTTCCTCCGTCAGTCTTGTCTCTGGGAAGTCCTGAGGAGCTATAGCCATTCTCATTCCTTTAAGGGCTTCCTTAAAGGTTTCTTTCCCCGCCGCGTTCTCATCGGTACGGGTCCTTTTGGCAGTTGTCTTAGTTTGAGAGTTTGGTGTGCTCCCATCTGACCTCTGTCTCTCGTGGAAGGTGTCTTAGCCGGTACGCCTGAGCCGGCAGCTATTTCACCTTCCTTGACACTACCGGAGGGGGCGTGTAAGCCCCTTTCACGGTTCGCATCTTGTTTCAACGGGCGGTTCTTTCTGTAGCGAACGGGTTCGCCCAGAGCTTTCGCCCGTTCAATAGCGGCTTTCCGTCGCTGAGCACCGGAAGGCCGTTTGATTGTGACCTTTTCGATGCTGGAGGTTAGAATTTCAGCCTCTGCATCGATTAGATTTCCTTCCTCAGTCATGGTTTTTTCAGCCACTTCTGATTTGGGAGATGACAGCAAGGCGTTTTCATCCTCGCTGTCTGTAGTTTGAGGAAAAATGTTTTGGTCATCCATTTGTTCCCACGAGTACGGGGGAAATAAACGGTCACCGCGCCAGGTGCCCCCTGCTGACGTGGAGGGCATTTATACAGCGGGGTTCGCCAGGTGCACCGGGGTTTGTCGCTAGAGGCCGAGCTTCCCCTCGACCATGCATCCCTTCGGCGCGCACAATACCTTGGGATTGAGTAAGTTTTTTATATAGTGGTGCTTTATCCACGCGATCCAGGCGATTAAGCCCAGATCCCCGTGCCCCTGGTAGGCACTACCCTTGGCTTCTGGGGTATACCCAGATCGCCGAGGGGTCGTTGCGCCCTCAAGCGGTTTACGGTTTGATCTTCCCTCCTCCTTTCTCAACCGGGCTTGGGACCGGCTACGGCGGAGTTAACAACTATCTTACAAAGAATTTGGTTGTTGTATTCATTTAAATTGTTATTGAAAAATGTGTTTTTTATTAATTTAAACTGTTATTAAATTGTTAAATTGAGCAATTATTGCAAGCAACAATCAAGAAAAATGTGTTTTTTTATTAATTAAATTGTGTTATTCAGTGTTAATCAGTGCAGGTAAATCCCACAGCTGGTTCAATCGATCTACCAAATTCAGCAATTTGTTCTTCAGTGACATCATCTATTGCCTTGTAGCCTGGTTTACTTGAAGGGAACATTTCATCTAATGTTTGAATTACATTGTCTGTAGAAGCGTTCTGTTTGTTCCATGCACATGGCTTATCGGTAACGCTTAGGTTTTGATATGCATATAAGCACAGCGCTGCCATATGATGGCAAACAGCATTTCCACGTGAACACGAACATTTAATTTCCTGAATGCCTTCTTGCAAATCTAACGAAATCTAAAAGCATGGTACAAATTTGACACTCATATTTACGCTTTGCAATGTGAAATAAATTAAACACTCACCTCTACAGAATACGTTTTATTTTTCATGCTGGCTTGAACCTTTCCTTTCAGCAATGCTGGATGTACTTCCGGATCAAAGATGAGTTGCTGGACATGTCCACTTTCAACAGCAATTTCTCCCCGTTTCAGCTGCTTGTTATTGTCTTTAAAAAACTCTGATAACATCGAGAACTTTAAAAAAAGTTTCTGGGCCATATTGGCTGTAAAATCAAAAGCAGTGTTAGATAGATTATTTTACTGACAAATACCTACATGTATAAATTGATGCTATTAGTTGTACTCCGAAAGTTTATCAAATTATAAAGTAAATTTGGAGGTTATATTTGTTTAAATACTCATAACTTCCAAATTTCAGTAAATTTTTGTATGAATACTTTTCTAAGCATCAGCGTATGTATTAACTATGTATTAATATACTTACTGATCGTTAATAATAAAATACAGGCTTCACAAAAATACTTTTAAAAATCAGCAATGCTAACGTATACAAGCTGTCGCGTTTGTTTGGATTTTGAACGCTGTCTTTGTCTCACCCTTGTCTATCAGTCCACGTCACAACTAATCACGCGCATTGTATTTCATATAAAATATCTACTTAGCATTCTGTTGTTCAATTATATTATTGCAAGTAATTTCCTAAAAATATTAATACTAGTAACAATCGGCAATTACTAAGATTTTACAAAACGAGATTGTAACCGATTATTTGATTTGATTTACAAACCTGTGTACAGTGGTTTGACTTAACCCTAAGTGGTAGTCTTCTCCAATGGCTCGCTGGTAACAACCCGTGGCATAAAACCGTAACCCAGCAAAAACTTTGGTATTCAATGGGTATCCCAGATCTATACACAGGTGCATTTAAATATGGTCTTAGTGAATTAACTAAATCTGTACAGAATTTTTGTCCAATCTAAATAGTTCAATAAACCTAATGTTGGGTAAGGCAAATGGTTCACTATTAATTCTTATTTGGCGTCTTTATATGCGCAGTTCTCTCACAGCAATTGCTTCCTGCTGTTGCCGCTGCAATTCTCTTAATTGAAAATCAACAATTGGAAGCATATTTTTAACTGCAAAACTGTCAATTTAGTAAATGGTAAAAATTAAGTACCTACACGCTATGTAACGTACTTTTATAGGTATAATGTAATTACAAAAATTTTCAGAAACTTAAAATGGGCAGGGTATCCAAGCAAGTACATCAACTAGAATTCAAATGCGATTCAAATTCAAATTTGACATGTGAAATTGAGGTTATGAAGCTCAATGCTACGATTTTCTCTGTCGGCTACGACGTAGCCTATACGAAAGCGTTTTAGAATCACCTACTACTCGATAGCGAGTTCACTGTCGTGTCGAGTACGCAATCCGATACAAGCCGTATCGAGTAAACAGAATCCCACTGCAGAGTTTGGCAATGGTGGTGGCCTTAGGATTACTTCTATGCTGTTGCCATCCAAATTGTATCCTTCGATATCATGCAACATTATTGTTATTGTTATTATTGGTATTCCACTTACAGAACGCACGTTTAAACGCTGCTCTGCAGGTTGAGCTACAAATGTTCCTTATGGAATTACATGTTGCGTAGAGCTAAAACTGCATGGGATTGCGTGTTCCATTTTTTTCTTTAATTTATCTTGTTGGTAATATTTCCACTCTTTGATAAGCTTTTTATAATCTGAAAATAAAAATGTTATCACTGTTTGGATAACTTGTTCCAGTTAAAAATGTGGAGGTCCTTTCGAAACTTCCCTTAATCATTTTTAACGAAAATAGGTACGCTGTTAATATTACCGGTTACTTTACTTTTAGTGTTCTACTGTTTAAATACATTTTGTCGTGCAAAATGCGCCTTAGTTAATTATTGAAATCTACATAAAGCAACAAATCAACTCTCAATAAGTTCATAAATACCGTAAAAACAGGATTTCACAATGTAGTCAAAACTTTTGGAAAAATGGACGAGGCAAATTTTGAAACGGACCTTTAATATACGCACCTAGCGTGGTTGTGTCGTTCATGAGTCATGACTGAGTTTTATTCGTTATTGAACATTAACAAAAACTGCAAAAGGAATTCGAGAGTGAGAATACAGCAGATGGCGGATCTCCTGCTCCTGCGCTTGCGTATTAAATGGGTATAAATTCAGACTACATATTATTAACGCTCTTCGTTCATAGCTGGCAGCACCAGCCAATTGTGGATAAATCTATGAAATGCGGCATAAATAATCTTTTCAAATTTATTATATCTTATTTTATTATTCATTTATTTAATGTTACTTGAATACAAAAATATTTAAAAGTTTTTTCGAAACATAAAATTCACTATTCAAATCATGTGAAGTAAAGTTCATATTCTGTTATGACACATTACTTAATCTATTTAACAAGTCTCTAATTTGTTCCTTTATTAGTAGGACAATGAATATCAAACATGTCCAACTGAAATTCACCAGACCTAACAATCCTTTTAGAAAACATTATACTCAAAAAATAAATTATTTTGAAAGAAATATAACAAACCATTTGTATATCTAAAGCATTCCTGATGGTAGACCTGGAAATAAATCGTAAATCATTCCGTGTGCTATGGCTCTGTATAAGCACTCGTCTAATTCTAGAAAGTAGAAGTTATCGTAAAATATAAAAGTTCTTCCAGTATTAACCCTTTATAGAGCAAAAGACCGGGGGATTATATTTTTTTACGAAATTCAATATCATTTGTCTCTAGACATCTGAGATGCCAAATAACGTAATTAGAAAACCCACAATTTTTGCTAGGAAAATACTATCCCACTGCCTCTTCCATACATGAGGAATTTTATTTTGGTCAGTGGGAAAATAATTTCCCACTTAATAAAAAAATCATCTTATATATTAATATTTTGTTTATTAAGTATTATCAAATAAAGAAACACATATTTATTTGTGAAATCTAAATAAGTCAAAAATTGCACAAAACTTCCTTTTTAACTTTTACCCAATTTATATTTTCTGTTGCAATTTTAGGGAATTTAATTACGGGAACCATGTGTTTGTGTGTATGCGAATACATGTTTCATATTTTTTTATTGCCCTTGGGTAGAAAAAAGCCCTTAGTGGCGATAAAGGGATTAGTAGGCGCACAGATGTACCACATTTCTGGTAGGGAATGCTAAATAACATCTTGGCCAAATATTAGTGTTGCCCAATTTATACACAATATACAACGAAAAATCCTTCTTTGCGTTTTTGTTTTAAATAGCAAACATAAATAAAGTAACAGATATAGCAAAAAAAAATAAAAATATATCTCTAGATAACATAACCTGCAAACAGCTATTTCTTTTATAATCTTTATAAAGCAAAGGTACGGGTATAACTATAACTTCTATACAAAAAGTAATGATAATATACTTAGAAAAACATATCTTACCCTTAGATTCGGTTTATATTTTTTTATTCGTTCTATAAAACCATCCACATTGGCACTACTATAAGTAACACGATATTGCGCGTTTTTAGATACCAGTGGGAAATATACTTCCCACTTCACCATAAAAGCGGCACTAAAATCGTTCAAAACGTGTATGTGGCGACATCTGCTTAATAGTCTGTTTACTATTACTATAGATGTTAACAAGCTACTGCCAGGAGGGAAGATACTATTCCATTACCAATTCACTCTAGGGAGGGGTGTGAAATTATTCACCCACTGCCCTATAAAGAGTTAAAGATACAATTAATTTTCTTTTCTTTTGGAACCCCAAAAGCATCTAAAGGACGATCATACCAACCAGATTTTATGGTAAAAGATGGATAATCCATAACGAAAATTTTATTATTGACAATAACCATAATAATCTCCAGATGGTCTCTGATAATATGTGATATTTTCTTAAATGTTTGAGGTAAGAACGAAAGATATTCGGTAATTAATTTTGCTTCAGTAAATATGTTTCCATTTAATTCTACCATCCAAACCCATTTTTCGTAGAATTTATACATTTTACTGTTTGTTGTGATTTAAAATGAATATGGTATTTTAATTTTACAAATCTCTGGTTTTATTAAATCAATTTGATTTGTTGATCTTATAGTTGTTGTGATTATCTCCCTTGATGACGAAGTGAAATCATTAGATTTTGCGTCAGTTTTAAAGCCATATAAGAACTGAATAGCCCAAATATTATCATTGCTTAAATCATTAATCGATTCAGTATAATAAGGAAACATAATCGACTCTCTTTGGGAAGAATGAAACAAGCCTAAAATTTGACCTATTTCATGTAATAATACAGCGTAGAAACTTATTTGATCATTTGGTGTTGATCCATTTCCAAAATACCATTTTTCTGAACTCTCTAGGTGTATTTCTCTACATTTACTAGGATCTGCGAGAAAGAAAGCATGTCCTAAAACTTTTCCATTTCCATCAAAATCATAACTGCATTGACCTTTCATGCAACGATAATTATTTCTGTGTGTTGTACGACCACTGGAAAATACAATTGATCTGTCCGGATTCACCATATTGTATTCAAAAATTAAATAAGATTTCTCTTGCCACACATCAAAAGCTTACGTCGCAATGCTTCTTTGTGCTTCATCTGATAATGGAAAATACCATAAAAGTTTATTTTTATCCATTTTGTATTTGAAATCGAAAACTGTAAAGGTCTGTCTGATACACCACATCTCGGAGTATTTATTAACTGTAGAGTTTCTTCATTTAAAGTACCACCTACTGGTAAATCATAAAATTCTTGAAAATGTATTAGTGTAATATATTCTTTGAGGCTTTTGCGGTTTCTCGAACTGTCAATATTACAATTTACTTTCGGCTTAGACCGCGTCGTCATTTGGGAACCACACCCAGCATAATCAGGTAAGGACCGACCTGTAGCTTGTCTGCCTTTACAAGCATTTGCTTTAGAAGTCCAAGCAATATTTGTTGGTAGTCCGTGCCTGCCTAAACAGGGCCGTGTGCTTAGTTAATTTAAATGATGCTTAGGAGTTCTCAGAGGATAAACTACCGGAGTCCAAGATTTACTGAGTCTAAAACTATCCTCCCTGTTTATGTTGTCAGGTTGTTTCTCAATTTCAGTTGCTTCACGTATGATACGAGGGAAGTAATGAGGTACTCTAGCGAGTACCCGAGCATTCTCAAAGTCCATCGTATGCCCAGTTAAACCAGTATGTTCAGCCTCCGCAGATTTTGTGATGCGTTTGTGTTTGCAATCACGTTTGTGCTCTCGCAATCTTAATAAGACAGTCTTCAGGACTAATGAAACTTTGGGAAACGGTTTCAGATCCGCAAAGGATCAAATATCAAATTTAAAATCAGCCCGGGATGTACAACATCCCTTGCTCTTGTGGCTCAAACTACATCGGACAAACTGGTCGTTCCATTGAGTTAAGATTGCGAGAGCACAAAGGTGATTGCAAACACAAACGCATCACAAAATCTGCGGTGGCTGAACATACTGGTTTAACTGGGCATAAGATGGACTTTGACAATGCTCGGGTATTGCCAGAGTACCTCATTACACTTCCGTCGAGGATGGTTTTAGACTCAGTAAAGCTTGGACTCCGGTAGTTTATCCTCTGAGAACTCTTAAGCATCATCGATCTCACGATCACGCTCCACCGGATCCGTCTTCGCCCAACGGTGACAGCCAACCAGAACTCCGCCGTTCTGCTCGACTAGCTCAAAGAGGTTTAAATACCTACGCTTCCCGAATTTGAATTCAGTGTTCTATTCACTCTGAAGATGCAAGCTGCAATGTCTGGCGAAACGTTAGTTTGTGTGGGTTCACAAACAGCTAACAGGCATAAGCCGATTAAATATAATTGTCCTGGCAAACAAAATACATTAAGATCAAATCTTTGTCCGCCCCAAGGTTTAAATAAACTAAGAACACGGCCCTGTTTAGGCAGGCAGGGCCTACGAACAAATATTGCTCAAACTTCTAGAGCAAATGCTTGTAAAGGCAGACAAGCTACAGGTCGGTCCTTACCTGATTATGCTGGGTGTAGTTCCCAAATGACGACGCGGTCTAAGCCGAAAGTAAATTGTAATATTGACAATGTATTAGTGCTTCTTTAATATTTGGTGGTTCGACATTATTTTCCCCTTCAATCAAGAGATTTTGTAAATTTTTGTCAATATAACCATATTGTTCTAAATAATTGATAACTGGTTGACTAAAATTCAACGAAGCCTCATTATCGGAGTGTTATTATACTGAATGTGTTCAAAACACATTGGGATGCATAAAAATACTGACGATTATTAAAAAATAAACATATGAGAAATATTTAAATTACATATTACCAAAAATGGTTTTAAACCGATATATTTTAGTATACATTCAACGTTACAACGACGTTTATAAAACATTGAAATTAGTGTGGTTTTCAGTAGTAATAACCCAAGGATATTGATAATTGTTCGAAAAAATTTTATAACAGATTTCGAAAGCATGTTGCTTGGAAACAGACCGACGCCGTAGGCGGAGGTCTGTTGCCTATAAGCAACAAGCTTGAGAAAGTTGTTTTAAAATTTTTGAGCATTTATCAATGTTCCAGGGTTATTCGGATAGAAAATTTTTTGCTAATTATAGAAAAAAATACAAAGCAAAAATAATTTATTTAAAGGTGCAATTAACGAAAGAACAATAAGAAAAGTTAAATGAAGATCCAGACGTGTTAGTTTCTATAACTGATGAAGATGTATTTCCACGCATGCTGTTAATAATTTGATTATGATGTTTTTCGTCAATATTTAAGTAAGGATATCGTCAAAATCGAAATAAATCAAAATGTATCCATAGCAACGTAATAGTGTGAAAACAGCCCATGGAATCTGTTTTCAGTACAATGTTGTTCTGATTGGTTGTGTTCAATCAGATGACCTCAAATTAACTAATTTCATTGGATTTCTACTTGAGCAAAAAATTTTCATAGTAAAAGTTATTCTATTGCTCGCATTAAAAATAACTAAGAAACGGTATCTGCAGAACGTTTTTAAAACGTCTTGTATTGAGACTATTACTGACGGTTTAACGAAAGCGTTAGGGAAGCGCTCAAATTACGTATTACCAAAAACGGTTTGTAAAATGTATTCCTATACAACTACTAATAAATGTTTTGAAGCAAGTATATTATTATTCGTTCTCAAGCGGACGTACACAAAATGTTTTTAAAACGTTCGAAAAACATTAGCAGTATTGTTTTGAACCACATCTTACAGAAACGTTTACGATATATATTGCCAAAAACTATTTGAAAAATTATAGTTTAGTAAACGTTTCATAAACATTAAGAAAAAACACTAAAGTTTGCTATTAATAGTACGTTTAATAAATGTTTGACAAACTATCTAAGTAATAATGGTTTCCTTAGAACAACTTTACAAATGTTTATAAATTATTCAGTTGTAAACGTTTACTACCAAAACGTTTCAGAAACGTTATTAAAACAATTTTCAGTTAATAAATACCCGACACTTATAATACTAATATTTGTTTCTAAGAGACATTACATAAAACGTTTTACAAAGGTATGAAATACATTGAAAGTTAATCGTTCGGAGTCGAACCTTACAGAAGCGTTTGTAGTATGTATTGAAAAACATTATTTCATAAGTTATAGTGTTATAAACGTTTATCAACGTTTATATATTAAGAAAGAATAATAACGTTTGCTATTAGCAGTACATTTACAAAATGTTTCACAAACCATCTAAGTAATTATAGCATGCTTAACACCGTTTTACAAATGTTTATAAAAGATTCAGTTGTATACGATTATCACCTATATCTTTTTCGAAACGTTTCAAAGCTCTTTAAAGTTATTAAAATTCCGAGTTAAAAAAAATGTTAGGCAATGCTTTAAATTGCGTATTTATTAAAACAGTTTTTAAAATGTCGTTGTATAACGTTTAATAAATGTTGAAATAAATATATTTATACATTCGTTATTAATTGGACGTACATACAACGTTTTTAAAAACTTTGAAAAACATAAATAGTCTATCGTTTTTAATCAAACCTTCGACAAACGTTTATGTTATGTACTGACCAACATAATGTAACAGATTATAATTTAAAGGACGTTTTGTAAACATTAACAAACAACAAGAACGTTTGTTACTGTCAGTTCGTTTATTAAACATTTTACAAACGGTCTCAGTAATTACTGTTTTCTAAACATTGCTTTTCAAACATTTGTAAAATATTCAGTTAAAAATCGTTATGACTGAATTTTTGAATAACGTTTTAAAATGCTTTTAAGTCATTAAAATTTTGACAATCAAAAAGAAAACATTTAGGCAAAGCTTTCAGTTACGTATTTATAAAAGCGGTTTTTAAACATTGAAAAGAATATATATGTATTTGCTATTAATAGGACGTACATACAACGTTTTTAAAACCTTTGAAGAACATAAATGTCTATTATTTTGAACCTAACCTTAGACAAACGTTTATACTGCATATTGACAAAATGATATAACAGATTATAGTTTAAAGGACGTTTAGTAAACATTAACAAAAAACCACGAACGCTCGTTATTAGTAGTACGTTTATTTAACATTTTAAAAACTGTCTAAGAAGTTTACAAATATATATTGGGTGACTACCTTATCTTTATCATTCTATCTTGTTTCGTCACAAATGGATATGGAATTATAATTATTACGCTGAGTGGTTGGCGAATGACCGATAAACATAATTATTTATTGCATTAATTATATCGTAGATGCTTATTAAAATTTGAAATTATAATTTTTATAATTTCCCAATTTACTTCTGTCTGGGGTGTGCTTGATTTAAATCACTTGATTTAGACAAGTTATTTAAATCGCGAATTTAATCATGTGATTAAAAAACAATCATTATTTAACCCTTTGAAGGCAGTTTAAAAAAAATCTTTTATTAGTATTTTTCTGTGTTATTTGGGCTAAATAGGTGTTGTGGGAGCCAGGTTTCTCTGTCTGTAAAGGAATTACGTAGAGAGCGGGCTTTGTCCCACGGTAAGAGAGTAACTTTCGATTTACGGGCTGGATCGTTAGATTCAGAAAAAGACTCTTGTAAAAATTGCATAGTTATTTTATTATATCGACTATAAACACAAATATGATACAAAGGTTAACAATGTAACAGAAGCGTGAACTAAGCGTAAGCAGATCTCCGTTCTTACTAGAAGAAGCGGAGTACTTGAGACTTTGCTTGACTTAACATTAAAACTGAAATACTTATAAGCACTGACCACAATAAGTTCGTTAGTGAGTGATAACTTGAGAATATTACCTGGCGTTGCGTGTGTCTCGCTAGACGGGTCGTGCTTTGAGTGGATTTCGCTAGAGGGAGCGGTTTGTTATAGAATATGGTGTTGCGTGCGTCTCGGCTAGACGGGTCGTGCTTTGTGTGAAGGCCGGTAGAAGGAGCGGTGTGTTACATACTCCCCCTCAGGATCCGTAGGCGTCTCGACGGGGATCCTGGATAGGTTTTAGGCTTTCGCCTTCCTTGGTCTGCCCCTTCTTCGTTTGGGTTGTATTGCCTCTAGGATGACATCCGTGGGGCCATGGTATTGTTGAAGGGCGGACTTGTGGTAGGTTCCTATTGTTGGTCCGGGATTCTGTGTGCTGGTGACCTCGTAGGTCGTGGGAGATTTGGCGTGCAAAATTCTATATGGGCCGTCTCTTTTTGGGTCGAATTTTGAGGTCGTACCCTTGTTTGTATTGCTCAGGGTGGTGGTGACCCAGACTAGGTCTCCTGGTTCATAATGAGGTCCTTCCTGGCGATGTTCATCTGCGTACTTCTTCCTCGTGTCTTGGTTCTGCTCTTCCAGTAGTTTGGCTTCTCGTATCGTGTCCGTGAGGCGAAGGAGGTACGGTGTGATTTCAGGAATGAACGTTTCTGATTGGATGATGGCTCGTTGATCACGGGTGACATCGTCCGTGGTTCGGAGTTCTCTTCCAAATGTTAGGTATGCTGCTGTGCACCCCGTGGTTTGGCATTTTGCAGTATTCATGGCGAATCTAATCGCTGGGAGCTTGGAAGACCATGTGTTGTGTGCGTCTTTTACTAAGATTGCTAACTGTGGTTTGAGATCCCTGTTTTTCCTCTCCACCGGGTTGGCTTGAGGATGGTAGAATGGCGTCAGCGTTTGTTTGATGCCTAGGCAGTGCGTTATGTACAGCATGATTTTGCTGATGAATTATGTCCCGTTGTCACTACTAATTCGTCGTGGTGTGCCGAAACGTAGAAATATTTCGGTGATTAGTGTTTGGGCACAGGTTTTCGCGTCTGATTGGACCAGTGCAAATAGTTCTACCCATCTTGAGGAGGTGATGAAGATCCATCTTTCTTTTTCTTGGGCTTCTGGTAGTGGTCTAAACAAGTCGATGGCAATGTGCTCAAAGCGTTGAGCCGGAACTGGGGTTTGTAATAAGCCAGCGGGCTTCATATTAGTGGCTTTGTAGCGTTGGCATTCTGGACAATTCTTGACATATTCCAGAATGAATTTTTTCATGCCATAATGTCCAGCTGTAGGCGAGTCGTGGTATTCCACAAGGATGGATGTGCGTTCATGGTTTGGTACCACTAATTGAGCTTCCTCGGAGTCTTGAGTCTGGGGAGTAGCGGTACAAGAGGCCCTGGGACATGATGTAACCCCGGCCGGTCCATCGAGCATGGTCTACAGGCGTGGGTTCCTTGGATTCAAAACAATTGATGATTTTTTGAATTTCAGGGTCTTCTAGTTGTGCCTTCCGGATATCTTCTGCGGATCGCTTGGGAATGTCGATGGAGACAGTGCAGAGATCGCAGTTTTTTTCCGGGTGAGGAGGGCAGCTTGGTCTAGATAGCGTGTCGGCCACCACATTGGTTTTTCCCGGGGTGTACAATATTTCCAGATCATACGGTTGTAGGGCTAGGGCCCACCGGGCGAGTCTCCCCGAAGGTGTTTTCAGACTCATTAACCATCGGAGTGGCTGGTGGTCGGTGGCTACTAAGATCGGGTTGCCTTCGATATAGCCTCGGAACTTGGCTAGGGCCCATATTACGGCTAGGGCCTCTCGTTCCGTAGTGGAATAGTTCCGTTCAGCCGAAGTCAGGAGACGACTGGCGTATTCAACCGGTCGTTCCATGGGTCCTGTACCTTGAGTGAGGACTGCTCCTAGCGCATACCCACTGGCGTCAGTTCTGACCATAAACGGGCGACTTGTGTCCGCTTGTTGAAGAATGGGTGGAGCTGTAAGCAGGTCCTTAAGGGTTTGGAAGGCTTCCTTTTGACTTGGACCCCAGGTCCAAATAGCAGTCTTCTTCGTTAGGCTCGATAGCGGCCTTGCAATATTGGCAAAGTTTGGTACGAAACGGCGGTACCAGGAACATGTCTGTAGGAAAGACGTTAGTGCCTTTAGGCTTTTTGGTGGGGCGAGCTGGGTGATGGCTCGTGTTTTCTCCGGATCCACGCAGAGGCCTTCTGGGGTAATTATGTGTCCCAGATATTTCACGTGGGTTCACGCGAATCTGCATTTAGCTCGGCGTGCGTGTAGTTTGAATTGCTTCAATCTTTCGAACACTTTCTCTAAGTCTAGGAGGTGCTTGTCAGCGGTTTCTGAGAGGACGATAATGTCGTCTAGGTATGCCAGTACAGTGGTTGTCCCTAGGCCTGAGCGGAACCGATCCATGGTCCTCTGTAACGTTGCCGGAGCATTTCGGAGTCTGAATGGCATTCGGTGAAAGCGAAAAAGTCCGAAGGGTGTGACGAAAGCGGTCTTGTCTTTATCACCTGGGTTCATGGGAATTTGCCAATACCCGCACTGTAAGTCCAGGGTGCTGATGATAGCGGCGCTGGCGGTGTGTAGAAGTCGTCCATTCGTGGCAAGGGATAATGATAACTTTCGGTCAGTTTATTTAATTTGCGGTAATCGATGCACACGCGCACTGAGTTATTGGGTTTCGGCACTAGCACTACCGGCGCGGCCCATGCGGATTCGCATTCTTCGATGATGTTGAGGTGTAGCATCCTGTCGATTTCCTTGCGGAGCACTTCTTTTTTGGCGGTAGGAAGTCTGTACGGTGGTCCTGCCACAGGAGGGTAAGCAGCCAGTCAAATCTTGGTCTTTGCATAGCTGAGGAAATATAAGAATCTCTCATCTCATCTGCTGATGACCAATAATCCCGGTAGGAAGGCATCTTCTTTATTCCCATTAAAATATTCAAACCAATGAATACTTTAATTTCATCAATTGTAGTTGGATTATATGGTTTTCCATTCTGGGTGGCATACAGGTTGGTTTGAAAAGTTATATGTTCGAAAAGATCTTTAGGAAATAGACATGAGAAAAAGTCAAGTGGGGATTCACAACTCTGCACTACCGTAGGACCTCCATGTGTTCCCCTATAAGGCTCTTCTGGCGACCAATTTTTAATTAATTTTATCCAATCAAAATTAGCAACTTTAGAGTTCTTCTTTTTGATGAAACTAGCTACAGCAAGATTGTCTTCACTTTCAAATTCATCACTACTTTGATTAGTTTCTTCAGGTTCACGTTCGTCCACTTCTACTTCTTCTTCAAGTAGAGAAAACTGTTGAAACCCGTCGAATTCTTCAGCTTCTTCGTCGGATGTTTCACTATCCAACCCATCTGGAATTTCTACAGACTCTATAACATCGTTAAAATCAGATTCGGCCATCTGTTCTAATTCCTCAAACGTCCAAACACTTTTTTCTTAAATTAAAAAAAATACATGTTGATGCTCACTGGTCACATAGCACAACCATTGATATTTATGCATATCAAACTAATAAAACGAACAAACAACCTTAAAATAATTTTAAACCAACTTCAGTAATGATTATATGGTATTATAAAACAATTACTTACTTGCCATCTTCAAAATTTAATTGGTGATAACAACTTTTGTAAGACGTAAACAACACACCACCATTTACTTTTACAAACTGCCAGAAGCATAAGCACAAATCATAAAGCAGGGCAAGCTTCTGCTAGAAAGTTACAGAGGGCGCCCGTATGGTTATTTTATTGCCGCCGGTATCGTCGTGAAACCACTAGGCCAAGAGAAATAAATTGTTTGAAACATGGTTACACTGTGTAACCAGTTGCCCTTAAAGGGTTAAACCAAAATTTTAAAACCAGAAAAGCACTTTTAGACTCACCAGAACGCCAGGATGCAAGAGATTATGGATTCAAATGAGTTCGCTAAATACAACAAAAATATCTACATTGATAACGAATTTTATTTGGAAAAACTGCCAAAATACATTTAAATTAAAAAAAAAAACAAACGATTTAAATAAAAATAAATAGATTGCTTTAAATAAAACCGATTTTTTCATACCCTGTTTGTCTACATTTTTTTAGTAAGCATATAAAATATTTAGGCCCAACTTAAAATAACATTTTGTACCGTGTATAATCCAAGTCTTTATTCAATATTTGTATTTTGTATGTAATTAAAACTAGGCATTGAAAGTCGGTAGTTGCTTTTTCTAAAGCAATTCTCCATTTTAAATGTGACTATAATTAAGTCAAAAATAACAAATTCAAGTCTCTCTACTGCATATTTTCCCAGCTTTAGTAATAATAATGAAATAAACAACTACATTTTATATTTTGGATTTTTTCCGTTGATTATTTTTCTTGTGGATTTTTTCATGAATTTTGAGATTCGCTGTAATAGAGCTGCACTTTTAAATTAAAGTCTTAATGGAAGAAAAGAATATTCAACTTTTCAAAACTTTACTACTATAAAAAGGAAGTTTTACATTTTTCCATGCTTTTTGTTTTTATACTGAATATTCTCACAATATTTGAATAATTAATTGGAAAGACTCGTAGAACTCTAATGGTAATTTATTGTCTTGTACACTAAAAAACCGATAATAATCTATTGTCGGCATTTTTTCCTATTGTCCACCTTAATAGAGTAACTGGTAATCAAGGATACTAGACAATTACTGATGACAGTTGAAACCCAAAGTAAAATGCATTGCACAGGTCAAAGAACGTTTAGATTGTATGTGACATCCCAAAATTTTAAAATATAAACTTTAGAAATATTTATTCTTGGTTTGTTTCTAAATAAAATTCCAAAAGTATTCAATACTCTTTACAAAATGCAACTTGAAATTTCTATAAAATACCTAGAAAATATTTATATATTTTTCTTGCAATATGTAGGCTTTACACAACGTTCATGGCATGAGGTACCTAACTGATAAAGAGCTAAAGATAACGACAACACTGAAATGTAGGTATGTACCTACTTGCATACTGTAGCTGCGTCAAGTCGGCTTAACCTTCCATGTTAAGCATTTAGGGATTTACAAACTAAAAGCCGTTATACCCCTCAGATTTTTAGTGGCCGGATCTTCGCAGGTAGTCTGTAAAATGCTAGATTTTGGGTTTTGAAAGCATTCAATCGTTCACTAGGACAATATAATGCCAGCGTATGAAACCTGGAATTATTTGTCAAAGGTTGAAAATTTGTGATTATTTAGTTTAGAATAAGTCCGACAACATAGTGTCAACCCGACCTTGAACACTCTACCCTAAGTTTGAAATTAATAATTGAAGTTGTATATATTTTGCATTTATTAGAATTACATGTACAAATCCGTCCTTCGTTTCTAACTGCTAACTGTAAGCAATGAAACATAATAATAAAAGTGTCCTAAAATTCTTTTGGACCAGAGAACGTGTCCGCCGTTTACATTTTGTGTAGTTTTGGTAATTTATTGAATTATTAGTAAATAGCTGGAATTTGGTGCATTGCCTTATTAAGTTCAAATATACATAAAAATTCGCTAGTCCGAAATTTTGAGCCGCACATTTTTGTCGTCCGACGTCAATATTTTGTTATCGTATTACAAAAAGTGAAATTATTAGTACATGTCGGACGGTTGTACCATAGAAGCATAATGTGATTGTTGTTAATTTGTTTCAAATGTTCGACAATAATATACTACCGTTTCGCGAGTCCGACAAAAAAAGTGACGGGCTGTGTCCTCCACGCTGCCGGCGCGGCGCGGCGGGTGTTTTGGGCGTGACAAAGTCTGCCAAAGTCAAAGTACCCGTTTGAATGCACTTTGTCCGGCTTCAATAATCAGACAAAATGAAAAACAGATATTATTTATATATTAGATTAAGCTTGGTTCGGTTTTAATGGTAAAAATAACTAAATATGTTTCTTGTGTTCTATAACTAATATTTAATGTGGAATGTGGGTCAATTATACATATACATATTATTCTTCTTCTGATGTTTCATCCTCACTCTCACTACCAGCAGATGAATCATCGGTTTCATCAAGAAAGTCTTCTTCCGTACTTTCCTTTGGATCTATAAAATGGAGACAAAGGTTGTCATATCATTTTTAAAAACTATATGTTACATAATACATACTTGAATTATTTGGTGAAATTTCTTCAATTGTTGGATATTGTTCGCCTTCAAACCAAAGACAATGGAGGGAGTTATCCATCAGAATCCAACCACATTCTTCTGATTTTAGAGTAGTCGGGTCTTTTAAGTGCGCATTACTCCAAATAGAGGCAATGTATAATGATCTTAATATGTGCTGAGTTAATTCTCTACGGTGGTAAACTCGAAGGATCAAATTGCTCTAAATTTTTCTTTATCAACTTTTCCGATTTGTTTTGTACTTTATACTTAGAACAAAATATCTCAAATCGACCAGCATCAATGTCGTTTTCAGTTTTTAATCTGTATATTCGGCAGACAAACTCTTCTATTATTTCAAATAAGTTTGTTGATTTAATTTCGTCAAGCTTTCTTAGAGAATTTGTTTGTCCCAATTGCGATAAAGCATAAATAAATGTGTTGTTGCTCTGTAATATTTGAAAAGGTTTTTTTTTAGCTTTTCGATAAAATGCAGAGTTAAAATCACATCCACTAAATGCATGGAATGCTGGAAGGGCAGCACAAAAGTTCTCGCCTATATTTTGATATAACTCATTAACATTTATATATCGCATATTATTTCCAGTACCCATTTCAATGATAATGTTAACTTTGGCTTTTAAGTGGTTCATAACGCCTAACAAAATAATCACAATGTCTGTGTCTGAACAACGAATGCGAACGTTATAATCCAACAACATCTGACAAACATGATATGCTATTTTTGTGTCGGCTTCTTCATGATTACAGGTTAAATCTTCGTCAATAGTTCTCTTCATTATCCCTTCTGGAGCATGAAAAACGTAGCATTTGTCATAATTAACCAAAATTTTTGTCCCACCACAATACAAAGAGTAAACATTTTCTTGCCAGTATTCTAATAAAAACTCAACAAACTGCTCTTTGAAATTTCGACTTGTCAGTAATTCTGCAAATGGTCGATTCCTCTTATTATTACTCTTAATATTATATTGAACTTGATTTTCTCCTCGTAAGGAGTGTGCATAATCTTTAATGCTTGGTGTTTTGAATTTATCAAAAATAATATGAACTACTCGTGCATAGCTGGTAGGCTGTCTAAATATCTTAGTAGCAATGTCACTATATCGTACTGGTACATCTTTTAAACAGTGTAGTAAGAAAAAGCCATCTATTATATAAATGTCAGGTGCTGATGGCTCGGAAAACTGTTGAAAACTTTCTAAATGCTTCAAAAATCTTGATTTGGTCGTACTGCATAGAGTACCATCTAAATGGCATAACGAGAACGGCACTGGTGATAATGGATAACTTAATGCTTTTTCGACATCAACGTGGCCCACATGAGAAGCATAAAGCATCCTTCAAAATACATCTCTCTGTATTTTTATTTCTTCGATTTTCCCGTTTATTTTGACTCGTTTTTGGTTGCTAGTGGTGAAGTTTAAAATTTTGTTTCTTTTTATTCTTTCTTGGATTTTTACTACACTTTTCGATAAATTCTCTACGTAGAGAATCGCCTAACTCGTCTACGTTAGATAAAAAGTCATATATCTCATTTGAAACCGAATTTCCACTTGCAATGTTATACAAGTGATCCTTAGATAATGCGCTTGAAAATGGGTCAGTCCGTTCTCGTGTATGTTGTATAAAGTTGCCTATATCTCTAGAGTTTTTTAACAATTCTCCTTGTTTTAAATCTTTCGTAATGTCTTCATTTTTTTTTAAACCGGAAACCTCTAATAGGTACGTACATAAAGTTGTTCTCATGGCATGAGTAACAGCCCATCTTAAACGAGAACTGAATGAATGTGTTAAATTAACAACACCAGTTGATTTTCTAGCTGCATCGGAGTTTATTGTTTGTTCTAACGAGAGATCAACAGGAATCTTTGAAAATGATGTTTTAGTTCGTTTGATTCCAAAAGAACAATTTTTTAAGTCATCGATGAGACCGGGATGAGTTTCTACTTTCGAAAGATTATCGCTATATAAAACCAAATACCTCGCATAATTTGGCTGATTAAACACGAAGAAAAAATTAGTGATTTTTGTAAGAATAAATTTGTAAAGTTCAAAATCGCCTGTACGTATACTGCTTTCTAACAAAAGATAGTAGTTAACAAATTTAACATAAAGCAAATAATATTTTTGAGTTTTCCGTGTTTCTCCTGTAATGTGTCTTCAGAGAAGTTTTCATAATCAAGGAAGAGTTTCTGCAACTCTTCATTTTCAATTACGGGACTAGTCTTCTGATTTTGATAATTTTCGAGGACTTTTAGAAGATTTTCATCTATAGTAATTTGTTTTTTCTCTAAAAAAAACAGCATACTAACATAAGAGCAACGAGCCATTAACGAGCCAAATCGAACAGAACCGAACCAAGCCGAAGGTAAGCAGTGAGTGCTTATCATCAACTTTTACGATATTCCCTCTTTTATGAAATAGGTCAACTAAAAACGCCGGACAAAGTCAGTATGGTAATTTTTTATAAATTTTCTACATAATAAAACAAAACTTGACCTTTTACTAATAATTCCACTTTTTGTAATACGATAACAAAATATTGACGTCGGACGACAAAAATGTGCGGCTCAAAATTTCGGACAAGCGAATTTTTATGTATATTTGAACTTAATAAGGCAATGCACCAAATTCCAGCTATTTACTAATAATTCAATAAATTACCAAAACTACACAAAATGTAAACGGCGGACACGTTCTCTGGTCCAAAAGAATTTTAGGACACTTTTATTATTATGTTTCATTGCTTACAGTTAGCAGTTAGAAACGAAGGACGGATTTGTACATGTAATTCTAATAAATGCAAAACATATACAACTTCAATTATTAATTTCAAACTTAGGGTAGAGTGTTCAAGGTCGGGTTGACACTATGTTGTCGGACTTATTCCAAACTAAATAATCACAAATTTTCAACCTTTGACAAATAATTCCAGGTTTCATACGCTGGCTCTAAGATTAATAAGGACTAGAAAAGAAAAGAGAGTTCGTCTACCTTTGCCCGCCTCAGCTAAACTGGATTTCCTTTGCATGTACCGGCTTAGGGGCAAAAGCAGATTTCGTTGAAAAATAAATTATCTGTAAACAAAACCTTGGAATTTTAATAGTTTAAAAGTACAATGTTGGTACAAATACAAAATATAACGTAAATGGTGAGAACAATAATTTGTTTAAATAAGAAAAAAATTGAAAAATAAAAAAGAAATACTTGTATTATTTAGTAAAAAAAATTAAATTAAAATTGATTTTTGCTAAAAACGACCAGAGTATCACAATCGCATTTTGGCAAGTTAGTATATTAATAAACTTTGACTGTACCTTAAAAGTATTTTGAAATTAAACTTTAATATTTGTGCCATTAATATATTCATCCAAAATTATAAAGGAAAATTGTCATTCGTGAAAACGGTGTATTTTGTAAAATTTGCAAATATAAATTTTAGTATATCTGAACTCACGAAAAGTGTTTACAATTTTGTTTCTGTAGGTTTTTATGCGCACGCTGAGTGTTTAAATTATTAATTAGTAGAAGTCAATTAGACGAGTAAAAGAAATTGATCTAAAAATGTATTACAGCCGAAAATATTACCCCAGCAAAAAAATTAAATTACAGCATGTAACAGCAACGTTTTCAAACCTGTTTTTAAAACAACATTTCATTTTTATTCTGATGCGAATGAGAACCACTTTCAAGGTAGGGCCAAATTTGCTGCTGCTGTTAATAGTTTTATACCTCTGGTAAATGTTATTAAATTTATTTAAATTAATCAAGTTGATATCCGTCCCCGACACGAAAAGTTTAAGCCCACTAGATTTTTCGTCTCCGTATGATTCGTATTATAATAATTACAAATGCAAATGTGCTTTATAAAATTAAATCAACTTTCCTTAATAAGTTACAAGATGTCAAAAGTCTTGCAATAAATTTTAATAATTATTCTTAAATTAAAATGGCGTTTAAGATAGTTAGGGTAAGGTCAGGTAAGAGTACGCACATTTTTTAAGAAAAATTACATCTACCTTGCGCGAGTCTCAATTGGCAAAATTTGTGATACTCTATTAAGTATATATATATTGTATTTTATAAAATCAATTAGAAATTATGTTTTCCCCCAAGCAGAAATTTTTAATTTAGAAAAAATTGTAAGAGTGCATTTGCGTACTCTTAGACGCCGCCTTGTCTAAGAGTACGCTTTCGTATATTCAAGAGTACGCAAGCATAGTAAAATACATTTATTATATCAAAATACATAACACACATAAAATATAAAAGTAAATTAAAAAATATATACTTTTTTCTATAGCAACTGTTAAAACGTGCTATTATTAACTAAAATTAGAGGGAAAAGTAGCACTTTACCATCAAGGGTAGATAAAGTAGTACTTTAACAACAAGGATAGATAAAGTATTTTATTTTTAAACAAACTCTATAGCAACCAAAAAGTTATTAAAGCCACCTACTCATATTTTCGTGAAACTGTTTTTTTCCTGACACTTTTAAATTAAATTTATCATTGATTTTTCTTCATTTTTTGGTCTTCTTTAACAATTGCTATAGAAAAAAATGTTGTATTCCACACGACGATAAAATTTCATTATCTTCTCGATGCTTATTAAAATCGCCCTCGAAGATAAAGTGCAATTTTATCATCTTGTACAATAAATAACTATCATAACATTTAATAAATGAAGTAAGTACTTATTTTTTCACACAAAAGTCACAAATAAAGTGCCCTGATCCAGTGTATGCCGTACAAATTTCATGCCACCAGGTTTTGCAAGAATAACATTGAATTAAATCGAATTCTGGTGGAGACCCATATATTTCTCCACAACCAAGACATATTCCATCACCTTTTTTTCTTCATTGTCGAATTTTAGTTTTTTTGTGACACCTCTTTTACCCTTGCTTTTAGTTAATACTTCAGCTTTATTCTGATGATTCTTTTCTAAGAGTTCATTTTTATAAGGAGAACTGGTAAGAATCTCTTACCAGCTCTTTTTCTTTTATTAACAGTTGCTGTTGCCTTTGGAGTGGGGCAAATTTTTTCTGGTGGCACAAAAGCTAAAACTTTTACGGAATTGTCTTCGCTTGTAGAGGCAACAGCGAGCAGTTCTTCTAAGATGTTTGCATTTTCCAACTCAATTTCTACATTTTCGGCTAGGGTAAAGTTGGGATAGATGCCCTACTTAAGAGATTTTGTATATAAAACTTGTATCTGATAACTTTCATAAATACAAATTGTTTAGGGACTTTTGTTGTTAACTTCTCATTATAAATAAAGCTTTACATGACTTAACATAAAAAATCACATACATATTCAATCATATATATATAAAACTCAGTTTTTTGCCATATATCCCATACATATGGGATTAATGCTACGCCATATGGGATAAACGCCTTAGTTAGGGGATAGACGCAATAAAAGTAGAAAACTACCTTTTATCTACGTAAGGAGGTATTTAATTATTTATTTTTCCATGTTTTCGCTGTTACTGAAAATTAAATCAAGTCGGTAAAATAAAATATACATTAAATAATACCTTTTATTTTAAAATAACGTAGGATTATAAATACAAATGAATATTTATAAGGGTAAACATAATTTATATCTAAACTTTCCAGATACCAGGAAATTTTATTTCAAAAACGTATATAATAGAAATAAATCAATATTTGAAGTTTTAACATAACATGGCACAAACAGGTAACTCAATTAAAATATCTATATTTTATTATAATATACAATAAATCTGAACAGGAAACTTAAAGAAGAAAATATATATTTGAAGTAAATGAGTATTTACAATCGTTTCTTACAGTTTTCCAGTCTTTTAAGTTTCTTTCCACAGTCGTTGCATCTTATCTCATACATGGTACAAGATTCATGAAGCCAATTTTGGCATTCCACACACTGAACCCAATCCACTGTCTTTGGTTTGGTAATAATTTTCAAGACATTCAGTGCAATTGTAGGTATCTTCAGGTATTTTCTTGGTTAGTTTAGAAGTACTCGGAAAATTAGTGTTCTTGTTTTTATTCATACATTTTCCTCCAGCTTTCTTCTTTTGTGAAGTCTCAATGGCTATAGCTTTCTTTTCTTCGGCCAAAGCTTTCTTCTCTTCGGCTAAGACTTTCTTCTCTTTAACTCTAGCTTTCTTCTCTTCGGCTAAAACTTTCTTCTCTTCGGCTCTAGCTTTTTTCTGTTCTAACTTTTCTGTAAGAATAGCGGCCGATTGCTTTCTCTTGGTGGTTTGTAGAGGTATAGTAGGAACAGGGGCTATTTCGTTTAAATATTTTTTTAAGTCCCAGTTTTGATGCAAACTCGTACGCAAGTTTAAGTACTGTTAAGCGACTAGGGGAAAAACCTGCTTTTTCTAGTTTTTGTATATGAGCCACCAATCTTCTTTCATTTTCAAAACCTAGTGCCGGATTTTTCCTAAAGATAACTTTTTGGTATTTCCAGATTTCAGCCTTCTTCTTAACGTACGAGATGGAATATTAAAACTTTTACTCGCCTCATTTACTCCCATTTCCCCATCTTTAACATTTCTTGTAGCACAAATTAAGTCTGCTTCAGACCAAACCGCCCTTGGCCTGACATTACTTTTTCGTATATATTTTCTAGGCATTATTCTGAAACAGTAATTTAATATTTTGTTAGTACCAAGGCGGGTATGTATCTATTAACGTAGCGGTCATATATCCCACAAGTTAGGTGTGGCATCTATCCTTTTTATTTGGGATAGACGCCTCACTTAATATTTTAAACTGTAGCCAGATAAAACGCAAAACCACTCTTTGATAAGTTAGGTTATAATGTATTGTGATGGTATAAACTATAGGTTTGATCATTTATGATAAAAACTAATAGTTAAACCTTAAATATCGACAACCCGATTCTCCATTTACATGCAGTTACACTTGTACTCACCTAAATATATTTTTAATTCACAAACTATGCGGCATCGATCCCCTACAACTATTGTTAACTACTGGTAACATACAATGCTAAGACTGTTAACGAAGTCTTTCGCCATATGTCGTAAAATGCGCGATCTTTTGAAAGTGGGGCGTCTATCCTCCTAGGGCTTCTATCCCAACTTTACCCTACCAGAATATGCTCGTTTGTTTGCAAAACAACATCCTTTGAGCTTGCTTGGACAGTAGAATCAGTTGTTGTTGATGTTGCTTCTGTGTCATTATTGATTTGTTCAATGTTAGGTTCGTTATTATATTCTTTGTTTGTTATACCAGAAGGAGCAAAATCCTCTTTGCTAAAGATGTCGCAATTATATGGCCAAATTCCGGTACCACTAGGTACTTTACAAGCCTTGTCTATTGAAGCAATGCGATTGTAAGCATTGCCAAATAGACTTGCTACTTGAAATTGGGTTATTGTTCGTCCTGGATTTGAAACCATCCATTTATCTGCTTCTTGGCCGTATGTAGTTTTTAGCGGTCCATAACATGCAACGTCAAGTGGTTGTAGTTTATGACTTGCATGCGGTGGCAAGCTGAGCATATGTATGCTATTCTTACGACAATATTCTACTGCTGGTAAGCTGATGTGTGTTGAATGATTATCTAAGATCAATAATACAGGCTGTTCTGAAGAAGCATTGACACATTTCTGGAAGTGTTTCAGCCACTCTAAAAATAATTCTGTATTAATGAATCCCGAATCAGATACCATAAGCATTGATTGAGGTGGTGCTCCATTTAGCAGTTTAATTTTTTGACGTTTTCTGGGGAAAATAAGTGCTGGAGGTACATAGCTTCCTCCAGCACTTACACAACAGACTGCTGTTATAAGTTGGCCTGGTTCTCCACTGACAACTTTGCCAACTGTTTTTTTTCCTTTTGGTGAAATAACTTTAGGAATCTTTGTAGGGACCGTTAATATAGCGGTCTCATCCATGTTAAAAATTGAGTTTGGTAAAAAAGTATATGTTTTATATATATTTTTTAAGTTTACAAAGAATCTGCCGACCTGAACTTTGTTAAAACCAATAATGCGCGCTAAACTTGTTTGTTCAGGTTGTCTAACAGACAAGTTGTGACGCCGACAAAACAGAATTGCCCATTCTTTACCAGTCATGCCTTTTGCTTTTGAAAATCGATGTTCTAATTTATTTTCTTCTGCATATTGAAACGCAATAATTTGTAACTGTTTCAACGTAATCCCGTAAAATAGGGAGTCCAACTTTTTAATATGGTCAGCTAACTGGTTTTCCATTTCTGGTGAAAATGTTGGTTTGTATCTTCCAAGGGAAGTAGGAATGCTATCTTTTTTTAGACGTTTTCGTAATGTTGCTTCATGTATTCCATATTCTTCTGCTAATGCTCGCTTTGAGCAACCTTCAACTAATTTTTGCTTAATCTCCGTAAACATTTCTTCGTTAAATTGCAGCTTACGCCAAAAATAATTTAGTTTCACCAAATTCTGTTTTTAAAATACAGACAAAAGCGGAGTTAAAACTGGCAGAGTAACAATTTACAAATGCTCAAACTTACTAACTGACTGCAATGTACAGAAATACGCTTATATAATAAATGCTATCTAAAAGGAAATAAGATATCCTTTTGTTCTAAGAAGCTTCTGATTAAATAATTCATTACAGTTCATTACTCCTCCATCACCAGTATGAAAAGCATATTTGAAAAATTGATTTTCATGGAAGATATAGTATAGGCTGTTCATACTTTACATTGTAACAGGTGTGATGGTGATTCTTCAATAGTATTAGGGGTGTTTGAAGTTTGTAATTTGGCAATTAATTTATTAAATAAGATTTGACGTTTAAGAAAAACATATATAAAAAGGCAAGCAAAGATAATTACAATTAGGATTACAATAATGATTGAACTTAGACTAAGATTGTGTATCATCGGGGAATCACTTCTTTGCAGTTGTTCTTTTTGATGATTAAGTTTCAATTGTTCGTGTTTTAAAAGATTTACGTCGATGTGGGATAAATCTAATGAAGTATTGATTTTTGTACTGTTACTGATTATATTAGTTTTCAATTTACCGATGGTAGCAGTTGATAGATTAATTGAAGTTTTTGAAGAGGATTCAAAGGTAAATATGGCATCATTATAGTTTATGATGGCTGAACAATCAGGTGTTAGTTGAATCAGCTGTGTATTGATAAGTATTTTGTGATATTGAGTGTTTATACATTGGATTTCGCAAACTATTTCATTAGGGGAACTAAGGATCCAACTATTTTTTGTTAGTTTAATCAATTTAGTGTGAGATAGAGAAAAGATGAAAGGTTTGCATGTTTGATTAGAGGTGAAACTGAGAAGATAATTTTTCAATGGTTTCAGATATCTTTTACCATCTCTCGCATCAAGGTTACCCGTGAATAATTTGATAACTGTTCCAAGGCCGTCAAAGAGTTCACGTTTAGGCCGGGTGATTTGTGTTTCACGAAAGAGTTGTCTGATCAGTAAATCGGATTTTTGGAGATATTGGTCGAGAATTAACAGTTGATTGTCGTGGGTGTTGTAATAATCGGATGGGTAATTAGCGGATGGTTTGAGGTGCTCGTGGAGGATGTAACGGCGTCCTTGAAGGGTTTTAATGGTTCTTTGTATATTAGTTTTTAGATGGTCATAGTTTTGTAGGAGAGGGGTATAGTCAAGGGTTTTCACAAGTGTCCATTCACTGTCTTTTAAGAGGGATGTACCTTTTATTAATGGGTAAAGGCCTGGGTTATCAGTTACAGTTTTTATAGTTACATCACATCTGATGATCTCGATGAATGGGATGAGGGTGTAGATTGTCCTGTAAACGGGAGCAATTCGTTAGCGTGTCGCTTTAAAGTTGATTGATTTTTGTCATTAATTAAAATATATGTGTCGTGTTCTAGAACACGCTGAATTCTATAAGAGCCAATAAAACGAGGTTTACTTTTGTTTATTATTTGTTTTAACATAGACCAAGTCTCCTTCCTTAAATTCGTGTTTTGTTCTTTTATCGTTGATCTGTAAGTTTCGATTGATTTTTGTCTGTTGCTGGGTATTCGATCGGTTATGATAGATATTGTGCATTTGTTTTTATGATCGTTGACGTAATCGTTTAGAAAAGTTTGGTCAAATTCTAAGTCGAAGGGATTTCGGTTTTCTGTATGTCCAAAAACTATTTCGTTAGGGGTCATTTTTAGATTCGAGTGAATAGTGTTATTATAGGCTAGAATGCAATATTGTATTTTTTTATATTCGGGAACTTCGTTTTCGTATAGACGATACTGTTCAGTTAAAGTGGAATGGAGTCTTTCGATAGGTGAGTTAGAATTATGATGGTATGGGGTAGTGGCATGAAATTGGATTTTGTGGAAATTTAAGAAATCTTTTAGAGGATTTTTATTGAATTCATTATCGGCTATAAGTAGTTGGGGGGCAGGGAAGGTAGTAATAAAATAGAATAATCGATCTATGATATCTACAAGATTATTAGAACGAAGGTGATAAGCCTGTGCGAATTTTGAAAATGGATCTATTAGAGTAAGATATTTTTGATTGTTAATTTGGAATACGTCCATATGTAAGGAGTAAAAAGGTCGGTTATTTGTAGGGGTTAAATTTAGGTGTTGTTTTAGAGGATGTCGATTATATTTTTGAGTTTTACAAATAGAGCAGTTATCTATGTAGGTTTTGATATCTTTCTGCATTGATGACCAATAATATTTTCTTTGCATGTGTACGAGCGTTTCTTTAATACCTCGATGATTGGTTTTTCCTTCGTGGTAGAGTCGTAGTTAGGGGAATCGGCTCGTTCAGGTAAGATGCTGATATTATCTAATATTGGTTCAGGGGTGTTAAGCTCTGGTTGTAGGATTTCATTTAAGTTTTGTTTGGAAATTTCGAGGGTTAAATCCTTTACAGAAGTAGGGTGTATTTGAATTCTAGAAAGGGCGTCTGCGACCTTGTTGGATTTACCTGGGAGGTATTGGATATCGAAATTAAATTCCTCCAATTTGAGGGCCCAACGGGTCAGTTTAGAATTGGGTTCCTTTAGATTTTTTAGCCAGATAAGAGGTCTATGGTCTGTGTATAATAGAAATTTGGTACCGAATAGATAAGGTCGAAAATGTTTGGTGGCCCAAACAATGGCGAGTAATTCGCGTTCAATTGTGCTGTACTTTTGTTCCGTTTCGTTCAGGGTTCTGGAGGCAAAACATATTGGTTTAGAATTTTGAGAGAGAACGGCTCCAAGGGCAAATTTCGAAGCATCAGTTGTCAATTCGAAGGTCTTGTCGATGTCAGGGTAGGCTAAGATTGGTTCATTGGTCAAAAGTGTTTTTAGGTGATTAAATGAATCAATAAAATTTTGCGAATGAATGATTTTGTTATCTTTCTTCAAGCACACTGTTAAGAATTTTGTTAGTTTGGCAAAGTCTTTCACGAATTTTCTATAGTAGCCGAAAAGTCCGAGAAAACATTGGATTTCTGTACGAGTTTTGGGAAGAGGGAAATTTTTGATACTATGAATTTTGTCGGGGTTAGGCTTTATTCCATCGGGTGTAATGACATGTCCTAAATAATTGACTGATTTGTGTAGAAATTCTGATTTGTCAAGCTGAATTTTTAAATTGGTTTTTCGACATCTTTCAAAAACGCCTTTTAATCTGTTTAAGTGTTCGTGTAGGGAAGTAGAAAATATTATGACATCGTCGAGATAAACGAGGCACTGTAGGGGTGCTAATCCTGATAAGGCAGTGTTGATCATTCTTTGGAAAGGTGCAGGGGCATTTTTCAATCCGAAGGGCATTCTTTTAAAATGAAAATGGCCTTCCTCAGTGGAAAAGGCAGTTTTTTCGCGATCTTCTGGTTTAATTTCTATTTGGTGGAATCCGCTGGCAAGATCCAAAGTTGAAAAGTATTGGGCTCGTCCTAAAGTGTCTAGAACAGTTTCTATATTTGGAAGAGGATGTTTGTCTTCTATGGTTTCAGCGTTTACTTTTCTATAGTCGATTACGATACGAAATTTTTGTTTTCCAGAGGCATCGGCTTTTTTTGGAACCACCCAAATTGGGAAATTGTAGGGCGATTCTGAGGGTTCGATAATATTTTCTTTGAGCATTTTGCTTATTTGATTTTTGACTTCGACTCGATAACTGTGGGTATCTGTAAGCTTTGGTGAAAATCTGGTCATTGGTTTTCGTTCTAATGTGATGTTGAGTCAAGTTAGTGGAGGTCAGGGGTAGTTCAGGGGTATAAAATATGTCTTTATAGTTAAAGCAAAGGTTTTTAAGAAGAGTTTGTTCTTCCTCGCTCAGGTGATCTAATCGTAGGTTTGTTTTTAGGTTTTGTACCAAAATTTGTTTTTTTTGAGGCTTGGTTAATTTCATTGTTAATCGATACATTGTGGTTATTTATTGATATTGATTTGGTATTTGAAATATCGAATTCTTCTAGGTATAAAGGGTCGACTACGTAAATAGCTTGTTCTTTGTCAGAGGTGTTTAATATAGTCGTCGTGAACCAGTTGTTATGCAAATGCACTATGGCTGGAGGTATAGTAAAGGTATCAGAAATTTTGATTTTTGGGGATAATTTATTTCCATTTTTACCAATAGCTGGTAGTCGGATGGTCATTTCGGTACGAGATGGGATCATATTCCTACAAAGTGTATTTTCAGGGTCTTTAAGTTTTAAGAAATTACATTCGTTACGTTTTTGTTGCTGCTGTTTTGTCATAGATGGGTTGTAGAAGAATGGGACAGTAGTATTTTCAGTTTGGATATGCATCCATTGATAGTCAATATTGGCAGGAAGTGCGGCTAATAAGTCTGATCCTATGTATTCATCATGAAAATTGTAGAGGTAAACTTGATGATTACCTGATTTATGAAAAAGCGTGGGCAAAGGAATGTCGGCAACTAGGTTATGCTTAGAAGTTCCGTGAGAGGTCGTAATTTCGAAATTGTGGTGATAGACGGAGTTAGGAAAATTTCTGAAAACAAATTCGGGGGATATTATGGTTTTTGATGATCCGGTATCAATTAGAAGTTTTTCGTTAGTTTGGGGAATGATAATAAATGGTAGATTGGATTTAGGATTAATGAAAAAATTTTCTATTGTGTCGTTTCTTCCGAGGCTTGTAGCGGAAAATCCTCGTGTTCGTATTCTTGGTAATTGTCAAAATTAGATTGTTCGTCGTACATTTCTGGGTACTCTGGGTGATCGGTTTCAGTGGGATAATCATCGTATAAGTCGTTTAATTCTTGTTGGGGTTCGGTGGTCAAATTGTATAATTCTTCAGATACGTAATTTGGACGTTGTCCGTTATTCGTGAAGTAATTTGGGGGGTTATTTCTTTGTTGAAAATCGCCTTGATTTTGAAAATTTTGATTAAAAGGTCTTTGTCTGAAATTTCCCACTTGTTGAGAGGCTGGGCGTTTCTTAATAGTTGAGGTTTGCATGGGTTCCGGTTTAGTGGAATGTTGGAAATTTTTCTTGGGTGCAAACACATTTTGGTCGGGTTTACCGAAGGGTTTTTGATAGCCAGGAAACTGTGCAGGGGCTTGATTGGGGTTTAATTGTCTTACAGGTGTAAAATTAGGTCGATATTGTTGTCTTTGTTGTGTATATTGTGGGAAGTGATTTTGTTGAGATTGCGAGTAGGAAGATTGATAGTTGTGAAATGCAGGGTGTGGTTTTGGAGGTAATTTAGTGGGTTGCTGGGATGACATTTGGGGTTTAGCTTGAGAATTTTGGAAATACCTGACATCTAACTCTTCTTTGACGAAAGTCAAAGCATTTTCAAGAGTAAAAGGAGCTCGCGATCTGAGAAAGGATCCGAGTGGTTCCAGAAGTCCACTTGTGAATGCTTTTAAGGCTAGGGCTTTAGCATTATTTATGCGGTAATTTTTGATTGCCTGATCTTCGTTTGTGAGCGATATTTTTGAATTTAGAATTGCCAGTAAAGAACGGCATCTATTATAAAAATTGACAGGGTGTTCCCTAAGATTTTGTTTGAGTCTGGATAAATCAATAACTAAATTTAGTTCGGATCTTTGATCTCCGAAATTGTCAATCAAGATTGTTTTTAGATCTATCCAGGATAAGATTGTCTGTCCGGTAACTACTTCTAGAGCTGTTCCTTTTAATCTGTTTCGGGTTGCTGATAAAAGGAGTTTGTTGATATAAGCGTTGGGGTCATTTGGTTGATAAAATTGGGAAAAAATGTCTTCGACCGCGCTTATATATTCACTTAATTCGGTCGGGTCGCCTTCATACCGAGGAATTTCATTCTGAATGGACATGTGAAATCCTTGCGGGTAATTTACTACTACAGGTTGTGGTGCAACGCCTTGATTTTTCATGTTTAACACAGGTGGGCGTAAATAAAATCGAATAGGTCTGATAAGATTTGGTTCAATTTGGTCGATTTTAATGGTTCTTTGTATATTAGTTTTTAGATGGTCATAGTTTTGTAGGAGAGGGGTATAGTCAAGGGTTTTCACAAGTGTCCATTCACTGTCTTTTAAGAGGGATGTACCTTTTATTAATGGGTAAAGGCCTGGGTTATCAGTTACAGTTTTTATAGTTACATCACATCTGATGATCTCGATGAATGGGATGAGGGTGTAGATTGTCCTGTAAACGGGAGCAATTCGTTAGCGTGCCGCTTTAAAGTTGATTGATTTTTGTCATTAATTAAAATATATGTGTCGTGTTCTAGAACACGCTGAATTCTATAAGAGCCAATAAAACGAGGTTTACTTTTGTTTATTATTTGTTTTAACATAGACCAAGTCTCCTTCCTTAAATTCGTGTTTTGTTCTTTTATCGTTGATCTGTAAGTTTCGATTGATTTTTGTCTGTTGCTGGGTATTCGATCGGTTATGATAGATATTGTGCATTTGTTTTTATGATCGTTGACGTAATCGTTTAGAAAAGTTTGGTCAAATTCTAAGTCGAAGGGATTTCGGTTTTCTGTATGTCCAAAAACTATTTCGTTAGGGGTCATTTTTAGATTCGAGTGAATAGTGTTATTATAGGCTAGAATGCAATATTGTATTTTTTTATATTCGGGAACTTCGTTTTCGTATAGACGATACTGTTCAGTTAAAGTGGAATGGAGTCTTTCGATAGGTGAGTTAGAATTATGATGGTATGGGGTAGTGGCATGAAATTGGATTTTGTGGAAATTTAAGAAATCTTTTAGAGGATTTTTATTGAATTCATTATCGGCTATAAGTAGTTGGGGGGCAGGGAAGGTAGTAATAAAATAGAATAATCGATCTATGATATCTACAAGATTATTAGAACGAAGGTGATAAGCCTGTGCGAATTTTGAAAATGGATCTATTAGAGTAAGATATTTTTGATTGTTAATTTGGAATACGTCCATATGTAAGGAGTAAAAAGGTCGGTTATTTGTAGGGGTTAAATTTAGGTGTTGTTTTAGAGGATGTCGATTATATTTTTGAGTTTTACAAATAGAGCAGTTATCTATGTAGGTTTTGATATCTTTCTGCATTGATGACCAATAATATTTTCTTTGCATGTGTACGAGCGTTTCTTTAATACCTCGATGATTGGTTTTTCCTTCGTGGTAGAGTCGTAGTTAGGGGAATCGGCTCGTTCAGGTAAGATGCTGATATTATCTAATATTGGTTCAGGGGTGTTAAGCTCTGGTTGTAGGATTTCATTTAAGTTTTGTTTGGAAATTTCGAGGGTTAAATCCTTTACAGAAGTAGGGTGTATTTGAATTCTAGAAAGGGCGTCTGCGACCTTGTTGGATTTACCTGGGAGGTATTGGATATCGAAATTAAATTCCTCCAATTTGAGGGCCCAACGGGTCAGTTTAGAATTGGGTTCCTTTAGATTTTTTAGCCAGATAAGAGGTCTATGGTCTGTGTATAATAGAAATTTGGTACCGAATAGATAAGGTCGAAAATGTTTGGTGGCCCAAACAATGGCGAGTAATTCGCGTTCAATTGTGCTGTACTTTTGTTCCGTTTCGTTCAGGGTTCTGGAGGCAAAACATATTGGTTTAGAATTTTGAGAGAGAACGGCTCCAAGGGCAAATTTCGAAGCATCAGTTGTCAATTCGAAGGTCTTGTCGATGTCAGGGTAGGCTAAGATTGGTTCATTGGTCAAAAGTGTTTTTAGGTGATTAAATGAATCAATAAAATTTTGCGAATGAATGATTTTGTTATCTTTCTTCAAGCACACTGTTAAGAATTTTGTTAGTTTGGCAAAGTCTTTCACGAATTTTCTATAGTAGCCGAAAAGTCCGAGAAAACATTGGATTTCTGTACGAGTTTTGGGAAGAGGGAAATTTTTGATACTATGAATTTTGTCGGGGTTAGGCTTTATTCCATCGGGTGTAATGACATGTCCTAAATAATTGACTGATTTGTGTAGAAATTCTGATTTGTCAAGCTGAATTTTTAAATTGGTTTTTCGACATCTTTCAAAAACGCCTTTTAATCTGTTTAAGTGTTCGTGTAGGGAAGTAGAAAATATTATGACATCGTCGAGATAAACGAGGCACTGTAGGGGTGCTAATCCTGATAAGGCAGTGTTGATCATTCTTTGGAAAGGTGCAGGGGCATTTTTCAATCCGAAGGGCATTCTTTTAAAATGAAAATGGCCTTCCTCAGTGGAAAAGGCAGTTTTTTCGCGATCTTCTGGTTTAATTTCTATTTGGTGGAATCCGCTGGCAAGATCCAAAGTTGAAAAGTATTGGGCTCGTCCTAAAGTGTCTAGAACAGTTTCTATATTTGGAAGAGGATGTTTGTCTTCTATGGTTTCAGCGTTTACTTTTCTATAGTCGATTACGATACGAAATTTTTGTTTTCCAGAGGCATCGGCTTTTTTTGGAACCACCCAAATTGGGAAATTGTAGGGCGATTCTGAGGGTTCGATAATATTTTCTTTGAGCATTTTGCTTATTTGATTTTTGACTTCGACTCGATAACTGTGGGTATCTGTAAGCTTTGGTGAAAATCTGGTCATTGGTTTTCGTTCTAATGTGATGTTGAGTCAAGTTAGTGGAGGTCAGGGGTAGTTCAGGGGTATAAAATATGTCTTTATAGTTAAAGCAAAGGTTTTTAAGAAGAGTTTGTTCTTCCTCGCTCAGGTGATCTAATCGTAGGTTTGTTTTTAGGTTTTGTACCAAAATTTGTTTTTTTTGAGGCTTGGTTAATTTCATTGTTAATCGATACATTGTGGTTATTTATTGATATTGATTTGGTATTTGAAATATCGAATTCTTCTAGGTATAAAGGGTCGACTACGTAAATAGCTTGTTCTTTGTCAGAGGTGTTTAATATAGTCGTCGTGAACCAGTTGTTATGCAAATGCACTATGGCTGGAGGTATAGTAAAGGTATCAGAAATTTTGATTTTTGGGGATAATTTATTTCCATTTTTACCAATAGCTGGTAGTCGGATGGTCATTTCGGTACGAGATGGGATCATATTCCTACAAAGTGTATTTTCAGGGTCTTTAAGTTTTAAGAAATTACATTCGTTACGTTTTTGTTGCTGCTGTTTTGTCATAGATGGGTTGTAGAAGAATGGGACAGTAGTATTTTCAGTTTGGATATGCATCCATTGATAGTCAATATTGGCAGGAAGTGCGGCTAATAAGTCTGATCCTATGTATTCATCATGAAAATTGTAGAGGTAAACTTGATGATTACCTGATTTATGAAAAAGCGTGGGCAAAGGAATGTCGGCAACTAGGTTATGCTTAGAAGTTCCGTGAGAGGTCGTAATTTCGAAATTGTGGTGATAGACGGAGTTAGGAAAATTTCTGAAAACAAATTCGGGGGATATTATGGTTTTTGATGATCCGGTATCAATTAGAAGTTTTTCGTTAGTTTGGGGAATGATAATAAATGGTAGATTGGATTTAGGATTAATGAAAAAATTTTCTATTGTGTCGTTTCTTCCGAGGCTTGTAGCGGAAAATCCTCGTGTTCGTATTCTTGGTAATTGTCAAAATTAGATTGTTCGTCGTACATTTCTGGGTACTCTGGGTGATCGGTTTCAGTGGGATAATCATCGTATAAGTCGTTTAATTCTTGTTGGGGTTCGGTGGTCAAATTGTATAATTCTTCAGATACGTAATTTGGACGTTGTCCGTTATTCGTGAAGTAATTTGGGGGGTTATTTCTTTGTTGAAAATCGCCTTGATTTTGAAAATTTTGATTAAAAGGTCTTTGTCTGAAATTTCCCACTTGTTGAGAGGCTGGGCGTTTCTTAATAGTTGAGGTTTGCATGGGTTCCGGTTTAGTGGAATGTTGGAAATTTTTCTTGGGTGCAAACACATTTTGGTCGGGTTTACCGAAGGGTTTTTGATAGCCAGGAAACTGTGCAGGGGCTTGATTGGGGTTTAATTGTCTTACAGGTGTAAAATTAGGTCGATATTGTTGTCTTTGTTGTGTATATTGTGGGAAGTGATTTTGTTGAGATTGCGAGTAGGAAGATTGATAGTTGTGAAATGCAGGGTGTGGTTTTGGAGGTAATTTAGTGGGTTGCTGGGATGACATTTGGGGTTTAGCTTGAGAATTTTGGAAATACCTGACATCTAACTCTTCTTTGACGAAAGTCAAAGCATTTTCAAGAGTAAAAGGAGCTCGCGATCTGAGAAAGGATCCGAGTGGTTCCAGAAGTCCACTTGTGAATGCTTTTAAGGCTAGGGCTTTAGCATTATTTATGCGGTAATTTTTGATTGCCTGATCTTCGTTTGTGAGCGATATTTTTGAATTTAGAATTGCCAGTAAAGAACGGCATCTATTATAAAAATTGACAGGGTGTTCCCTAAGATTTTGTTTGAGTCTGGATAAATCAATAACTAAATTTAGTTCGGATCTTTGATCTCCGAAATTGTCAATCAAGATTGTTTTTAGATCTATCCAGGATAAGATTGTCTGTCCGGTAACTACTTCTAGAGCTGTTCCTTTTAATCTGTTTCGGGTTGCTGATAAAAGGAGTTTGTTGATATAAGCGTTGGGGTCATTTGGTTGATAAAATTGGGAAAAAATGTCTTCGACCGCGCTTATATATTCACTTAATTCGGTCGGGTCGCCTTCATACCGAGGAATTTCATTCTGAATGGACATGTGAAATCCTTGCGGGTAATTTACTACTACAGGTTGTGGTGCAACGCCTTGATTTTTCATGTTTAACACAGGTGGGCGTAAATAAAATCGAATAGGTCTGATAAGATTTGGTTCAATTTGGTCGATTTCGGGATCAGAGTCAGTATCACTCATGAAGTTTAGCAGTTTTTCTTTAAGGGGATGTTTTAAGTTAGTATTCTAATTCAAGGTTCCTACCATGAACTCTTACTCGTCTGGATGGTATATTAAGTATTGTTATTCAACACTCCAGATTTCACGCTTACAGGAGTTCAAGTGAACTTATTACTAAATTGCAATGATCGGCAATAAATCAATCACTGGCTTGAATTGTCTATCAATTACAAGATGTGTAGATTAATTTTATTGACAAATGCACTTAAATTAACTTATCTACGTTAGTAAATTATTTATATATTTTAATTTAAAAGCCACTGTTTCACTTGCAAAATAAATTTTTCTACTTACAATGCTTTCAGCATTTTCGACTCCAATAGTCAGGGGCTTCAATAGCTAGAGTTGCGGGAACCAGCGATGCTCACCGTGGCGATGTTTGTCCGTGATGAGTTGATCGTTTGATTTCCAGATGTGAATCTCCTTCTGTTCGGTTTTAGCGATGCTTGTCGTCCACCGAAGGTTCAGGATCTCCAGGGAGTGGTTGATGAAAAGGAATGCGTAACTAAGAGTAAAAACTCAAGGTGCACTTTAAAATTTTGATTTTTGAAAATTTGGTTAGTGCCCTTTACGCATCCTACCGACTGCGCCAAAAATTATTTAGTTTCACCAAATTCTGTTTTTAAAAACTTTATTTTTTAAAATACAGACAAAAGCGGAGTTAAAACTGGCAGAGTAACAATTTACAAATGCTCAAACTTACTAACTGACTGCAATGTGCAGAAATACGCTTATATAATAAATGCTATCTAAAAGGAAATAAGATATCCTTTTGTTCTAAGAAGCTTCTGATTAAATAGTTCATTACAGTTCATTACTCGCCTCGATGTTCTCTTATAACGACCCATGTCTGAAGCAAATACGTAATTTAAATAATATAAGTATCGTCCAAGAGTACGCACGCGTGCTCTTGGGCAGCAGTCCTTTGCGTACTCTTGAACACTGTGTATTAAATATTTAAAATATCCGTAAAAGAAATAGAGTTATATATTATTAAGCGGTGAGAGCGAGATAGTGTATTGGAATGAATGTACCATGCAGCAAAGGTAGAGGTTATGTTACTTGAATTTAAAATAAACTTTTAAAATTGGTTTAAAAGTGTTCTAAAATTACATAATCAAGTGCTAAAAACTATACTTACTAATAACTTGCGCAATTCCTTCAACTGAGTGCTGGAATTTCGTATATAATCTAAACATAAAACATTCTTTACGACACAAACACGATTTTCCGGCAAAATCACATGCAAGTTACGTACCTAGAATAGTAACGCTAGATAAATATGAAACCAAGATAAAGCTGCATTCTGCAGTCTCTGCTACTTTCGTTTATATAAGCATTTTACACGCTATTAGAAGTTAGTTATGCTAGTTATTCTGTTAGTTTAAGCTCTGACATTGCTTTTGTAACATTTTAATGTAACTCCGTTTTAATTAAAAATAAATTTTATTATTTTTAATTAGTTTCTCGTTAAAACTCGTAACTGGCGCAGTCGCGGCGGATTTCTCAAAAGTCAAAAATTACTTTGTTCTTGCGTTTTAACGCTTAATTTGAGAAGTCAAAGAACTTCTACAACCCTGAGGAGGAACAAGCATCGTCCAAATCTCGGAAGCAGAACTGACCATCGACTTCAAAGGACTCCAGAGGACAAAAATCGCCAAAAGAGCCCTACAACGTGAACCAGCCCTCTAAACATCGAGAAAGCTGACCACACCGGTGACAACGCCCCGGACAAGCATCGCTGGGTCCAGTCACACGCTCAACGAACATGAGGAAAACCATCGAAATATTAATGTAAGAAAATTTTATTAGCAAGTGGCAAAAAGTGAAAAGTGGCTTATGCTTGAAACAAATAAATAGCTCACTTTGGAGCATAAGTTATAATTAAATTGTTAAAATAATCATCATTAGTTTTACGCAACTAATAATCGAATTCAATTCATTTATCAACAGATTCTCAGGAGAATTGTTGTTAATAATTGCTTTCATTATTAGCGATTGCAACCTTTAAAACACAAAATCACGTCTAGTGCGGTAAGCGAGACCAGTAAGTGTTACTGCTAGAGTAACTTAATCTCTTACTGTACTCACACTAGATGGGTAGGCACTTAATTTAAAAATAAATAAAGCCCCGTTTCAAAGTAAATGGATTGCGTTTCCTAACAAGGAGTAAATATACCTTTCCTTTGCTAAGAAACAATAAATAAAAATTTTTTAGTTTAAAAATTAATTAGAATTGTTAACCGTTAGTTTAAATATTAAGCAAATTATTTCCGTGAACAAAAACAAATTTTATGTCAATTATTGACGACTTGATAGGACAAATCGATAGATTGCGAATTATTGAAGAGGAACCTATCGACAATTTAAACCAACAAAACACAATAATGGCAAATCCACAAATTTTCCCCCCTGGATTTCATCCTAGTCTCTTAAACAACATTGGAGAATACGACGGAAACCCTACAAAATTAGTCAAATGGATACGTCAGGCCGGAGCCATAATCGAACAATTCTCAGCCGATGATCCACGAGCCTATATTAATACTTTATTACTAACGACCGCTTTATCAAGATTAACCGGAGCAGCAGAAGCTGTTACTCTTGGACAAAATATAACCACCTGGGCTGAACTTAAAAATAAATTAAAAATCAGTTTTGGAGATAATCGTTCAGAAGAAGCATTATTACAAGAACTTACTAATCTATACCAGAGAAATGAAGACGCACTCGATTTTTACGACAAATGCATGAGATTAAGAACATCATTACTCACACACCTCGTTATGAATGAGCCAAACGGAGATATAATCCAAATAAAAACGAACATGTATACCAGTCTCACAAAAAATCAGTTTTTAACCGGTTTAAGAGGAGATCTCAGCCGATACGTAAGATCAAGAAATCCCGCATCTATGGAAGACGCCCTAAAAATTATATTAGAAGAGAAAAACATAGAAGATCGCCGATCACAAATGTCATCGTTACACAAAACGCTTATGCAAAAATCAAACAACGCATCACGTCAGAATACGTCATTTCGCACAACACCACACCAACCTACATATGTGCCAACACCCACATACGTTCCAATGAGATCAACACCGAATTTTCAATTCGCACAAAACGCACAGTTTCAAGGTTACCCACGTGCACAAACTCAACGTTTACCTGCAATACCACCTACGAAATTTCCAGGTTTCCCACAACAACCAGTTAATCTAAATACAAGATCTAACTCAAGACAACCAAACGTATTCAAACCTACGGGAACTGTTCCTAAAGAAAAACCTACCCCTATGCAAACATCCACAATACAAAGAAGACCTACTGTACAACGACACGTACCTCGCCAACAAAATTACATTCAAACAATTAATCAACCACGCAATTTTACATCCACGGAATTATTTTATACAGAAAACACAGAATTGCACGAATTACAAGAAGAAGCCGAAAACTACGAAAATGAATATGGCGACATAGATTATCAACAATTGGAAGTAGATGACGCACAAGAATTCGAGCCTCAAGTAGAAGAACTTGAAAATTTTCATTTACTAGCCTCGGAGAAATTATAACCCTTTGCAATTATAACAACCCTACATTACCCTATATTACAATACCCCAAACCGATTACAAATTAATGATAGACACAGGTAGCACAAGAACGCTAATCAGACCTGAATTCATACATCAACACTTCCCTGAAACCATAATTAAAAAACCCTTCGAAATTGCAACATCACATGGCAAGACATACCATGATGAAGTAGCCAACATTCCCATACCTTCACTATTTAATGAAGAAGGAGTACATGAAGTTTATCTTTATAATTTTCACGACAATTACATAGGACTTATAGGAAGCGACCTACTTAATGAAATAGGAGCAAGCATTGATTTCCGACAGCAATGTATTCAAACAGAAAAGACTACAGTACCTTTCTTTCTACCAACCAAATCAAATCCATCTGCACAACAGAAAAAGTCATACCAAAATTTAGAACAACAAATAAAAGATACCATACATGTAATTAAGGTCCCGTCAAGAACCGAAATGAAAATCAAAATGCCAACCGAGAGCCTCAACGATATAAAAATTTGTAAGAAAAGAGATTACGGACAAGGGATATCAATACCTAACGCCCTTGTAAAAGTACATAACAATTGGTTTAGTACCACTATAATTAATACTTCAGACAAAAACGTAAGTCTTACCCTTCAAAGCCCCATACACTTGGAAGATTTTGAAAACAAAGAATTAGTTCAAGTAAATTTTACATCTGTTGACAATAAAAAGAAAAACCAACTATTAAATGAAAATATTAAAAATAATTTACGTATCAACCACCTAAACGAAGAAGAAAAAACTCTACTCACCGGACTTTGTTACGAATACAAAGATGTTTTTCACCATCCTGAATTACCACTCACAGCAACAAATAAAATTCGACATCATATAAGGACAAAAACAAACGATCCAGTTTTTACAAAAACATATCGATACCCACAGGTACATAGAAGAGAAGTTAAACAACAAATTGAGAAAATGTTAGAACAGGAAATAATAGAACCTAGTGAATCGCCCTACAATTTTCCGATATGGATTGTACCAAAAAAAATTGATGCCAGCGAAAAACAAAAATGGAGAATCGTGATCGATTATCGACGCCTCAATGAACAAACGATCGAAGATAAACACCCTTTACCCAACATCGAAGATATCTTAGATAAGCTAGGCAGAGCCAATTATTTTACATCCCTCGATTTAGCCTCAGGTTTCCACCAAATCGAAATATAACCCGAAGATCGTGAAAAAACCGCATTTTCCACCGAAGAAGGACATTTCCATTTCAAAAGAATGCCCTTTGGACTTCGGAATGCACCAGCCACATTTCAAAGACTTATGAATAATATTCTACAAGGACTTACCACCAATCAATGCATGGTCTACCTCGACGACGTAATAATATATTCCTCATCGTTACAAGAACATATGACAAGATTGAAAAACGTATTTGAAAGATTTCGAAAAGCAAACGTTAAAATTCAATTAGACAAAAGCGAATTTCTTAAAAAAAGATCTTGAATATCTAGGACACATAATAACACCGGAAGGAATAAAACCTAACCCTAAAAAAATTGAATGCATACAAAAATTCCCAATACCTAAAACAAACAAAGAAATTAAATCATTTCTTGGCCTACTTGGTTATTATAGAAAATTTATTAAAGATTTCTCAAAATTGACAAAACCTTTAACCCGATGCCTCAAGAAGAACAACAAAATAATACATGATAAAGAATTTATAGATGCCTTTGAAAGATCAAAAAATATCTTAATTAATGAACCAATATTAATTCACCCCGATTTTAATCAACCATTCGAATTAACTACGGATGCATCGAATGTTGCAATAGGAGCCGTACTTAGCCAAAAAGATAAACCAATCGCATACGCAAGTCGTACCTTGAATGAGACAGAACAAAAATACTCAACCATCGAAAGAGAACTCTTGGCAATTGTTTGGGCTACGAAACATTTTAGACCGTGCCTTTTTGGAACAAGATTTACCCTTTATACCGATCATCGACCCCTAGTCTGGCTACGCAACCTGAAAGAACCTAACAGTAAATTAACAAGATGGAGCCTTAAATTGGAGGAATTCGACTTCGAAATTCAATACAAAAAAGGACAGAAAAACACCAACGCAGACGCCCTATCTAGAGTCTACATAAACCCGATCACCTCGAGAGACAAAGACAATGAATCTTGCATCGTACACGAAGACGAAGAATTTGACCAATTGCTTCAAGATTTAGAACAACACGAATCATTGAAAACACCCGAACCACTCATTACAATGACACCTGTACGACCAATATCACCCCCCGATTACGAAGATCTAATCGACACCACAATTATTAATTTAGAAGATTATCCACCAAGAGAAGGACCTAGTGATTGTACTCAACATTCACAGGAAGAATCCACAGCGTCAATACCTATTTGTGAAAAACCCCTACAAACTCATCAAAATCAAATTTTCTTTGAAAAAACCTACAAAAAGAAACCCGAAATAAAAAAGAGAACTATCGAAGATCACGTACAAATCACAGTACCTATCAATGAAAACAACCTAAAAGAACAATTTGAAAAAGTTATGAAAGAATATTCTACAGCCAACACGAAATATTATTGTATATTCCCAGAAGAAAAATTCTATAAAGCATTCTGTAAATATGTAACTAGAATCTCAAACGAAGATTCACCCAAGTATTATAAATGCACTTCACAAGTAATACATCTAACGGACGCGGAAGAAAAATCAATCCAAATAACTAATCAACATGAAAGTAAGACAAATCATAGAGGAGTAGATGAAACTCTGGAAAAATTAAAAAGAAAATATTACTGGAAAAATATGAAAGATGATGTAAATACCTTCATCAGAAATTGCGAAATATGCAAAAAACAAAAATATAACAGAAATCCCATTAAAACTCCTTTTTGCATAACCGAAACGGCAAATAAACCCTTCAACACTTTACATTTGGATATTTTCTACGTAGAAAACCACATGTTTCTAACAATTCTGGATCAATTTTCGAAATTTGAACAAGTCTATGAAATCGAAACTCGAAACAATTTAGAACTATCTGATAAAATATTAGATTACTTTACAAAATATGGGGTACCCTCAAACATCATTGCTGATGGCGAATTTAATAAGAGCATATTAAAAAAATTATTCGAGATACACAAAATAACATTCCATGTAACCACACCCGGACATCATGAATCTAACAGTTTGTTAGAAAGAACCCATTCCACATTACTGGAACACTACCGAATATTAAAGGAAACTCATCCCCAGGAAACGCCAAAGATTCGAATGCAATATGCAATTTTAGGATACAATAATGCGATACACTCATCCTTAGGATATACCCCTAGAGAAATATTATTCGGACATACTGATTCAAGAAATCCATATGACCTTGATTATACTACAAAATTTTACGAAAATTACGTTACGTCTCACAAAAACAAATTAAGTGACCTATATGAACAAATTCATAGCGAAAAACAAGAGAAAAAAGAAACACTTATCAACAAAAGAAACGAAGGAAGAAAACAACACAATTTATTACCTGGAATGACTGTTTATTTAAAATCCCAAGAAAGAAGAGGAGGAAAACACCTACCCAAATTTGTTGGACCCTACGAAATATTAGAGATATCTGATCACAGCGTTTGTAAATTAAAACATAAAAAATCTAATAAAGAACGGAAAGCTCACGTTAACGAGTTACTTTCTATTCCAGAATCCTCTGCTGCACGTCATTAAGCCTCACCAACGATGTAGTCATACAAGACTTATCACAAAAACCAAATACCTAAGGTATAAATTAATTCCTATTCCCATTTCTACCAATAATAATTTTCATATGATCTTACCACATTTCAATCAAATCCTTCACTCCGAAAAAGAAAGTATACCCATAACAGACAATCAGTGCCTCGAAATAAAAGAAAATGAATATTTTTGTAAAAAATCAACACCACTTTCGATACCTAATAAACTGTTATGTGAACACACAATTGTTGTCTTTTATACTTAACAAAACATGTAACATGTATTCTTTTAGGCTTGATCACTATAAGATAATTCAAATAATAGATAACCAATGGATTATCGCAACTCCTTACCAGATAATTATCACTGTAAAATGTGCCCTTAATGAATATAAAAAACATTTAATCGGCACCAAAATGTTAATCATACCCAGCTCTTGTTATGTTGTTGTACAAGAAAATGAGTTATTAATTAATCATAATATTAACGTAGATATTAAAGATAGTTATTTACCACATATTGATGCTTTAGATTTAAGTCTAACCCCTAAGCAAGAAATTAATCAAATCAATTTAAAACATGTCAATCTACATGATTTACAATCAGTCAAAGAGGAATTAAAACAAGTCCCTAAGGACATTCAAAATATTCATAAGACACATCATTTGGCCATTGGATCGATAAGTACTAGTTTATTGATAAGTATGCTTATGATAATTATTGTCGTCGTACTTATGTGTAAACGTAAATTCCTTTACCAAAAAGTTATTCATAAAATTAATAAAATCAAGAATACTGAAATTGAATTAATTGAAAAACCACATGCTGTGCCATTAGCACATGTTGTTGAAAGTCGAAATTAGGAAATAAAATTTTCCAAATTTATATTTCCATCTAAGGGTGGAGGAGTTACGTACCTAGAATAGTAACGCTAGATAAATATGAAACCAAGATAAAGCTGCATTCTGCAGTCTGCTACTTTCGTTTATATAAGCATTTTACACGCTATTAGAAGTTAGTTATGCTAGTTATGCTGTTAGTTTAAGCTCTGACATTGCTTTTGTAACATTTTAATGTAACTCCGTTTTAATTAAAAATAAATTTTATTATTTTTAATTAGTTTCTCGTTAAAACTCGTAACTTGCATCTATGAAATAACTGCAATGCGTACTCTTGCACAACGCGTACTCTTAAGCGACCTTACCCTATGCATTTACTTACACATGCAAATGCATAATAAGCAGCAATGCTCAAAAAAGTTAAACATGCAAATGCATATTTTGAGTAGTAAATGCATGTTTAACTTTTTTGAGCATTGCTGCTTATTTTGCAGGATGTTTCGGTTTAAGTTGCATAGATAGATTTTGATGTAAGGGGTACACATTAGATAGCATATGAATATCTAGGGGAGTTTCAAGGAGTCGTTGGGCCCTTGTACAGAAGGCCGAAATAGTTCCCCCAAACCACAATAAAATTATGTTTAAATTAGAAAAAAATATTCCACAGAAACAAATAAATAATAAAAATAAATATTTTAAACCATATCAAAGTACAAAAATCGAACAGGTAAGCAACATGAAATACTGTTCGAAAAAGTAGGCGGAAAAAAAGTCCCTGGAAAAAAGTCACGGAAAAACGATCCATGTAAAAAAAGTTCCCGGAAAAAGTCTCCACGAAAAAAGTCTCCGGAAAAAAGTCTCCGGAAAAAAGTCTCCGAAAAAAGTTTTGAGGAAAAAAGTTCCCGGAAAAAAAGTCCCATGGAAAAATAGTTCCCTGTAAAAAGTCCCTTAGAAAAAAAGTCTCCGGAAAAAAGTCTCCAGGAAGAAAGTTGCCAAAAATAGTGTTGCATATTGAAGCCCCGTATAAGAGTCGGTTAAAATAAACGACGATTTTTATAAATATAATAATGTAGCAACTTTTAACAATAGAATTTTTTTGTTTATTATTAAATGTACAAAATGCAGTAAAAATACGATTGAATTAACCTAAAAAATATAGTGTTCCATTTCAAAAGTCAAAGATAGAACCGTTTTTCAATTAAACCGGAAAACGGTAATTTTGCTTTAGTGCCCAGAAACTGCATCAGTTTTTTTTATTACTTGTAATAATAATAATAATCTAGCAATTCAAGTATCCCTGAATTTACCGGTATAATCAAAATATAGGCACTGCCAACGACGAACACTATAAAAAATTGCAATTTCTAATTTTAAATTAATTTTATACATATATTTAGAGCATTTCTGTGTTTTCATGAGTTTTTCAGTTTTTTCCATAGAGATTTATACCGAGGACTTCTTTTCTGTGATGTTTTTTCAAAAGACTTTTTTCCAAGGGATTGTTTTCAGGAAACTTTTCCAGAAGCCTTATTTTTCCAGGGAACTTTTTTTCCGGGGACTTTTTCCCGAATACTTTCTGTCCAGGGGACTTTTTTCCATGGACTTTTATTCCGTGACTTTTTTCCGGGGACTTTTTTCCTATATTTGTTCAAAAATGAAAAATAAAAATTTTTAAATGTTCGCTCATCTCTGCGAAAATATTTAGAAGTTTTTCTGATACGGCTTTGCGTTCTATTGCTAATATCGAGAGGTCACGCAAACGATTATGCCACAGAATTCCGGAAGGGATTCCTAATAATCTAAACTAAACTTGAATATTAGGCGGTCATGTGGTGCCCCTATTACACTTATCAAAATCTAGTAATTGAAAAATTACAACAGAAAATGCTGGGAACATGTTATTTTAAACAACATGGTAATAAATTTTAAGGCGATTATAGAGAATTACTACATAACTTCTTCAACACGAAAGCGTGTACAACAACATGTCTTTTTATATAAAATTGTAAACAATATTATCAAAGATTCTAACTTATTAGGCATGTTAAATTTCAACGTTTGTTACATAGGATTAAGAAATTCCAACAACTTTTAGAATAAACACCTCGAAAACCAATTATTTTAAAAATTCCCCAGTTCAAGGAATTCTGAAAAAAGCTGGGAAAAAAAGCCGGCAGAAAACAAAGGCGGAAAAACACGCCGACTTTTTGAAAGTACTAACAATTAAAGGCCATAGTAGACTATTATAATACTTAGGTATTTATTATTATTGTCTTTGATTGTTTTATTAGTGAGAAATCAAACTAAATAAAACAATGTTGATATTATTTAAAAGTTTGCCTAACGGTTATTTATATTTTAAATTAAAGAATCCTTAAATACCTTTTCGAAGACAAAGATAAGGAGGACCGTTTCAAATGGTTATTTATGGCAAGCAAAACAGGATTAAGATACAGAGTATGTACTAAAGATACATAACATGTTTATTAAGCAATAAGTAGGAGGTACTTTGCTCGAGTTCATGTCAACCAAAAGATTATAATTTCAAATTACCATTAAGCTGCAATCTCGCTTTTTGCGAATTACTTAAGAAGTAGATGATTTTAAGCTCTTGTTGTTTGTGCCGATTTCTGTTTAAATTTTGTAATAAATACGAAATAAGTAAATAATAACATAAAAAATCTTTGTATTCATTTGAATCTAGTAATTTTAACTGATCTTCATAATTATTCTGACTATATTATTTTTTTGCTCCATGGTTTTTATTACGTTTTTTTTCCTGAATTTTTTTCCCGCGAATTTTTTACCGGGGGTTCTTTCGGGGTTGTTTTCCGAGTTTTTTTTTTGATTTTAGCCTGCACCTAAATTAAAAGTACTATAATAGTTTACTATGGCCTTAAGTTGTTAGTACTTTTAATTTAAAATATCAATAAACATTAGGCGACTTAGAACTGCACAGTACTTACAACGAATCTTATTTTTAAAAAGTTGGATTTTTTTCCTCGGCTTTTTTCTTCTGCATTTTTCTCCGCTGGCTTTTTTCGGGCTTTTTTCTGAGGCTTTTTCTGCTTACCAATAAAACCAATGCTACATATACTTCGGAAAAATCACAAGAAACTGACTCACTCTGTATATATATTGAAGAAAATATAAAAATACATAAAACACCAAATAAGTACCTGCAAGCTGCTGTCATTTGCACAATTTGTTTCATAGTGTCGTACATATTTTGCAAATAGTTTAACTTGGGACAATATATTGCCATTGTTGTCATGGAGTGTATTATTAATGAGTTCGCGATGTCTCCGAAAGGCTAATGAGTTTTTGGCATGTATAAGAGTGATGTTGAATAGTCTATTCAAAACCATTCTCTAAAAATAGACCTTACATTTATTTTTCACAATTCTGCTCGTAATAATTAACAAAATTTTACTTAAGACCGGGTATTGCCATGACTAATTATTTTCAAGGACAACTGTTGCCAGGTGCAGATGCCATTATTACCTAATGGATTAATAGAAGAAAATAACCAACATGGTTTTCAGTATGTAGAATCCTGTATTGGCGAATAACGGAGCTAAGCAAAACAAATTGTAAATAAAACAATTCACAACTTCATTTTTTAGCCTATAATAAAAAACCTGTTAAAGTTAAGAATTAATTGTTTTATGTTCAATAAATTAAAATGAAGTTCAACGAAGTAAAGCTCGAACTTATAAATTAAAGAAATTGGGCCGTACTTGAAAGTTGCAGTATAATATTTCTCAGAAAAGCATCTGTTATTTTGACCGCCATCTCTTGGCAATTGTCCCTTAAGTCGACACGATGGCGGACTAACAATAAATCTTTTAATATCTCAGTTTGAGTCAGTTTAAATAATTCCCCCAAGTCAGTTCAAAAGTAATTTTTGAATTGTTCGCCCGGTCCCCATCATTTTTATTTTTAATTATGTGTGGGGCCCTGACAGGCCCCTTCGGGCCTAGGCTCTTGTGTGGCGCATTACAATACTAGCCTACGCTCCTGAATATGTCGTTCAGAATTTCTGGAGTTGTGAATTTTAAAATTACTTTGGAAAATGAGGCAATAATATTAAACAGTTTTCATTATTCTTAAACTCTCAATTGTTTAGAAATGACAAGATAAGAGGGTTCAAGTTATTACGTCATAACGAATTATTTGAAAAGCCTTGAGCCCTTGATCAGTCTAGAAAGTTTAAAATTTAACAATCACAATAAGTTGCTTTTACTGAATAGTTACAATTTTTTATAAAAACATACTCGCTGGCAATAGGGTTAAAACTTACATTAAAAAATTTGCTTTGCCATGTTTTCAAAAACTATCCTGATTTAGTATTGATTTAATTACAATTAATTAATCTTCGACATTATCAGTCCTGTTCTGCATTTTGTACAGAAGATAAGTTGTGAAAATATTACTTTTTTTGCTTGCAGATGCATTTCTTTTAGTGTAAATTTTTAGTATTTAACTAATTTTTAAGCATATTTGCATGCATTAATTGCAATTGTTTTAATGCATAATTATCTTAAGCCTGCTAATAACAATAGGAAAGACACTAATTTTTATCAATACGTTGATTTAGGAGCTATTTCTTTTTTAAACAACTAAAATAATGCTACGTCACTTAAATCCAAACACAATCGCGACATTTTGTTGCTATCCAGTCTTGTATTTCTTTGGTAAGCAAAAAAAGGCCAAGGAATAAAAGTTGCAGAAAAAGAGCCTGAAAAAAACCGGGAAAAGCGGAGCAAAAAAGTCGAGGAAAAAAAACGAAAAAAAAATAATCAAAGAAAAAGACGAATATTTATTATTATTAAAATATAACCATAAATAAATGAAATGAACCAATTAGTATGATAAATAGTAGCGGTTTAACGTGGTGTCCCGGACGGAGTAATTCCAAGAAGCGACTTTTAGAAAATAAGATCCGTGGTAATGTGCTCAAAGTGCAGTTCACGGTAGCCTACAAATTTAGACTACGCGTGGACGAAGTGGGCTGCCAGTACCTCACGTACTGGGTATTATTTTATGGAATGTTTGCACTTTCAGTGCCGGCGACTTTACAATTTAACGTGTGGTGCTCATGCAGCTCAAATTAGTAGCAGTTGATGGGAGTGAGAGTGAGGGAGAGAAGGAAACGGAGATAGAGAAAAAATTAAGTTTGATTACTTTTTTAGTTTTTTAGACAGTTTACAGTTACAGTCAATGTCATAAGTGTACATTACATTACATTGCAACCGAGAAAGTATTTTGACGCACAGAATGCCGCAAAATCCACTCATTCATGAGTGGTTTCAGATTCAATAATTCTGTATAATCACGATGAACGTGTAACATTGCGATATGATTAAGTCTATCTTGACGTAAACTAGAACGTAAATATGTTTTTAATCTACGTAGTGCGGAAAATGACCGTTCTGCTGTACACGAAGAGGTTGGAACAGTAAGAATAATTCTGCATAATTTTGCCATTTCGGGAATCAATCCAGCAAGTTCGGAATTAGCTTTCAAAAATTGTATGACGTCCATTATGCACTTAGGGCTTTGCCATTTTTCGATAGCATTGTGTCTATTAACATATCTCGGTGGAGTTTTAAGCGAACGCCATCGAATTCACGGCTATTCCAATCCGTATTATAGAAAGAAGTAACAACGTCTACATCTGCTTTCGATTGTGTGCCTTTAATTATAAAATTTTCGACCGTATTTAAATATCCGATCGTATCCGATTGAAATCGGTCATACAGGGAGGACAATGTCACGTCTATTATTTCATAAAATAATTTTTCGTGGTATTTACGAGTCGTCGAAAATACATGTGGAGTGCTGTCGCTATCAAGTCTACGAGGAGCTTTACGTAGTCGAGGAACCGCAGGAAGGTCTAATTCTAATTTGGTTGCCTCTGACTCAACATGGTGCCATAACTCACCAAAGCCTTTCTCGCGCATCGTTTTAAATGATTTTCTCACGATGTCAACTTTAGTATGGGACTCATTCACGCTTAATTCTTTTTTTGTAACTCACCGTTAAGGCTTTCGACTCGCTCAAATATTGCAATAAGTAAGTTCAAGTTAAAATAAAATGCAAAAGTTTCCATTTTATTCAAGAATCCCAATGCTGTGGCAGTCGCGGAAGCATCAGTTTGTTTACTGTTACCAATTTCTTCGAAAAAGTTCATTAGTGGTCCGTAATTTACTAACACGCATTTTAGGGATTAATTCGTACGCACCATCTCGTCGGGCAAAACTTTGAAAGTAGCGGTGAAGTTTCCTCCTGTAATTCTTTAAAAAGGGCCAAGCGTTTCGGCGAGTCTCGCACAAAATTGATGAGATCCTTGACGATGTCAATGAAATCCCTTACCGAAGTTAATCTTGCAATTCATCTTGCACTACTAAGTTGAGACGATGTGCGACGCAATGAACATACAAAGCTCGGGGCTCATCTTTTTTTAATCTCGCTTGTAAACCCGACAGCTTGCCTTATACATTTGCTGCCCCGTCAAAGCTCTGGCCGCGAAGATTTTTTATATCGAGATCGTACCGAAGAAAAACGTCCTTAGTAATTTTATAGAGACTTTCAGATGTCGTATCGCCAGTTTGGTAAAACCCGAGAAATTCTTCTCTTATTTGAAAATCATCCTGTACGAATCTCAATGACAAAGAAACTTGCTCCAAGCGAGTGATGTCCGATGTTTCATTAAGGATTAAGCTGAAGTATTTTGCAGTCTTCACTTCGGTCAAAAATCTTTGTAGGACGGCATCTGCTTGGAGCTTTAAGATTTCCTCAATTGTGTCATGGTGGAGCCATTTATATCCGGATTGTTTCATCCAGGTATCTAACTCGGGGACATCGGTTGCCCGCATTCGCAAAATGCCCATGAACTTCGATTTTTCATTATTACCACCAGCTCTGAAGGGTAATCCTTCCTGGGCTAGAAAATTAACGGTATGGAAAATCTTCTCCAATGCTGTTCGGGCTTCCTTCATTTTCTTTTGTTTTTCCACAGAAATGTACTCCAAAACAGTGGTCTTCGCAAGATTTGCCACGCCCGATACGGAGTACAGATGAAATTCTGATTTTTCGTGATTCTTGAAAGCATCCAACGCTCGATGCCAGGCGCAGAAGCCTTTGTCCACGAAAGCTTCTTTTGCTTGCCAAGCATGAAAACCTTTCGGCAGAAGTAACGACTTGGCAGCTGCTTGTGTACAAATACTACACACAACCTTCCCAAGTTTGTTCTCGTCGGGAGATAATTCGAGCCACGAGAAATTCGTTTTCCAACTCTCTTGGAATGAGCGACTTGAATTTTAAAACAAACTCTATACTCAAATGTAATGGAATGTGGAATGGATTGCGTAAAAAAAACCGCGACAAAAATTGAATCTTTTACTTTTTTTAGATTTTATCCTTTCTTGACTAACATTATGACGGATAGCCACAGACACGCTTCCACTTTCCTCGAAAATCAAAGCCGAACTGTTACTCACATCTGCCGTGGTCGACTCGGACTCGGCCTCGTGGATAGCTTCAGCTTCACCATTGTCTTCTTCTTTTTCCTTCGCTTTAGACAAGCTCAGCCAATTCTTCATAAATCCCTCCATAGTCCATGCTCCCCTCCCCTAACTTTTTTACAAACTTAGCCGGTTCAATTCTTTTATTCTTTGGTACCTAACAAACTACCAACCTTTCATGACGATCTAGGTTATAACTGACTCAGTAGTCAGTACCCACCACGGCATACACAAGACGGTATGACAGCGCGCATGCGAGACTAGTATACGGCAGTTGCGTGACGTCACTCGCATGACAACGGCGCGGAAATCCAGTGAGAGCACGGCATTCTATGCCGTGAGTGAGAGACAAGCGTAAACAAAGGTTTTTAAGAAAATTCACAGATACACTAGGTATTATGTATGTTGTTCTGCTGCTATAAAACTATCAATATCAAAAAAATAGTTTAGACCATAAAGAAGTATAAATTGATTGGAAATAATCTATGTACATAATACACTACCACTTATAAATTGACAGTGCTAATGAAAAAAGTAAACCTTAACAAGCACACAATGTACAAACTAATTTAACTATAAAATGAGAGTAATGTTGGTAAACTTTGAGTTTTTTTTTATTTAGAAAAATAACATTGCGTATGGGAAAAGTAAAACTTAAGAAGCACACATTCATGTAAATCTAATTACAACAAACTACGTTCGCTAGAATAGGAAACTACAGTATCATTTTTTTATGTTCGTAAATTTTGAAATTTTTTTCTCTAATTTTCTCTGACAGTTTTTGAAACTTATCTGCCGGTTAATATCTCGCAGCCGGATGTAGGTGCGAGTTCTGCTCAGTAATAAAAGTACCTCAAATGGAACCTTGGACGTTCCTATTTTGGAAGCCGTTCTTTCTGCAAGAGTTTGGAAAATCTTTGTTTCACATGATAAAGATTTCCCATGCATTGCAAAGAATTCCGTTTCCAGAACTAAAGCTGCATTGAATAATTCATCATAGGGTTGTAATAATGATCCTCTGGAGATAAAATCAATCCAGTCAGGTGCATGTTTTGTGTTTAGTTGAGATTGAGAAGACGGAATTCCTAAAGTATATTTAGATTTAAATTTAAAAGCCACATATCCAGCAATATATCGCAGTGCCTCCCGATTTATTTTTTCTTTTATTTCAAAAGACTCCATTATTCGCATTGGTTCATCACCTAGCCTGTCTGCAGATAAATATTCTGGTAGTACAAATGAACTGCACATAAGCGATTCCTCCTCCCATGGTATATCTGTCGATTCAACATTATCTGTTAAGTTTGAAAGCACTTTTTGAGTTATGCATATATCATTGGAATCCGTGCTGCCTGTTGAAATACTGTTACATTGATCTTCTAGTATATTGAGTAAGCAGCTTTCATTGCTCTCTCTAGTATTTCGCTTCTCGGTGAAAATTGCTTGTGAATGTTTTCCCATTATGTACCACTTCAGTCTGTGCTGGAAGTCGAGTGAAGAAGGATGATCATTGGTAGCACTCATTCTTTGCAATAAATTTGTTTGATATTCAATATCAGTTCCAAACGCATTTCTTGACGGGCAGTTTCCAAAAAATTTTAAATTGGAATTGAGTAAATCGAACCAGTCATTAAAAAGTTGCACAGTTTCAGCAGCCTGCCAGAAACAGTTTTTCGGCATAAGACCCCTTTCACCACAATAATGCAAAGCCTTTGCTACAGAATTGGACAACAATTGTGCAGCAGGACGGACACGTTGACGCATTGCTCCTTTTACTTCAAGGTGACTTTGAGTTAATTTGGGAACTAATGTTAACTCAGACGTGGATATATGTAAGAGGTTTTGAAAATAATCAACATTAATAATATGTTAAAACCATGGTCTATCAAGTGGTTTCTACTGAGCTTCAGTAGATGCGGCACATCAGCATAAACAAAAATCTTCAATTCACTGTTGATAGGATGTTGAAAAAAGCAATTTTTATTGTGACCAACATTTAAGTCATTCCACAACTTTGTATTAGTAGTGTCCATATCACTAACCATTCCGACTACTACAAATCTAGAGTTATAAAGTTCCCCAATAATTGTTTCCAAAATTGGTTTTGTCATAGGCTGATCAAACTGGTAATACACAGGTTGCTTCCAATTTAACACTAGACCTCTCATCATGACAGTCTGACAAGTCTTGTGAGGGCCTACTTTTTGTTCCTTTTTCCTATCAATTTCGATTTTGTTGGAAATATTAATTTCGTCAGAAGACAAAATGCAGATCCGTTCCATTTCCTTTAGATCGTGCGATTTTTTCCTCATCAAGTTAAAAACACCCTTCAGTAATCCTCGGCTTACATCAAAATTAGTTACCCAATTTCTCAATGTAGATAATGCCGGTAAAGGATAGTTATGAGCTCGCAAGTATCGGTACGCTTTGGGGCTCACGCTTCTCAATGACACAGCGGAGGCGATGTTTTCTGGGCTCCAGCGAATTTGTGCTCCCTGTTTAGGACGAAGTAATTTTTTTATCTGACCTGGTGTGAAAACCTTAGCCAAAAGATTTTCATACTTTTTCGCAGTGAAGTTCTCTGCCTCATTTAATTGCTGTTTTAGTTCAGAATTATGCCTTTCCAGTTCTGATATTCTATCCTTAAGGTTCACTATAACCTCTAGACTAGTACTATAATGAATTTTACAGTATCAAAATACGTTTTTAAATTATTAACCTATCAAAAAATTACCTTGGCGATTGGCTCGCGACAATTGTATTGGATAACTGAACTACGCTATCCTCGGGTGATTGTTTGTCAACATTCGTATTATTTGGTAACACTGGTGATAACGGAGCTGTGTTATTTTCTGAGCAAATATTGCGAGTGCTTGCATCCTTTAAAATTTCATTAACTTTACGATGCCGTTGTCTCTTCGACAATCTATGTGACCTACTATCGCTGTTTTTGGGTGTACGTTTTCCAGGAATAATAAGGATAGGGACGGCATCTGGTTTTAGAACTCTGGTACTTCTTGTTGTATAATTAAGAAGCCGTTGTTGTAGAGGCAGTTCAAAGCAACTGGTTTCAAAATGAACGGAACAAATGTAGGCTAGAAAGTTAAAATAAATAATAATAAATGAAAATATCCGTTAGGTATTAGTGTATAAGTTAATTTATTTTTGTCTAGCGCTTTCGCCTTTCGGCATCATCAGGACCAGACGTGTCAAAATATATAAAAGGGTGCCATGAGAAGTAAAATTGCAATAGCCACAGTAAAATGCATGACGGTACACACGAACAATGACAATTGTTCGTGTGTCCTGATGATGCCGAAAGGCGAAAGAGCTAGACAAAAATAAATTAACTTATACACTAATACCTAACGGACATTTTTATTTATTAACTTATTTTCTTGTGAAATTATTAGTTAGTTAGGTAACTACACTTACTATTTTTTACATTTACCACGTCTTCTCGTTTACAAGCTACAAGCCATTGGTTACTCATATCTTCGTTTTTAGGGAATCTAAAATACCGAATACTGCTTCCTTTGCTTTTTCTATAATAATTTCCGCACTTAGCAACTGCACAGCTCGACATTATTATTATACAATGTTATGATAAACTGTTATTGCAGTGGTTATTATTATAATTGTACGATAAATGCACTTAATAAGCTGTCACTGGTCACTGTCACATTCATAGGAATCACGGCACGGATGAATGCTTCCTTCCACATTTTTGTCCTGCGAGTGACGTATATGCGCACTGGCGGACCAATTTCAGACGGGAACTTGCTATCCCGTCTTGTGTATGTCGTGGTCAGTGAACTCCATATTACTTACCTGGAAAGGACGCTAGCGCATGACGTGCGTACGGAAAATCCCCACTTTTTCAGGCAACTTGATAACAAGCACAGATGGTCCATAAACGTTTGAGGGGGGGGGGGGATTTTTGGAGAACATGTAATAGGGCCACATTTTTTGATGGTACAATATTAACTGGAGCTATTTATCTTCATTTTTTGGAGAACTATCTGCCACAATTATTGGTGAATCTTCCTCTAAGGATCCGAAATAGGATGTGGCTTCAGCAAGATGGTGCTCCACCACATTTTTTAAATGCAGTAGGAGACCACCTAAATAATATCTACCCACATCAATGGATTGGAAGGAATGGACCCACTAAATGGCCTGCTAGATTTCCCGATCTTACAGAAGTGGATTTCTTTTTATGGAGATACGTGAAAGAAATTGTTTATACAGATACACCAACAACAATGCAAAATATGAAGGATAGGATAATACATGCTTTTAGAAGTATCACACCGGCAATTTTAAGAAAAGTAGAAACCTCATTTCAAAGGCGCATAGAAATGTGTGTCAATTGAAATGGGCAACATGTAGATATGAATAAACATCCCAAGAGAAGTGTTAAATATACAAAAATATTCAGGACATTCCATTAAAAAAAATTACCTTAAGCGTGCCTCACTTTTTTGTAACCCCCTGTATATTTGAAAATAATTTTTATGTATGCGCATTTACCGACAGTTTACATCTGCATTAGAAAGATTTTTTTATCTGTTACGGTGTACGAGCTATGGAACTCCCACGCACTAAACTCCCACGCATATTGCCCCACCCGGTATATCTACGAAAACAACATGGAGGAAATGCTACCTAATTTAGTAATTTCTTTAAGAATTTTACTTACTATGCCGGTGACAGTTGTATCTGGGAACGGCCATTTTCGAAATTGATAATAATTAAAAAATGTTTACGTTCAACTATGGCTCAAAATAGATTATCAAGTTTGGCGTTGCTGTCTATTGAAAGCGCAGTTTGCGATTCATTAGATTTTAGTGAGCTTATTAAGGAATTTGCTTCCCAAAAATCAAGAAGGGTCAATTTTTATTTTTTTTTTATATAAAACAGTAGTAGTTTATTTATGTTTATATTGTTTATAGTCTTAATAGTTGAAGGTACATGCACAATGCACATACGTGTATCTATGTTAAAAATTTAGTTAAAATAAAGTGTTTAATATTTTTACTTGGTTTTTATTTTGAGTAAAGAAAACTCAGCAGGGGCCGGCAGCCCAGCATATTGAAGACAATGCGTTTTTATTCCAATCTAAAATAAAATTTGTAACAAAAAATATAGGTACTTTTAAAATAAATATTATTATTGTAACAATAACTACGTCACTATGTGTACGTCTCCATTTATCAAATTGTATCTATACCATAATACAACAACTTGAATTTTGTTTGTGTTTTGCAATATAGCCGATTTGTTTAGGTAATTCTTTTTTTATCAATGAGTTGTGGATTAAAAATATTTATAAAAATAGCCAACGTGGTGCGTATTTTGCCTCAAATCTTCCAAAACTTTCCGGGGGAGGCGGGACCCCCCAGACCGCCCGGTCAACTCCATGCAGGGGCGCTAAACATATGACTTGCACAGGGCGCTGAGAACCTCAGGATCGGCCCTGGTTTTCAGGTGTTATTTAGCAATCTGAATGTGATCATCTTTCAAGATACCTATTAACTTGTGCGTGAGACTTTGAATGTAAGGGAGTTTGCTGTGGACGACATCATTTCTTAATCTATTAGTTTCAATATTATTAATTTGTTGAATAAAAGTTTAGAAATTAATAATTTTTATTCTCAAACCTTTCTAAATTTAAGGGGCAATGTGGTACATGCAGTAATATTACTACCTTATCTTTATCATTCCATCTTGTTTCGTAAAAAACGGAATTGGAATTTTTGCTAACTGTTCATTATAATTATTTAGTGCATTAATTAGATCGTAGATGTTTATTAAAATTTGAAATTATAATTTTTATAATTTCCCAATTTACTTCTGTCTGGGGTGTGCTTGATTTAAATCAAAACTTTAAAACCAGAAAACCACTCTTAGACTAACCTCGCCTCTAAATAAAACCGATTTTTTCATACCCTGTTTGTCTACATTTTTTTGGTAAGCATATAAAAAAATTTAGGTCCAACTCAAAATAACATTTTGTACCGTGTATAATCTAAGTCTTTATTCAATATTTGTATTTTGTATGTAATTAAAACCAGGTATTAAAGGTCGGTAGTTGCTTTTTCTAAAGCAATTCTCCATTTTAAATGTGACTATAATTAAGTCAAAAATTGCGTTAAATAACAAATTCAAGTCTCTCTACTGCATATTTTCCCAGCTTTAGTAATAATAATGAAATAAACAACTACATTTTTGTATTTTGGATTTTTTCCGTTGATTATCTTTCTTGTGGATTTTTTTCATGAATTTTGAGATTCACTGGAATACAGCCGCACTTTTAAATTCAAGTCTTAATGGAAGAAAAGAATATTCAACTTATCAAAACTTTACTACTATAAAAAGATAGTTTTACATTTATCCATGCTTTTTGGTTTTATATTGAATATTCTCGCAATATTGAATAATTAATTGCAAAGACTGATAGAACTCTAATGGTAATTCATTGTCACTAAAAAACCGATGAATTATTGTCAGCATTTTTTCCTATAGTCCACCTTAATAGTAACTGATAATGGCAGTTGAAACCCAAAGCATTATGCACTGCACAGGTCAAAGAACGTTTAGATTGTAGGGTAAGAGGTACAGTTGTTGGCACTTTAAGCAATCTGACCTATATAATATTTCAGAAACTACGTCTTTATATCAAAGACCCATACATTAAAATTTTCCTAATGAACAACATACATTAAGGTTCACTATAATGTACACGGTTTGACCTTTCGTTGCAGCATTTTCTAAAAAGAAAATTAAAAATACGCAAATGTCAAAAAACACAGTAGTTGGCACTGTTGTCCTAGTATGTGGCACCTTTGTTATATAGTAATTGGCACCCTATATTTCAATTAAAACAAGTCTTTTTTTGTGTAGAAAACGGCGAGTATTTTTATTTAGTAACATAATATAAAAAATTAAAATACAAATTCTTAGAAATACAAACAACAAAATATAAGTAGGTATCTATAACCATGAATTGTTAACATATTGTAGATATTATTTATTAAGCTTATTTTTACATGTCTTGCAAACAAAAGTTTTGCTCTTAGTTGCTTCAGCTTGATTTTTCTTTACGCAAGTTATATGATAAGCTCTGGTACAGAAAGGACATTTAAGGCCCTGATTTCTTCTTGTCATGTTGGTAACACAACTGAAGCATAGCCCTCCGCTTAACTTTATATTTCCGTGAAACTCGTCTTCGGCATCCATCTCTGGAAATACATCTCTAACATCCGGCTCTAGAACCTGATCTGCAACATCCGGCTCTGGTTCGGCATAAGCTATAGGCTGCTTTACAGTCTCTTCCAACTTCTTGGGATTTTTTAATGTTATGCACGAAATTATGTTGATTTTATTTTGTTTTTCAGGTGTTATTTCAAGAGTGTTAATTTTGTTAAACGTTTCATTTTTGTTTGGTAGTGTATCTTTTTCTACTAGAGCAGTCTTCTGCGATTTTACAGGTTTTTTAGATATCTTTGCGTTATTCTTCCTCTTAATAGATTTATTAACCTTGGCTTTCTCTTTATTTTCCTTATTTATAAGCCGTACTCGCTTCTTTTCTTCTTTTTCTATCTGTTGCTTTCGTTTTTCATCTTCTTTTTTGTCCATAATTTCTTGCCAATCAGCTGAAGTGATTACAAATGGTAATCTTTCTACTTGCCTGATACCCTTTCTTACTGGCGATTCTGGATAATGTAGAACCCGTTCTAATGAAGATGCTCCATTTTCTTCTGGATCTAGCATAATTACTGGTAAACTATTGATAAATTCTTCAGCTGTCAAGCCAGAATATTCAATGGCAATGTTTTCTTTTTCGGTTTCGCTTGGAACACAACATTCGATTTTCTCCTCAGAACTTGTATTGGTATTAATTTCTATTTAGGGATTTTCAACGATGTCAGGTTTGTCATCTTTGCAGTCTTCATTTTCATTGCCAGAATTTTTCTTTTCTTCGTCATTTTCGTAATACATATGTGCATCTTCAATTTGATTACTGTTATCAATCTCTTCATTAGTTTCAATTACGTCAGAATGTTTATTAACGTCTGAGAATGTTTTCCATAAATTATATAAAATGAAAAATTCCTTCGTCTCCTCCTCCTAAAGTCTCTCGAGTTCTTTAAATTTATTGATATATTCTTCTCCTACAGTCTGCACGAACATACTGTAAGTTAAATGTCTTGGTAACTCGTTAGCAGACTTTTCTACGGTATTTTTTGATTTCCCCAGACACTTATTGTAGTCTATGGCGTTTGGGTTAAATGGACATAAACCACACGCACGGAATCCATTTACTAAAGTTTGAGGTTTTATTGCACTCACAACTGTTGTTAAGATTGGTGCAAAATGTTCCTTGGTTAGTGCCTTAGATGGGTTTTTTCTTCTCCAAGCTATAACAGCTATAACAGTAAGACTGATTTGCCTTCTCCTATATCGGTTTCATAAACATTCTGAGCCCCTCTAGGAGCTAGGACCTTTTTGTTTTTTGGACACAATACAAAATTGGTTTCGTCCCCGTTGAAGACGCGAGCGGGGTCTAAAAGAATATTTTCAAAACCTTGGTCAGTTAGGTACTGACGTATATTATGAAACCCGCCTTTGATATCAGCTTCAGATACTTTGGAACTTGCTGACGTAACTGCCTCAGAGGTTTTTTCTGAGATATCTGGATGCCTTCTTAAAAAGGCCTTGTACCAACCCCTACCAGGTGTATTATCTTTAAAAGGGTTATCTCGTGGAGTTTGATCCAAATATTGTTTTACAGAACATTGGACATCCTCCATTCTTCTTGGAAAGCCCTTCCTGTGGCATTCAAAAATCCAATTCTTTAAAGTGATTTCTTCTTCTCGATTTAAAATTGTAGATGGGCCACGGGTAGGCACATTAGTCAAATCGTTTTTAATTCGAAATTGTAAGGTTGACCTAGGTACCCAAACTGACGTGCTGCTGCTTTTTTGGGAATACTGTTCTGTACTGCCTCAAGGGCATTTCTAATGTTATCTTTCGTATATTTTTTGTCGTAGCGTGACGCGTTTTTCTGCATTTTGCTTAGCTTCTGTTCTGAAATAAACCGTTACCATTGTTATACAGTTATTTGCATAGGAAGATTTACAGTACTTGGCATACTGTCAGTTACTGTTTCGAGCCTATATCTGGCGTTATTTCCGTTTTTAATTGCGTAGGATATGAGTAAGACAAAGAAAAAAGTATTTTCCTCGCACATTTTATATCTAATCGAAAAATACAGTCATTGGCACTCCCTGCCAAGTACTGTTTTTGTGCGATTTATTGAGACAGTAGTTGGCACCACGAAAATTACGCGGTAAAAAGAGATGTTTTTGGGTTATAAATTAAGAAAACAGGAAAATAAAGTATTACTTTCACTAAAATGTACAATTTTACTTCAGAAGTAAATCAATTATTACTAAGATAAAGTTATATTGAAGTGCAGTTTCTTAAGGATTTTACAAGAACTTACAAAAATAGATCCGTCGGCTGCCAGCATTCACAACAAACGCGGCAAAATATTGTACTGCCAACTGAAGAAACTAAAAACTTCCCAGAATGGAAACAAACGGTACCACTACAAGTTAGATTCAGAAAAGATCTCCTACAATCAATGGAATTCTTATTATTCAATTTAAAAAAAAATAGTGCCAGTTACTATAACAGTGCCAACAATTGTACCACTTACACTATGTGACAGCCCAAAATTTTAAAATATAAATTTATGAAATTTTTATTCTTGGCTTGTTGGTTCTAAATAAAATTCCAAAAGTATTTAATACTCTATACAAAATGCAACTTGAAATTTCTATAAAATACCTAGAAAATAATTATACATTTTACAACGTTCATGACATGAGGTACCTAACTGATAAAGAGCTAAAGATAACGACAACACTGAAATGTAGGTACCTGCTTGCATACTGTACCTGCGTCAAGTCGGCTTAAACTTATGTTAAGCATTTAGGGATTTACAAACTAAAAGTTGTTATACCTCTCAAATTTTTAGTGGCGTCATGTTCGCAGGTAGTCTGTAAAATGCTAGATTTTGCGTTTTGAAATCATCCAACCGTTCACTAGGACAATAAGAACCAGAAAAGAAAGGAGAGTCCGTCTACCTGAGCTAAACTGGATTTCTTTTGTATGTACAAGCTTAGGGGCAAAGCAGATTTCCTTGAAAAATAAATTATCTAAAAATAAAACATTGTAATTTTTATAGTTTAAAAGTAAAATGTTGGTACAAATACAAAAGATAACGTAAATGGTTGGAAAAAGAATATGTTAAAGTAAGAAAAAATTGAAAAATAAAAAAGAAATGCGTCTATTATTTAATACAAAATTTCATTCTTATTCTGATGTGAATGAGAAGCACTTTCAAGGTAGGGCCAAATTTGCTGCTGCTGTTAATAGTTTTATACCTCTGGTAGGTAAATGTTTTTAAATTAATCAAGTTGATATCCGTCCCCTACACAAAAAGTTTACACAAGCCCGCTAGATCCCCGTAAGATTCGTATTATAATAATAAATTACAAATGCAACTGTGCTTTATAAAAGTAAGTCAACTTTCTTTAATAAGTTATAAGATGTTAAAGGTCTTGCAATATATTTTAATAATTATTCTTTAATTAAGATGGCCTTCGTAAAAATGTAACAAATAACCAGGTTTAAGATAGTTATGCATTTGCGTACTTACACATGCAAATGCATATTTTGAGTAGTAAATGCAACTTTTTTGAGCATTGCTGCTTATTTTGCAGGATGTTTCGGTTTGAGTTGCATAGATAGATTTTGATGTAAGGGGTACTCATTAGATAACATATGAATATCTACAGGGGCGTTGCAAGGAGTCTTTAGGCCCTTGTACAGAAGGCCAAAATAGCCCCCCCCCCCCCAAACCACAATAAAATTATGTTTAAATTAGAAAAAAATATTCCACAGGAACAAATAAATAATAAAAATATATATTTTAAACCATATCAAAATACAAAAATAGAGCAGGTGAGCAACATGAAAAACTGTTGAAAAAAGTAGGCGGAAAAAAAGTCCCTGGAAAAATGTTTCCAGGAAAAAAGTCCTCAGAACAAATGGCTCATGGAAAAATAGTCTCCGAAAAAAGTCTCCAGAAAAGGTCGGTTAAAATAAACGACTTTACCTGTTCTTTATAAATATAATAATGTAGTGACGTTTGTCAATAGAATTTTTTTGTTTATTATTAAATGTACAAAATGCAGTAAAAATACGATTGAATTAACCTAACAAATATAGTGGGCCATTTCAAAAGTCAAAGATGGAACCGTTTTTCAGTTAAACCGGAAGTCGGTAATTTTGCTTTAGTGCCCAGAAAATGCATCAGTTTTTTTTTATTATTTGTAATAATAATAATAATAATGTAGCAATTCAAGTGGCCCTGAATTTACCGGTATAATCAAAATATAAGCTTTTTAATAAACGTGGTGCCAACGATGAACACTATAAAAAATTGCAATTTCATCTTAACTTATTTTATATTTAAAACATTTCTGTGTTTTCATGAGTTTTACCTTTCTTTTTAAAGTTTTTCAGTTTATTTCCCTAGAGATTTATTCCGGGGACTTCTTTTCTGTGATTTTTTTTCTGGAGACTTTCTTTCCGGGGGATTTTGTGTTCTATTGCTAACATCGAGAGGTTACGCAAACGATTTTGTCATAGAATTCCGGAAGGGATTGCTAATAATTCTAAGTTATTTAGAACAGTATAGAAACAGTGGAGAATTGTATTAATCTCCAAAAAGATATTTGTGCCATACATAACTGGTCCAATAAACTTGCTTTTAATATTAGTAAATGCTCAGTAATAATTTATTAAAGGACAAATTTTAAATTTGTATATAAATATGAAAATAACCAATTAAAATTATAAAGAAAAAATTAAATTAAAGACTTTGGAATAATATTCGATAATAAACTCTCATTTAATAGTCATACTGTTAAGATGGTGAATAAATGTTACCAACTGTTCGGATTTGTTTTTAGAATTACTAATGTTTTAAAAATGCAGCGTCGCGGCGACAATAAAACACATATTTAATACACTCATAAGAACTAAATTTGAATATGCGGCGGTCATGTGGTGCCCATATTACACTTATCAAAATCTAGCAATTGAAAAATTACAAAAGAAAATGCTGAGAACATGTTATTTTGAACAATATGGTAATAAATTCGAAGGCGATTATACAGAATTACTACATAACTTCTTCAACACTGAAACATTACATAATAGAAAGCGTGTACAACAACATGTCTTTTTATATAAAATTGTAAACAATATTATCGAAGATTCTAACTTATCAGTATAGTCCGGATTTCTAGTCTAGTATTTTGCCAGTATTTAAACTATGAGGCAATTAATTATTAAGCAATTTTGTCCTTATTCCTTTAAATGTATAGTTGGTGCATACCTAAATATTTAAACGAAGTATCTACAAGCTTAGAATGATAATTCATCCATATGTTTGACCTTAATTTAGCTTGTGCAGGTAGTTTTTTTTATTATTATTTATTTGGTCAACTGGAATTAAAGTTTATGTAATAGTTTAATAAAATAAAACGGTTCATAAACGTAGAATAGGAATGGTTATTTATGAGTTTTAAAAGTATTTCACGAAACAATTTTATATGTAAAATGGGAACCACGAATTGATGAAAATAGAACGTGTAAATTCATTAAAATAACGAGAAAGTTCTACGAAAGAAAATTTTGGACTATCAACATTCATAAGGGATAGAAAACCACCGTTGACTAAAAAACTTAAGAATTGCAGTACACAACAACAACTTTTTCTAAATTCTCATCCAAAAAATTAGTTTTCTTGTTCAATATTTTTCACGTATATTTTAATGGATTTGTGACCTCCCATGGTTTTTGTTTAGTTATTGAATTTTAACGAAATTTCTTGCTCTTCTGGGACTAGAAGTCTGATCTTTACTTATCAGGCACGTTAGATTTCAAAGTTTGTAACATAGGATTACGAAATTTCAACAACTTTTAGAATAAAAAAAATGAAAACCAATTATTTTAAAAATTCCCTAGTTCAAAGAACTCTGAAAACAAAAGCTGGAAAAAAAGGCCAGAGGGAAAAAAGGAGGCGAAAAAACTGACTTTTAAAAAGTACTAACAATTAAAGGCCATAGTAAACTATTATAGTACTTAGGTATTTATTGTTATTGCAGTCTTTGACTGTTTTATTAGTGAGCAATCAAACTATAAATAAAACAACGTTCATATTTAAAAGTTTGCCTAACGGTTATTTATATTTTAAATTAAAGAATCTAGGAAAAAACCTGAAAAAAAAAGCTTACTTAACACTACAACCGTCTCCAAAATTCTTAAAATCCGAGTTATAACTAATAGCTTTTAAAAAACTTTTCCCTATTTCGAGCTCCTTAAATACCTTTTCGAAGACAAAGATAAGGAGGACCGTTTCAAATAGTTATTTATGGCAAGCAAAATACGATTAAGATACAGAGCATGTAGATGCATAACTTGTTTATTAATAAGTAGGACTAATTGCTCGAGTTCGTGTCAACTAAAAGATGTTAATTTCAAATTACCATTAAGCTGCAATCATGCTTTCTGCGAATTACTTAAGAAGTAGAAGATGATTTTAAGCTCCTGTTGTTTGTGCCGATTTCTGTTTAAATTTTGTAATAAATACGAAATAAGTAAATAATAACATAAAAAATCTTTGTATTCATTTGAATCTAGTAATTTTAACCGGTCTACATAATTATTCCGACATTATTATTTTTTTGTCTATAGTTTTTATTGCGTTTTTTTTCAGAATTTTTTTCCCGCGGATTTTTTTCCCGGGGTCTTCTTTCGGGGTTGTTTTCCGAGATTTTTTTTTTTATTTTTTCCTGCACCGAAATTAAAAGTACTATAATAGTTTACCATGGTGTTAGTACCTTTAATTTAAAATATAAATAAACATTAGGCGACTTTGAACTGCAGAGTACTTACAACGGATCTTATTTTTAAAAAGTTGGATTTTTTTTCTCGGCTTTTTTCTTCTGTATTTTTCTCCGCTGGCTTTTTCCCCGGCTTTTTTTTCATGCTTTCTTCTGCTTACCAATAAAAACAATGCTAGATCTACTTCGGAAAAATCACAAAACACTGACACCCTGTATATCTATTTAAGAAAATGTAAAAATACATCGTATAACTACCTGCAAGCTGCTGTCATTTGCACAATTTGTTTCATAGTGTCGTTCATATTTTGCAAATAGTTTAACTTGTGACAAGATATTGCTATTGTATTGTCATTGTTGTATTGGAGTGTATTATTAATGATTTCGCGATGTCCCCGAAAGACTAGTGAGTTTTTGGCATGTATAAGAGTGATGTTGAGTAGTCTATCCAAAACCATTCTCCAAAAATAGGCCTTACATTTATTTTTCACAATTCTAATAATTTACAAGAGTTTACTTAAGACCGAGTGTTACCAGGTGCGGATGCCGTTATCACCTAATGGCTTTGAATAGAACAAAATAACCACCATGGTTTTCAGTGTGTAGAATCCAGTATCGACGAATAACAGCGCTAAGCAAAAGAAATTGTACATAAAACAATTCTTAACTTCAACAGGTTTTTTTATTTTAGCCTAAAATAAAAAAAACCTGTTAATGTTAAGAACTAATTTGTTTTATGTACAATAAATTAAATTAAAATGAACGAAGTAAAACTCGAACTTATAAATAAAAGAAATTGGCCCATACTTGGAAGTTGCAGTATAATATTTCTCAGAAAAGCTTCTGTTATTTTGACCGCCATCCCTGGGAAATTATCCCTTAGGGCGACACGATGGCGGACTAACAAATAAATCTTTTAATATCGTCAGTTTGAGTCAGTTTAAATAATTCTCCGTAAGTCAGTTCAAAAGTAATTTTTGAATTGTTCGCCCGGTTCCCATCATTTTTTAATATTAATTAAGTGTCAGGCCCTGACAGACCCCTTCGGTCCTAGGCTCCTAGCATTGGATTTCAATTTTAAAAAATTTATGAAGGAATGCAAACAACTCTCAACCATCCGTGGTCGACCACAAAAAGAATTTTCGTTATCAAGCAAACGATCAAAACGAAGAAAGATCATAAAGCTAAAACATACAGTACCATCTGAAAAATTGATATTTGCTGCAAGATCTACCCAATTTTCACCAGGCCGATCAGTAAAAATTCGGAGAATCTAAAGAGAATCGCAACAAGTAGGAAATACGATTTCTTCATATACTGAAGATAAAGCACTTGCTTACTTTATTGACAGTCGTATGACAAAACATAGTCTTCTTTGGTGTTTTTTTCTTTTTGAGTCAGAATTTTTAATTAATTATTATATTTTTTGAAAAACTAACGTCATGTGCGAATTTAGCGCAATGGCTTCTATGTATAATAATGGCTGAATAATTTTGGCCACCTAGTTGTCCGTCCGACAGCGCGCTCCTGAATATGTCGTTCAGAATTTCATGAGCTGTGAATTTTAAAATTACTTTGGAAAATGAGGCAATAATATTAAACAGTTTTCATTATTCTTAAACTCTCAATTGTTTAGAAATGACAAGATAAGAGGGTTCAAGTTATTACGTCATAACGAATTATTTGAAAAGCCTTGAGCCCCCGATCAGCCTAGAAAGTTTAAAATTTAACAATCACAATAAGTTACTTTTACTGAATAGTTAAGAATTTTTTATAAAAAACATACTCGCTGGCAATAGGCGAAAAACTGACATTTAACAATTTGCTTTGCCGTGTTTTCAAAAGCTATCCTGATTTAGTATTGATTTAATTACAATTAATTAATCTTCGACATTATGAATCCTGTTCTGCATTTTGTACAGAAGATAAGTTGTGAAAATATTACTTTTTTGCTTGCAGATGCATTTCTTTTAGTGTAAATTTTTAGTATTCAACTCATTTTTAAGCATATTTGCATGCATTAATTGCAATTGTTTTAATGCATAATTATCTTAAGCCTGCTAATAACAATAGGAAAGACACTGATTTTTATCAATACGATTTAGGAGCTATTTCTTTTTTAAACAACTAAAATAATGCTACGTCACCTAAATCAAAACACAATCGCGACATTTTGTTGCTATCCAGTCTTGTGTTTCTTTGGTAAGTAATAAAAAAACAAGGAATAACAGTTGCGGAAAAAGAGGCTGATAAAAAACGGGAAAAAAACGGAGGGAAAAGAGGAAAAAAATTAATCAAAAAAAAGACGAATATTTATTATTATTACAATATAACCGTAAATAAAGTGAAATGAACCAATTAGTATGATAAATAGTAGCGGTTTAACGTGGTGTCTTGGAAGGAGTAATTCCAAGAAGTGACTTTTAAAAAATAAGATCCGTGGTAATGTGCTCAAAGTGCAGTTCACGGTAGCCTACAAATTTAGACTACGCGTGGACGAAGTGGGCTGCTAGTACCTCACGTACTGGGGTATTATTTTAATGTTTGCACTTTGGTCCGACATTAAACATTTTGCAACAGTTATGCGCTCTAGAGAATATACGGTAAAATAAACCAAAAGGAAAATTCTCGAAAAAAAAGGTCAAGAAGAAATAACCCAAGAAGAGAAACTCCAGGGGAAAAAATAGTCCACGTAAAAAATTTACATTACACCTAAAATGCAGTTGTTTATTGTTTATTTCGTTATTGTTACTGAGGCGAAACCAGCTCATTCGATGGCTGTGTGTTATTAATTACATCGAATGGAAAATTGAAGGCACAAGGCATTATTTTAAGTTTCTTCGAGTTTTACGCTTGATTTGAGATTTTAAAGCATTAGATTTTTCCAAAGAAAGTATAATAGCAAAAGCAAAAGCAAAATGCAAAAAAAAACAATTTTGCCACCCAACATTATTTGTATTCGATATTTTTACTTTGAACCTTATTACATACGGCTGTATTTCGGTTTGTGTATAATTATAATGAAAATTAAATGTTTTTTTGCTTAATACATGTAGATATGTTATTTTTTATATTGTATTTTAAATATACAACGCGCCTTCTGTTTTTAAAGCATTTTTTTTAAATATTATAAGTAAACGACCTAACTTTATATTATGAATTTTTCCCTCTTCTTTCCTTGGATATTGTTCCTGGACATTTTTCCGTAGATTTGTTTTTTTGTGATTAGTTTCCTTACATTTGCTCTAGAAGTGTCTAAAAACCGTTTTGGTTTTGCTGGTAATAAAAAAACGCAATTCTTATGAAAATGTACAGGAAACATTGTAAGCAGGGCCGCCTTATGGCGGGGCAGTTGCCTGGGCGGCAATTAATTTTACGTTAATGCTAGTTTTATATAAACATTTTTTTGGTTATCAAATATGTAAATATATTTTTCAATTTTTTACTATAAATGCAATTGTAGCAAAACGCAATCAAATTACAAAACTTACCTTATTGGAAAGACACTTAAAACGTGTAACTCAGTTCAACCGAGCGAGTCTAGAAACATTCGGTTACAAAATAATTAGGTATCGCGTAAATGGTTTAGGTACCAAAATATTCCGGTATTTAACATGTTGTAGTGTTTTTACTTATCGTTATATGTATTATAGAAATAGTGAAAAACAGCAAAAACTGGAGACCTAATTATTTCTATTTATTTTATCTCTGCGCGCATATTACAGTCAATACTGATTTGTCTACAGTAAACAGAAAATAACAATATTTTAGTTTAAAATTAAGTAAGATACGTCAAAATTTACTTAAAATACCCCTAACATTTTTGTCAATTTGCATAAACTCTATGTTTGTGTAAAAAGAGGCGGCCTGGGGGCGGCAATATATAGATATGCCCCACCAACATTTGCTGCTCGACCCGGCCCTGCATTTTATAGTTATCGAAATGTTATACATTAAAGTGTTAATTATTTATTTAAAAAATATCAAATAGCAATTTCAAATAGCAAGTTACATTAAAACTCTAGAAATATATCATATCATGGTGGAACAAAGGCGGTCATTACTGCATCTCTTGGTTCGAACATTCCACAGATTAACGATCCCTTTATGGCATTAGGATTAACTGTAATTACCATCCATTGCCAGGACTAAATGTCCAACTGTCTTATTAAAGTATTCTTTTGATGGTTGTTTTGTGATGTCCAGGAAATTTTTAATTAGACACAATATAGGTACCTATATATTTTCGAAATATTATTGGTTTTTGCCTTTTGGTGTAATTCTTGCTAATGCTACTGGTATGTAATGCAATTGCCGATTACGAGGGCAACTAAAAATTTGCTGAGGCATATTTATATCAATCGTAAATATTTAACTATTAAAAAATTAATAGATTATTAATAAAATAAAACTCTTGGTAATTGTTTCACAATTTGTATTATTACCAATATATGTATAATTACAATTACCAAGAGTTTTATTTGTTAGGGCATACTTTTGCATCTTTTACCTGTAAGTGCATATATTTGATTTTTATGCATATTTTGGATATTTTTGTCATTGAACTAACTATAAATATACATACACTGCAAACAATTTTTATTTAGTTTATGTACCTAGTTATCGTAACCGTTCTTTGCAAATTTTTGGACAAAAAAAGTATTATTTCGTGTTTAGTGCATATTTTCGTTTTTATAGAGCTAATTTCAGGCGCTTAAAACCGTTTTTAGAGCATGTTTTTGATTGTCTTACCGACCACAATAACGGCCACTTTGTTTTTGTAAATTTATATCACTATTCTTCTAAGTAAATAGTACGCCAATAAAGTACCTATTTAATTAACTAATGCGGAAATAAAAATCAGTCTTTCATAAATTGCTATTATGGCGTGGTTGTTATTTCTAATTGATTTGAGCTTATATATTTTAAATAATTTTAGTATTTTAGGTTCGGCTTGCTGCTAGCTGATTGGCCAACCAGTTGTGGAAAATAGGAAGGGGAGTTCGACACGTAACACCAGGCACTCGAAGGCAGCCAGCTGCCAGCATAATACGCTGTAACAGTATTTTGTAGTGTGTTCGCTAGCAACTACGCAATAATTCTGGTTCAAGTGAAATTTCAAAGATATATTAATATACTTGTGAACAATAATGTTAAATTAAAATAGTTTTAAAATAAACATGTGGAAAACAGCAAAAAAAAACAATAGTGTAGCTTCGAGAATAATTTGATGTGGCGGTTCTGCAATGGTTTTGTTATATTCTGCTTTAAATATGCTGTCTTTGTGGTCGTAGTTCTGTCGTACAACTCTTGAATATATTATTTTTTCAACTGTTCTCGTTGTGTTAACGTCAGTTTGATAAGAAAACTAAATCGACAAGGCTTATTTTTATGCCATAAATACGATATTTTACATCAGTGATTTTTAAGGTATTCTTTATTTAAATTTAATTACAGTCGGCCTCTTTCTGCTGCTGAAATTCCTTGGCGTTTACTTTGGTTTCCTTGGGTTTTAAAGGCGATGTTCTGTTTTCCTCGTTGAATAATCCTAGCTATTGTAGCTGCACACATTTAAAATGGCAAATCTTTGTTGTATGCAGAAGTAAAGAAGCTGGTTACAAAATATGCTACACCCTATTCAGAGGTTTCTCAAGTTATTGTATTTCGAAATTTTGGTTCGTTTGTTCTGGCGTGTGTTGATCGAAGTTTTTTTGCTCGTTTGTTCTGCCGATCAAAGTTTTTTTGTTACAGGTTGACAAATGTGCTGAAGTGATAACAAGTGTTTACAAAATGTGGTAGTGTTACCTTGTGAATTATAAGCTAAAGTTTAAAAAGATGAGAATGGTGTTAATCAGTGGCGTAGCGTGACCCAAAAATTATGCGGGGCCAAGAAATAAATAAAAAACGGGAAAAACACCTGTCATTTATAAAGCAACTGCACTCTCCTATTTTTTTCAGCTGCAAAGTTTTAAAATCTTAAATTTCATGATGGCGTTTAAAAGATCTTCACCCATTGTATTTATTGTGTACTTTTTTATTCTTCTTAAAGTACTAAAACATCTTCCCGGCTCAGCTCTAAGTACGGGAGGTGTGGACACAATGTCCAATAATTTAATTGTTTCGGAAAAAGTAGTATTTAAATTTAAGCTCAACTAGAAACTTAAACAATTCGAAGCGCTATTTAATATTTTTAAAATCTTATTATATTATATATTTAATAGCACTTTTAAGTAAAAAAATGTGTTAATTGATGCTAAGGGGTGTGTGAAATAAGAAGGTACAACTAAATAATTTGAAGTTAATATCTTATAATAATATAAAATGGCTAAGCCAGGAATTCACTTTATTTGAAAATAAGTAGTATAATTAAGACTAGAGACAATTAATGCACTATAAATAATTAGTTAGAACAATTAATAGGTACAACCTGTTTACTAAATTAAAAAGTATATTTTAAGATTTGATTAAAACTGATAATTATGAGCTAACCCGCGGAGATATTCTATTGCATCCCTATTGTGATATTCAGACACTATTCTTCATATTCTTTCGTCGGCTTGACGATATTTCCGAAGTTTTAAAGGTGGTTCGTTTCCGGCAACAAGCTATTCGTAATAGGTATCACGCCCTTTTTGTACTTTTCGTAATCCATTAATAAGCCTCCAAATAGTCGGACGATTGACTCCTAATTCAGTCTGGAGTCGTCGATGTGCAGCTTGCGCGTGGTTGTTGGTTCGATCGTCTTCGTCTAAAACTCGATTATACAGATTCCAGACTTCTGGTGCAAATAAACCAGGTCGTCTTCCATTTCCACGTCTATTTTGGCGTCCAATATAATGATCTTCAAACCAATTTAATAATGGTTGCAATTCCGGCGGTATTTCGTCTGCTAAAGCATCCAAATAATCGTCTATATTATCAATGCGAACAAAAGCCAAAGCAATCACCATTTTGGCTTTTAATGAAAAATCTGGATTATTATTGTAACGTGCCGTAAATCCCATTTCAGTTAAATGCTTTTTCATGTTTTTAGCCAAATGGAAGAAACAACCTTTTATGCTAACACCGGGAAAACATCATGGCAGAAATAGCTGCATGCTCAAAATCGCAATTGATGGATTCCGGCGTTAAATTTAGCAGTAGTCTTTTAATAGCTTCAAACATTTTTACATATGTCCTCATTTTATTTGGCAAAAGAGCATAAAATATAGGATGCACTCCACGGTGTTTCTTTGCCACGACCACGTAAACTTGAGAAAAAAATCCTGGCGAAATTGTAAAAGTTCCATCAGCATACCATATTTGTGATGTTTGTAGATGTTGGAGCCACGTTTCCCGTCCAAAAATTTAAATTCTTCCATTATCGTTTTGTCCACTGTCATGCAGTAAGAAGTTTTGTTGTATGTCTTGTTGCGTTTGGTATAATTTGTAACATTCTGGCACTATAAGGTCTTGCAGTGAATCAGGATCTGTACGCACAGCACCCACTTCGTTTCTTTTGCGACGAATTGCCTTCCTTAATGCGCAATTATTGGGAATTGCAGCTTGTGATAAGTTAACTATACACTCATTTATTACTTGGACAGTGTTTTCGACTGTAGTTTCTGCACGACGTTTTATAGCAGTAACGACAGTAGCAACTTCCACGTTTGCTGCTGAAGAATCATGGGAATGTAAATTAATTTCTTTTATCACATCTCCATTTTTGGTATGTAGTCTAGCTTTACAACGTCCCATCTGCTCACAACGCCAAAATTTAACATCCTCGGCGCACTTACTCTGCTTATCAAAAACGGGTCATATTCATATCGGCCAATGTTAATATCGGCCAAAAGCAGATTTTGTTCATATCGGCCAATTTTACGTGATCACAACGGCCAACATGTTCAGATCGGCCAACAGCACTTTATGTTCATATCGGCCAACTTGTTCATATCGGCCACTTTTAGTTTTGATCATATCGGCCAACTTGATCATATCGGCCAACGACGCCGTTAAACGTAAGAAACACCGATAGTAGCCGAATCTTAACTTTTACGCAAGGACGACCGACGCCTTATACTTGTTCAGAACGCCCATTACGTAATCATATCGGCCACTTTCATTTTTGATCATATCGGCCAAAAGTAGTTTTGTTCATATCGGCCAACGTGTTCATATCGGCCAAAAGTAGTTTTGTTCATATCGGCCAACGTGTTCATATCGGCCACTTTTAGTTTTGATCATATTGGAAGTTTGTGTTCGTGAACAGGATGGAGCACCGCCACACTTTGCTAACAATGTGCGTGATGCACTAAATGCGAGATATCTCTCGCGGTAGATTAGACGAAAAGGACCACTTACCAGCTGGCCCCCATGACCCACTGATCGCAAGCGTAAAACATAAAAGCAAAAAATTACAAACTTCGCAGATTATGTCAGCAAACATAGTTCTATAGTTCACCGTCTGCTAGATTTTCAACGTTAATTGGCAATATTCTTAAAGATTGTTAATAAAGTAGTACTTTTTACTATTAGTTCATCTTCATTAAGTTATTCGATTTAACTAAATTATACACATTATTTTGATATTGGTTTTATTGCAATGAAATGTACAATACTAATTAAACCTAATTATATACACACAAATCTCCCTATTTCTGTGGCGGCTAGTGGGTTCCAAAGAAAGCGGTTCTGCAGAGAGAAGCAATCGAATATTCTGTTTTATATTTATTGTCGCCTAATTTATCTTTCTTTTTTCCTGCTTTTATCTCTTATTTTGCGTGTTTCTACTTTCTAAAATCCGGGCTATACTGATACTGATTACTAAATAAAGTGGCGGTTATGTCGTTCTAATTCGAACGAATTGTTCAATGGGTGTCCTATCTATAGGACAAACAGAATAGTTTACGATATAACCCCATTCTTCATCTGGCCTCTGGTATTCCTCAGCGCGGCGTTGCATTTCATTACTGCACTGCTCACATAGACCTAAATGGTTGCAAGGCTGCAGCAATATTGTGGGAGGCTCTCTACCGCAGATCATACATAACGCGCCATCGCGTTCATTGACTGCGCTGTTGCCCTCTTCTTCTACTTCTTCTTCATTATCATGTTCGGTTTGACCATCTGAAATTTGGACAAATTAACAGTTAAAGGTATAAAGTTATTAATGATAGAAAAGAATGGTTATAATCAGTATTGCTGAAACGGAAACCCTCAGCACTCAACCAATGTTTGGCGAGACAGGTTTTCGCAATCTGACGCTTCTATAAGACGCCTATTGGAAAAGTTTCTTTAAGAAAAACATGCGTGTACAAAGAAAAATTAAAGTTTTTAAAGAAAAATAAAGTTTTTTTTGCGAAAAGTGAAAATTCTTATAAAACGAAGAAATGTCTTTTTGTTTTAAAGCTACTACATCTTGATCCGTAATAATAATTTTTTATTTCATAAATCAATAAACACTGTGTAGATACTTGATTAACCAGTAAGAAAATTAGTAGGGAGGGGAATTTACAAAAGCTGGGTATTCGCGAGTACCGAATGTACATCAGAAAATCTGTATTTTGTTAATGGTTAATAATATACTAGTATAGGAAACAGGAAATCTTACCAGTTATATCGAATTCTGCTGGCAAATTTTCTTCCAAAGGGCCCAACAGGTGTTCCTCATCAGGCAAGTCAAGTCTGCCACTCAACCCAGATTGAATCATGCTGTCACTGCGGTGGGAGATGTGTTCCAGAAAAGAAGCAACATCTCCATTAGCAGCGAACAATGCTGTCGCATCTCTAATTCTTTTTTCATTCGTTCTGTAGCGCCTTTTTTGTAGTACTTTAATTTCTTCTCCTTCTTCTATAAATGACGAAATCTCTCGAATCGTTGTTGCCGTTAATTCGCGCAGACTGTCTAGAATTAAATATTTAAGTTGTAGTCAGTATATATGTGTTCTTTGACATTTTAAGTGTTTAAAGATAATATATAGTATTGTAAAATTGCATATACCGATCGAGTCACCACTCGCCCTAAAAATAGTTGAAGTATTACATATAGAAACATTTATGAGTCAAATCGTCAATTATAGCATATTATATGTGGATAATAGTAAGCGGTTAAATGTACAGGTTCAGTCATTCAAACTAAACGAGATAATATCACTTGCTTAATCTAACCACGCTTTTCCACTTCGACGATGGACTGTTTATCAAATTTTATGTATGCTTATGTACAATGCCCGCCGGAACCGACAGCTTTGTTTTAAAATCTATCCGAAATTACCAAATCGATTAAATAAAATTTACGTTTTCGATGATTTCGGATTGATTTTTAAAGAGCACCATTCGTTCCTGCGGAATATTTCACCTAAGATAGATAGATAATTTGTAGCAGAGTATTCTCGAAATTCACATACCAAAAAAAATTTATTACATAGACGGTTTATTAATGTTCTGAATAATAAAATAAAATAAACCAGGGTTTTTATTAGCCCCATTCCTGATGCAGGACAGTATAATCAGCATATAATTGAATATTCTTGTAGAAAAAGTATATTAATTTTGTTAGACAAAGAAATTAAATACTTACCAACAAACTCCCACACGTTGGGTCCTTGCACCCTTAAGTGCCGTAGTAAGGCCGCGTGAAATGATTCGGCGTCATTATTCGTTCTCCTTGTTCTCTGATACACGGAGATAGAGCCTGCACCCACTCTTCGCATCCACTGTCTCTCGTGATAGCTATGAAAAACAGCGCAAACGTAAATTGACGAACATTTTCTTCGGAAAGATTAACAAGAACAATTTAAATTATATTTTATTATACCTAATCAGCATTTGGAACTGTCTTTGCAAACCATGTTGCCTTATTAAAGATTTTATGTAATCCAATGCTTCCCCGAAGTTGTTTGCCGGAAGCAGGGGCAAGGAAAGCAGTAAACGCAAAATTTTTCTTGCCCTACCACTACCGCTCAGGAATTGGTGCATTCCCAAGCTGTTTGTTTGACGAATAACGGCCTGAAATGCAATAAATCGAGTTTATAAATTACGTCAAAAAAAACAGCACAACGCAGAAGAGTGATAAAGTGTAAAAAAAAAATTCAAGCAAATATGGATACACCAAAACATAAACATGATGGAAAACGTTACTTTACAATATGTTATAAAAGTACTTACTTGACAGTAATGGAAGTAACATCCCGCCTTGTGGGCGTTTGGAAATTGCTGATTTAATGAAGATATCAGCGCCGCTTCATAATCCGTCATTATTAACTTGGGATTAAACAAAGGCACAATTCTTTTCAACTCAGAAAAAAGAGCATTGTACGCAGGCACTCTTCGATTTGGCATTAGCGAAAATGCACAGGGAAACGCATAAAAAAAGCAAAAATAAACTAGAGATATCGAATGACTTCAATAATTGTATTATTTCATCATTATTATTTCCGGTTTTTTAACGTTTCTGACAACAATTCTCTGCTATAATGTTCTGGATGACTTAGAAAAGAACTTTATATGACTAATAAAGTAATAAGCTAATTAGAGTAAAAATAGAAAAGTGCAAATATATACAAAGTGTTCTTTAAAATAAAAAAGTTTCTCTGTACACATTTTTTACTTTCCAATAATTTAGTATAATATGATTTCAGATTACGATAAAAAGGCCTAGAAAAAGGGCGTACTTACATAACCATATTTGACAACTAGTATCGTCACTAGCTGACTACTTTTCGGGGTTTTCGGCCTCGTCTTAAACGTGCCGTCTATATGGATTTCCTTCGCTTCCGATAGCAGCGGTATCAAGTCCTCGGCCAAAAACAACGCGGAAACGTTATTTTCAGTGCCTATAGCCCCCCGACAAAAGGGCTTGTCATCGACTCTCCCAAATCTCAAGTTGGTTTGTGAAACATTTCCCAACTCTTCCAACGAAGTTGGGATTCCTGGCTGAGCCTTCCTTCTCTCTCGTCTCATAGTTTGAGCTATTTTCGGAAAAGACAGTTTCGAAGCAGCTTCAACTTCCGCTCTAAAACAAAGTATTTAACAAATGAGAATCGAAATCTTTTTGAACAAAATTACACATTTTCTTCAAATGGATTGCCAACTAAGTTATGGAATAATGCTAACATTATAAATGATTTTATGAATGAATAAAATACATTTAAAAAAATTATAGCTGATTTGGATGAAGCGTTGAACACTTAAAATATTGAATAATTCAGTTTGACGTATTATTATTGTTTTCTGTTACAGTAACTTACCTTGCACCTTTTTCTATAAAAATCGATCGGACTTCATTACTTGTGGTAACGGCATGAGTTACCATCTCATGCTTCAGCAATAAAGCATCCTTTTTTGCTGCGTCCGGGAGATGACCATGTTCATCATCCCTAGCTACTTTAAAAAAAAAGTGTTCGTTGCACTTGGCCCTAGCCGTGCAGTTTTTTTCTACGCAGACCAAATACATATCTCCATTTTTACCATATGTTTTGCGGCGATAAAAAAAACCTTGGCTAGCAATACAAGTATAATAGGTAGAACCAGTTTTATACCCTGGAATCTTTTGTACGTCCATTTCCAAGCTAACTTCAATAACACTATACAAACACTACACAAACTACCCACGCCAGATACGTACGAAAAGTGTATTACAAAATTACCGAAACTCTCGAAGGAAACCTACTGCTTAGTTCATTAACCAATCATAACTTGGTATCTGCACCCCCACCGTTTTGAAATAATAAAAGTAAATTTCAAAAGTTTAATTTAAAATAATTTTTCTTAATGACTTTTTCAGTTGTCCAGACAAAAACACTTAACTCATTTGGTTTTAAGTTAGATGCTTTACAATAGAAGCTGTTGTCTTCTAATCTATGTATAATTAGTTTAGGTATACAAATTTGGCCAGCACCTATTAGTAATAACTAAACCATCTAACTTAAAACTAATCTTAATAAGCTAATCGGTAACTGAGTAGTGTGTTTTTGTCTGGACAACTGAAAAAGTCATTAAGAAAAATTCTTTTAATTAATCTCTTGAAATTTACTTTTATTATTTTAAAACGGCATGAAATAATATATAGGGTGTTCTATTTAAAATAGCAAAGTTTGCTTTTGTCCAGGAAAAACGAAACACCCTGTATAGGTCTAACTAATTTTAGATTGTGCATCTTGCGAAAACAAACAACTTTTATATTTACTGTTTTCTTCTATAACCAATAGTAGAGTAGATATAGAGGAATTTCACACTATTGGGGCACCCTGTATAAGATACATGGGGGATCTTGGGGCCATTCAAAGCTGCCCCCTCCCCCCGCATTTAAAAGCAATTTTATTGTAGCATTCAACTGTCTATTGCAACTAATCGTCTATTTAAAAAAATCACGTTTTCTATCAATGTTTTATAAGTTCGGTAAGAGTAATACGATTGTGGTGCACATTTAAAGGCAAATGGCATTTGTTTTACAATTTCTAATCAGTTGTGAGTGATTCTCAATAAATCATGCCCCGCTTTAAAAATATATATTTCCTGATTTAAAAAAACAGAAGTACTAAAATTACGATTGAAGTATATCGCCACCATGAAGTATTTTTCGCGCATTTCGTACGGCATTTTGTACCACAAATCCGCATTTAACAAAATAAACGATATACTTTGTATTTGGCCGTTATGATCAAAAATTAAACTGGTCGTTGTGAACAAGTTGGCCGATATGATCAAAACTACTTTTGGCCGATATGAACAAGTTGGCCGATATGATCAAAACTACTTTTGGCCGATATAATCAAAACTACTTTTGGCCGATATGAACATGTTGGCCGATATGAACAAAACTACTTTTGGCCGATATGATCAAAAATGAAAGTGGCCGATATGATTACGTAATGGGCGTTCTGAACAAGTATAAGGCGTCGGTCGTCCTTGCGTAAAAGTTAAGATTCGGCTACTATCGGTGTTTCTTACGTTTAACGGCGTCGTTGGCCGATATGATCAAGTTGGCCGATATGATCAAAACTAAAAGTGGCCGATATGAACAAGTTGGCCGATATGAACATAAAGTGCTGTTGGCCGAACTGAACATGTTGGCCGTTGTGATCACATAAAATTGGCCGATGTGAACAAAAACTGCTTTTGGACGATATGAACAGGCCCCTCAAAAACATATAGATGACCACCGTAGGAAAACTTTTCTTTTCCTCGTTTGCTCAAAATTTGCACTTCCATACTTGCAACTTATGCAGACAGCGACAATAAACTAAATAATATTTGACAAAACCCGAATTATATACCCAAAATCCCAATGAAGTCAACTTCACATTTCTCGTTAAAAACACATTACACCACAGATATACTAATCTTCCCTAAAATGCTCATTAGTGTATGGTTGGACCAAAAGAATAAGGCCGAATGTTTTCAACTTTCTCGTTAAAAACACATTACACCACAGATATACTAATCCTCCCTAAAATGCTCATTAGTGTATGGTTGGACCAAAAGAATAAGGCCGAATGTTTTCTTCAACTTTCTCATTAAAAACACATTACACCATCAGATATACTAATCCTCCCTAAAATGCTCATTAGTAGGGCTAGGATTTTAATGAAGTTAAAAATCAGCGAAAATGCAAAATAAAAAAAATGCAATTATGACTTAAAAATCTCGCAAAAATGACATAGAAATTTAAAAAGATGACATATAAATTTTATTTCCAAATTAGAACCTTTTACTTTTATTTTTAAAATACAGAATCAGAAATCGGCATCAGCTAAATTCAGTAACCCAAAAAAATAGAAAAAACCCAGGTAGACGCAATACTTTTATTCATTCAACTTAATCCTAAACACTTAACAATAATTTTATTAACTACAATAAATGTGAATTACAGTACACAGTGAAAACTTTATGTAAATTTTCAAATGAAAATGATTGTCTGTTGTCATTCAATAAGCATTTATACATAGAAAAGCTCCTTTCTACTTCGACTGATACGACAGGAGCATACTTAAAATAGGGTATGTCACTTGAAGTTAGTTCTAATTCATCACTAAAATTAACTGAATAATTTTCCCCTGATAGAACTTTAGCGATCGAACACATTGTTTCGTAGCCCTTATTTTTCCCCAAAACACTCTCCACTTTCTTTATTACAGCTTTTCCCATTTTACCACGTGCGCCCTTCAAATCACTAACAGTTTTATTAATCAACTGTAGTTGATCCACCAGCTGCACTTGGACTGTTCCAGAGTGGTTATTGCAGTAGGAATGAAACCAAAGTTTGCCTTGATGAATGAGAGTTTTTCCGCAATTTCAACATCTTCTAACACTTCTTGTGCTATTTTAATTGAAGCTGCTTCAGTGCTGTCGAACGAATCGATGACCTTTTTAACGACTTTTAAGTTTTCACAGTAGTAATTGCAGGCTTCAATCCAGGTTCCCCATCTTGTTAAAACCGGGGATGCAGGGAGTAGAATATCTGGAGCTTCGGTTTTGAACGCCGTAACTCGTGAAGGAGCTTTTAAAAACACCTTTTTTACACAGCCAATAAATTTGTCAATTGCTGGAAATTGACCGCGAACTTCCTCAGCGACTCTATGTAAAGCATGCGCCAAACACGTTAAATGCAGCATCTTGGAGTAGAGAGCCCGAAGAGAGTTAGCAGCCTTGACCATGTAGGGCGCAGCGTCCGTTATTAACAGTAGCACTTTATCGTGCTGAATTCCATCAGGCCACAACGCTCTCATTGAATTATCAAAGAATTTGCTTATTGTAGAATAGTTAACTTTCTCCAAATGCTCACAATTAAGTAAAAACTGTTCACGAGGGCCGTCCTCTTCCAGAGTTCCAACGATGATATTTGCTACATACCGTCCTACAGAATCTGTTGTCTCATCCATGGATACCCACAGGTTTTTTTCTGTAACTCGTTTCCTTATTTCGACCAGCGTCTTGTCGTAACAACGAGAAACATAGTTTTTTCTCAGTGTTGAAGGATCTGGTATTGATTTTCCGGTGTGCCTCATTTTCTCAGTGTTGAAGGATCTGGTATTGATTTTCCGGTGTGCCTCTCTAAGAAATTCCGCAGCTTAGGATGGCTCAGCTTATTCAACGGGATGTCCGCCGAAAGAAACACCATACACAGCTCTTCAAAAAAAGGATTGGAAGATGACACGGTTTCGCTAAGAAGCTGTTGTTGTAGTACCTTTTGGTCGTTCAGTCGCTGCAAACTTCGTTTATGTTTTTCTCGATTGACATGTTGCTCCACTGTAAACTTTCTTTCGGCAGCTACCCTCACATTGCACAACTTGCAGAATAATATTTTTTCATCAGTGGAAAAGACCTTTTCTCCAAATTGAGAAACAAACTGTTTTAATTTAACGGACGCACTGTCTTTAACTTTAGGCATCGTGTTTACTACACAACAAAAGGAAAGATCGCACTAAACCCGCTTTCGAACTTAACTGAAGAACAAAATACACCCGTCTGTTGATAAGAACGTGAAGAAACTGAATAAGACTGCAGAATTATTGTTGGTTCATTCCCACCCACTGCAGGCCAGTCTTAGAAAACAGCTGTGTAAGTTAGTGACTGCATTCCAAAGAAATCCCTTAATCCCTTAATGGGCATTCTTTTGTGGATGACTTAAGCACGTTCCCAGAAAACATTAACTTTGCATTTAGCTAACAATAGAGGTTTTAGGCTTCATTTCTAAACAGGTAAAAATACCAGAACAACCGGAACTACCGAGAAAAGAAAAATATTGCATTTTGTTCTAGACTGCATGAAAAATAAAACTTTAACAAAAGTTTATAAGCTCGCCAAGGAAAATATCGCAAAATATCAAAAAAATTAGCGCTATTCCTCAAAAATGCAAAAATTCAAAGAAAAACACACAAAAACCCCAACAAAATGCTGAAAATACCATAAAAATTAGCAAAAAATGCCCCATTCCTCAAAAATGGTAAAAAATGCAAAAAAAATGCACCAACAAGTTGCTCTCATTTGATTCAATTTATCCTGAAACACGTTTATATATAACTGAGCAATGTCTCAGACTTTCAGAAAAAAAGATACAAAATCATCAAAATCCTTGCCCTACAGTCATTAGTGTATGGTTGGACCAAAAGAATAAGGCCGAATGTTTTCTTCAAATTTCTCGTTAAAAACACATTACACCATCAGATATACTAATCCTCCCTAAAGTGCTCATTGGTGTATGGTTAGACCAAAAGAATAAGGCCGAATGTTTTCCAACCCTCTTAAGCAATCCGTAAGCTGTAATTTTCCGTTTAGAAAACTCGTATTTAAAAATTAAGGATTGTTACAAATTGGCATCATACATATAAAACGTTTACAGGCAATACATTATGCAATTAAACGGCGGCGATAAAATGGCCTCGGCGATGAAACGGCGGCGATAAAACCGCTCGGCGAAGAAACGGCGGCGATGAAATGGCGGCGATAAACCGGCGGCGCTGAAACGTTCCATTCCGACATAGTTATTGGCATACTTTATATCGACGGCTTAATCCGCAAACAAGCCAAGTCCATGGGAGCTAGTTTTACAGTGGCAACATAAAACTTTATAATTTTTTTATACATGTATATATTGTAATTTCCAAATTCCATGTTGCGTATATTGTATCTAATAACGTTTAGACTTCAAGTATATTACGTTATTTGCAATAGTTGCTTTTATTTAAATGATTAATCGAGTTGGCTGATTTACAAATTACAAAACGTATTTTTGTTCAGAGAGTTGGCTTAATTTTGTGTATATCAAGTAAAAATAATGTTCTACACAGAATCAAAAGTTTTTATTTAATAAACACATTGCAAGTGAGGAAGATTATCATAATAAGAATGGTAATCTAATGGAATGGTGGTTTTCAAGTTCTGTAGGTCTTCGAATTTTCTGCGGGTTATTGGCAATCTACTGGAATGCAAGTTTTGGAAGTCTTGAAATTTCTTCGGTTTGATTAATTCACGGCGTTGTGGAAGTAACCGCCATTCTTCTGTAAACCTCAGTTTATAAAAAACGCTGCCATTCGGTGTATATTGAAGAGCCCTAACATCAGTTACCTGAAATAAGACAGAAAAAAATAGCTTGACAAAGAAGTTGCTGAAATTTTGTTATGTCCTACTTTTGCGTCTCCCTTCATTCTTCCAGGTCGGATAGACTTATAAAATTTGATGTCGTCAAATGATTTAAAGAACGAATGTGTAAGGTATTCTACATTATAGGAATTTGGATTTTTACGAGCTTTTCGGCAAATACCAATATATTCAGCAGGTACATTGATTATTTGGTTTTGAAGTCTTCTTTCGATGGTGGCGTGCATGGAGTCAACCTCCATTTGAGTGTGGCCGCCTTCGAGATACTTTTGCTCGATTGTGATATTATTGGTCATCGCCACATTTAGTAAAGCATTTGAAATCGTCACGTTTCTATTTTGCGCTGCGCAACCATCACTATAAATTATGATCTTAATATTGTTGTCTTTGTTGATTCCTGGGAGGATTTTATTTAATATAAGTTTTACGACAATAGTGGAAAATTCTTCAGCAGAAACCTCTCCTTCTGTTTCATTCCATAAGAAACAGTAAGCTTCTTTGGTTTTTAGATTAAAAGCACAAAAATTATGAACATTTAACTTTGAATTGTAATACAATGAGGAAACGTTAGACTTAGGAGCTGACAACAATGCTTGAACATCCATTGCAAATACAAACTCTTCTTTGTCCTTATCTGATTCTTTTTCAGCACGAGCTTCTTGTTTTCTTGCTATGTGAAGTGTATGTTCCTCGTCCGATATAAAGCCTAGTTTATGTGCCATGCATTTTTCGCATTCGTCTTTCTTGGGGCGGAATAGCGAAATATTTTCTGTCTCCAAAGTATTATAAAATTTTGCCACTGATACGGATGGCATATTATCATGTGATGAACACCAGTCAGAAACATAAAAATCGTATAATGCTTTCTTGGACGGCCATTCGGATAAAAGGTAATTTTTGGAAGTTTCTTTGCGGCAGTAATGAGCTTCCATTTTTGGTAATGCATCGAGAAATTCTTTTAAGGAATCAACTTGTTTCTGAAGAGCATTTTTTCGGGACTTCTTTGCTGATGTTATTTCGGTAATCGACTGGTTGTTGTTTCTTGCCATAGCAAAGTTTTCTTTTGAACCGTTTTTCCAGTTCCATACAGCTGTTTTGACTATGTCTAAAGTGTTTAGGAACATGGTTTTACAAACCCGAAGCAACTTATCATTAACTTTTAAGTAATAATACATGGAATGAGATCTTTTTATTTTTGATGCATCTTTTCTATCTCGTGGTCTAATGGTGGGTAGCATTTTTATTAAGCTATCAATGTAAACCCTTCCCCCCCCCAGTTCAGTAACCAGAATGCATCAAACATTTTTTTTCTCTCATCTGATATTTCGGGGCAATTCAAGACGCTATTACGTTTATTTACCGATAAACAGTTACACCGAGCTTTCATTTTTCTTGAATTTTTAGGTACTTTATTGTTCCACTTACCGTCTTGTTTCTTCCTGCCAAAATACCTTTGACCCTTTTCTCGACACAATGAATTGCGATGATCGGCCCATGTGGATTCATCTACTTGGCACCTCTTTCGCCTTTTTACTTTTTTTTTCACTGGTTCATCAGAGGAACAGTCAGAATCAGAGTGTTCAGAGTACGGTACTAATACAGCATTATTAATATCGCTTTCATCACTTATACAATATTCAGGCACGATAAGGTTACTTGTACCATTGCTTGATTGAACCATTGAAAAATCAGAGTTCAAAGTTCACATCGGTGAGAGTACCAAGAACTTGTGTTGGGTTTTCTTGTACCTCTAAAATCTGTTCGTCGAGTGGTTCTTGATTAGCCTGAGTCAAGTAGGGCCCTGGTAGTTCTGTGAGAATTTCTTGAGAAAAATCAGGCCTTACCAAGTCGGTGTTTTCAAATATAATTGGCATGTCGTTAATTGCAATTGAATTATCAGTTTCAGAAAAGTTTTCTGACAACGCCAGTGCTAAATTAACAATTTTCATTGAACGTGACATCATCTGTAAAAAATATAATATATTTTTACATTAAGTAATAATTCACAAAACACTGTTAAAAAATTCAAAACCGCCAAAAACGCAAAAATTTTATTACGCACAGAACGGCCAACTCCATAAAATGATGTCACTTTTTAACATGGTAGCTTCTATGTAAAGAAGCTAACTCCATTGTTTTCAAAGAATGCTGATCACAGGTACAAAACAACTGATTATACATTATTATTTTGCTTAAAAAGTTGGGTTGCCTTACTTTGCGTACATTTGTGCAGTTGTTTCCACCAAAGAACACTATTTAAGTTAAATTTTATAAAATTTAGTCACAACAACACCTACACTCTGTCAGTTTTCAATGCAGAATGGCGGATGTAGATGGAGTTGGCGCTTTTTCTAAATAGCGGAATGCATGCATTGAGTTGGCTTGTTTTTGTGCGAGGTATTTAGAATGTTATTATTAAAATTTAGAAGTTAGCGGTTATGTAGGCCATTACGTAGACAGGCAAAGACACGATTGGCACAAAATCTCTATTTGGACAAAAAATGGAGTTGGCTTGTTTGCGGATTAAGCCGTCGATATACAGTTATTGGCCACAATATCTAATTATTTTTTAATGTTAAAAAATTGAACAAAAAATTAAGTTTTCTAAACACAATTCGACATACCTATACCTATATTTAGGAAAACATAATTTAAATTGTCTTTTGGTACAGTAATAATAGTACCGCTATTAAGAACGAAAATAATACAAAAATGTATGTAAATCTAAATTTTGGTAAAAATAAAAGTACGTTTTCTCTATAATAATAGTTCAGCGGATCTTGAATAAGTTTATAGCGCCTATATCTAATAATAGCCGGTTTTTGTCGTCTTCTATAATTTTTACTATCTTCATCAATGTCGTCGTCGTCTTTGTTCTCATTATCGTTTATATAAAATTTAGTATAATTTGAAACAAAATCGGCTAGACACACCATTTCCAGCGATAACGGTCTTTTACTGTATTTACGGAATATATTCTCCATAAATACCTCATCTGATTCTAAATTTAAAGTATTTAATTCTTTTTTTGACTTTAACATTAGCACTCTCTCCTGTTGCGGGTGTGTTAATAAAAATGCTTTTACGTGAATTTTTCCACAAAGGTAAAGACAAAGCATGATATACGGCTTCCTGCGCGGACATTAAATTACTATTTAAAAATACGTTAGAAATGTTTCTAAATTTTTCCCTAACACTTGTGTATCCGTTATTTATGTCTGATGCCGTTTCCCGTAACAATTTTGAAAGTCCAACATCAGTTTTACTAATGTAATTAATAATATAAGAAGCCAACGCGTATTCTTCCAAAACAAATTGAATGTCCATATTCGACTCAAATAAATGCAAAATATCTTTATTGTAATTGTTGATTTCGACTTCCAAAGTATTGCGTTTCAAAAATATTTGAGTTTTTTTAATGGGCTTCGAATCGCGAGATAATATCGCTCTTCAGATACTGACAATTTTGATAAAATATCATTAAATTGTACTAGTTCCGGTTGTTTATAATAAATATTCATTAGCTTTTTAATTTCTTTTAAAATATTTTTCAAATTATCGTTTTGTTCTTCTTCCGGAAGAGGTTCCAAAATTTTTGTTGCAGGCATAACGAACGCTGGAAAATTAAAACGACATTTGAATTTATTCCGTTTACCTTTATTGCAGGTATGTGTGTGTCTATGTTTTTGCAGCAAAATATAGGGATCGTTTTCGTTATATTGACTCTGTTTTATAAAAACCAACATTAACTACAAAAATAAGCACATTTGTAGGAACAAGTAGAAATTGTTGGGTAAAAAAATATAAATGTTCGCCTAAGTAAATGTATAACATACAAATATTAAACCAAGATCTCTTCAGGTAATCTAACATATCCACATTCATCTTCCGCTGTTTGATCCATAAGCTGCTCTTCAACTTTGTTATTATTATTATTTACTTTCCACCACTTCTCTTTTAATAAATTGTCACTTGGTTTCCAATCAAAACAAGTACTTCCTCTAAGCAACTCTTTACTGCTTAATAAAGCATCACAAGTTTTTATATATATACTGAGAGAATACGCGCTCTGCAGCTGCAGATGAATGTGGTAATGAAAGAACACCATTAATTAATTTCATTAAATTTGGAAATCTTGTTTCATTCATATCATTTCTAATTTTACTAATTTCATATCAGAAATGCTCGTCATCATAATTTTTGATATCTTGTATATCTGATAAAAATCTCCATTCTGCATCTAGTCCTTCAATATCAGAAACTAAACTTGGGAAAATACTTGCAGCTTCACTTATCGAATTAATTTGGCCAGTTTTAGCACACTTGGGATTAAAATTTGAAACAAAATTTAAAATCTTGCAGTCAAAATTACATCTTTTTTTAATTTCTGAACATAAGGCAATGTAGAAGTCCAAACTTTTCAGTCTGAAATTATGTAGATCTTGTGCGTTTATGTCTGCTGTGGCTATTTTATTGGACGACTTAGCTCCAACATAAATTTCAGTCAAAGGAAGGAAATTTCGGGGATTTGAAGGGTCAATACTTCCCAGGGGCTGGCTTTCTAGTACTGATTTTTTAATAAATTATTTTAGCACAGTTCGATATAATTGCTTTAAACGTGGAGCCAAAGTGTATAACTTTGGCTTTTCACTTTGAAATTCTATGTTCATATCATTTACTAGTTTTAAAATATACGAGAGAAAAAGTAAATATATCTGATAAATAGGATTGTTGAAAGCATCCAATATATGTTTGGCTTTGTGCAAACTAGCACTATCTGAAACCTCTGCTGTGAAGTACAGTTGAAGTGGTGCCCACTGCTCCAAGATTCTTGTTACTACACTCTGAGAAAAAGAAACAATAATTAACTACTTGGGCAAGTAAATAAATGAACAATATACTCACTTGTAGTGACAACCATCTCGTACAACTTAATTTAATAAGTTTGTGGCGCATTGTCTCTGTATAAACTTGAAATTCTTCAAATTGGGCAATCCTTCTGGAACTGTTGGAAAAGTAATTACTAACGTCTCTGACAAATTCTTCAATAGCCCGAGGTAGTTTTACAAAAGCTTTTGATGAGCTTGTGTGAAAGCTATGACAAACGCATCCAAGTATAAATATATTCTTATGAAGTTCTTTCAATTTTGCCTGAACACCGTTGTACTGCCCCATCATAACGGCAGCATGATCAGCGGCAAAACCGATTAAATTCGAATAAGATATTTTATTTTCATCAAGTATATTTTTTATTGCATTAAACAGATCCTCTGCAGTGCCAGAATGTACCTCTAATAGAGTTAAGAATTTATCATTTACAATGCAATCGTTTTTGCAATATCGAACCACAACTGCCAATGATTTCGATACAGAAACGTCTGTTGTTTCATCAATAATTAAAGAAAGTGGATATTTCTGCATATCCTTAATTATCTCTGCAAAACTCTCGTTTTTTAAAACATTTAGCAAAATTCCTGTGGTTTTAGTCCTGCCCCCTGCAAGATTTTTAGCTATTGCAGAATCAGGAAAAATTGATTTTAATAACGGTGTTAAATGATCCATTGTTCTTATAGGCAAGTTGTGTTCTGCTATAAAACCACACAATTTTAGTTTTGCTTCTTTAGTTTTTTTATCTAATGTTCTTTTTTCGTTATTTTCAAAATTAATAACACTTTCAATGTTCGCACTTTTTTTAGCAGCATTAAATCGTTTAATGTGTCCTGCAATATGCAATAACAAGAATAGGTAAGAAAATTAAATTTATAAATAATTCTAAATTATTTCTTTGGCAAATATTCCAATTTAAAATTATTATATTCCTAAATTTTGTCAATTGCAAAAAATTATAAAATGAAACATTTTATTATAAACAAAATTAATACCTGCAGAATCTTCATGACGCTGTATATGTGTTACACCCCCATTTATATGTTTTAGGCAAAATTGACAATATCCTTTTTATTGTTTTTGGTGAGCTATTCATATTTATTCTCCCATTCTTTGTTATACTTTTGTTTGTATGACTTTTTTTGTAATTTTTTTGGCGGAGTACGATTTATATCACTGTCTTCCCTGAGATCAATGGTATCGGTGTTGGTATTACAGGTAGAAACGGAAACGTCTTCTTGTACCTCAAGTACCTCTTTTTCTTGAACGGCAGTCTGGGCGGACGTAGACGGCACGGCTGCCGGCGAATTCGGCCTTTTCTTTAACCGCGTTCCGAACTGTAAAAACCTGAAATAGATTGATTACACTTAAATAATAATCGTATTAATATGTAAATTAAAAAAATAATAAAGGAAGGAATGGTATTATAGTTTAATATATTATTTAAGGGATAAGTACTTACTTGTCCATTCTACATTTCTATTTTCTTTCTACACACGACACAGAACAAAGAATATTAACTAAGAGGATAGAGGACATGACACTCCCTTGCTCTGCTGAATGCTGATAAACGTCATTAAAACTCTGGTTAAACGTCAAACAATAAAATAAACACCTAATACCATCTATGGCCGCGTTCGGTAATGTACCTCTACCAACTCCTTTTGCTGGCGGAAAGAGATCGATAATAACCATCGGCGCGGGTGGAAGTGAGATGCTAATAATCGCAATCGCAAAACTGTTAGCGGTGTTTACCGAATGCAGCTTATATACAACACGTTGAGGTTGACCGTTCACGGTCACCGATAAAGCCAACTGTCAAACTTGAAGATGTTGAAATAACTACTTAATTCTGTATTCGGTGGTAAATAAATATTTTTATATACGTAAATTGATAAAAACAAAAAATAGCATTGTTTTGAAACGTAATAGAAAATAATAAAAATTGTAAAACGTAATAGATTTTGCTTCGGGAGTAATAGCGTAATAGAAGCAGTCATAAAGTAATAGATCTATTACTATAGTAATAGGGTTGGCAACACTGAGTTCTGCTCGAAATAGTGACATTAAACTATCCTAGGTGGCAGTACCCGCAGGTACTGAAAACTTACTCAAGTGAATCGTGGTAGAATAAAAGCAATGAACCACTTAACTGGTCAACTGTGTTGAGGATTAAATCTTGAAGCAGGTAAAAGCACCGAGCAGGGTTCCCCTTCTACCTGTTCAAGTATTATATTAATACATTTTTGAACTATTAGGCTTAAGTAATATTTTTATAAATACGAATATCAAAATTACAGCAAAAATAGTATACGTTATTTATATATACATTTATTATGTTTAACGTGATATAAATTTTGATGAGGCATTTCTCAAGAAATTCATATCTTGTTTATTAAAAAAAAACATCTCAATTTATAACAATAGTAGCTTTATTTAGGAATGTGCGACGCTCTTTTCCCCAGTTGCCTATTTGGCAACTCTGTAGTCCGGTAGTTAACTTGTATTTTGTTGTGGGCGGGATTATACGGCTGCTTATGCGTATAATCGCTGGGAAATTCTCGGGCGCCAGATTTTATATGGAGTTTACTCTCCAGAACGGCTTCGCTGTAACAGAACGGCTTAGCGAAGACCTGGGTAACTGCAGTTGAAGATGTCGGTCTCCAGGGGTCTGTTTGATGGAATGACAGCCTGCAGGTTCTTGAAGCAGCTCTATTTAACTCGGATATATTCAACAAGTCAAGTAAAACAACGTAGAATGGTTTAAATACGTCTATTACATAATATCCAATCCAAATTAATAATATACAAGCAAAGCGGATAATATTAAGCAAAAATACGGTAGCAAATACAGTAGCAAATACGGTAGCAAATACGGTAGCAAATACGGTAGCAAATACAGTAGCAAATACGGTAGCAAATACGGTAGCAAAACAGTAGCAAATACGGTAGCAAAACAGTAGCAAATAAGGTAGCCATACGGTAGCAATACATACATACGGTAGCCAATATATATACAGTAGTCACCAGTATACGGTCGGAAACGGTACCAGTTACTAAATCAAACACACTGTTATCTTGACACCAGGCGGACAAATTCGCCACTATGAATCACACAACAAAGCTCTCAAACAAATAGAAAAGAGAAGAGTAAACTTTGCCCAGGAATTGTTTCGCGTAGGCGAGTTAGAGAAGTGCAACCTCAGGAAATGTTGCGCATAAGGTGCACTCCGGAAAACACAGTTTACAAATATACAAGAGAGAGAGAGAGAGAGAGAGAGCAATATTTGACGTTACTAGTAATGGTGTCAAAACACAGCTTGCTTACCCCAATATCCTGGATGCGGTGGTCGGTTACCTCGGTCGGAGCACTGGTGACTTGTAGAAGTGGCTGGACTGGTACTGGGCTGAAACATCGGCGAACTGAACTCGAAAATTCAAAATTTTGAATTTATAGCCAGTCGGTATGCGCCCGAAATCGAAGCGCATCCCCACTCTACGAGAGCGGGGTTGACATAGCATCTCTGCCGTTCGATCCGCGGAGACGCGGTTATCTGATTTCCGGCCGTAAATAAAATGTTTGAAATCAAATATACATTAAAATTACAATTTTAAAATACTGAAACGGTTGCTAAATTACGGAAACTTGCACACAATGAATATAAAGCATTAACCAACGGAATACTACTTATTTTAAATATAAAAATAAACCCCTAACGGTAACATAATATTGTAAACGGAAAACGGCATATAAACTAAATGTAAAAATTAAACAATTCTTGTAAACTCAATGCAAATTAAATCAAAATTAGTAACGATTCGTTACACACCCCTCCTTCTTCGGAAAGAAAAGGATTTATCCTTTTCGGCACAAAACAAAATTAACGGATATTGTTGAAACTAAAACTCACGGAACGAAATTTTTAACGTGGAACCCTTGTTCATCTCACTCGATAATGTTGCACTGCACACCCCGGTCACAACACCTGGTGATGCTGGTCGACGGTGGTGACGGTTTCGGTCCCCTCGGAATACACCAGCATGTCCTGGACATCTTCCCTACCAGACCACAGCGGGAACAGAACAAAATCCTGGGACGGCGGCATGTCTGGCGATGGTGTCCCGGTTGCCCACATCTCCAGCATAGGTCTCCAGACCACACCGGAATGCGCTGCTGCGGAAGGTCAATGTCCATAATCCAATCGTCCTCTGGAGCATCTTCGGTGGTAGCCTCCCTGTTGATAATAGTAGTGATTGGAGCGGCGGAGCCTTCGGCTTGCAATTCGTGCACATACTGCAGAAAAGCTTCGTCGTTGAATTGGGTGAGGGTCGGAGCGGTTTCCATACTCGGGGAAGGAGTAATGTCGCTAATAATGTCGTTTAAAACATCGGTTGCGGTTTCGGTGGCCTTATCGGTAAATGGTCTATCTTGGAAATTCGGTACAGGTTATACATGGGCCGGTTTAAGATCTTTAATATGAACGCGAGGAACACGTTTTCCGGTTATACCTTTTAATTGATAAACTACGGGTGAAAGAACTTTAGTAACGGTATAAGGACCGGAATATTTCGGAGCTAACTTGGCCGCAAATCCTTGAGCTGCGGAAGATAGGTGATGTTCTTTCTTCATCACTTTATCACCTACATGGCACGTCCAATCTCTTCGGCGTAGGTTGTAATGGTGTCCTTGGGTAGTAAATGCTCTTGCTAGGTTAACGCGAACTAACTCGAACACTTCTTGCAACTTCTTAATTCGGGTCTGATGGGTTTCGGGAATGGCATCATCCTCAGGTTCGGTATCTTCGGTCGGATCCTCTGCCCCTCGTCTGAGAGTGTTTGGTAGCTCCAACTCTCTTCCAAAGTTGAGGAATGCGGGAGTAAAACCACTGGATTCATTTGGTGCGGTATTTATGGCTAGCATAAATTCGGATAAATGCTGGTCCCATTTACGGTGATTACCTTCACAATACTGAGCAATCAGGGTCTTCAGCGTTTTGTTGGTCCTTTCAACGGGGTTCGCCTGCGGTGTATATGGTGGTGTAAATCGGTGGTTGATGCCAAAATCTTTGAGGAGCTGACTGAAGGTACGGCTATTATACTGAGTTCCATTATCAGTAATGACGGTTTTCGGCGTTCCAAATCGGGTTATAATATCCTCAAAAAGAGCTTTACTTACGGCTTGTGCGGTAGCTGTACGGATAGCTCTGCACTGCACCCACTTAGTGAACCGATCTTGAAATACGGCAAGGTAACAATTACCTTTTGAAGATCTTGGTAGTGGTCCAACTAGGTCGGTACTAACGGTTTCCCACGGTTGTCGGTTGGCGGACGGTTGCATCTGTCCAGGTGTCTGCTGCTGCGATGTTTTATAGCGTTGGCAGGATAAACACTTCTTGACATATTTTGCAATCTCACGAAACATCCCCGGCCAGTAATATTGTCTGGCAATCCGGGCTATGGTTTTGGCTATCCCCATATGTCCGGCGGTTGGGACGTCGTGATTTTCTTCTACCACCTTTTGGCGTAGAGGGGTCGGAACGCACAACTTCCATGGGTCGGTAAACTCATCGTCCTTCAGACTGTTGTCGTAGAAGTTACGGTACAGTTTCTCACTTCGGATGACATAATCGGGAAAATCGGCAGGTCGCTGTGCGACTTCTTTGTACTTGCGTTGATACCAGGCGCAGTCTGGCACATTGACAGCACACAGTTCCGGGTCGGTTGGTTCTTCGACATTCGGTAACGGTTCACGGGACAGGGTATCTGCAACACGGTTAAGTACTCCCTTTCGGTATTTTATCTCGAAATCGTACTGCTGCAGAAAAACACTCCACCGGGCCAATCTTCCAGCTGGGCTCTTAATAGCATGAAGCCAGCGAAGGGACTGGTGGTCGGATACTACGGTGAAATGATAGCCCTCTAGGTACGGTCTCATCTTCTCGATTCCCCAGACGATGGCTAAACATTCTTTTTCGGTCACGGAGTAATTCTTCTCAGCTGGAGACAACGTACGGCTCGCGTAAGCGATGATCTTGTCCCCGCTGCTGGTGGACTGAGTAAGCGCGGCGCCTAACCCATGATCGGAAGCGTCGGTTTGCAGAATAAACGGTTTGTTGAAATCTGGGCACGCCAGGACGGGTGCTTCGGTGAGGCTGGCTTTTAATTTTATAAAAGCTTCTTCCTGGGCGTCGTTCCAACACCAACGTTGTTGTTTCCGGAGTAGCTTAGTGAGTGGAGCTACTATGTTGGAGAATGACGGTACAAAACGGCGGTACCAGGAAGCCACACCCAGAAAACGTCGTAGACTTCGAACATTTCGTGGGGGCGGTATGTTACGGATGGCTTCCACCTTCTCCGGGTCGGTATGGATTCCTTGCTCACTAACGGTATGCCCCAGGTATTTCAGGGACTTTCGGCAGAATTCACACTTTTCGGGGTTGAGCTTAAGGTTTGCTGTACGGAGACGGCGGAAAACTTCCTGCAAATTACTCAGATGCTCTTCGAAAGTCTTCCCCAAGACAATAATGTCATCCAAGTATGCAAAAGCCTTGGGTTCCATCTCTGGACCGATGATGGTGTCCAGGAGACGCTGAAACGTAGCGGGTGCTGAATGAAGACCAAACGGCATTACACGGAACTGGAACAATCCTCTTCCCCCAACGGTAAAGGCTGTGATCGGTTTGCTGTCCTCGGTCAACGGTATTTGCCAGTAGCCTTGTTTGAGGTCTATACTGGAAATATAACGGGCTTGTCTCAGTTTGTCCAAGATAGCATTAATGTACGGGAGCGGATAGGCATCTTTCATGGATACTTCGTTAACTTTACGGAAGTCGATACAAAACCTCGGCTTTCCATCCTTCTTCTGAACCATAACTATGGGAGAACTCCATGGACTGCTTGACGGTTCAATGACCCCTTCTTGGAGCATTCGGTCTACTTCGATGTTGATGATTTCTTGCATTCGGGGATTCTGCGGTCGGTAACGCTGTTTAATCGGTGTGCGGTGCATTAAACGGATTTGATGCTCCACATTCTTGGTGGTACCCTTAATACCTTCAAACAAGGGTAACTCGGTGTCTAGGAAGTTGTTGAGCTGTTGTACTTCTCTCTCGGTTAGACTAGCCAGTGAAGTTGACGCTTCTTGTACCATTCCTACGGATACGGCATCCTGCTTCTTGATGGACACAATGCGGTTTTCCAGAAATACATTGCCGGTAGTTAGGTTAATGTGGAAATTCATGGACTGCAGAAAATCCATCCCTAACAAGATGTCGGACACCATGCCGGGTATGTAATTGAACTGGTGTGTCTTGTTCTGGCGTTCTATCTGAATTGGAACGGCATAGGCTCCTTGTACACGGACGGTTTGACCATTTAATACGGTTGCATTTCGGGTAAGGGGCGGTTGTTCGGTTATCTGCAATTTCTTGCAAATGTCAGCTACTCGTGGGCCAGTGTAGGACAGTACGGCACCGGTATCCACAAGTGCAGAAAATGTTCGGTCGGCTATTAGGACGGGCAGGTACGGACGGTTATCCCCTGGTAGGGAGGCGGTATTTGTCGGGAGCGGTTCAGGCCTCCTTACTGAGTGGCTCCGTTTGCGTTTCCCGGCTGTCGGCATTTACAGTCCCGGGACATAACTCCTCGTGTGCCACACCTGGAGCAGAAGAGGACCCTCCTGTTGGTGCATTGTTGCCGGTAATGACCGGTTTGGCCGCAATGCCAACATACTGCGGGGGTGCTTTTACTCATTTGGGTATTGTTGGTCGGTACTTCTTTGGGAGCGGTAGCATACGGGTTGTTCTTCCATACGGGTTTCGGATTGGTTCTTGGATAAGTCGGACCGGCTGCTACTACTGGTGTTGGTGGTATGCTAGATCGGGTAGCTGTAATCAATGGAACGGGCTTGCGGATGTCTTCATATTCTTTGACTGCAGCTAGTAACTGGTCTACGGAATGGCATGTGGATCGGTGTATAAATAAACGGTAGTCGGGGAGTAAATTGCGGTGTAACCAGAATAATTCTTGGTCCGGTGACATCGCTCCATGTCTTCTGATCAGGGTTTGCAAGTCGATGATGTAACTCACCGCTGTCTCATGCTTCTGTTGTACCCGTTGGCTGATCTGTGCTTCCAGGTTAATCAGGTAGTCGGCAGGTTGGTAGAAGGCTCGGAAGTCATGAAGGAAATCGCTCCAACATCTCCAACGCTTCTGGTTATTTCGGTACCACAGCAGAGCGGTGCCGGTAAATATCTCCGGTAGCACTGGTAACAATCGTTCTGCCTGTATGTTGTAGCGCAGGCAGATCTCGTCAAGTCTTTCCAGAAACGCTACGGGGTCAGTGCTGCCATCGAATGTCACATTCCATTTATGGACATTCAAATTATCGGTCCGGGGTGGTTGGGTCGGGGTTGGTACGGTCACTGGTGGCGGTGCTTGGTACATCGGGAAGGCTGTAGGAATATAATACGGCATACCTGCGGCGGCGCTGGTTACGGTTGTACGGGTGTTCAAATAATCCTGAGGTACGGATGCCGATGCTGATAACGGTGGTTGATACGGTGTAAATGACCTCGGAAAGTGATACGGTATACCAGCGGTTGTGCTGGTCGTGGCGGTTGACGTCTGGGTATACAGGGTGCTTACGGTCGTAGACGTCGGTGCGGACATCACGGGTACCTTCCACTGAAACGAATCTTCCATACTCGTAGCTGCATAGCATACGGTCGTTGTTGGGGTTGCTGGTGGATCGGTCACTAGTGGGGCGGTTGGTCCTTCTCGTATGAACTGAACCAGGCGGCGTCTCAATACCTCCGTCGTACCTTCTGGTGACAAACGGAACTTGGTGGCTTCCTCCACTAGCTGTGCCTTCTTAAGGCGGTACACCCAGCTAACCCGGCCATCGGTGAAGTCGAAATTCCTACCTGGGTCGGCGTCATCTTCGACTGGGTTGTTCTCCAGGTCGGACTTCTCAGAATCGGTCATAGTTGCGGTGTTCACTTGTTGATATACCTGCTGGAACGGAAATGCCCTCCAAGTCACGTTACGGGACGGTTCTTCTTTGGGATTGACTGGACAAACACGGTCCCTGCTCGGGCGCCAAATTTGCGACGCTCTTTTCCCCAGTTGCCTATTTGGCAACTCTGTAGTCCGGTAGTTAACTTGTATTTTGTTGTGGGCGGGATTATACGGCTGCTTATGCGTATAATCGCTGGGAAATTCTCGGGCGCCAGATTTTATATGGAGTTTACTCTCCAGAACGGCTTCGCTGTAACAGAACGGCTTAGCGAAGACCTGGGTAACTGCAGTTGAAGATGTCGGTCTCCAGGGGTCTGTTTGATGGAATGACAGCCTGCAGGTTCTTGAAGCAGCTCTATTTAACTCGGATATATTCAACAAGTCAAGTAAAACAACGTAGAATGGTTTAAATACGTCTATTACATAATATCCAATCCAAATTAATAATATACAAGCAAAGCGGATAATATTAAGCAAAAATACGGTAGCAAATACAGTAGCAAATACGGTAGCAAATACGGTAGCAAATACGGTAGCAAATACAGTAGCAAATACGGTAGCAAATACGGTAGCAAAACAGTAGCAAAACAGTAGCAAATACGGTAGCAAAACAGTAGCAAATAAGGTAGCAATACAGTAGCCATACGGTAGCAATACATACATACGGTAGCCAATATATATACAGTAGTCACCAGTATACGGTCGGAAACGGTACCAGTTACTAAAGCAAACACACTGTTATCTTGACACCAGGCGGACAAATTCGCCACTATGAATCACACAACAAAGCTCTCAAACAAATAGAAAAGAGAAGAGTAAACTTTGCCCAGGAATTGTTTCGCGTAGGCGAGTTAGAGAAGTGCAACCTCAGGAAATGTTGCGCATAAGGTGCACTCCGGAAAATAAAAGAGTCAGAGAGAGAAGAGGAAACTTTGCCCAGGAATTGTTTCGCGTAGGCGAGTTAGAGAAGTGCAACCTCAGGAAATGTTGCGCATAAGGTGCACTCCGGAAAACACAGTTTACAAATATACAAGAGAGAGAGAGAGCAATATTTGACGTTACTAGTAATGGTGTCAAAACACAGCTTGCTTACCCCAATATCCTGGATGCGGTGGTCGGTTACCTCGGTCGGAGCACTGGTGACTTGTAGAAGTGGCTGGACTGGTACTGGGCTGAAACATCGGCGAACTGAACTCGAAAATTCAAAATTTTGAATTTATAGCCAGTCGGTATGCGCCCGAAATCGAAGCGCATCCCCACTCTACGAGAGCGGGGTTGACATAGCATCTCTGCCGTTCGATCCGCGGAGACGCGGTTATCTGATTTCCGGCCGTAAATAAAATGTTTGAAATCAAATATACATTAAAATTACAATTTTAAAATACTGAAACGGTTGCTAAATTACGGAAACTTGCACACAATGAATATAAAGCATTAACCAACGGAATACTACTTATTTTAAATATAAAAATAAACCCCTAACGGTAACATAATATTGTAAACGGAAAACGGCATATAAACTAAATGTAAAAATTAAACAATTCTTGTAAACTCAATGCAAATTAAATCAAAATTAGTAACGATTCGTTACAAATGTACTATTTATACTTTTAATTAAAAATAGAGAATACATTTCTGAACTAGCAACCGATTGTTGTCCAACACTCTGATATAAAATTCGTCAATAATATTCATCAATAAAAATTTGGTAAACACTTTATTAATCTATTAATAAGATAATGCTATTTTGATAAATAGAATGCACTTATTTACAATTTTAATACAGTAAAAATTACAGTTAAAATAAACCAAAGTAAAGGGAAACGTATTTTTAATCAGAAATTCGTCTAATACTAAATTACAACTAAGTGTAAGAAACTACAACTAAACATCAATAGGTATATTTTTTTTAACTAAAAATGAAAACAAATGTAATCGTTAATATGCATACCGCTAACTAATTGCTACTGTTAAATTAAGTAAATTTTTTAAAGCTTCTTTGCCGTTTTACTTTTGGGTTCGCTACAAGTATTTTTTCGTTTAATTCCTATACATTTGTCTCGTTGGTCCTTATAATTTAAATAGTTAATACGAATTACGGTTCTTAAACGTATAAAAGTTTCAACTAAAAGTTTTGGAGTATGAAATGATGATATATATCCTGAACACATTTATGTTAATAGAAAAAACTACCATTCTATAAACGTACAATTGGTAAGAAAATTTTAAATATTTTGTATGTAGGTAACCAGTGAACACTTTGTTAACAGATTTGTGATGAAAATTTAAAAATAATGAATGTGAATGCAAAATTTCCGGGAAGTTGCCACGATTCACATGTCTGAAACAATGGAACAAATTTATAGACAGAATAATAACAATATATTTTATCTTATTGGAGATTCAGGTTAATATGAATTTTGTTATCTATTTATTATTCTGCAGTTTATAGATAGTATACAGTGAGTGCCAAAAAGCCTGCACCATATACCACCACACCATACGAGTGAGTTCAGAAAATATAAATTTGGCTCTAATGTACCCTTTTTTTTTAAAGATAGGCTGCTGTGATTTTAAATTTGAACATAATTGAATTAAATTGTCAAATTCATATTTTCTGAACTCCCCCGTATACAGATACACAAATTTTAAAATTTGGTGGTTGCATTTTCGGTTTCAGGCGATGCACCAACTTTTATTAAGAATAAAATTTTCTGAGAAATGTATACCTAATGAAATTTTTTTTCTATGGTGGACTTTTTGGCACTCACTTTATATGCATAAAATAATCAGTTTGTATGAATTAAATAGTTTTTATGGTGCTAAAAATTTAGATATTTATGTGTCACTATTGTAATTGATTGTTATTTCAGGTTATCCACTGCGACCATGGCTTTTAACACCCCTACAAGATGTGGAACCTGGTACTCCCGAAGAAAGATTTAATAATCAATTTAAAAGTATACGAAGTATAATTGAACGGTGTAATGGAGTTCTCAAGAATAGATTTAGGTGCTTGATAAAACATAGGGTGTTGCATTATACTCCTGAAGTGCCCTCAAAAATTATTAACACCTGCATCATTCTACACAAGATGTGTGTTCAGCATAATGTGCCCGAACCTGATGAAGATATGTTAAATGCAGATTGGGGAATGAATATTATTGACAACAATCAACTAGTTGAGGCTCAGGCTAACATTGCCAGAGTTAATCCAGATCTAGCAGCAGCACGAGTTTTGCAACAGCGTATTATTAGACAACATTTCAATAATTAAAATTGTTACTTTTTTGTTTTATTAAAAATAGCAAAATACATACAAAAAATTATTTATTATTACTTATTACCTTTCTAAAAACCAGGGTTGACATGAATTAATTGTAAAATATTGTACATTGTATTATTTATAATTTATTGCCACAAGTGCTTTTAAAATATTTGAATTTGTTTCGAGATTTGCCTGCAAAAGTTCCAATTTCTTAGCTTCGTAGGCCCTTCGAGCGGCTTGCTCTTCAACCAAGATTTCCAGTTTTCTTTTGCGGTAATTGGTTTCCTGAGAGTTTTTTTTCTCAGAAATTTTAAGTAAATCTTGGGTTAAGCTTAAAGATTTACTTAACCTAACAGATTTTGTCAACCGTTTCTTCTTATCTGTAGGCTTTTTAGATACGACCTTTGAAGACCCTGCTCCATCAAGGGATGCCGAAGTACTGCCTGGATTTTGTGGTGAACCAACACTAACGGCAGAAGATTCGATGTCGGCAGTGATGTTTTCAGGACTCTCATGTTGCATATCCTCCTGTAGCTGCTGGTTTTCGTCATCTGAGTACTATAATATACACAATTTTATTATGAGCATCTTAAAGCATATGATACTAAACCTCCCTCATAAGTAAATTTGACTTCTGATTCGGTTGCATTAGGATTTCCATCTACACATGTGGTATCCATCAAATCCAAAACGTCATTATCGAAGTCCGAAAATGTTTCTTTTGATTTGGCACCACCTCCAGTTCCGACAGCATGACGACGAGTTTTGACTGCTTTGGCTTTAGTATTCTTTTTTATATCTTGCCAAGTCTATAGACAAAAAAGTAATTTTTTTAATTGTACTAATCAAAAATTGTAGATATTACTTACTTTGCGCCATTTATACCACTCTTTGTTTGCACCTCCGGGAATTGAATTCAGCGTTTTTGTAATATCGCACCACAAAAGTTGCGCTTCCTTTTTGGTTAAATTTGCAAAATTTCCACTCACAAGAAACGGATTTTTACTTAAGAACTCGATTAGCAACTGTTTTTGTTGTTTGGTGACATGTGCAGCATGTGCAGTTCTCGTAGGAGTAGAAGTAATGGCACTTTGGTTTAATACATTTAAAACGTTAAAATCACTTTCATCCATAATAAGTAAATGAGGTAAAAACTGCTACAGCAGAACTAAGAAGAAAAATAATATATACGAATGACGAGACAACGTGAACGTGGACCTCGCGAACGGATAAAAACGTAGGTTAGGTCAGATAAATGTTAACTGCACATGTTTCCCGCAAACTCTCACATAATTGGGTGACTAAATGCGGGAATATTTAAATATGTACGTTCTCATTGGCTCACGCAGCTTGACACATTTGGCAACAATGCATAGCTTGTTGCATGGAGGTTTAGGGAACTGAGAGAAATTTACAGCGGATGTGAGTTCATTTTCTCTTGCAAAACTCCCTCGCCATTACTCACTTCTCTCGCACTCGAGAATCGAGGTCCAGGTAGTTTGTTTTTGCAAACGTACTAGTAAGCAATAGCGAATTATGAACTCTCTATGTTTTATGCAAGATTCAGTAGCAGTAAGAAAACCAGGAAGTATGTTTATTACTTGCATTAGCGATCTCTGGTACAAAATATTCATTATTTTTGTCTTGCCCTTTATAGCTGGGTACAATGCAGCAAACACCTGTAAAGTAATTTTTACAACCGCATTAGTTAGATCGTTGGGCGCGCACAGTCTTCCGAAAACAGATACATTGCAGGGATAAGCCTTTTGTTTTATAAGTTCAGTGTCAGTTTTACTTTTTCTAATTTTAGGTTTTGATCGCAGACAGCGAGGTTCTGACAGACCTGTGAGTTCTTTTTCGGATGTGCTGCATTTAAATTTCTGTATACATTTTCGCAATACGAATCCTGCAGTGTACCGTATAGAGCAGTCTTCTAACGTGATTTCGCGTGTTGCAACACTCTGTATACTTATCTTGCTGATCTCGGTGTCCTCTTTATCCTTATTATTTGCATTCGCAGATATCAGGGCATTTGAAGAAGATGGTGGGAGAGGCATTGATAAATCCTTGATGTTAAATACAAATTCTAGTTGATCCTGTTCACAGTTTGAATTTACCACCGGTTTTTTTAAATTTGCACAAAAAAATGTCGGAACGATAATCTAAAGCTTCTTGCAGTTGGATTATCATTAAATCCCCCTTTCTGGCGAAATACAGAAAATGTATTTTCTAACGCATCTTGTGTAAGTCCTCGTGTTAATAAATACTCAACATTGTATGCTTTTTTTAAATTTTCATGTAGCAACAAACAAGCGGTCACAGATTGAAGCAATTCCTTAAAACAAGGAGGAACATTACCTTTGGTAGTTTTAAGATTAGAAATTTCATTTAAACTGTTTTTTAGTATACGTTTAATATGCACATTTTTGTCGGAAAGCGGCACTCGATTTAAATTTTTGGAACACAAACTTGAACTGTCCATAGCATCCGACAAATCGTTAAGAAATTTTGTAAAACTAGCCGTAGTTTCATGTGACGGGTGCAGTTGACCTATAGATACTGCCGTTTGAATGGCAGCTGTCATTGAATCGCTAAATACATGAAACGCCAATTTGCATTTCATTTTTTGAAAATTGTTAGGAAAAATGTGTATATCTGATAATTTTGGTGAAGATCTGGCCGTTTTGCTATTCTTATCTGAATTATATGTTTCCTCAATGGCTTTCCATGATATTACTTTATCGCGAAAGACGAAGTCATTTGCGATAAACTGATTACGTTGAGCTTTTAATTTTTCGGTTTTCTTTTCATTTGACATTATAAGTGCCTGCTTGTGGAGTGTGTGGGAATAGTTAAATTTTTTGTAATTTACTTTCAAAGTTGGTGATTTAGGTGATCTTGGTGCATTATAATCAGAACTCATGATACGTTGAAGTGTTGGAGACATAGGGGCATCGATCCCTATTTTTGAAGAAGTATCAGAATTCGGCATTATAGGTATTTTAAGCATACGTTCATAAGTTGTAACATTGCTCGTTCTTCTAAGAAAAAGTGGTTGTTCGGCAAGTGCCTCTAGTTTTATAGGGTTTGGAACAGCGTTGTGAATTAAACGTTCCTTCGAAGCATTCATAAAAGCGGAGGTTTTGAAGTGGTCTTCGCAAATTCTTTTATTTTTTAACTCCGTTGGTGAAGTGTTCAATAAAGCTGCCTCTCCTAGAGATACAGATAATATTTAATAATAATTAACTGGGAACTGTATTATAATGTTTAGAAAAGAAAACAATTTACCTGTAGAGAAAATTTTATTTAAATTATGCTTACCTTTTGTATTTGAAATCCACTGTTTACACCTGTCTGTGTCTTTAATGGGGAATACGAACATATGCAATCCCGGATTTGTTCTGCGGCTTTTTCCACAGTTGTTGTAAAAACATTTGTTTCCGGCTAGAAGCATTTTGGCACAAAACTTTCACACAGGAAAAATAAGCAAGTGTACTAGAACAAAATCGAAATCGACTAACAGAATAAAACTATTATTTCGTGCTTTATATGAATATAATGGAACTTTAATGAAAGTTACAGGGATGGTAAATATAATCAAGAAATTTCCCTAATAAGAAAGTCGTTAAACTTGATTACACATTTAAATACATTTACGTGGTTTTGCGCCAACTTAAATACCTAACAATGTATTTTTCCTGAAACGCACTTAAATCTAAATCGACACTAATAAGTAATGACTAATGATCATACATTAAATTGGCCGTAAGAATGTAAGGGACAAACTTTCAATTATACTAGAGGTTTCTCCTGATTTGATTGTATATTTGAATAAATACAAGTTTCCGGTTTCGGATTGGTTTTTAAACCTTGTTTTGTCGGTGAATTTTTGATATACTACCTCATTCCAAAGCTAATTAAAAATAGGTTTAGTCGTTCCGGAGATATGAAGCGCCACACACAGACACACATACATACCCACCAACAGATAGACATTTTTTCTAAACCACTTTTTTGGGTTCCTGGAGGTTCAAAACATGTATTTCCGTTAAAATCTCAAAAACGAAAATCTGCATGAAATCAATACTTCCCTGTACTGAAAGTACAGGAAAGTAAAAATATGCTACATAAGTACCTACTTTAAATTTAGATAAAATAATTTTGCATAGAAATAACAAAATTTTCAGAGTTAGTAATACCACACATCGTTATTACTTGTAATATTCGTAATTACGCTTACTAAAATAGCAAAATCTATTGTTAATAGAGTAGTTCTTAAATACTCCAAGTCATAAGCCAAATAGGTGCCACAGTAAATAATTACGTGTAAGTATGCTCAGGTAAACGAAATTTACCATTTCTGAGATTAGAAATTAGTTAATTGTACGAAGTTGAAAACACGTGACTTGGCTATAGCCATTTCATTTAACTTAGCGTCGAACGGCAACATACCGCGCAGATAGTAGCGATAGTACATGTCTGTTCCAAACGATGACAGCGACGCGGGCTGCTCCGGTACTAACCAAATATGCATAACCATTAGGGGCAGTTGTACAATCAACGGTTAATCACTAGTTCAAGTAAACCAGAGTTCAATAAAGACTGTGGTTCAGTCCTGAAAGCGTTGTACAAACGGAGTTCACGCTGTAGTCCCGTGAACGGCAGTTGGCAATAGTAAATTCCCTAACAAGGCAGTTACATGTATATTTATTGTGTGAAAGTGTGATTTGTTATTTTTATTAGGGTTTTGTTATAATTTTTGTTACATTTTTTAGGTAAGTACAATTAAATTTTCTTGAAATCTCATATTTCTTTATGATAACCGTATCGTTTCTTGATAGGTGGTGAAATAGATACCTTTAATCATCATGGATAGCAAGGATCCCAAACGTACGCCAAATTTTAGCACCAAAGAAGAGAACACTTTGATATCATTGGTCAGTAAGTACCAAAGTATCATTGAGTGCAAGGAGACGGATTCCGATGCCAATCACCACAAAAAGACAGTGTGGGTTACGGTTGCCAATGAATTTAATGCCGTATGTGGGAATACTTATAGATCTCCTATTGTACTGAGAAGCAAATATCAGAATACTAAAAAGCGTAGTAAGAAAAAATTTTCCAATGAGAAGTGCTACGCAAGGGGCACTGGTGGGGGTCCTTATAAAAAAACAGTGATCACGGATATAGACATTGAATTAAAAGAAATGATTGGGACACAAATGACGGGGCTTTCTTCTGAATTCGATGATGATGGAACTTTCACAGGTACATGATAATTATGCAAAGCTTGCATCAATCATTAGGTACTTATCTCCTTTCTTTTTAGTTGCTGCTGAAAGCATCGGTGATCAAGGGAACGCTTCTGAACTGAATCTTAGTTGTGTAACAGGTGAGCAACAAAGTTGAAGTTTCCATGTGCTGAATATTTTACTTTTTTATTTTATTACTACAGATACATTATCACCCCAAGACTACGAAATTGTAGAATGTGTTGACAACAAGGATAATATAGACCCTCAACCTTCAACGTCGCAAGGAACAAAAAGGGACATGGACTGGAGTATTTACACTCCTGCTAAGTTAAAGCAGCCAAAATCCAAGCAACTCCTCCTACAAGGTATAAATAAATAGTGAGATAGAAATGAAAATTTATATGTAGGGTGTTTCAAAAAGACTAGTCCTAAATTTAACGGTGTATTTTAGGAGCAAAAATATACTGCCAAATTTTACTCTAGTCTTTCCTGTATACTTTGTGTTTAATGCTCGAATTTGAAATAATTGTATTATATTTTTCTTTTAGCTACAGAAAAAGACAAAATGCCATTTTCCAAGAATAAAATGAGCGACAAAATTTCCACATGGGTGGCATCAAAAACGGAAAGTGTTGCTTTGCAGCAAAAAATAATGCTGGAGCAACATGCTTTGCAAATGAAGCATTTGCAAGAAAAGCATAACCAGCAAATGGAATTTGCTCAAGAAGAGCATAATTTGCGCATGGAACTTCTAAAGCAAAAAATCAACAACAGTTTTCCCAAATAAAATATATTAGTAGAATTTTTTTTGTAATACTAATAAAAATAAAGTTTTATAGTAAGACATACTAATTAACTGTATCTATATAATTAACTATATGGGAATAAAATGTAGAAATTTATAACAGTCTAGCAAAATAGTCATCAATTAATGACTGCCTTGTTGCATTGTTTAAATCCCTAATATTGCCTCTAATTTCTGGTGCTGGGTCAATTTCTATATTATTCATTACTTCAATGAAGGCTTCCACTTCATCGTCTAGAGGTGGTGGAAGTGGTTCAGAATTATCACAAGCAATATTATGAAGTACTGCTGTTGCAACAACTATGGCTTCCACTTTGCGCCTCTGAAGTCGAATTCCTAAAGCCAGAATTGGAAAGCGACGTTTCCAAACGCCAAAACACCTCTCAATTGGATTTCGTGTTCGAATTTGAGACTCGTTGAAGAGATGTTCTGCTCGTGTCTCAGGATTACCCAATGGAGTGATGAGATACGGTTTAATGCCATAACCACCATCTCCTACTAGTAGATTGTCGCCCATTTCACCATTCTCAAACTTAGCACGTATAGTACTTGAATTAAATATCGTTGAGTCATGACTTGATCCAGGCCAACGTGCAACAATACTTCTTATTTTAAGCGAAGCATCGCAAATAGCTTGCACGTTTATTGAGAAAAAGTTTTTCCGATTCCTAAATGTTTCGGCATCGTCTCCACCTGGAGATTGTATCTTAATATGGGTACAGTCTAAAGCTCCTATGCATCTTGGAAATCTGGCTTTTCTATAGAATTCTAACCGAACTCGATCAATTTCTTGCTGTGTTTGTGGAAATTTTATATACTGATTACGAAGTTGAGCAAGCGCTCGCGATTCTTTATACACAACTCTACTTGCTGTTGATTTGTGAACTCCACAAAAATCACCAGTAACAATAAGCATGGAACCTGTTGCAAAGAAACGTAAGGTTAAAAGGAACATATCTTCAGCAGAAAGAGCATTGTTTCTAAAAAAAAAAAGTTTTTGTCACTTATGTTGTTTTGTATTCAATTTAAAAGTAGATAGGTGGTTACCTGTCAGTTGTGGAAGCAATCTCAATTTGCTGCAACACTTGTAAAGCAGTGTTTTTTGTCAACCGAAATCGATCATAGAATTCTTCTTCAGACCACTTTTCAAAGTGGTTCACTCTTTGGCGAAAAACGCGAGGCTGTCTTTGCAGACCTTCATGTACCTCTTGTATAAGTTGAAAAAAGTCTTCGTCATCCGTTAAAGCACCCGCTAACTCTTCCATTTCGCAATTATTAATAAAAATGTTTGGTTATGTCAAACTAACCTTGGTTTAAACGGTCGATTTCGGTGATTCAGGTTCAGCGGTGGTTTAACTCGGGTTCAAGTTCTGAACTATGTTTGTACAACCAACATTATGGCTTTGAACTTGGTTCAGTTCTGAACCTGAGTTAAACTCGAATTGTACAACTGCCCCTTAGTCAGATATCTAAAGCCGGGTCCAGATCAAGCGTGCCGAACCACGCCAAACCGCTTAAAACGTTTGCGAACGTTTTGTAACAAAATTTGTGCCTGCTCAAGTAAACGTTTAATACGTGGATGTTCGTTAGTGTTTGCAGAGGTTCCAGTTGTTTGCGTTTTAAAATTATTATTAATTTTAAAAAAGAGCCATGGGTGATGAAAGAGTTAAAATAGCCAGCGCAGCATTTATTGTTTTGCACGACGCACTACTAAAAGAGAAGAAAAAACCAAGGAAACGTCGTTTTTGGATGACGAAAGTATTAAAAAGTCGAAATACTTACAGCGGCAGTGATTTGCTTAATGATTTGTCAATTGAAGATACTGGACAGTTTAAAAATTTTTGTTGCATGTCGTCTGAAGACTTCGAATTATTAATTAATTTAATTTGTCCTAGTGTACAAAAAAGACACTAATTTTAGAGAAAGTATTCCCGTGAAGGAAAGGCTGGCGATAACCCTTCGTTTTTTGGCAACCGGGGATTCGTACACCAGTTTAATGTACCTTTTTAAAATATCGAAGCAAAGTATTTCAGAAATAGTATTAGAAGTTTCAGAAGCTTTAGTTGGCGGACTGAAAGACTACATAAAAGTAAGTAAGTTTTATTATTACGAATATAATTGACATTTTCGAGTAATTGTTTATAATACATTATTATTAGATGTCAGTAAATGTATTGATATAACCTTGCAATGGACTTGCTAGGCTTTCAGAACTGGATTCGACACTTTCAGCTGGAGATGCTACACTAATATAGGAATTTTGTGAAGGGTGTGGTGAAGATGAATGTGAAATATTATTATTATCATAAATTGGTTGTCCATAAGAATAACTGTTAGTGCGGTAGTTTCCCATTTTTGCCTCAAAAAGTGTATTATTCAGTTGATGCATTGTAATAGTTCTTGTTCTTTCATCAAGCTGTCGTAATTGACTTGCAACATGTTCACCGTAGATGGAACATTCATCCCGTTCTGCAGTTGAAACACCTTTCAGAATATTGTAGGCATGTGTTATCATTGGATTGTCTTCTACCCCTTTTTTATTTTTTGTTGAAGATTTCTTTGGTGACAAAAAAAAATTTACGTTTTTACTTGTCCCATTATTGCTGTCGCCATCTTGATCGGAAATCTGTTAAAATAAAATTCCATTATTAATAACGGTTTTTAGCTATAAACGAATTATATTGATTGCAGATGCCAAGGAATTCAGAAGAATAGCTGCAGCACTCAAAAGTATTCGACGAAGTCTGGAATTATCCGCATTGCTTGGGAGCAATGGATGGCAAACACGTAATGTTGCAGGCACCTATAGCCAGTGGAAGCGACTACTTCAATTATAAATCCTTTTTTAGTGTAGTGTTATTTGCTTTAGTTGATGCAGATTATGATTTTATATTTGCGGATGTGGGCTGTCAAGGACGAATTTCCGATGGAGGAGTATTCAAAAACAGTTCTTTATGGACAAAAATGGCAGAAAAAAAATTACACCTTCCTGAACCAAAGTCACTTTTTGGCAGAGAAAAAAATATACCGTACGTAATTTTGGCGGATGATGCATTTGCATTACACGAAAATGTTATGAAACCCTACTCGGGCGTGCATCGAAAAGGTTCAATGCAAAGAATATTTAATTATCGGCTCTCTAGAGCTCGTAGAGTTGTCGAAAACGCGTTTGGAATCCTCTCTGCTGTATTTAGAGTTTTACGAAAGCCAATGCTATTAGAACCGCAAAAGGCAACTCTTATTGTACTGACTACTATTCATTTACATAACTTTCTACGAAAGAGTAAGGTTTCAAGATATATTTACACACCTCCATCAACATTTGACTCCGAGGAAAATGGACAATTAATAGAAGGAAGTTGGAGGCGAGAAATAACAGAACAAACTTCATTCTTTTCTCTAAAATGAACCCCACGGAAGAGTTCATTAAATGCACAAGAAATAAGAGAAGAAATGGCTGAATACTTTATGACCACTGGACGAGTATCATGGCAAGATGATTACGCCTAATTAAATTAATACAAATCCAACTCTTTACAGTTTACTTACCTTTTCAGTGTCAATATGATGTGTAGGTTTATCCCTGTCCATTAAAAAGTCGAAACTTTGGAACGCGAACCAATTACTTTTGTATATTTCTTGGCTTCCTGCAATAACAAAGTAGTATTAGTCTTATTGTATGTATTGGAACTATTAATAGCTATTAAAATGAAGTTCAAAAAATATACTTCATTGTATTATTATTATACATACCTTTCCCAGTGCCTGTAGATTTTTTAATATTTGCTTTTTCTCGACGATACGAAGATAATAATGAGTTCATTTTTGTTTTTGCAAAATCTAGGTCGCAATGTAGTTCGCCAGCAATTTTCTCCCAAGCATCGTGTTTTTTATTTCTCATGTGATAATTATTATCCAACGGATTCCATAGTTCCGGGTACTGACTGTATAATTCGATGAAATGTTGCACTGTTTCATGGTTCCACTCCATATTTGCATGTATTCGCTGCGCTTTATTTTAATAATGCCAAGATACCAACGCAGTGACGATTAAATTAAAACTAACTTCAGTAATCAGTATTGCTTGCCATAAAAATAATTCTGCAAGACGTACAAATCAAACGTGCACAAACATGCAAATTTCTTTGATGTACCGACACCTCGCGGAACAAATTTGTCTGTGCGCACTTTGAATATTTGTGCGCGCTTTATCGTCCACATTGAGCGAACTGCAACGTTCGCAAACGTTTTAGGCGGTTTGGCGTGGTTCGGCACGCTTGATCTGGACCCGGCTTAAGGAGTTATTAATCTATGCCATAACAAAATATGTTCGTGGGGTGACCCTCTGTTCTGAAATTCTACCCGTTCCGAACTGTCTTCAACGTGATACTCCTCAAAAGGGCCATCCTTTTGCCGTAAGTAACACATAAATTTGGAAATTTTGAAATCAATCGCTTTTTATTAAATCAGATTTTTGGTAGTCCGTAAGGCTCATTGCTGCGGCAATTGACAAATTTTTAGAATAAATCAGTTTTGCTAAAGATTGAAGTAGTTCGGGCCAAACTGTTTCCCCCGCAGATAATGTTAAAAATATGGTAGGCTTACCTAATTGCCGAATAGTAGCCAACAGTTCTTTTTTTCTGGTTTCCCAATAGGAAGGGGAAGATCTAATTTGCTTTAAAAATCTGTAGCCGTCATCAAATTTTATCATATTTTCTACAAACTCCGTATTTAATACATTTTCGACTCTAACGGCTTTAGTGTTTTTCGTTTTCCGCACGCAAATATAAATTTTTGATAAACAAGCCAATTCCAATTTTTTTTCGCCATAAACAGTAAGCGAGTAGGAACGCACGATCTGCGATCTCGACGCCGAATTTCCGATTTAACGCGGTCGGACTAAGAAACTTTTAAAGTGTCGTTAAAAGAGTGACCCGCGAAAATTTTAGGAAAACACAATTCGTCAATGTGTGGTATCATATGCCAAGGTAGTGGTTTCTTACATTGTCCGGGCGCTATAACTTGAACGTTGTTTACAATTTCTTGATTTCTATCCATAACTAATACCTCATCATTTCCCACTTCATCTTCCGGAAAATTGGTTAAAAAGCTCTCTGCAGAAGTACTTTTGCTTATGAATGATTCCTTGACCGACATCGAATTATCCTCAATTAAATCGCTATTATCAACAACAAAATCTACATTTTCGCTATATTGAGGGTCGTGGCGCACAAAAAACTCGGCATCTATTTGAATGTTATACTTCTTATATAAAGGGGCGTCTTTCAAATAATAAAGCGCATCGCAAACTATTGCTGGTCTAATAGTTTCATACATGTAATCTGATTTATGCTCAATATGCCTTTTTATTTTAACCTGGACAGTAGCCATATTGTCAAAAGATCGCGGAAGAATTTGTAACATATCACAGATTTCAACGGAAATATTGACAACACTACCCTTAAGACCTGATTGCGGATTTAAAGCAAAAGGTTTTAAGGATCGAATTATCATAAAATTTATGTAAGGGGCAGTCATTCTTTCTTCTAATGGTGACATTTCTTTAATACAATCTGGCAAATCTATAAATTTTAAATCGTTACTCGTTGCTAGTTTTGGTATTTTAGACATACTTATGTATCTATCACAAGTTCTGCAAATATAAGGTGAATCAAAATAAACTATTAAATGAACTAAAGTATTTGGTGGATAACCACTGAAATTTTCCAATTTATCAATATTGAAGTTGACAGCAGAATGTTGAAAGAATAGCCCCACACAGCAGCAACATATAAAATTTGGAGTGAGTTTCCGAACCTTAATAAATTCTAATTTTAATTTTGCAGAATTCGAATCTTCCTTTACTAAAGCATTGTAAAATTGTTCCCTAAATCGTAATATATTAATATCGCGCTTTTTTTGTTTACTTTGTTTATCACATTGTTGTTCAAATAACCTAACGCCTTCGTTGTTCTCCCTAACTTCTCGTTTTCGATGCTTTTCTTTTGTTTTTTTCGGTATTTTTATAAACAGGATTATTTCTCAATTTTTGCATCCACTTTTGTCTGAATACCGTTTCCTTTTTTTTTTGTATATGGGATTTTTTCTTATGTTTTGCATACCTGCTTTCCTATTAACTAATTCTTTTACTTTATATTGGTAATTTTTTCTTAAATAAACCACCTACCTGCCTACTTATTAATTATTTTTTATTATACTCTACATTTTCCCTCAGTGTTTGCATACCTAATTTTCTATTAATTAGTTCTTTTTTATTATACTCTAAATTTTTCCTCTGTGTTTGCATACCTGATTTTCTATTGATTAATTTTTTTTTATTATACTCTACATTTTTCCTCAATGTTTGCATACCTGATTTTCTACTAATTAATTCTTTTTTATTATACTCTACATTTTTCCTCAATGTTTGCATACCTGATTTTCTATTAATTAGTTCTTTTTTATTATACTCTAAATTTTTCCTCAGTGTTTGCATACCTGATTTTCTATTAATTAATTCTTTTTTATTATACTCTACATTTTTCCTTAATGTTTGCATACCTAATTTTCTATTAATCAATTCTTTTTTTATTATACTCAACATTTTTTTTCAAGTTTTGCTTACCTATTTTATTACTTATTCATTCTTTTATTTTGTACTGGGAATTGTTTCGTAATTTTTGCATTCGCTGTCGTACATTTTTTGCTTTATTGTTTAACACGGTATGTGCATGTTTTCTTTTATTTGCGGTAATCTCAATTATTGTACACGGACATAATTTGAATACGGTATTTTCACATCTAAACGTTCAATAAAATTATACTTTAGTAAAACCATTAAATCATCTAACGATTCAAAACTGCAGCCTATCGCAACGCCATTACTTACAATTTTACCGGTAACATGAGAAGTACTTTGCGAGTCAAACATCCAGTACTCGGTAGTACTATTCACGATCTCTTTAAACACAGCTACAAATTTATTATTGCATGATAAAACACCACAATCAAATTTTTCAAAAAAATTCTTAAACGTCACGCTGATGTTCCCCACAAATTGTCCTTCGTATGTGTTTAAGTAATTTCCATTTGCCTATTTTTAATTTTTATTATTTCATACTTTTCTTTAATTAATAAATGATTTGAACTTTCACTAACGAAATCTGTGGTTTGAAATTTTGTGTCGCGTCCCAAATACAAAATGTTGTCAATATCTTCCGTAGTCCACAAATATGGAGATTTGAAAATTCTGAAGCATGAAGCAATAACAGCAGAACTGAGATTTGTAGAATGAATATTGTCAAAAAAAGCTTTCTTTCGATCATGAATAGTTCCTGCTAATATAAGTTTTAGGTTTTTGAAGTTCGAATTAACTTTAAAATTTAGACGTTTTGGTTTCATGTTTTGGAGAATAGAATAGAAAGTAACAAATTTAAATCAGAGAATTTATTTTTTCGCAAACAATATAACATACTTATATCAGGGGCGTGCGGTGGGATTTAAAGAAAGGGAAGCAAATTTAAAAAACTTGCTTATTTATAGTGTAACTCGATCCTCCTGTCCTTTTTAGCAAATTCAGTAATAACGTTGTCGTAAAATCGTGGATGTTCAGACATTTCCTTAACGAGATCTTTTTCTATAGATAAAACTGATAGTTTTGAAAGTCTATCTTGGCCTGTTGAATTTCTTACAAAGTTTTTAATGCGTTTTAGTACAGAAAAACTGCGTTCAACAGAAGCACTAGTGGCGGGAATTGTCACCACTAACTCGCACAATTTAATCACTTCCAAATACGCCTTATTTAACCCTGTATCGTTTAAAAAGTTTAGTAAGTCACTAGCATTATTTTTTGTATTTTCTTCTTCAGTAGCATATATTACGGTAAGTTCAGACCGCAATGCAACTATATCAAAATTATTTCCATAACTGTCAATTAAGGATTGAAATGCTTTTTCCGGAAAAGGTTTATTTTTAAATTCACTAAAATTACATAGTTCGAGAAATTGTAAATTATTAATATTTTCAAATCTATTATTTAATTGTTCAGAAATCGGGTCTATTATTTCAATCAAAAGTCTTCGATATGAAGTTTTAAGGTCCCCAACATTGTCAGTTCGTATTCGTTTTCTTTGGGGTTGTAGATGTTCCTCGGTGTTAACTGTATTTTCCCAAAATTTATAAATTCATTTCTTTGTTTATTTAAAATGTCTGAAATTCTCCCACTTTTTTAACACAGAATTCAATGTCATTTGATTTATTTTGTAATATATTAAATAAATTATCAGAAAAGGGAAATATCTCTGAAAAAATAATTAACAGAAAATTAAAGTTAAAGTCTCTTTTTAAACAATCTAAATAACCTCTAGAACTATTCAAGGTCTCAGTGTCCCAATAACAACTGTTTTCTAAAATATTTTCAAATAATTCATTTAAAGGATGTCGATATTCACACACCGTTAAGAGAAGCTTTCCATTGTAGTTCCATCGTGTAGGAGCAACTTTGGGCAATCTTTTTTGTACTATCAAATCTAACGCTCGAGTACGTTTTGAAGATCTTGAGAAAAAAGCAGCCATTCCACTAAGGGTCGAAAAAAAGATTTTACATTCCTTAATGTGTGCTACTGACTGCGACAGAACTAAATTTAACCGATGAGCAAAACAATGTACAAATAATGCACTTGGAAAATACTCCCTTACTTTGGTTTGAAGACCCCCTAATTCTCCAGCCATAACTGCCGCTCCATCATAACGCTGGGCAACGAGTTTAGCACCGCATTCAATATCTTCGACAATATCACACACGATTTTGTATAAAGATATTGCTGTCCTATCCGCTGTTACGTCGAGGAATCCTAAAAACCGTTCTTGAATTTTTCCATCGGTTTTTACATAGCGTACTACCGCAGAAAGCTGACAAATACTTGTAGTGTCGGTTGTTTCGTCTAGGACAATTGCAATAAAGCGTGCTTCTGTTATTTCTTGTTTAACTTTTTCCAAAACAACTGCAGCAACAGCAGAAATTAAATCATTTTGAATGCGATTTGATGTTCCGCGAAATACGCTAGACTGTTCTAAATGGCATTTTAAAGGTTCATATTTGGATAAGAACATAAGTAGATCAACGAAATTTCCCCTATTTGCGGAACTACTAGATTCATTATGACCTCTAAAAGCAAGTTCACGTTCTCCAAGAAAACAAACAGCATCAATTAACCTTTTTAATATCACACGAGTTTTTTCCACCAGTTCATTATGCTGACGATGATTTATTTTCTACTGATTATCTTACAACATGCTCGATGCGTGACTTTCCAAATAATTTTTCCTTAATTACCGCCTGCAAGTGAGACCGAGATATTGCATGCCTCTTTATAACTTTATGTACATTATTTAAGTCGGAAAACCCACTTTTATCCAAACGCCTTTTTCATTTATGAAAAGTAGACACGGCCAAAAAAAAGTTTATTTGAAATATCACAACCCGTTAACCATTCGTTATGTTCGTACATATCCACATTAAAATATCTAGTGCACGTTTTCACTTTAGTTGTTAAATGTTTTAGCGCGGGTTTTGGTCTAGCTTTTTCAATTATTTCTAATTTTTCCCTAAAACTGTATGGAAAATCATTTTTTTAATACACCACACACAACACAATTACACACACTTGGCTGTATCGCCTGAATATTTATCCCGGACATAGAAGACGAAGTTGAAGCCATAGCCATGAGGACAATTTTGTTAAGAAGCAATTCAAAAACTGCTTGCTTCGGTCACTAAGGGGCAGCGACTAAATCGGCAAGGTCACCAACCTGCAGCATGCTTTGCACTTGCACCCTTCATACAAAAGCTTAGGCAGTAGGCAGACTATCGAATTGCTTCCAAAAATTCACCACAACGCACATGCGACACTCGATAGAGATGAGTGTGGGGCTGTGGGTGGGCGGTTTGCATTAATAGAGATTAGTGAATTGTGTGGCAGCGTTACATTGTTTTATAATAAATTTTTATTTTCTAACAAAATTTAAAGGGAAGCAATGCTTCCCTTGCTTCCATGGAGCGCACGCCCCTGACTTATATTAATGGAAAATTTTCCAATATAACTTAAAATTGTAAACAAACAGCAAACCAATGTAAATACAGAAAAGAAATTGTAAAATATTATTAAACAAAGATGTTATACCGTGTGAAAGAAATATTGTGCAGGTAATATTTTGTTAGAAAAAATAAAACTTTATAATTAGTTAAAAATAAAAAAAAAGAAAATTTTAGTAGTGTAACACTGAACTCTTTTAAGGAAAGGGCAATGCAAAAATAATATAAAACTTATGAATTTAAAAATGACAAAAAAAATAATAGTACAAAAACCTGTAAGTAAAACGCACTATTTTCAAGAAAGCAAACAAAAAAAAAGAATGCTAAAAAGAAAATTATTTTATAGATAAAAATAGAAGGTTCCTTGCTGGCTTATAAAAACTGTCATTAAAAAGTTAATCACAAGATACAATACTAGTCTAACCTAATGTAACTTAATTTAATAAGATTAGTTATAATAATAGTAGTAGTGATTGTTTTCCCACTAAACTTATAGTTATAAGTACCAGAGATAACCTAAAAAATGTGACAATAATAATACCAATAAAAACACAAAGTATTATATTATAAAACTTACCAGAACCTAAGGAACTTGTTACAATATTCACTTTGAAACTAAAGACCCTCGACACTTCCGAACGCTTCAAAATTCAAAATTGAAGCAATTATAGCAATGCGCAAAAAAAACAAATTGTAGAAGATTCCCAGCTCTATCAGCTTAAAAAGTTTAAACAAAAACGTGTGGGCAGTTTTTGAGAAATATTTTTTTGAAAAATTCCAAAATTTTGGAGTGATGTCATTGCGATCGTTTCAAAATTAATTGGCATATTTTTTAAGTGTACCACGCACAGGATTTCAATATATTATAAAGAATTTTTAAATATTTTTCGAATTACGCTTTTAATGTTGATGTTATATTGATAATAATTTTGTAAATTTTACTTCATGTTTTAAGCAAATTTACCTTTTGTTAGAATAATATCAAAACAAATATGGGTGGTGTTAATTAAAATTATTACAGCCAGCTATTTTATAAGAACAATCAGTTTTTTTAGAAGTTTTGATTAAGATTTTAAAAATAATTATTGGTCTAAACTGATTTTGATTTTGAACTTCCAAATTACTATTAAAATATTTTTCGTCGTGGCTGTTACATTAAAAATTAACTGTTTTCGTGAGACTCTGCTATTATTAAAAAAAAAATACAACATATCTTTTAAAATTGTGTATTATACAAGAATCTGCTAAATAAGATACAGAGTGCTATGTCAAAATATGAAGTTGGCGTCGTCTTCGGTTAAACCTGAATTGCTAGATTAGTGACTTACGTATCATATAATGCGTTTTTAGGAATAAAATTTAACATCTCCATATTTAATTTCTTTGATAAAAAAATTTTGAAAAGGGTGTGTACCTGGTTTGATTTGCACCCTACGTACAGATATTACTTCTGTGATTTATTAAAATTATAGTTTATTAAATCTTCCACACTGTACTTACTACAACAGCAGCTCCACATTCTGCATCCGCCTTTCTTTTTAGCTCTTCTTTTTCTTGCCGTTTCCTTTCTTTTTCTTGCCGTTCCCTTTCTTCTTTTTCTTGTCGTTCCCTTTCTTTTTTTTCTTCTATTTCCAACAAGATTGCTTTCAACCCTTCTTTTTTTCAGTATTATATTAAATCTTTTGCTTCTTTCCAATTTCTTACGATTTAAGAATGTTTGGGTTTTCGTGCCACACGCCTCGCAGTGATTGAAAATTGTTGCAACAAAAGCAATATTTGTTTTTAGTGTTTATTAATATTTTTAGTTATTTTAAATGCTAAGTGATCTTATAAATAAACTTTTTAAATACGGCAACAAGAAAAAAACTCTCTAAAATACCGGAAAACCCCCCGCATAAAAAAACCAAGAATAAATCCCCGGTTTAAACAGTACATAAGTAATAGCCTGCAAACAAAAAATATTGTGTAGTTATTCCAAATTTAAACTATTAAATATTCAATCTGCTATCGGTTAATGCGTAATTATACAAATGCACTGTTTGTGAAAATATGTTACTCTATTAATGTTCATTATGTTTTACTTATTATTGGTGATTAGCAGATTATGTTCAGACAAAAAGTAACTTTGCAAACAGCAGCACAACTAAAAAATCGGTTGTACCTTTTCTAATCGTAGAAGCATATCTTTAATCTCTGCTTATTATAGTGACCAGAAGGTGTTACGCGGGTTTTTTTCGGTTTTTATTGTAGAGGGTTTTCCGTTTCTTTCCTGAGTTTTTGTTTCGAGGATTTTTATCCAGGGATTTTATTTCCTACATTCTTAGATACTTACTCCCTATCAGCGCATCACAGTTTCTATTGTGGCACCTGCTCACTGAAGCATTTTGGGCTGCCGCCAATGATATGCGATGTTTATTATTTTTGTCTGCTAAGCACACTGTAAAAGTAAAATTATAATATTAAATGTATTATCAAATTTAGATGAAAACTGCAAAAAGCCGTCATCGTTCTTTTTTGTTACTGTTTTGTTAGTAGACATTGGAAATAAGAAATAAAAACAAAATGAAGATGGGAAATTAAATTACCAACTACGGTCCTGCAGTACTTTCCTTGGAACCTTTTTTCCTCTATCTCTTTTTTTTATTTCGGAAATAAATGCTTGAGAATGCGACGAATTATTTGTTTTTAATATCAAAGGCATTCTTGGTTAAGAGCGTTTTGTGTTAGTTTAGAACCAGCAAACTTACATAATATAAGAAAATTATAAAAGCTGTTATCTAAGAATAACTGTCATTCACAAATTTCGAATACAAATTGATAGAAAAAGTGATCAACTACTTTGCAAATAAAAAGATTTGTCTCGCTCCGAGGTAGAAAAACTTTTTTGGAAAACCGTTAGTCCTGAGAAAAGCGAAGAAATGTTCTAGTCCAAAAAACTTCAAAAAGTCCCCTGACAAAGCGCTTCGTAGGTGCCTTATTTCTACTGGGTGTTTGGCTATGTAGCCATACTTTAGGAAATGATTCTAATCATGAAAAGTTGTAGTCGTAAAAGCTTTTATAAAGTAGTGCCTGAAAATAAAAGTAAGAAAGTTACACCGCTTCCATTTTTGTTCAAACCGTTATTATATTTTTTCGACAGTTGTCACAAACGTAAAATGTAATTGCAATAATTAAGAAAAATTTTTTTACTTTTTAGCTTAAGCAAATAAATTTTAGAAGTTCAAAAAATAGATCAAAATAAATTACCACTGATGCACTTTTTAACGTAAAATCGTACCCGTATAACCACACAATACAGAATCTATATCGAACCTGTATTTAAATCTTTAGTCGATACAGGCTTTCTGTACCCTATGGATAGCGCGACGATAGAGATTACATATCGATTGGGTATAGTTGTCTTTACTAACTCTGTATATAAGATGTAAAGCTCCTGTACAGACAACATATAGTTAAAGTACAGATGCAGTTAAGATTGCGTATAGAGCACATGAAGGTACTGTAAAGATACGATATAGGTTTTTAAAGATACTGTATAGGTTTGCCACAGATACTATTCTGATGCTGTATCGTCCAAATTAAGGTGCGGTATAGATAATTCAAGCAATTAATTTTAGATAAAAACAAAAAATATTTTTTTACGCTATATATTTATTTAGCGGATATATTTTCTTTTATAATATTTTATACAACTTCTGTATTTTTTTAGCTAATTTCACTTACACTAATGTATTTATTGATAAATTTTTAATTTTAAAAATGCGCTACATACTTTACCTTAGCGGGGAATCGAACTGGCCATCTTTGGTTTGTGAGCCGGTCTCCTTGCACCCTGAGCTAATCTCGCCTCTTATAAGATTCGACCGCTAAATGTTTTAAGAGTATTACATTAGGTTATGATGGACAATATGATACAAATGTACTACCGAGAATTACAGGTTAGGGTTAAACCGTTTTCTTTTTTGCAGTAAAATTTATAGTGACGTTGCATAATATCTCGTTAATAGTGTAGAGTAAAATCATTTTATAAATAGTTGGTAAAGTGTATCGTTTGCAGCTTTGCTAAGTTTTTAATAAACTGATGCCGAAACAAAAAAAAAAGACAACTACGTAGTGTGCATACAAGCGAAGTGGAAAAAAGCAGATATAAACGACGTTAGATTATATATAGTATTAAAATTTCAAGAAACACGTGAAAACAGATTATTTTGATAGAGTAAAGTATTAAGAAAAATAAACAGTGAAGAATTATAGGGGATAAAATATAAAACAGTTTTAGTAGGTTCAGACATTTCGAGAATCTTACTTCGAAATAATTGATGTCTTTGTATTATTTTACCACCAACTATTTTAAAGTACATTATTTCTGAATTTCCCGCCATTGCTGTCAGAATTGTAATTTCAAGAAAAAAAATATCACGTAATTGTTCATGTTGATGTCGGTTCGTACTTTGTACTGCTGGCGCTGGGATAAGCTTTAAATATCTTTATCTTTTTGGTGAGTGGACTTTCCAAACAGGTCTGTTTATAAACCCCCATAAAGGTTTAGAGCTATTCTTCAGCAATACATTGTTTAACGTCCGGCTTGGTTTTAGGTTTTACCGTTAAGAAAGTTTCTTTGCAATTGAGTCATTCTTATTGTGTTTCGCTGGAACTTTTAGCCGATGAAATATATTTATTTACAAAGTTTTTCCAATTACATGTTCAAAAACACTTTACTTCTAGTGCTTTAGGTGATTTTTTTGGCCTTCTGGGGGGGGGGGGGGTTAATTACCCCTATCGAAAATAACTCCACATTGGAGACAGCAGCCTTGGTTAATGATTATGTCATAAATTATTATTATAATTGTAGGAAGCACACAAATCTCCAAGATTCCATCAAATTCGTAAACTTTAAATTCTTGATCTTGTTGATGCGCCATTTTTAACGTTTTTACACACAAGGCCAACAAATAAAGATAGTGTTTAGATTGACGCTATACACAGCGGTTTTAGGCTTAAGATAAAACTGTAAAGACAGCCAGTATATATTTAGCACAGATTCGATAAAGACAAAATCGGTAATTGCGCTACAGGTGCGATATAGCCTGCATGAAGATATTGTAGAGATTTGTTAAAGGTACAACTGTAAAGACAATCAGTATATATTTTCTACAGATCCGATAAAGATAAAATCCCTGCTTGAAGTACCGGTGCGGTACAGCATAGAATAAGATGTGATACAGATGTGATAAAGATAAAACTGTACTGGAAACAAGTATAGGTATCATATAGATGCGGTAAATATTTAATCTCTACAGTTAAGGTATAGGCTAAAGTACAGCTCCAATACATATTACACCTGTATCACGTAATCTTTACCGCATCTTTAAATATCTCTATCGCCTAGGACATCTTTATAGATTTGGTTATACGGGTATTCCGAGCTCAAATGGGCAAATAAACTAAAGAATTAAAAAAATCAATCTAATACGATCACCACCCCCCTAGTTGAGGAACCCCTGGTTTAAATGATTTTATTTTGATGCGTTTGTATAGTAATGCTTACTATTACTAAACCAAATTGTATTACTTTATATTAATAATTTTTAGGGAGCTGTAGCAGCTTAGGACGGAATCCTTTTCCTTAAAGTAACCGACAAAATGACCTTTCGAAGTTTTTTGGTCTAATTATGCTTTTGCAACACCTTCATATTATTATCACTCCGAATTCATATTCATACTGTCAAAGAAATACTGAAGGCAACACAAAGATAAATTTACTTACCGCCGTCTCGAGCCACCGGCCTTCTTTCTCCCCACACGCAACAAAAAGGCATCTAAAAAATTTTACTAATTTATTTCATTTAATTTATTGCTTTGCTGTATTAGTACTAAATACGTGATTTTAGTTAGCAAAAATCGCTACCGGTATAAACTTTACAAACTTATTAAATCTTGTGTAAATGGACAGTGACAACAGATTACAAATAAATAATAGAAGCAATTGCAAAAATTAATTTGAAAGGTACAGATAATTATTTATTCACACATATAAATAAAAAAAACATGAGTGAAAAGACTTGTTACTTACCTTGAATGTACTTTCAAAAATTGGAAAACATTTAAGAGATTCTGTCCAACGAACTATTATTCACTACTAGAGATGTGTCGTTCCTGAACGAGTCGTTCAAAAAAGTGAACGACTCACTTTACTGTGTCGTGAACGAGTCGTTCAGCGTTGCCAAATGAATCGTTCAGTCCGCCATTACACAATCATATCATATCTTCGTCTCAGTGCCATTCCGAAATAATCCGAATCCGATACGAGCAAAATTCTGTACCCAGAATCGTTCCGTTTGAATGATTCGTTCACTTTGCGTCTAAGCACCGCATGCGATAACACACACATACACTCTCTATCTCTCTCTCGCTCTCTAAACACCGCACACGATGATAGGACAGAGTCACTCGGTCATGCTATTTGGGGCGAGAAGATTTATTACCCAAACCCGCTCCTATTTACCACCAACCGATTGAAATAATGTTTCTTATTTCTTTTTAATTTTAAAGGTGGGTTTCCACATGCATTGATTTAGTGGCGCCAGCGTCCATGCCAGTCCTACTTGCATGCCAGTGGAGGTTTACACTACTTGCACACAAATACAAATTTGCGGCACGCCAGTTTCATTAGTAAACTGTTTTCAGGCAGTGAAAGGTCTCGAGACTTTGTAGTGGAAAACATGTAGACTGAAATCCGCAAAGCATGTAGAATAGTGGCAAGGTTGTTAGTGAAGAAAAAAATTGATGAATTAGAGAGAAAGAAAAGTCACAAACGAAAAGGCCGTATTTGGGTAAAGAAATGGATTAGTCGTCGGCATAATTTAGGTGCTTCTGCGAAACTTCTAGCGGAACTCGCAGCGGAAGATCCTTTGAGCTACAGGAACCATCTTTGAATGGGAAAAGCAAATTTTGATATTCTGCTGGACTGTGTAACACCACGTATTGAAAAAATGGATACCCACATGAGAGATGCGATATCCGCAAAACTGAAATTAGAAATTCCATTAAGATATCTTGCATCTGGAGATTCTTTTGCTTCACTGCAATATTTGCATCGGGTTCCAAAATGCACAATATCAAAGTTTGTGCCTGAAGTTTGTGAGGCTATTTATGATGCATTGAAAGATTTTATCAAGGTAAGTAGATGCTAAATTAAACTTTATTATTTGTAGAAAAAAAATTAACAAAATTAACAATGAAAAGTTTTAGTAAGTAGTAATTAGAAATAACTCAGTAACTATTGTCATTGTTATTATCATAAAGGACAGTGTTAAGTGCCTGCGAAAGAATGTCTGATGGTTCTTCCTCATGGTATGAATTTCCACTGCTTGAGTAATTGTAATCATAAGAACTGCTTTCATCTGGAGCTGTAGCATACTCGTAATTGCTTGATGAGGCGGGGGAAGCTACTGAAGAGGAATGTTGTGTTCTTTTCTCGAGATTTGATTTTAACCGTTGCTGTACGAGATAAGATTGTATGTATGCCATTGATCGAAGAGCCAATGGTTCTGGAAGCTTCTTCAACTGGCATGCTACTGACTTTCCAAAACAGTCAAACTCACTGTCGTCTTCCTTAGTAGGCGTCTCTTCTAATGTCCGCGCAATTCCCTGGAGTTCGTCCAGAGCCCTCTCTGTGCTGCTTTTCCTTGTTCTTTTGATAGCTCTCTTTGGAGCTGCAGCATTCGAAGTTAGTCTCTTCGGGGTTGCTTTTATTGCCACAGAGGGGTCACTCGGGGAAGGAGGTAACACCTCATCGTCAGCTGTTGGTTGCGTATTCTCTACAGAATCAACAGATGCAGATTGTGTTTCAGTTTCCTAAAAATATTTATATATAAATAAAAATACTCCATAGCTCCATCTATTTGCAATTAATAAATAATAATAATAATAATAATTTTACAGATGCCAAACACTGAGGAAGAGTGGGAAAAGATTATACATGGATTTTCAACAAGGTGGAATTTCCCAAATTGTGCAGAAGCTATGGACGGAAAACATATTGTGTTTCGGAGTCCTTTCCATTCAGGCTCTGAATTTTACAACTATAAAGGCACCTTCAGTATTGTACTGCTTGCAGTAGTTGACGACCAGTACTGTTTTGAATATATAGATGTAGGTGCAAACGGAAGAGCATCTGATGGAGGCGTATTTTCAAAATGCAGTTTGAAATGTGCAATAGAAAATAATGCACTGAACACTCCTCAGGATGCAGTCTTTGTGGGTGACGATGCGTTCCCCCTGAAAGAATACTTACTGAAACCTTACTCACATCATGGTCCCCTAACACTCAGAGAGAAAATTTTCAATTACAGACTATCGCGTGCTCGACGTATCGTGGAAAATGCTTTTGGTTTACTTGTTTCTCAATTTCGTGTATTTGAGAAACCGATTGCTTTATGTCCCGAAAAAGCTGATACTCTTGTGAAAACCGCATGTGTACTACATAACTGGTTGCGGAAAACATCTGATGGTTACGTATATCGAGGATGTGTAGATGAGGAAGATTTTGAAAATGGGACAATAGTAGAAGGTTCTTGGAGGCAAGAAGTCCGAGATGCAAGTTTTCGCGATTTGAGGCCGACTGCGGACGCCCGTAGTCACTCTAGGAACGCTGCCTAACTTAGAAACAAGTTAGCGGATTGGTTTATGGGTGATGGGCTGTGCCTTGGCAAATGAAAATGATAAACCATCAGTAGAATGTATTAAATACCAGATACTAGAAATAAAAGTACTTACGAGTCCTGATGACTGTGTTTCTCTTATTTGAACCACTAGGTGTAGAATTCTGTGCGCTGTTGGAAACCATGGTACTTTTGGTTTATATTCTTCGGCTGCACTTGCCCCCGAATGCTGGCTCTTCTTAATTTTTGTTATTTCCAAAGCATATGCATTTCTTATCGAACGTATTTTTGCCTTGACATCAGCAGTGCTAAAGCCATCGATGCCCATTAGTTGCGGAAGGTTTTGATACGCGCTTTCACGATCATCTCTGTTTTTATATGCTTGGCTATGTACATCCCATAAGCACGGATGGTTTTCATAGCCCTCCAGGAATTTTATTGTCAATTCGGCTGTCCACTTTTTGGTCATTTTCACAGCACAAACACAACGATCAAACAATATATGGTGTGTAACTACCTCCACGGAATCGAATAATAAACTGACAATTGGCGAGCAGAGCTGTAAGTTCGTGTTTACACGTGCAAATATGCATGCATTTTATTTATCTCGGTGCATGACTCACCACTGGCGCAAGCAAATTTCAGAAGCCTGCAGACTTTTTTGGTCCATGCATGCACTGTTGCAACTTGCACGCAAGTTGATGTTTACACACGCAACTTTATTTTACTGGCGTGCCAGTTATTACTGGCGCCACTAAATCCATACATGTAGAAACCCACCTTAATATAATAATAAATATAAATATGCACTTGCGAGTGCATTAAGCAGGGTTTCCACATGCAATGATTAGTGGCGCCACTCGACTGGCGCCAGTTTAGTTGCATATGGAAACACGTAAAATTAACTGGCGCCACTGACTGGCGCCACTAATCAATGCGCCAGTAAAAGTACACGGCAGTTGTACTTTTTGGCGCCAGTCACGTATCAGTGACAAAACATCAAACAGTGAATTGAACAACGTCTTTCTTCATTGCTGCTAAATTAACAAGAAACATGGTGAAACCATCAAAAAAATGGAACACGGAACTTATAATAAAGTTCCTGGAGGCCTATGAGGTGTATCCTTGTTTGTGGGACCATAAAAGCATATCCTATAAAGACAGAAATAAAAGAGATGAAGCGTTGAGGAAAATTGTTGAGGTTATGTTGGATGATACGTCCCTCACTGATTTTGATGTAAACTCCGCAAAAGCTAAAATACGGAGTATTAGAAATGCCTATACCCTAGAAAAACATAAAGTCTTAAAATCGCGGAAGAGTGGAACATCTACAGACAATATATACAAACCAACAATAGGTTGGTACGCAATTGCAGACAGGTTTCTGCGGCGTATTGTGGAAACAAGAAACACCAAGACTAGTTTGGTAAGTGTTTATTGTAATATAATATTATGTGGTGTAATAATAATAATTCAGATCATTGCATTCTGCCATGGTATTTTCCCTTCTGTTATGAAATAGTCAGCATATCTATCTCTTGTCAACGCTGCTTCTCTTGTGTGGTTATGGCTACCAATGTTTTCCACGTCGTGTAGTCCATTTGTTGGAATTTCACGCCATCTACCTGGCAGTATCTCTCCGTTTTCCAAGTTTTCGGTATCTATTAATGCTGGGGTAAAATATGTAGCTGGAGAAGTCTTGCGCAACCAGTTATGTAGAGCACAACATGCTAGCACAATTTTATCGACTTTGTCTGGCGCTAAAGAGATAGGTTTCTCAAATATTCGAAATTTTGATACTACAATACCGAACGCATTTTCAACTATGCGGCGGGCTCTACTTAGACAATAGTTGAAAATTTTTTGTTTAAAAGTAAGTGGACCACTTCTTGAGTAGGGCTTTAAAAGATATGTTTTTAGAGGAAATGCGTCATCCCCTACAATGATGAAGTTGTTCGGCTTATTAATAGTTTGTTCTTCAATCGCCGTTTTCAAATTTGAACGAGAAAACACACCGCCGTCTGATTCTCTTCCTGCTGCACCCACATCTAAATAAGTAAAACAGTAATTACTATCCACCAAAGCTAGCAGAATTGTGCTGAAAGTTCCTTTGTAGTTATAAAAAGTAGAGCCACTTTTCTGGGGGCACTTTATCATCACGTGTTTTCCATCAATTGCCCCAATACATCCAGGGAAATTCCATCGTATAGCGAAACCACGTTCCACTTCATTCCATTCGTCTTCTGTACGCGGCGTCTGAAAAGTATTGACTGTAATAATGTAGCTTGTATTTAAAATATTTTTTAGGAATCACAAGAGTTACGAGGGGTTGCTGAGGATTATAGTCAAGAAACTGAGGTAAATGAAACGTCTTTTGATGATCTTTCTACGCAACTAACTGCATTGGGTAGTCCTTTTGCTCAGTCACCTATACCATCGACTTCAAGTCAGTTCACCGAAGGTTCTGAAAAGAGGATATCAGAGAAGAAACCTACAAGTAACAAGGGAGAACCACCGTGTAAAAAAAGTAAATCATCTGGTAATATAGATGCTGTTACTAAAGCAGTGAACACTCTGCAAGAGATAGCTAAAAAAGTAGATGCTCCTCAACCGACAATCGACGAATTTGAAACCTTTGGAAAAACAGTTGCTGTTCATTTAAGACAACTTCCAATAAATATTGCTCTAGAGTCCCAATCTGACATATTACATTACTTAGTTCAAAAAAGATTAGGTCGGAGAGCCTCGTTTTCAACTACAATAGCACCAATGCAGTATTCTCAATTTGCTTCGACTCAATATCCTTCACCAACCGCCTCGAATGAAACCTATTTTATGGAAGACACATCTAATAACGTCGATCAACTATCAACACAAGGACAACAGTCGACTACCACTGACCGTGGAACTACCAACATATTACTTCAAGCTTGGGATACTGTGAACTAGGATTTAATTTGGAAAATATCTTTCACTGTAATAATTTTTTGTATCTACTTGAACTTGTCCTTTTTTCAATGAATCTTATTTTCAATTGCATAACTTACCCTCAAATAGTCCTTCAAGGCTTCGTAAATAGCATCCAACACTTCACATATAAACTTTGAAATTGTACATTTTGGGATACGGTAGGTATACTGTAAAGATGCAAAAGAATCTCCAGAAGCCAGAAATCTTAGAGTTACTTGCAATTTTAAACGAGCTGGTATGGCATCTCTCATGTGTGTATCTGATTTTTGTATTTTATTGGAAATACGGTTCAGCAAATACGCGAACTTATCTTGTGTCATTCTCAAATGATTAAAATATGCCTCCTGGTCTTCCTGTGATAGCTCTTGTATTAGAGTATTCGATGCACCCAGACCACTTCGACGTGAAATCCATTTCCTAACCCACCATCTATGCTTTCGCTTCTTTCGTTTTAATATTTTCTGGAGCTCTAATGAAACAATTTGTACTACGACGCCAAGACTAGCACGGACTATCGCAGTTGACGCCATCTTGATTTCTGCGCCAGTTGATAAATCACGAAATATGTGGAAACGCAAACTGGCGCCACTAATATTGGCGCCATTAAACTGGCATGCTCTTGGCGCCAATAATCATTGCATGTGGAAACCCTGCTTTATTACTCATAAAAAATATTTGTAATTTATAATATATATTTATTTTTAAAATGCATATTCTAAGAGGACGATAAAAGTGCACAACAATTAAAAGTAGACAATACTTAACTATTTAAATGATAATGGAATATCTAAAGTAACAAAATATATTTATTAAGTTAATAAAATAAAAGTGCACAACAATTAACAGTAGACAATACTTAACTATTTAAATGATAATGGAATACCTAACGTAACAAAATATATTTATTAAATTAATTAAATAAAAGTGCACAACAATTAAAAGTAGACAATACTTAACTATTTAAATGATAATGGAATATCTAAAGTAACAAAATATATTTATTAAGTTAATAAAATAAAAGTGCACAACAATTAACAGTAGACAATACTTAACTATTTAAATGATAATGGAATACCTAAAGTAACAAAATATATTTATTAAATTAATAAAATGTTTTTTTTTTATAAATTTACATTCAAAAACAACAGTTTAGACACTTTTTCACCGCTTAATCTATTCCTCTTTTCTGTAACTGTCTGTCCCGCCTTCGAAAACACTCTTTCGCTAGGAACAGAAGTCCCTACGATACAAAGTCTGTTTTTTACTAGCTGAAAAAGCCGAGGATAAATTGTTTTTCTTTCTTCCCACCATATCAGCGGGTTGACAGTTCTCACTAGTAGCGGTTCCTCTAAATATTTTTCCACTTCGATAATTCCTGCAGCTCTTGGGTTTGGATTGGAAATAAAACTGCATACGGTTTGATCGAAATCATTCCAAATCATGGACGATGAATTAGTGGGTTTGGGATTTACGTCAATAATTTGTTGTTGATTTGGTGCATTATTTATCTGTAACCGCGTAGCATAATCTATTAGCTGTTGTTTAGCAGATTCAAAAGCATTTTTATCGGAAAATCCATGTTTTTTAAATCGTGGGTCTAATAAGGTGGCCTCGGCAAATATTTTATTGGATTCAATATTTGCAAATCGCCCGCCTATTTAATGATTTTAATAAAGATTCTCCCAGTTGTCGGACTTCTTCTGGTAGATTAACGTTCTCGCGTAAGTAACCCGCGCAAAATTTCTTTAATGCGGCGCTAAACAATATAATTTTTGAAGCGGTTACGTGTTTTTCGCTGCTAATTTCGACTGTCACGTCTTTGAAAATTTGCAGTATTTCGCAACATTTTTCCAAAGTTGTAATGTCGTTTGTTAAATTTTCGAGGTCCGGATAATGAATAGCTACTGTTGACATTAGAGAATCTTTAATTTCCAAAATTCTGCGGAACATGTCATAAGTAGAATTCCATCTTGTTATCACATCTTGTTTAACGTTCAAAACAGAGTTACCCATTTGCACTTGCATGCTCTTTAATTTTTCTGTTGCTTGTGGGCTTCTTTTAAAAAATTCTACAATGGCTTTCACTTTTTTTTGGGTTATTTGATTTCCTCCAAACTGCACTGCACAATTAAATTTAGAGTGTGTGCAAAACACGGTATGTGTTTCCACTCTGCTTTTTTAATTGCCGCGACTATATTTGGCGCATTATCGCTGACAACTGCAACAATTCTATCACTTATTAGCCAATCATTTGCCACCCGTTTTAGTTCGTTGCATAAATTTACGGCTGTATGAGTGTCCGTATATTTATAACAGTCTAATAAATAAGTTTGAATTTGACTGTTTTGGTTGATAAAATGTGCAGTTACGGAAATACAGCTTTCGTTGGTTGTAGAAGTCCATCCATCAGTTGTTAAGCACACACCCGTGACACACTCCAACGTATTTTTAACAGCTTCTTCCGTTAAATTGTAAAACTGCGGGATCAACACTTTAGAAATTGTTTTACGCGATGGTATTTGAAACCCGGGATTTAATTCTTCAATTAACTGTTTAAAGTGAACACTTTCTACTAACTGAAATGGCAGATAATCTTTTACAATTGTTTTAACTAAAAGTTTATTAATATCATCGCGTTTCTTATTGCTAATAGGTTTGCGAAAAAAGTTCCTATGTTGGGAGTTGTTTGCCGAATTACCAAATTAGGTTGATTTTGATTATTAACTAAATGTTGAGCTACGGTGGTTTGCGGTATGCCACAACTCGCACTGTCACTTGCACTTGCATTTTCTCCGTTATCAGCATTTTCTATTACTTGTACTTCGTAATTTTGGCTAATAATTGCAGCACTTGCATGTGGATGTTTGCTACGTATGTGCCGAGACAAATTAAATGTAGATCCCCCATTTATAGGATAATCTTTGCGAACAAAAGTTACATTTGGCAGCATCAACATCCATTTCCGTAAAATACGACCACACACTACTCCTTTTTTTACTTTTTCTTTGATTCATTATACAAAAATTAAGAACTAAATGAGGCTCAAATTCACCGGATACAAATACACCGGACGTTACTAGCAGTAATTCTGAATTTAAAGTGAGCATATTTGTTGAGAAAAACTAAATATATAAGAGCCTTGTCCGGAATAATGTGTTTTTGCTTTTAGTTTTTACGGTTTTCACATGTCCAAGTGTGCATTGTGTCCTGTGCCGCCTCTGCCATATCATAAAATTTAGAGAGGGTTTGCCGCCTAATGCGCTAAGCGGGAAGCTGCACCCCAGAAGGTCCCTACACTTTGCAAGTGCTTTGCACATTGCCAATTTCTTGAGAAAAACTAAATATAAGAGCCTTGTCCGGAATACATGTGTTTTTGCTTTTAGTTTTTACGGTTTTCACATGTCCAAGTGTGCATTGTGTCCTGTGCCGCCTCTGCCATATCATAAAATTTAGAGAGGGTTTGCCGCCTTAGCGCTAAGCGGGAAGCTGCACCCCAGAAGGTCCCTACACTTTGCAAGTGCTTTGCACATTGCCAATGTCTTGAGAAAAACTAAATATAAGAGCCTTGTCCGGAATACATGTGTTTTTGCTTTTAGTTTTTACGGTTTTCACATGTCCAATTGTGCATTGTGTCCTGTGTCGCCTCTGCCATATCATAAAATTTAGAGAGGGTTTGCCGCTTAATGCGCTAAGCCGGAAGCTGCACCCCAGAAGGGAGTCCCTGCACTTTGCAAGTGCTTTGCACATTGCCATTTAGTATACACACAGTTTCTGTCATGTCAGGCTGCGTGTGTGTGACTGGAACACACTTTGCATGCATTTTATAAATTATTATAAATAATACAAAGAAAAAATATAACTAAAACTATAAATCAGAAATGTAGGTGCCTTAGGTATTATGTACCAACAATCTTACGTTATTTGAATAATAATATTTTATGAAAAATACAGTATGTTCAAGTAAACTTATTAATTACTTTGCGAACACTTTATGATTATCAAAGAAACAAATTAAACATAGAAGAGGCTTTTTAGCACAAGCTTCACAATACGAAGATACTTGTTTTGTCTTTTTTGTTGCGTAGTTACGTCCATGAGCGTCTTTATTTTTTATAGCAACTGCTACACCTTCCTTTTTTTCCCGATAGTAGAAGAGACGTGGGACAATTGTAACACTTTGTATTCAAAATTATCCCACATTGGCAAACCTAATTTTAAAGGCACTCAATTTTATAATTAAATTAGTGCATGTTTTACCTACATAATGTTATAATTGTAATTCATCTGTTCTATTTGTACGTCAAGAAATAAATTGTTTTTGTACCAATGACACTTGTTACATTAACAAGAACAACATTTATTAATTTTAGTTAGTTAGAAGTAAACTTTTATTCATATTAAAATATATATGGATAACATAAAAAGGAACAATAAAGGAAAAAACCTAACATAATAAACATTAAAATAACTGATTATTCTGTGCAGTTAATGCATGACAAGAACGATTCTTGGTCCCCATTGTTTGTACAAGCAATGTGTGTCCACCCCTTGTAGCCCTGACACTATCCACTTTTCACCATTTGCATCAGATGAGAAAGGCTTCATGCAATACAAGCACAAAGCATCGCTTTCTTCGTCTGAAGAACTGTCCATCTTTTTCTTTGATGAAATGTATCTTTTCACCTTGGCAACTTTTCCTTTAATCTTATCAACGCTTTTTCCTTTTTTTTACAGCATCTTCTTCCTCCAATGCTTGTTTTTCTGGGGTTTCCTTTAATATGGCAATTACGCTTAAGCGTGTTGATTCTTCAGCAGCTCTCCGAAAAAGTTTTTTCCTCGGGACTGTAACTGCCTGGAAGATTGGATCCATTTCGCATGTATGCCCAGTGTTATCCGTCAGGATTCAACTCTTTGATCTTCTGGTGACGCCGATTAAACCACAACTCGGGTCTTCTTTTTTCTTTCACTTGGTAAAAAAATACATTACCACCATATAAATGGAATCTCCATTGAAACCAGAACATTTAGTAACCTCCCCCATAATATTTACAGATATGAGCAATGCCACTCACAAGCAGTGCAAAAGTCAGCAGATAGATAAATACACAATCAGTAAAATAATTTTACTAATACACAAACTCAATATCTTACGGACGCACATTTATGTTCTGAACTACTAGACTTAGAAAAGTCAAATAATTCGAAAGTGCTAATTTTAAGATTGTAGTACTTTAATACTTGTCTACAATCTAAAAATACAATAATATACAGGGTATTTCATTTAAAACATCAAAGAAATGTGCTATACGGGAATTACTAAGCACCCAGTGTAAAAAATTTTAGGTTGTGAGAAGTAACCAAACAAACAATTTTTTACCTAACAATTTTTTTGTTGTTGCTATAATAAAGACGTTAGAAAACAATCTTGCATTAATAATAACTTGCCCTGTTGTGTTGGAATAAAAACAAAGACCAAATTTTCAAGTCATCAAGCGAAAATTGAAGGAGGGGGGGGGGGGGGGGTCGCAACACTACTAAATATAAAATTTCCAAAAAAAATGGGGTTAACTTTGATCAAGAATGCATTTTTAATATGGTTTAAAAGATAATGAATTGTAGACCAAAAAAGCATCGGTAAAAAATGAATATTTAAACCCCTTCCTACTCCGTAAATCGATTTTAAAAATAAAAATTTCAAAATTACATTACTAATACTAATTTTATTTACACACTACATGGAAAATAATACCGTGGCCTCAGGATCCCTTTTACCAAAATTGGCGCGGCAGTCAACATGTTAATTTGTTTCGGCTTTAGTGCGCTTTATGGCCTTCTTGGGAATTACCTTTCTTCGAAAATTTGCTTCCTCTCCTTTTATAACTTCTTTTTCTTTTGGACCAGATAAACACGAATTTAGGTAATTTTTTGAAGAAGGTGGTGTTACACTTGCAGATTTGGATGCAGATTTACTTGCCGCTGACGTTGATGGTCTGCTTACATCTATCAAAGCTGCGTCAATAATATTTGTGAAATCTGCAAGTATAACAGGCATGTTTTCTATGTCAAAGGTTTGCACTTCAGTAAGGTCATCAATTCATCATCATTCCGATCTTGGGTGTTCGGCTTGGTCGCAGCTTTCTATTGCCGATGCAACCAATTTATAGCCTCTGCCTCTTTCTTTTAGAACGACGCCCAGTATTTCCGTCGTTTGTGGTACCATAACCTTGTTTTGGGATATCCAGGAGTATGCCAATTTTACTACGAAAATCTTTAATAATTTTGCTTTAATTTTGGTTAATGTGAATTTCTTCATATGCTACATCGTTTCTGACCATGATAGCGACGCCCCCTCCTGTTCGACTGTTGTCTTTTCTTAAACATTTGAATCCTTTAATTGTAAAATTTAATTTATCGCCCAATTTTGTTTCTTTCTGGAAACAAACCTGCGTACCCGTTTTGGTCTGAAATTCTGCGAGCTCTTTTTTTTATTTATTACACTATTTGAGTTCAAGCTGCAAATTGAAAGAATTCATCAAAAGTTAAGCACAATTTGCAGTAAATATTGAATTTTTCGCTTTTACTCTTGACAATTTGCGATCTGAGTATGAAGGTTTTTAATTAATTGTAATGTTTCCCTACTATCTAGAATCCATGTTTCATTTATGAGTTCTGAACTGCCGTCCAGTACACTTTCACTATTATTAGCTCTATCACTTGTTACCTGGCTTGAAGCTTGCTTTTACATTCCTGGTTGCCAAATGTTTTTAGCGAGAATAGCCGCTGGTTTTAGTGCCGGGAAGTTGTATCTGGATTGCACGTTTATTGGTTGTGGTGCCCCCTACTTCTTTTTCCAGGGGGGTGTACTTGTTGCTTCTTGGCAGTACCGGCGGCGGCGCACAGTGGGGAAAATAAAGAAAAAGTGGAAATAATTATTTAAGTCAATAAAACAGCAAAATGTTATTAAGTTATGTGTATTTTTATTAAAAAATTCTGAATTTCTGTCCTTGTATTCAGTGGCAAGTCCAAGCTGTTTAATTTTTCTAAACCTGTAATTGATTAACAGGAATAAAAATAATACATGAAACAAGCACATTGTTTCTAATAACTTGCACGCCTGACCTAAATGAAACCAGCATCCTCTGAAAACTGCTTGGAGGATATTAAAAGAATCGATAAGTTGCTTAAGGTTAATCCTTAATAGCTCTACCTGTCCTAACGGGAACGAACTCGATCTGTGTGGCGGGATTTTTCTTTCCTTGTTGAATTCGGCGGTGGAGTTTTTTAGGACCTTTTGTACACGTATGATATGATTTGTGTTTTTCCTTTATTTTACGGCGTGTGGTTTAACGGATGGATATTTTCCTGTCCGTGGGCCGCTTGGTTTGAATGGCAAGCGGCCGTTAGTAATCTGCTTCTGTTGTGTCGGGGTTAGGTTTCGACTAAAGGCCGGGACACACATAACCGCAACGCGCCCGTACCGTGTGACGCCCGTGTTGGACGTCGCACGGCGAGAGAATTGCACAATGGATAAGTACCGCGTATTCCCCGCCTTACCGCACCGACACCGCACCAACACCATCGCACCGAGGGCGCAACGTGCCCGACTAATTTTGTTTACTTTTTGACGGGCACGGTGCGGTGTACGAAGTTTCAATCTATTAAACATTTTCGCTTTCAATTTTATTTTGAATATTAAATTAATATAATACTCGTATATTATTATCATAATAATAAATATTATTAATATTAAAATGGATGTAAAAAAATTAATAATTTCTTCATCCCTAATTCACTATTTGTAAAACTTTTCAACATTTTGTCAAGTGTGGTTTCCCGTCATCGTCACCGACAGTCGGCCGACTTGCGGTGCGGGCACGGTGCGGACGCGGTGCGATCTTGTGTCTCCCGGCCTTAATGTGGTAGAAGGCGTGCTAGCTGGTTTGTATATTTTTCGGACAGAAAGTAAAATTTGGCGTTTGGTTTTTAATTGTCGGTTAATATATAGTTGAGGGTGTCAGACTCCTAGAATGCAAAAGCAAAACGTCTTACTTAAAAATTGATATGCTTTTGGACTTAATACAAATACAAAATAAAAGCAAATTTGTTCACCTTTTGTAACATTATTTAGAAAGTCGCTGCCTAATGCAGTTGAACTTTCTGATTTGTTTCGTAACCTTGATGCCTCGTGTCGTTTGCGTGCCAGTTTTGCCCTAAAATTACCTTTCCTTGGAGTATTTTCTGACAATTCTAATGTTGTTTGCGAGCCTTTTGTCTATAACAATCAAATTATTACAAATGAGATGTAATATAGAAACTTATTATGCGTACCTAAGTTTAGGGTGAAGATGTCCTTTTTTCTACTGAACTAGCACCATGTCCATATCTCTCCGTTGATTGCAAACTTACTGTATCATAAATAACTTTTTTTCACTACTAATAATATGGCGTAGCATTTTGACACATAATAGAATGCTATGAAATTCAATTTCTCTACCTTTGCTCACTGACAGGTAACTAATTTTTCATTATTAACCACTGGTAAATAATGAACATTTCTTTTTATATTTTTTGATAATCCTGTGACAGTTTTAAAGAGAAAGTTTTTATAGCACGATTTAATATAATGGAGAGATTCTATTTAATGGTATTTTATGCATAAAATAGTTGTTTAAATAAATTAATTTAATTTTAAAAACTTGGGTGTATTTGAATATACGTTTTTCGCGCCGTAATAAATGACAACTCTGTCAATATCAATTTCGTCTATAGTACAACCACACAAAGTAAAAAAGAGAAAATTGTTAATAATGTCAGTATTTTAGATGAAACAGTTCTTAAAAACAATGTTTTTGAATACCAATGATGATTTAACAATTTTCAAACAACTGTCATATGCCAACAAAACAAAAAACTGTCATTTGTTTTATAATTTGAAATAAACAGAGATTTAAGTTAAAATAGTCATTTTTCGACAATTATAAGGGTTTATATCATTAGTAGCGAAAAAAAAAGTATATACGCCTCGGTAGAAAAGTCTTATAGCCCTCGGGCCTTACATCCCTCGGCGCTACGCGCCTCGTGATCTAACCTTGGCCGTCAGGCTATAATAGTGGACTTTTCTACCTTGGTGTATAATATACTATTTAAATTTTTTTAAAATGCAATTCTTTGTGAGAATTTCTAGTTCCTACCTGAGTTAGTTCAATTATTAGCTTCATTGTGTACATAAAAACTGCCAGCAGATGAAATATGTGTACTTATATTTAAAATTGGCGACACTGATGTTCCCTACAAAATTAGACACCGACTAGTTATTTGAAGTAAAGAATTACAAGTAATGAATTGACATATTGACAATTGATATAACTAAGCTTTTTTCACTATTAAGTGATCTAGAAGCTAGTAGCAACATGTATTTTGTTCTGCGATATACAAAAAACTTATGCTTAGCAAAATAAATTGTAGAAATATTTCGGAAATTCCTTAAGAAATAATAAGGAGATATACAAAAGAGATAAATAGTTTTAAGAGGGTTTCATTGAAGTAATTAATTATTGTCATTCAAATTCCATTTACTGTCGGGACTACAGGTTATTTATGTGGTTATAGCTGACTTAATATTGCTTTTCCTTGCATTACTCTTTCAACTAAATGACAACAACAACATTTGTAGTATAATTTACTTTATTACAAACACAAAAATTACACTACACTAATATAACATTATAGAAAAATTTACAATTAACATACAGGAAGGTATTTGTAACTAACCAAATTTACAAAATAATATCTCGAAATCACTTTTCGTTCATAATTTTCAATTGTCTCCTTAATATTATTCACCTTATTTACAATTTTTTTACGTACTTGTTTTGGTTTATTTGCACTACCTATTTTAATATATATATATATATCTCTGTTTCAACCTGAAGCAACCTGTCAGTAAAATGTACAATATTTGGGTGAGCTTTATATAATCCATCGTTAAATTTTGCGTGGAACGACTCACACGCATTTGTAGTTCTATAAAGGAAATCTGTACTACTACACCACATTACAGGAGGAAATGGAGCACTACTGTTGAAGTAAGTGTTATAAAGATATTCTCTAAATTTTTTAACCCTAGTATCATCGGGCATTAAATAAGACATTTCGGTATTAAAGAAATCAAGCGCATCGACAGGTTGTAAAAACTGGATACCGAAATGAGTTTTCAAATATTTACCAATAGCCGATTCATTATCTTTGTATTCAGAAACCACACTGTAACCCGAAAAGGTTGATTACTCTACCTTTAAAGGTGTTACCTATATCCAACCCTAAGGTATAATATAAGGTATAATGCGGCCATTTTATCTTAACCGATATTATTCTACCTTAGTTAAAGGTATAAAATTCTACCTCAAAAGGTATATCCTTCTACCTGAAGCTCAAATTGGTGCTTAATGCGGAGGTATAAGAAAAAACCATGGGGTACATTTTTAAACCTCAACCGATTTTAATATACCTCATGTTGAGGTAGATAATTCCACCCCCAGGTATAAATTTCTACCCCAACGCCTAAACCGTTACTTATCCAGAGGTAAAAGAAAAAACCTTGGGGCATTTATTTAAACCTTCAGCAATTTTAATATACCTTATTTTTAGTACAGTAAATAGGGATATTTTACTAAAAAAAAATACTTAATGGCTGAAATTTTGAGGGGGTGTTCGGGGGCATGTCTTGAGTCTAAAACTGAGTTTTCGTATTCGAGGGGGTGGGGGAAGATACTTCCCCCTGTCTATGTGGGGGTGAGTTTGTTTAATTCATTATCTTTGTTGCTATTGCCCGTACCGTCAAGTCCAAGAGATCAAATTTGTAGGAAATGAAATTATCTATCTAATGGTAATAAAATCGAGGTCATAGGTCGATTGGGTCAATCACAATGGCCGGTCAAAGGTCAAAAGTGAGGGGTAGTTTTTAGTTTTCGTGAATACCCCGAAACCGGTGAGTTTTTTCGCATACTGCTTAGATACCATTTCGAACTACTTGAAAGTACCTACAAAATGAGTGCTCGAACACTCATCTACGATGAATAGTTTGCCGTCAATCCAACGACCAAGTTGACCGCGCGCGCCAATGTTGACCACGCGCGCCGTACGCGCGAGCTGCGTACGGCGTGAGAAGTACTCTCGTTGCGCGTACACTGCACTCTCTACGTGCAATTAATATATATCGTTACATTTTTTTCTCGGTAGGATTATTAATTTAGTTTAAGTTGTACTTGTTTTTTTTTTGTTTTTTTTATCCAAGGGAAAACGGGAAATCCATCATGGACAAACGAGAAGGTCTGTCCTTGCCGAATAGTGTGAGACTTCTACTCACTAAAACCCCAACTATTGCATGTTTAGAGCTTGTCATGTATGTGTGTGTATTGCTGTGTAATTTTTGATTATTTCAAGTGTTCCGATTATTAATTTTACCTTGAAGTTTTCCTGCTCGCAACTTTCATGTGAATTTGGCCCTTTTGGATGGACTTTTTTCGCTTCCTTCGTATTCTTCATCGTTTCCGAGTGTGTCATCACGAGCGTCTTCTCTTTGATCACCTTCATCTTCTTCAGGAATGGATGGTAAGTTCCCGTCGTCGTTGAGAAAATCGTCATCTTCTTGCAGGGTAGAATATTGTGCGATGTTGTTGCACGCGGTACCGCTACAAGTCCCACAAATGGGAGAACATTTCAACCCTGCTTTTCGACACCCACAGGCCTTCCCACAACCAGTTTTGCAGGTGCAAGAAATTAATTTCAGCAAACTTGGCGGCGCCGGATCTTTTTCACAGGCGACGGGCATATAAATGTTCTTCGTTTTTTTCCAACCCCAGTCTTCCGGATCTTTGTAATTTCCCAGCCACTCTTGAACTTGATGATACACTCTATACGTGTGTAGACGAGCTGCATCTTCAGTAGGTGGTAGGGAAGCCAAATTGAACGTATTTTTCTTTCCAGATTGAAGAAAACGCTTGTAACGATAGAAGTCCAAAGTCTCGTCCTTGTTTCCTCCGTACAACTTGTAGAAGAAAAATTGTCCAAGGGCGGCTATTGCTGATGGAACAACTTTTTCATGTTGGAACAGATAAATTGAGTCCAGTAGTTGGGGATTCTTCTCCAGCGTTGAAATAAATTTCATTTTACCAGCGTTGTGAGTCGAAGACGTTGTGTCACACCCAGAAAAAGCATGAAGAAACAGGATATTATCAGCGATTTTTTCCCCGAACTTGAAGCTTGATGAGGAGTATAGTTTTTTCGGCGTGCGTCCCGAGCCAGGTTTTTCGAGAAAGACGTTTCGATGTTCTTTACCTAGCGCTGTTAATATTACTAGAATATCGATATCTTCTGCAATAATGATGACTGATTCGTGCGATTCAGCTTTCCCCAATGCTTCACGAACGATGTCGGTGTCGGCGTCTCCTGGAGCTTGCTGGGTACTGTAACCTGCTTCTGTAAATTGAGCCATTAAAAACTCGATGAGCCGGTGTTTGTTTTTGTCGTTCGCCAGGAAGTGTGCCTGTCCCACGGTCGCTGTACTGTTGACGGAAAAAATCATCTCTGGAGACCATTTTTTTGCTTTTCTTCGCGCACGTTCCCAAGATTTTGTTCCAACGATTGTCGGGTCCTCCGAGTATCCATCGAAAACGATGCTTGCTGCTTGTCCAAAATGGTTTTGCATGTACTTGACGTATTTCGAGCAAATTGCAGAGTATGTCGAATTACGGTCCCAAACTACTTTGTGAAGAAGGAATCCGCCGTCTATAACGAAATATTTATCAGTCCCAAAGTCAATGGGATCCTGCAGGGGTTGGAAAGCATCGTATAATACAGATTTCTTGTTTTTCCTCATTCCTTCCTCGGTGAATAAGGACATCGGAAATGGAGCGAGCTCATAATGCAGGTATTCTTCAATATCTGCGGGAGATTCTTTGCTGATGCACATTCTTTGAAACAAGAGTAGGGGGTTGATAGCTACCGGTGACTTTTCTATCGAAATGCTGCTAGTCATCGCTGCCAGTGAGATAACTTTTTGTTTGCGTTGAAATGAAACAGAGCCAAATGTCAAGTCCAATCTTCCCAGCTGCATAGCAATTGATGCTGTTGTTGCTAACTACGCCAGTTGACAGGGAAACCAAGTTTTCATCCATCCGGAAAGGGTAATGATCAGCGAACCACATGTCCATTTTTTCGACGTCCTGGTTATCCCGGATCACTCGAGAATCCCTGAAGTCCACGTGTTGTTCGGAGGTGCCCGTTGAGATACTGCAAAATTCTTCTATCTTCTCACAGATGTTCTGGAGAGACACCATGCCCAGCACCCACGAAGAAATGCTGCTGTCCGATGCTCCACGCATGTCTTTGACGCCTCCTCTAGATTTGAAATCTTTCATCAGGGTCGACTCGATTACGTGGTCTGGATGATTTGCAGCGAAACATTTATCAGTGCGCCTGATAACGAACCTGCCTCCTCTCGTGTAGCTCTGGTATTCTTGTTCCGGCATCGTATTTTGCAAATTTTCCATATCCTGGACGTACAAGTGGGCTGATTTCGCATACAGATAATGGCCGCTTGATTGGAAGAATGGAATCATTTTCTTGATTGTATCGATGTGAAGAATCCAATTGCCCATTCGCTCAGCTTCGATGAAGTTTTTCACTAGCGTTACAAGCCGAAAATACTGAACCCACAATTTGGCTGTGCGGCCATTATTTTCCAATTCATTAAGTTTTGCGTTCAGTTTTTCAGAAATTTCGGTAAGAAAAACAGCGTTGTGATGGGAAAAAATGTCGGTTCTGTTGGAGTTGAGAAAAATGTCGTCCAAATTTTCACGATCTTCCGAGGAAAATTCCATTTCGTTCATGATCATTTTGGCAAGGGATAAGTGTGCCAAAATGTGCGCTCGTACAGCTCTGGCATACGCATGTCCTGTAATGATGTGCGGCACAGTATTTTCGGCGTAGATGAGTTTGAAAACATCCTCCAAACCACTTCCGCCCATGATGGAACCAATGGACCCCATGAATGACATCAGGAGATGAAATCCTCCCAGAACAAGCTTGACTTTTCCAAGGTCAGACTCAGGATCCGCGGCGCTCACAATATCGTGAGCTTTCCAGTACAGGGGCTGATCGAAACCAACGATGCAAACTTGTCCGGAAATTTCGCATTTTCTGATAGCGCACTGGAGCGCGGTAAGAATGGTGTCGTAATCGCTTGGAGGGGCATTGATAAATGGTAAAAAAATTATTTTGATTTCTCGAACTCGTGGTTTGATGTTGCCTCGATCATGAAGCCATTCCAACCTGGAACACCCCCGAAACAGGACCACTTTCCGTAGAGCCACAAGAAGTCACAAGCTGTTGGAGTAATCTAAGTCGACAATTGGCGCATGTTTTCAATTGCAGAAATTTCGATGCTTTCAAGGCCGGACAATTTTCCCTGCACCGCAGATAAAGGCACGAAGCCGAGTTCAGCTTTTTCGACAGCAGTTTTTTTCCGAATGCGGCTGATCGAACCTTCAGTATGAAAAAGATCGCTGGGTGTAACGCACTGTATCCCTCCCATCGCGTGAAAAGTGCCTCGTCCGTCTAGTGTATTCGTATTGAAGTCCGCATTATCAAAAACGAATGTGGAAAAAGCTCGAGGTGAAATGATGTCTTCTGGTCGTGAGATGCAGGACGATTCGAATCTTGAAATCTCGCTGTAGGACGCCGAAAAACCGAGGGATGACAAGATGTCGATCAAATTACGCGAACCGAATTTTTTGAAGATGTATGTGCCAACTCCTAATTGCACAACAGAGAGAAAAGAACAAGGTCGACACGCTGCGATGACAGCATGAGCCAGGGCGGTGCATTTTTTGTTCCATTTTTCGAGTGATCCACGTTTATGCTTAATAATGATGCGCGATAAGAAACTGAGCAGAGTAGGGGGAACACAATCTGTTGCACTCGCGAAAAAATTGTCAGTGGACGGGTAAGAATCGAGCTCGTAAACTTGGGAACGAATATCTTCGAGAACGATATCTGCAGCTTCTTCGACGACGCGCGACCGTTCCTCGATGTAGTTTGATTTTCGACTGTCGTACCAAAATTGAGTTAGAAGTCTGTGACCCGTATTTTTGAAGCATACGATTTTTTCTTTGGATGCATGCTGTATGATCATTATATCTTCTCCATATTTTTCAATTAATCGATTTTGTACTGTTTGAGAACTGGGGTGGCAATCGGTTTTGATTTGTGAAATCAATTTTGATATCGTAAACTGGCATTCTTCAGAATTTTTTTCCAAAAATGTAAAAATATCTTGCATCGATGCATCTATTGTATCGCTGCGGCGTCGTCCTTTCAATTTCTTCTCATTTTCCGGCACACCGGCATAGCGCATACCCAAGTTGGTACCACAATGTTTATGGTACTTGGCACCAATCTTGACGAAATCGGACACTTTTTCTATGCGTTTGATGATTTTTTTGGCAAAGTCGTCATGACGTGTTTTTAATTCGCGCACAATCGATTCAATTTTTTCTACCGTGATGACCTGACACGTATGGTTTTCTTTTTTTTTCCAAGTTTTTTAGAACAAATAAAACACGAAGATTCGAAATCGAAACTCGGAGAAGATGCTGTCGGAGTAGTGGACGGTGATGCACTTACATTACGTTGGCTGGATGACGAATTCCTCCTCTCGTCGGTGTAGCGTTTGTAGCAGAATGTATGAAGTTGTATCTCTGTCGCATTTTCCATGAGATTGGTAATTTTGTTGTCACATTTTTGTTCACTTATCTTGATCAATTTTTTCACACCTCTAGATTTAACAGTCGATACATCGCCTCCACTCAAAAGTTTTTCACATACGAAACACGTGTCCATTTTTTCGCGCTCATCCATTCACTCCACGAGAAAAAATGTGACTGATTCTGAACTTGTCGTGCAGGGAACTGCTACCTCAACTCGGAAAAGCAGATGTTTTCCGAAAATGTCATTTGATGAGTACACTGCGCACAAGAAACGCTCCACGCGATTTATCGCCTTCCTGCAGTACAGGTTTTTGAATATTAATTATTGGCGCGCGCGGTCAACTTGGTCGTTGGATTGACGGCAAACTATTCATCGTAGATGAGTGTTCGAGCACTCATTTTGTAGGTACTTTCAAGTAGTTCGAAATGGTATCTAAGCAGTATGCGAAAAAACTCACCGGTTTCGGGGTATTCACGAAAAACTAAAAACTACCCCTCACTTTTGACCTTTGACCGGCCATTGTGATTGACCCAATCGACCTATGACCTCGGTTTTATTACCATTAGATAGATAATCTCATTTCCTACAAATTTGATCTCTTGGACTTGACGGTACGGGCAATAGCAACAAAGATAATGAATTAAAACAAACTCACCCCCACATAGACAGGGGGAAGTATCTTCCCCCACCCCCTCGAATACGAAAACTCAGTTTTAGACTCAAGACATGCCCCCGAACACCCCCTCAAAATTTCAGCCATTAAGTATTTTTTTTTAGTAAATGCGATTTATTTGTCTCTATTTACTGTACTATTTAAGGAATAACATTATTTGTTAAAGTCAAAACCCTGACTAAGACGAACGTAGAAAAGAAACACGTTAAGGTATTTTGTAACACTTCTACTGATTTTAATATACGTTATTTTAAAGAATAATGTTCTTCCTGTAAAGTATAACCTCAAACCTGGAAGCATTTTTATTAAATTCTAGAAATTTTTACATTCATTGTTTAGGAAATAAAATTCAACCCTGGTGCTAAAAAGTGTGGCCAATATAGTGCAAAAATAATGTTTAATTTTTAACTGAATTTTAATCTTACAAAACTTTTAAAATCCTTACATTTTCTACCGTATTTTAATTTTTATTAGCAGTGTGAAGATCTTCCAACACATTAATTTATTTTCGCTTAAGAAAGACAATGAAATAAATCAGATGTAAAAGTTTATACATAATTATGTATATTTATTTAATTTAGTCAAATTATAATACTTAACATATAAAAAATAAACAAAAAGAAAACGATCAACAAAAATAATTATAAATAAACATTACATAAAATAATTACAACATTTTATTAAGGACCAACGCAATCTGTGCCTTGTATTGATGGAGCGGCTCTTCCAGCTCACAAACATTGGCCGACAATAAAACTTTTTGTTTTTTGCTGTACTTTTTTGGTACTGTGTGTTAAATAAAAAATTGATGGCTAGAGTAGCTTCTAGTGCCTCTGTGAAGGACTTCACCTCGCATACTTTTGTATGATCCGCACACACATAGTATGTGGGCCGAACCACGACGCTTCCTCTGCCGCTACCTGCACCATAGAAGGTACTATTCCAGGCTCCTGCAATTGAAAGAAAATGTGCATTTAGAATGAACTCCGTTTTTGCATTATATTTTTATAAACTAACTTTTTTAACTAGTTGGAGAGGATTTTCCTTGAATAAGAGTGGCAATAGTATTAGAAATGATTCCCCTTCGGTATCTGAAAGTACACACAATAATAATTAGTTCTACACTTGTACTGTCGATATTTCGTATGCTTACCAGATAAATTTAAATTACAGCCTTTGTCGATGGTCTTAATTTTCATCATAATTCAGATGTTATAATAAACTTAAGATTTTTGTCCTTTTTTCCTCGTTGAAAAACAATTCCATTCTATTGAAAATGCTCTCTTTGAAAAACAGCTGGGAAGTGTAATTTAACATTAAGATTTGTTTTATAAACTCTTTTGCAAAATTGTAGTTCATTTCATCTTCAACAATCTGATCAGCATAATCGAAACTATCAATATTTGCATGTGAAGGATACTCATTGATACTAATGGGGACTTCTGATTTAAATATTTTATTTATAACACGGTCGCGTTTTCGGTAGCATTTAATAAAATACTTGTGGTTCTTCTTACAATGAACAATATAAGAAGATACACGCTGTGGTATGCTTTTAAACAGCGTTCAATGTAACATACTATATTGCATTGTGTTAAATAATAATGGGCAAGCTTCATATGTTGCAACATCAATTGCAAATGAAAAAAAGTTTTACCACAGATATAATAATCGTACATATTTAGTTTGTAAAATAACTACAAATAAGAAATTTAACTTACCACTGCAGGAAACAACGTCGATTTAAGTTTAACATTTTTAACGTTCTAAACACTTTGACTCGGCTCGTCAGCTTTGATACCAGTGCATAAGTAGATATAAATACAACCCGAAATGCAATTGTTACCTACCCTCTTGATATTTTACCCCACTTCCACTACCCTGAAACAATGGCTGGTAAACCCAACATTCCAAGGTACCTACACTGTAATTTGGAACAGTTGATTATTCTACCTTTAAAGGTGTTATCTATATCCCACCTTAAAGTATTTTATAAAATCCCTATAGTAACGTAGAAACGATATATTCTACCTCAACAGACATTCCATATACCTTATAATAACGTGTAAAATTGTACCTATTGAGGTATAAACAAATAGGCCAAAGACGAAAACGTGAGTATTATAGAGGTAGGAAAATAAACCTGAAGGCATACCTTATCACCTTTGTTACTTTTAGTGTTGGTTATTTTGAGGTATAAAATTATAAGTTTAACGTGTACAGTAACACCTTCAAATACAAATTTCCATCTTAAAATAAAAAGAGTGAGGGGTAGAAATATAAACCTGAAGGTATACCTTATCACCTTTACCGCTTTTGGTTGGTTATTTGAAGGTATAAAATTATAAGTTAAACGTGTACAGTAATACCTTCAAGTACAAATTTCCACCTTGAAGCAAAAAGAGTGACTAATAGAGAGGTAGAAAAATAAACCTGAAGGTATACCTTATCACCTCTGCCGCTTTTAGTGTTGGTTATTTTAAGGTATAAAATTATAAGTTAAACGTGGACAGTAATACCTTCAAGTACAAATTTCCACCTTGAAGCAAAAGGAGGGACTAATGGAGAGGTAGAAAAATAAACCTGAAGGTATGCCTTATCATCTCTGCCGCTTTTAGTGTACTCTTTAAGTACAATTTTCTACCTTGAAGAAGACCAATCGATAGCAGAAAATTTCTAGGTTAAGTCTTTAAAGCTGAAAAGATAATTAATGGAGAGGTATGAAAGCAGTAGTAATCCGAAATAAAAATGGTTTATTTAATCAATTATTTAATAAGCACTATAAGTTTAAATTACATTATTTTATTTACAACCAGCGCAATTTGTGGCTTGAATTGCTTGAGAGGCTGGCATATATTTGAGCCCAAAAAACTTAAAGTTTTTTTTGTCTTTTTGGGGTACTGTATATTAAAAAGAAAAATTACAGCTATAACAGCTTCCAATGCTGCTCGAAAAGTCTCTACTGTGCAAATTTTCGCATTATCGACACACACGTAATAACTTGTATTTGCAGAAAACCAAGCATTTTCGGAGTCTGTTGCAGGCACAATGCAGGGCAGTATACTAGGTTCCTTAAATAAAAAAATTATAAACTGGAATTTTGATCATTTTGGTTTATTACTCACATTTTTTATTAACTCCATGGGGTCTTCTTTAAACAAGAGCGGAAGCAAAATTAAGAAGGTTTCACTTTGATTATCTGAAAGTACATCCCTAATTATTAATTTTTTTTCTTTAGTTATGAAGATAATTGCACTTACCATTTAGAGTTAAGTTGCCTCCTTTATCTATGCTTTTAATTTTTCCTTCGTAATTTGGACACCCAAGAATGTTTAATATTTTTTCTATTCTTTCATTGTCAAAGAATGCACGTATCTCCTTTTCTAAATTTTTATGGAAGAACCTCTCACAATCCTTAATCAGCTAAAAAGGAAACCAAAAAGTTTAAATAGACATATATTAATGAAAATATTCTTACTTGAGAGTGCCACGTCAAACATGGATATATTTCTAAGAGTTCAACAATTCTTGAATTTTTGTATAATTCTTGACGGTGAGATATGGTCCCGTTCATACGGTCATCGATAACGTCGCCGTCTATGACCTCATTTACACATTCGCCCTGTGTCAGTTAGGTGGCTCTGGATAGTTTCCTCACTTTCGCCTTCAACCGGCATTACAGTAGCAAGTCTCTCTTCTTTTTCAAGAGTTAACGCCATATCTTTGCGGCTTTATGTACCGTCGCATGTTTATTACGCATTTCAGTAATAATATCATCACCCTTGATTTTTTGTCTTTTGGACTTGAATTTTGTTACTAAGCCTCTGTGCCAAGATTCCTAAAAGAAAAATGCTTAAGGAAATTTCAATTATAAAATATAATATGCTCACATATGCCCTAGTATTGCAGTGCATGGCCGTGTTTTTGTCAGATAAGTTTGGATATTTATGCACCAATAGTGCACAGACATCATTGTACTTTCGCGAAGTTGGGTACCTACAAGAAACCATAATATTTACAATAAAAAAAATCCGTTTTTAATGAGTTGTAAATTCGCATTCTTGCACTCACATGGTATAATGGAACATGTCGTCGAACAATCCCTGGATTATCCTTCTCCTCATCCCTGGTACCAACACTGTGGTTTTCATAGCTGTTTCTAACTCTTGTGGGAATTTAGGGAGTCGGTAAGGCCTAGGTAAAGTATTCGATTCGTTATCTGCTTGCCCCACATTTTCATGAAGTTCATCAATTAATGAGTCGTTCGTTAATAAATTGGTGGAAAGATCTGCTGCAGAAAATTGCAAATAATTACAAAAGTTATAAATCTGTTTGCCAGTGTTGAATTCTCCAATTTTGCATGTATGTACAGATTCGCCCAACATAACCAGTTTAATTAATAGTGGACATATTAGTTAGAGACCCACGAAATGCCAAATTATAATTAAAAATTAGTATTGACGTGTTTAGAACCAATGTTTGGAGCCCCCATTTTTTAAGCCAATCGCATTCGCTAAATAGCGCTTTACTATACTTGAGCAGTAGCTGAAAAGTTTGTTGCGGATTAGGGATCAGTTAAAGAATAAAATATAAAAAGATAAGTACAATATGCATGCCCCCGCACCACCGGTCTTAAGTCTAGCATCTATTTCAAACATTTTTCGAAACACCCTGTATTTGTCTGAAATTATACACGTGATTAATCATTAGACTTACCTGCTGGTACCAAAATTACTTTAATTTTATCTTTGGTTTGTAAATTGTCAATTTGTGTTTCGGTCCATTCTTCATACTCTGAACTGTACGTTTGCAATTCGAACAATTCCTTTATGTGGAAACTTTCCGATATTTTCAGTAGTAATTCGTTTTTTTTTTGCAACGAATAACTTTTCTCCGTTCTCGCAAAGATACCAAACGTTCAAACTCGGTATTATCCATTATAATAATTATGTACAATGAGGAATGCTATATTAATAAAAGAATAATTTAATATAAACAAATCTACAAAATAGTTTTATTTTGCTTAATATAATTTATCGTAAATGGACACTTTTAATAACCTTTTTTCGCCTATAGTGTATGAATTAATATTAAAACAGGACTTTATCGTACTAATTTCCATACACATATTTAATGGATTGTTTTCTCCAACTTCGTAGGATTCATGATGGCTGTCATAATTTCGTGGAATCACAAGTTTACCGTATATCACCCAAATACCAGCAAACATGAAAATGTTATTTATATAAAAAAATACAGGAACATTTTCATGGTCACTCACGTCGTACACAAAATAATGACCTACTCGAAATGTTTTGCAGACGTATTTTAATTTTTTTACAGATAGTAAATTAGAACAATGTTTTCCGTAAAATTCTAAAATTATGTTTCTTGTTGTTTGATCTAAACTAAGAATATGTACATGTTTTTGGGTCCCTACAATTTGAATATCCGAGGGAAGCGCGGAACTAGTACAAAGCTCCACACATTTCTGAAGTTTATATCTGATTGATAATGTTTTGGTAATATTAATATAATTGTTAAACTTTTTTGCACAGCTTTTTAATTGTAAATAATGTTTTACTTCAAATCGCATGCACCAATGAAACCTTAAAGCGCCATATTCCAACATTAAACGGGGATAATGAATTAAAAAATGTAACTTCGGGGTAAGTTTTTGATTGAGCGAAATGAACAATTCGTGATGATCGTGAATTGCTGTTTGCAACCAATTAAGCCACCTATATTCAACAGCAGGTGACAAAACGATTTTACATATTTAACTGCATATTAAGTATAACCCCCAATAAACATTATCTTTTGGTACAACCTCGCCTAACATTAACCCAAAAAAAAATGAATAAACTCCACTTTTCTGAGGCAGTACCATTCACATTCGTCTTCTTTAAAACGAAATCGTTGGGGAGACCAGGATGTGCGTTAATTTTGTCACTTTTTTTGTATGGAAAGTTTCTTATGAGATTTATTTCTGATAAAGTTAAATTAGTCGTCTGAATTAGCCCGCATACTACCACTCTTAAATTTATAGGAATTAATTCTTCTAAGATGTCATTGTCATGTCGGAATGCTCCAATTTGTCACTACGTTTAGATTTTGTAGTACGAGTATGTTTTCTATAACTGTTCACCAGAGATTTGTGGTCCTTACGGCAATGTACATTGAATGAATATACACGTTGATATGATTTTAGACAGCCATCAATCTGACATACTATATTACACTGCTTTAGATGAGCATGTGAAAACTTCATATGTTGTAATAATAATTGCAAATGAATGAAAATCTTAGAACTGAACATTCTTGTACCGATTTATGGAAGAAAATTGTATTTATTACGGTGAATATTGTATTAAATAATTTTTGTAAAGTTGCAAATAATAACATTGCAGAAAGTGTTAAAACAAAAACTGCCAATAAAAGAAACAGAAAACTTAATACAGTTAGTAACAAACCCAGTGAAAACCTCTCGAAAAAACCCAAGAAAATAACTAAACCCAAGACAAAAAGTCAACAAAAATCACCCTTTACTAAAATATAGGTCAACATTTTTTTTAAATTTATTTTACAATATTTAATTACCTATTAAAATAAATAATTCATATACCTACATGTCAAATGTGTTTTATTTGCGTTTATAAGGGGTTCCTAATATTAAATTTGTTTAATAAAAAAAACAATCCAAAATCGCATTACAAGTGAGCATGTTTTGGAACATCGCGTGTTTCTATAAGCACTTGCTGCTTGGCCTCTTAGCAGGGACGTCACAGCAGAGCTGGCTTTGTTATATAGGTGGTGTTGCTTCTGTACCTAAACCCTATAAGAAGGAACATCCTGTTGCAAGATGTGCCATTCCTAACGAAAAAACCAATGACGTCATAAAATAGCAAGGACATTCTAAAATGTATTTCATGAATTTACTTCGACAAAAATAACAAAAAGTTCTGCTGTTTCTAATTTTACTGTGCTAAAGTTGACTTTCATAGAGAACCAAATTTTAGTAGTGATAAACAATCGTTTGAAAATCCGCTACCTCGCTTTGGTTCAACAATGCGAATACCAAAATTATGCAGACATGTTTCTAAGAATTTTCTGTCTTATTTTTGTCACGAAAGTAACTTTAGAATCCCTCTTTTTATTTAAATAAATATTTTCACCGGCGTATCATAAGAAAAACAACCCAATCAAGCCATATAGGATGGAAAATCTCGACCTTATCTTCAGGGAAAGAATTCTTTATATTATACGATATATTATGTATTATTTCTATTGGGTACTTATTTGAAACGTTCGCGCAGAACATTTGTGACATCAGAAATGTATAATAAAATTTTATTGTAGCAGGGAAACCTCAACTTTATCTTGAAGTTGAGAGTTATTTCAAAACATTATTTTTAACGTTAGTTAACAAACATAAGCGCCGGATTTTGAAAATGCTCTTAAGGTAGAACATTATTTCTGAAGCTCTTTATTTTGTCCTTTTAACCGACAAAAGTGCTACCACTAGAAAGCCAGTAAAATAATACCATAGGGTGGAAAATTTCAACTTTAACTTGAGGTGGAAAAATATTTAGTAGGGTGGATATACTCTGCTGTTGACTTACAAAATTTCATCCGTAAGATATGCAATAAAATTATACCCGAACGTAAAAAAATCTCAAATTTATCTTAAGGTAGAAAATTATTTCTGAAGCTCTTTATTTCTCCTTTTAACCGACAAAAGTGCTACCGCTAGAAAGCCAGTAAAATAATAAAATAAATTTCACCCGTAAGATATGCGATAAAATTATACCATAACGTCAAAAATCTCAAATTTATCTTAAGGTAGAAAATTATTTCTGAAGCTCTTTATTTCTCCTTTTAACCGACAAAAGTGCTACCGCTAGAAAACCAGTAAAATAATACCATATGGTGGAAAATTTCAACTTTAACTTGAGGTGGAAAAATATTTCGTAGGGTGGATATACTCTGCTGTTGACTTACAAAATTTCACCCGTAAGATATGCGATAAAATTATACCCTAACGTCAAAAATCTCAAATTTATCTTAAGGTACCTAGAAAATTATTTCTGAAGCTCTTTATTTCTCCTTTTAACCGACAAAAGTGCTACCGCTAGAAAACCAGTAAAATAATACCATAGGGTGGAAAATTTCAACTTTAACTTGAGGTGGAAAAATATTTCGTAGGGTGGATATACTCTGCTGTTGACTTACAAAATTTTATCCATAAAGTATGCGATCAAATTATACCCTAACGTAAAAAAATCTAAAATTTATCTTAAGGTAGAAAATTATTTGTGAAGGTCTTTAATTTTAACGCTGACAGGTAAAATTTATACCATTAGAAAAACATAAAAATTATCCTACAAAGTAGAAAATTCGAAAAATACGTCAGGGTATAAAATTGTTCTTAGAAAAGTATTGCATTATACCTTTCTTGCAAATGCAAAGTAGAATATAATACCTTGCTTCCAAATCAGGTTGAGTAGGTAGGATAAATACCTCTAGGTATTTGTTTACGCCTCTGTATAAATGTTTTACCTCCAAGGGCAAATAAAATTACCTCTTAATTTAATTTCTACCTTTTTTCAACCTTTAAAAATAACAGTGTATCAACTTAGCCGAAAATTCGAAAAAATTCAGTCAATATGCAGGCCATTTATTAAAAAACTTAATTTTTTGCAAAAAACATTGTATACTTAGATGTAAACGTGATGTAATATCATAAATAATACAAAGAAAAAATATAACTAAAACTATAAATCAGAAATGTAGGTGCCCTAGGTATTAATTACCAACAATCTTATGTTATTTGAATAATATTTTATGGAAAATACAGTATGTTCAAGTAAACTTATTAATTACTTTGCGAATATTTTATGATTATCAAAGAAACAAATTAAACACAGGAGAGGCTTTCCAGCACAAGCTTCACAATAGGAAGATACTTGTTTTGTCTTTTTTTTTATAGCAACTGTTACACCTTTCCTTTTTCCAGATGGTACGTATGAATGCTTAACAGCATTTTCTTCTAAATTTTCACATCTGGTTAGATAAGTCGATAAAAGCTTTAGCAGTATTATATTCTGCTTTTGGTTTGTTTCTAGGTCCGTCTCTACCCGAAATTTCTACCATTTCTTCTGTATGTTTGGTAGTTAGCATGAGAACATCCCTCTCATATTTCCATTTCATAATAACTATTCCATCTTTTTCTGGGCAATTACTTCCCCTCTTTCAAGTTTCTTTGTTATCACTAGAGTTGGGCAAATATGCTGTAAAGATAGTGCATATATGCAGCAACATATGTCGCATAAAACCGTCAATATATGCACTAAAATATGCCGCATAAAACCTTCAATATATGCAAGAATATGCAGTAACCTTTTGCGATATGCACTAAAAAAAATTTGTTTGTTTATTTAGTGCCTAATATGAAAATCTGATGTATATTTGAATCTGCAGTTTAATACTAGTAATTATTATATGAGTTAAAGCACGTTTTGCATCAAATGTAATTTTTCGTTGAAAGAAAAAGATAAATACAATTAATGATTTTCATTATTTTTAGTTACAAACACTCAACATTCATAAAATTAAAAGGCCTTACATCCCAGCTAACACATAAAACCAAAAAATAGTTTGTGCGGCGTTTCTCAAACGTAAAACTCAAACCAATTATACCTTTACGTAAGGTTTGCAACAAACCTTTGACAAACTAAAAGGTGTCCGACAGACAAACGTTGGTGGAACGTTTTGAAATATACGTATTACCGTTAAAGACGTACGTTTCATAAAGCACTATTAAGCGTTAATAATATACGGTTTGCACCTAACCTTCTTTAAAGGTTTGTCTCAGATTTCTAACAAATTTTTGCTATAATACAAACGTTTGTAAAACGTGTTTTCAATATTTAACTATAATTTGGTTGACGTTATTTTCACAGCTTTATTAAACGTTTTTTCTAACGTTTAATAATGATTTTTGAAGAAACATTTGTTAGACAATCTTTGTGTATCTTTAACTATAGTTATTTTAAAAACATTTTACAACGCTTTGTTTACTAATCATTGGTAATGGGTTTCTAAAAACTATTTTTAAACGTATATATTTTATATTCGCCAAAGCTATGAGTTAAACAATTATTGGACGTTTGTTTACTAACCATTGGTAATGGTTTTCTAAAAACTATTTTTGAACGTATATATTTTATATTCGCCAAAGCAATGAGTTAAAAGGATTATTTGACGTTTGTTTACCAACCATTCATAATGGTTTTCTAAAAACCATTTTTAAACGTTTATTATTTGTATTCGCGAAAGCTTTGAGTTAAACGATTATTTAACGTTTGTTTACAAACCATTGATATTGGTTTTCTAAAAACCATTTCTAAACGTTTGTTATTTGTATTTGCTAAAGCTATAAGTTAAAAGGATTATTTGACTTTTGTTTACCAACCATTGATAATGGTTTTCTAAAAACCATTTTTAAACGTTTATTATTTGTATTCGCGAAAGCTTCGAGTTAAACGATTATTTAACGTTTGTTTACAAACCATTGATATTGGTTTTCTAAAGACCATTTCTAAACGTTTGTTATTTGTATTTGCTAAAGCTATGAGTTAAAAGGATTATTTGACGTTTGTTTACTCACCATTGATAATGGTTTTCTAAAAAACATTTTTAAACGCTTGTTATTTGTATTTGCCAAAGCTATGAATTAAACAATTGTTTGACGTTGACCAGAAAACCTTTTTTAAATGTTTGCTTTTAGCATTTGTCAAATATAGTCATGCATAACCGTTTTAAAACGTTTACTGTTAAATCTTTCGTCAACGTATTTGATCGTTAACATTTTTAATTAGTCTTACATTAAAGCAATGAAAATGTTACCTATATTGTTTAAAATAAAATTCAATTTTAGCAAAAGCGATATATTTACTAGTTAATACATTAATTATAATTATAATAATATAAAACGAGTCGACAATACCTGAAAATTATAAATATACATAACATTGTCTTAACACTAAACAAACGGATAATAACGATTGTAATATTTTGTTCATTTTCCTTAATTTCACTTATACAGTTCTAAAGAACATGAAATTTTGTTACAATGATACCAAATAAGTTTCAAGTAGGTTAAAAACTGAAGTCTAGAGAAAGTTTTAATAACGAAGCTATAGCTGCCCTTGAAAATTCACGCAAAAACATTGCAATTGGAATAGTAGCCAAAGGAAAACAAATGAACAGTTATGATAACAAGATCAAGCAACACAGGAACGTTCATTGGATAACACTAATTAGAAAAATAAATAATCTTCAAAATATTTTGGTAGTTCACAACAATAGAATTTACGTAGATTTTTTACTATTTGCATATGATTATTATTTCGTCGCATATAGGTTGGAAAATTAATTAAAAACAGATTAAATATGGATAATATGAACGAGTAAATTGTTTGTTAAAAACAACTGCTCATCATTTGTTTCCCTGACTTCTGTTTTTAATAAACTTGAAACTTATTTGGCATTATTGTAAAGAGAATTTCAAGCTCTTTAAAATATTAAAAAAGAATTATATGTTACATGCAAAAAATTAATATGCTCTGGGTCGGTCTTTTGTTTTTACTTCCAAATTTTCTTTTTTAAATAGACTATTTTAACAAGATTTCAGTGTACAGTCTGTCTTAAGTTTAAAGTTTTAATTCTATCTTTTATAATATCCGAGATATATGCACAGACATGTGAAAATCATTTACACTGTATATTATAAGGTTTAATCCTTGTTCTTTTTTTATATGAGCCATTCCTCATTTTACTGTTCTGCATCCACAACTGGAAATGTTTCTTTACTGCTTCAGCAGTAGGTTTTTCCAGGAGTGGATTGAGTTCCAGCACCTCCAGGACGGCTGAAATAATATTTTTATAAATTTTGATGGGGTGTTTTTGTCCTCTGCCATCCCAGTTAATATTTTCCGCAAAAGTAGGTTCAATAATCTTCTCCAAAATTAGGTATGTGGCCTTTTTCAGCTCTGTACCACCGCATCTGCTCATCACGGCGATCTATATAACAAGAAAATTATTATTAACGATATCATATATTTAATATGTATTAACACTATAAAAATTTTTTTTCTTTATTAAAGGTTTTTAATTATTGTCCTTTCTGTATTACTTCAATCGTATTTTTTTTATCCCATCCAGTTTTTGTATACAATAACAGCATGAGCAGGAATATTTTATTTTTTTATTATAGAAATTAGGACAGGCTGTTATTAGAAAGTATTTTAACAGTGTATGGTGAATTCAGTGTGTCTATTTTTACTTTCCTAACTACATTATAGGTAAGTATTGATTTCATGATAATTTTCTAAATCGAGATTTTGACGGATGTACATGTTTTGGATCTTTGAGAACCCAAACAAATGGTTTTTAAAAACTGTCTGTCTGTGGGTGGGTGCGTGCGTACGTAGATTCGTTCCCTCATATCTCCCGAACGCTGCTCCGATTTTGATGCGTTTTGGAATGCGGGGTGTATCAAGACTTCACCGACAAAATAAGCTTTTCAAAAAATCCTAAACCAAAAGCGGAAGTTAGGCATGTTTTTTGGGACCATTTTTTTCATTAGTCGAATTTTGAAAACTCGAGTAGTGTATCTGATACAAGACCGCAAGGCAAATGTAAAGATTTTTTTGACAGACTCTCTAGGCTTTAAAATGGCGCCCGCTACGATGTTTTGAAAATTTTGACTTTAGCGCCTTATTACTCAAAAACGAGTTGGCAGGGTAATAGTCCCAAATAAGCTCAATATTACTATTTCCAAAAATTATTTTAAATCAAGAAAAAAAATGTAAAAATGTGATATCCAAATTTTTGAAACATTTAAAAAATAAAAAAAATTAAATTGTGTATGCCAATACAGCTGAAGACGAGCTACACTTTGTTTTTATACACAACTTTTAAATTTCACTGTGACGCCCTCTGTAAATTTTTGAAAATAGGTAATTTTTTTATCCTTTTATTACCTATATCTTTATTATATTTTTCATTTAGTCTGGTAGTGCATTTAAACCTTTTTATAGTAAATTTAATTCTTTATCGAAATATTTAAAAATATACAGGATGTTCCATAAAAATATTATTTTATGAATAATTTGTTAACGAGTTCAATTTTTTTTTGATTATAGCTTTGTAATCAGCGCAATAAAGCTGTAATACTTTGTTAATTTAACCGACTTCATAGCTCAAATAGCACTGCAACTGGCTTGTCTTCCTATCTCTAATTACCCAGATAGTTGGTATTACTCTAGTGGACTTATCCAAAAACTGAACAAGTACGAAAACTTCTTCCGTAGATAAACTTGCCTATAAAGCGAGAAAAATATACAGGCAGTTGTTAACTGATAAACGCAGTACAAGGCCCTTTTTAGATATACAGGGTGAATCAGGAGTCTGGTTCGCCCCCCTATTTTTTTTATATATCAAGATAAAGGAATAAAATTTGATAATATAAATTCATAAAAGTCAATCGTTTGATGATATTAGCAATTTTTTACCACTTCCGGTTTCACCGGAAGTGACCATAACTTTCTTGTTTTAAATGGACACTCTGTATATTTTTGCAAATTTTGCAATCAAGATAAACTTCTGCGTTCGATGCTGTACTTCAATTGTTTTTTGGACAAGTTTAAAATTTTTAATTTTTGTTTTTCTTTTGAATGTAGAGGGCCATTATGCGCATAAAACTGTTCTTCTGCAGTCAAGCGTTATCTATTTTTGTTAATAAACTGATTTCTTCTTTTGTTTTGAATGTTGTATTGTTCTTTTGTTTGAAAACATAACGCCTGTCGTTGGCCGTAGTTACGTCCTTATTTAACACCTAATTGAAATCTAAATTTACTGACAAAATTGGAATAAAATATCAAGCTATGGGTATCGTTGCAACCGTTAGGAAATGCTCTTTGCTGAAAAACAATATGAGCCAATATTTGAAATTTTTGAGTTGTTCTCAAAAAAAATGTTTTATTAGTAACTCCTGGACTGCATAAATGTGCATTTTCGTTGACGCGTCTAGCGGCTGCGTTCGGCGTCAGCGATCGGCGGCTGCGGTCGGCGGCTGCGATTGTCTGTTTTCTTTCAACGTCTGCGGCTGCGTCAAGCGGCCGCCAATTTATAGGTAGTTTTTAACTTGGTATTAGTGCATGCGAGACGTTGTTGCATACAGTATAACACCATAATGGCTGCTAATAATAGAAAGGATATAGCGGCATTAATAGCACTTGAAGATGAGGAGGAAGAGGATATATTACAATTACTACAGACACGTGAAGACACAAGTGACTTGTACAAAAATCGAAAAGAAGAGGGTTATTACAAATTACTCATACATAAACATTTAAAATCTAGTGACGAAAAACTCCGGGAGTTTTTAGACTAAATAAAGATCAATTTCAGTTTGTGTTAACTCTAGTTGAAGCCGATCTTCAAAAACTTCCTACAAATGCAGTAAAATCCCCAATTTCTCCTGAAGAAAAATTAGCATTAACCTTAAGGTCTGACTATATTTAAAAAATTAGATAATTATAATATAAATAACTGTATTTATTATTTGGTGCAGATTTTTTGCTACCGGAGAAACTTACAAATCACTTTCTTTCGCATTCAGAATTTCGTACAGTTAAATCAGCGTCATTATAGAAGACACAGTGCTTACAACCTATATTTCTAATGCCACCAGACCAAGCTGCTTTGCGAAACAAGGCTGTAGAATTTTGGGATAAATGGAATTTTCCCAGTTGTGTTGCTGCAGTTGATGGCAAACACATCCGAATGTTCTGCCCACGAAAATCTGGATCTTTATTTTTTAATTATAAAGAATATTTTTCCATGGTATTATTAGCAATGGTCGATGCTAACTGCAAATTTTTATACGTTGATATAGGGTCATACGGAAAAGAGGGAGATGGTGGAATATTTCAAAAATCTAAGAATATTGCCATACGTCGTGGTTGCTGATGACGCCTTTCAACTGCACCGACATGTATTAAAGCCATACACCAAGCCAGTAGCCAGATCTGATATAAGAAAAAGTATCTTTAACTATAGATTATGCAGGGCACGACGAGTTACTGAAAATGCATTTGAACTATTATGCCAGGTTTTTAGAATTTATTACACTCCAATTGCTGTTAAACCAGAAACGTGCGAACATATCATAGTAGCAACATGCTGTTTACATAACCCTGCAGAAACATTTCCAAGCGAAGTTATTCCATTAGCAAGTTCGGGAGGATTTGCAAACGCAGCCGGATTTGAGGTGAGAGAACAGTATACGGAATTTTTTAACGATGAAGGAATAGTACACTGGCAGGAGGAACGTGTTTTTCGTACATTTAGCACAAGGCAGTAATTTAATTGTAATAAAAGCAATGTACCACTGTATAATTATTGTATTGACTATATGTATTTTGCACAAATAAAACTGAAATGTATTACATTTTTGTGTATTCATAAATCTAAATTATAATGCGACATATAATAGTGATCAGAGGGACGAGTTTGGTTAGTACCAGGATGAAAACTTGGATGCTGGACAGGACCTGGATTAAGATGTAGAGGAGGCACTTGGCTGTCCGCAACATCATTAACCAAGTTTAAAATGCCAGCCTTTACTTTTCTAATCAGATGAGGTGGCAGCTTCTTTACATCCATGGCGATGCTTCTCATGAAGAGGTCAACATCATCATCTTCTTCCCGTTTCCCCAAATTTTCCAACAACTGTAGCCTCCTTTTTGATCTTTCCTCTAATGTTTCGAGGATTTTTCTTTTTCTTGAAGCACTAGATTGCCTGCTACTGCTTGGGGTTATAGTGCGAAGCGCGAAATCAGGGGTTTGCGTGCGGGATGTGCTTGCACTTGATCCCGTAGCAGGCTCTGCTGAATCCACTGGAGATGTTACATTGGAAGCAGGCTCGTTCATTTCTCCCTCATCATCTTCGGAAACCTGCGTCTCCTCATCGTCATAGCTGTCCTGAATATTGCACATGGAACTGTAAATAATATTAACCCATTATGTGAAACGTTAAAGAATTAATTTATAATAGTACACCCAACGCTATTTGCATAATTCCTCTTAAAAGTAGGTAGAGACCAAAGGGTATCACCGGACTACTTTTAATAATCCGTTAACATCTATACTTTAGAACCTTTTAACCAAATACCGGGTTTACAACCTGCTATATAATCTTCACATTTCAAATAGGTAGTACTTACGGTCTCTCTTGTTGAACAGTCTCCAGAAAAGTAAGATGCTCAAATAATGCCCATCTGTTTTTATTTTTTGCTGCATCTCCTGTTTTGCCCTTGTCCTTTTCTTTTGTTTTAAGTACGTGTCCCTAATATTCTTCCAACGTACTTTACACTCTTCGGCTAAAATAGCATAAGAATTAATAGATATCCAGAAATTAATTAACAATATTATGTTTTACTTCCTTGCATAATGTATAATTATTGTAATTTCACTTACCACTCTTTGTTTTCAGGATTGTAGCTATTTTAGCCCAAATATTGTCTTTTAAATTAATATCTTTATAATCCTTTGACTCAAAATCATACAAAGTACGATATTTTCGCACTTCCTCAATTAGTAACTCGTTCAAATCGGCTGTAAACTTTTTTGAAGGCATTGTAAATCAAATAATTTTATCAAAATCTACCACGGCGTCTGCGATTCGACTGCTCACAGAGCGGTCGTGGCGTAGCCGCCAGGCGTTTAAATTTCAGGCGCAGCCGCTGTACGCCGCGACCAAAACGTTTGTACTTTAGTCCATAAAAGCAGTGATTGCCGCCAGACGCAAACGCCGAACGCCGCCGCTAGACGCGTCAACGAAAATGCACCTTAAGAACAGTTTAATGCGCGTCATGGCACTATAGACCAATACCTACGAAAGCGCAGAAGGGCCAGTAGGTAATTTCTTTTATAGTAAAATCCCGACTTTAATCTCGGGGCCCCGACTTTTAATCTCGGAGCCCCGACTTTTAATGTCGGTGCTTGTAAAGCACCTCCTATGCAATTGCCGATGTTATTCTTCAAAGTTATCTATTTAGTGCTTAGTGTTTGTGACAGTGAACAATAATGGATGGCAGAGATGCACTTGTCGCTTCATATTTTCATTTAGGATTACAACAATCAGAAATACTGCTATACTTGGCTTTGCAAAATAATGTAGTAATTAGCTCAAGAACCCTTAAACGGATATTAAACCGTTTAAATTTATATAGGAGAAAACATTATTCAAGTGTTGAATGAGTTACAACATTTATTCAGCTACAAGTGCAAGAATCTGCACAACTGCACGGTTATAAATGGATGCATCTGAAGTGTATTCAGAATGGATTAATAGTACAACAGAAAACCGTGCGATTGCTTCTACAAATAATAGATCCTGTTGGTGTAGAAATACGAAAACGACGACGACTACGTCGACGTCTATACAATAATAAAGGTCAGAACTTTTTATGGCATATGGATTCATATGATAAATTGAAACCGTATGGAATATGTATAAATGGTTGCATAGATGGGTTTTCCCGTTACATTATTTGGCTGCATGCTAATTCTACCAGTAGCAACCCAAAAGTTATAGCTGGTTACTTTATAAATGCCGTCAATTTTTTAAGTGGTTGCCCTCGAAGAATTCGAGCCGATATGGGCACCGAAAATGGCCATGTAGAACAAATGCAAACCTTTTTAAGGCGTAACACAATAGACTCTTCAGATAGATGTTTCTTGTACGGAACCAGCCCTGCTAATCAAAGAATCGAAGCTTGGTGGGCCATTCTTCGTCAACATCATGCTCAGTTCTGGATACATTTTTTCAAAAAATTAAAGATGATGGAAATTTTAATGGGTCTTTTATTCATAAATCGTTAATACAGTTCTGTTTTCTTAAGATCATTCAGGTTAGTAAAAATTACAGAAAATTTTGTTTTTCGTTACTAGTAATATTACTAAACACAAAGAGGTTGTGTTACAGATTATTATAATAATGACGTTGTATTGTTACAGGACGAGTTGGATTTGGTGGTGTTAGAATGGAATACACATCGTATTTCATCATCAAGAAATACTATCGCTCCATGTGGTCGTCCAATGAACATGTACGAGCTACCACAGTTGTACTCTACTTACAATTACATGGAAAGAGTTCATCAACAAGATATTCAAATATGCAAGGAAGAATGTATATTTCTAAAAACTCCTTGCAATGAAATAATATGGGAACTATGTTGCATTATTATAGACGAAAAAGGATTAACTCAACCCAGCGACACATATCAGGCACTTGACTTGTATTTAACTTTAAAAAATGAGTTTGAAGTTCTACTTTAATTATTTAAAAAAAATTGATCAATTAAATAACACAATGAGAAATATTATTTTTTCATTTGTTAATTGTTCAAAATTTAATTTTTTATTGTTTCCATTATTGCCAAATATGTAAAATGCATTGACCTAAAATTAGGTATTTGTAATAAATAAAAACTTGCTATATGCTACATTAGTGTATATTATAAAATAAAATAAATTTGTTGAAGGAACATCAATTATTTTTATTACTGTATGATACAACACAAAAATACAGTACCTGTTCTTTAAATCTAAGTTTATCTGCACACATTTTAATTATTTACTATAAAAAAATGAATTAATGTTGTAGAACAGTATTATAAATTGGGATAAAAGCCTTTTCTTTTATTTAATGTTTGTTTTAGTTTCTTCTGCTTTTTACAACCGATTTTGGCGTATACTTTTCCTTTGCTACAAGCTGTTTCAAAAGTACCAAGCGATCCAAAACAAAATACGTCAGAGCAGGCCTTGACCAGAGTGCGGCACGTCTTAACACATACAGCGCCAAGGCAGACACCGGTGTCTGCTTGTAACGTTGTCCGCAGATCCACGGCAGATACCGGTGTCTGTTTCACATTTAGTCCCATTACGCCATGCAGACACAAATGTATGAAATACTAAGCGAGTAAGTATGTGCCTTGGCCCTACCAAATCTGTTCCCAGTAATGGGTTTTTGGTTGTATACCTCAAATCAATTTTATTATGTGTGTCTGCTTTCTGTGTCTGGCACGGCCTAGTGGTAACCGTATATTTATTTTTATAACGCAGGGCCATGGCAGACACAATTATATTTTGGGATACAAAAATACAAAACAAAATAATTTTACAAAGAACTGACATATATATTTGTTTTGCAAAAACATACAAAAACAAAAAGTAACATAATATAACTCTTCAGTAACTTAAAATTTTTATTCTGAAAAGACAAATATAGAACTTGAAAGAATGATCGACAGTTTATATGTAATTTTGTGTTTAATATTAAAACACTCTAAGCAGTACCTTGGTTTTCCGTCACAATCATCACAATATGGTGTAATTTTTCTAATTCTACTCTTTGGAATTAATCCTGCTGCCTTCTTTTTATAGCAACCCCTACAATACTTGCGTCCTACTCGAGAACTGCCTGGTAGTTTTTTGAAGACATGGTGTCTAAGGCGAAGATCGTGTGGTAATGTTCCCCGTTCAGTCTCCATTTCATCGTTTTCAGATTCTTTACTTTCTAAAAGGCATTTTATGACTGCTTCCCTGAATTTTATGATTGATATAGTCTTCGCAGTAACTAATTTGTAACAAAAATGCGCGTTGACTATGGCTGTTCCAAGAATTATTTTTATGGCTACTTTTTTATACCACTTAATGGTTTTTCTTAGACAGGAGCCATAGCTAGAAAATTGGTCTGAAATATCGATTGACGTTTTTCCTGTATTATAGTCAACTACCATTTTAGGTTTCACTATTTCTTTTCCTCGTTTTGTAACTGTAACTATCTTATCTGTGTGCTTAGTAGAGAGCATGCGCACATCCCGCTGATCTTTCCACTTCAAAATGGTAATACCATCAGAATTTTCGCGTGCAATAATTTCTCCTTTACGAAGTTTATTCTGGATTACGTCTTTTGGGATGCCTTTCCTGTTTTTTCGTAAGGTGCCAACCAAATGAGTCTTTTTGTTCAACAGCTTGTTGGCTAAATCTATACTGGTGTAGTAATTATCTGTTATCACAGTTCTACCTTCATCAAATAAATATTCACCTAGCTGCATAACAACATTTGATGGAACAGATTGTCCAGCATCCGCTTCTTTTCCCGCATAAATTCTCATGTTCCATGCACAGTTTAAAGATTTTAACTCCATACTTGTGAGCCTTTAGAGGTATATACTGCTTCATAATAAGCCTTCCTCTGAATGGAATAAGACTTTCATCTATACAAAAGATTTCTTCTGGCGTAAATGCTGATTGGCTGTTTATTATAAATTGTTCGAGTAATGGTTGAACTTTGTGAACCCTGCTTGTATTGTTCGCGACGTTCTCATTGTCTGAAAAATGTAACATAGAAAGCAGAAGTTCAAACCTATTTCTAGCCATAGTATGAGGGGCAATATGATTGCGGTAGAAGTTATCGGTACTCCAATAATCACTCATTGCAGGCATTTTCACAAGACCCATATATCCCAACAATCCAAATAACTTTTTTATCTCGGATTTTGTAGTCGGAAACCAAGCATGCTTTCTAGATTGGTTAGGAATGTCTGTCGTTTCTGAAAACATTGTGTTGCATAAAGATTGCTTTCGTCAGCAATGTTGTTCCAAATTTTATCATCTATGAAAACGGAAAAGAAGTCAAATGGTGTTCCATTTTGTAGCACTGCCCGTGCTTCGTTCATTCCACCATTTCCAGTAAATGGAAAATTTTTTTGGCGGCCTGTGGGGGGCACAAACTGTCCATCATTTTCAAATTGGGTATTTCCATTTGGTTGAACATTATCACTTTCAGAATCTTCGTCTTCATTATGCTCAGCAATTTCGAAATATGCTCGTTCTTCAGTTTCATCTTCATCGTCGCTTAGGTCTGAAAACGTGTTTTGGTGTGTAGGTGTATATTCAATATATCCGGGTCCGTCGTCACTTGAGTATTCTTCATTCTCTTCGGAAGGTTTATACGAAGGATCACGGGAATCGTCTGAATCTTTATACGGATCCGTGAAATAAAAATGTACGGTATCGAAAGAAATACAAAAATAAAATTATTCAAACATTACAAAAAATTAAATAAACCACACTACGTAATTGTAATACATTTTTATAAAAACATTAATTACCTTCAGAGCTAATACTATCATCGTCACGACGCTTTTTCTTAAGAGCAAGTTTCACAATTTTCGCACTTCTCTTACTCATAATGATCACTATTATACTGCACTTAGACACGAACTAACACAAAATAATGCAAATGCACCACATGAGGCAATTGGCATATGCGCAAGTTTCAACAGGCATAATCTGTGTCTGCAGTTGCGTTAGTGTCTGCCGCAAGTGTCTGCCATGGCCCCAGAAAATTAAGAATTGTGTCTGCAAAATGTGTCCGCTTTGGCCCTAAGAAACAAAATATTACCCAATTAAATCATAGGGCCACGGCAGACACCGGTGTCTGTTTTAGTATATAACGCAAATCGGGCCGTGGCTCTGCGATGATACCTTCAAAATTTGGCTTGGCGCTGAATGTGTTAAATATATTCAGAAAACAAATACAAATCACATTGGCATTCCTAATTGTAGTTTTCCCAATATATCTAAGACGCGCGCTGGTCAGGACCTACATTGTATTTTGTTACAGATCGTTCGATATGTTACAGCATTTTAAACCAATAATGAAAAAATTTATTTGGATTTCATTTTGGGTTATGATATCTGCTCCAGTACAAAATCTTAAAAATAAGGTAAGAGTTTTTTCATCTGCTTCTCGTATATACTTTTTCAAATAACCAAAGACAGCTGTCATGGTTGAAGTTAATGTGTAATCTGTAGTTATATTCAATAATTTTAAAATATTTTTTGATGTGGGTTGTTTACTTTGATATATATCTAATAACACATTTTCAGTTACCAGTCCTCGTAATTCCTCTTGCCAAATATCAATAACAAACATTGGTCGCTGAACTATTTCTTTGTGAGCAATGTCCTTAATGAGCTGTTCTATATTATCCTGTTTGGCAAGCCATTTGCATTCAAGATTCTGTAAGACCTCCTCTAAACTCAGACTCCTCAACTTGTGTTATATCTTGAATAGCATTTTTTATAATTTCGCCGTTATTATCACTTATTGTATACAGGAATTCCTGAATTATATTTGTTTCAGATTTATCAAAAGTAACATATTCTATAAAATATCGAGATAATTTAATAGGAAAATATTTCTGATCTTTCCAACTTCTCGCAATAATTTTAGGTATTGCTTTCCACTTCCTTTCACCAAAATCATGGCGAAGGTACGGTAATTTGAATTTTGTTCCGGTAGTGCATTTCTCGTAAAATGATTCAAAAAACTCACTTAAGCAGTCCCTGTATACTCCTCCTATATCTTCAGCCTTTTCAAATTGTCCATTGGGAAGAATTAATTGTACATGCAGAGGACCACTGCTTTTCATAATTTGTGAAATAATCTATCATTTCCTCCATAACACGGCCTCTATGTAAGTTTAATTTTGCAGCGACCTGCAAAGCGGATGACTGTAATAAACTCGGTTCGGTATCACTTTCTGTGCGAATATTTAGGAACTCTTGAATTTCAGATTGAGTATTAGCTGTGGTCGTAGTTGAGGATTGATCAAGGCTGTTAATTGGAAATTCATTTTCTGTTATAAAAATATAATCTTGTTGGACCGCTCCAAGGTCGGCAAGTGAATAACTACCAAAAAAATTTGGCTGCTCATCAATGCTGTCTTCCTTTTTAACATCTTCGTTGGTCTCTTTGTCAATCTCTTCTGTAGCTAAATATAGTCTCAATGTTTTTACCTTAGAAAGGTCATACATATGACCTACACTAAAATTGTCTGGTACTACTGCATCCTTGAAATCCCATAAGTCAAATTTAAATAATGAAAGATCACCTTTTGAAGATAAACCACTGGGGAAGAAAAGCTTTTGTGCTTGATTTATTATACCGGGTCGCTACTAAAGATGAAACCAAAGCTCTCCTGCTAAAACGGTTTGAGATATAGATATGAAAATTGGAAGGCTTCCATTTGAAATTATTTCGCATATTTTGAGGTTAAAAACATTTTTTTGACATGATTTTTGAGCGCGGCCGCCATCTTGAATTTTTTTAAATGGCAACATGGGCTTTGTGATACATCATTAGAAAGCTTATTTTTTTCTCTTTCTTACTACCTTAATCATGTATGGTGTTAAAGTAGAAAATAATGCCGTATGCCTTTTTGCATATTGCAGTGGAGCTTAGCATGTGATTGAAGTATAACTAGATACATCATAACTGACTACATACTGCATATAACAAAAAGGGCAAAGCACTTCGCCAGAACTTTCCACTACTTAGATATTGTTACTTAATACTAAATTATTAAATTAGCATATTTACTAATTAAAGGATTTACTTACTAACCACTAACTAACTTATAGTAATTGCAAAATTGATGGTTATCCGCTTTAAAATTTAATTGTAGAACGTGGGCTTACAACCAGTCCTTTGTCCATTGAAGTATGGATCCAGGTAGACTCGATAGAAATAGTTGATACGAAATAATTTTATTTAAACTGCCAATTTTAAATAAATTTGAGAAGACGGGTCGGTTTAGCACCCTCATTGGCATTACCATGCTAAGTATACCAGAGTAAGCTACAAACGCAAATATGTTTTTTTTTGAAAAAAAAATTGACGCTTCTTTTGTAAAAAGATTCCTCGCTATTAAAAAAACCCAGAAACGACACAGAAAATGCCTTCCAGAGGTCGCTTAAAGTTAATAAAAAAAACTATTAATGTTGTTAAAATATTGTAGTTTCTTAAATAATTAACTTTAAATTTTCGATAATATAGGTATTCTAAAATACACAAAAACACAAAAGTGAATGTGGCAACATCCTTTCTTTTTATTTATTTTCAAGTTGTGGTTACTGTGGTTTCAACAATGAGAAAATTTAGTATGGGGGTATCTTAACTTCTACATTTATGCTGTGTTGCCAGGTTTCTTTTGTTTTAATATTCTTATAACTTTAAAATGGGACCCCAATTTAAATTTTAATATTACTTTTCTTATATATTTTGACCTGCTCTGTAGCGCCCTGCAGAGTTTATGCGCGGTTTTTGATACACCCTGTATTATTATTTTATAAATTAATTTGACCACAAAACAAAAATATTTAGTTTCTCTAATCATTATACATTACTAAAAAATGAGTCTGGAATATCGAATTTCGTTTTTAAAAATGTTGTCCTATTAAAAAATTAAAATTTCTTTTATATATTTACATTTCATTCATTTTTGTGACATAACAATATATGGATAGATGCGGGCCCCTACCGAACAAGTCCCACCGGGCCTTTCCCTTTGCAGTCCGCCCCTGCGTTAAAATAGCCGTACTGGAAGTATGGGAAAGTAATAAGCAAAATTTAGCAAACAATAGTTGAATTACAATTCAAATCTAAAAAAATATTAACGCAAACTGCTTTTTAACTGCCATTTTTTGTAATGAATGACGCAATATTAAAGTTATAACTATTTTTAGAAATAGTAATAATGTAATAGTGTAATACCTAATACAGAAGGTCCTGACGCATGTCTAGGTTGTTAGAAGTTGGTTGTTGTGCCGGCGAAGTACCATTAAATAATTAAAATATCGGGAAGATTTAGAAAATAACAGAAGATCAAAAAAATATAAACAGTTTATTTAATAATCTACCAATTGCGTTACTTACGTTTTTAAATACCTAGGCGACACTATGGTTAACACTATTTTAAATTATTTCTGGATAATTTACAGGTACTTAGTCTTGCACCTTTTAGTACATACCCGAGTAATTTACTTAAAGTGTTCATTCACTAAACTTAAAATTATGTTAAGCAGCTGCATCTAGACACACCAAATTACCAAATACTGTAAACGTGCGACTTGAGACACACTACACCATAACGTCAATTCTGCAATGCAGCAGAAACGCAATCATAGGTAGTCATAACAAGGACTGCGATAAATTATTGTAGCATATTTATTAGTTTATACTTACCTAATTTAAATGAAAACACCTGCATACATCACATTCACAAAAAGATGCCCGAGAAATAAAGCGGATAATAAAAAAAAAGCAAAAGTCGAGGCCCCGAGATTAAAAGTCGGGGCCCCGAGATTAAAGTCGGGGCCCCGAGATTAAAAGTCGGGGCCCCGAGATTAAAAGTCGGGGCCCCGAGATTAAAAGTCGGGGCCCCGAGATTCAAAATCGGGGCCCCGAGAATAAAGTCGGGATTTTACTATAAAAGAAATTACCTACTGGCCCTTCTGCGCTTTCGTACTTAAGAAATCTCCATTTAAAATATTTTTTATGGAATTCAAAGTTGAAAGTCCGCTGTTTTCCTGAATTAAATCGTCCATTTTGCTGCTAACTTTTTTGCATATTTTATTTTTATTTTTATTCATAATTGAATGAAATTTTTCGATTAATTCTAAAGATTCAGTGAGAAGCAGGTTTTGTGTTTCTAATTTATTAATGATGCTAGGAATTTCCGTAAAATGAGCCTTTATGTAGGACAACTGAGGTTGCAATTCTGGACACTTTAAAATATCTTGACAATCTGCTATAGACTGAGCAGAAGTTGAATCAAAGGTGTTAACAACATTTTTAAATTCACTGTAATTTTCACAATAAAATAGAGCGGCTTCTATCCACGTTCCCCACCTGGTGAGAATTGGTTGTGGAGGTAAGGGCACATCTTTAAGCAAGTCTTTGTAAACTTCGACGCGAAGTGGTGATTTTAAAAATACCTTTTTCCGTTATTAATTAATTTATTGACTAAAGGAAACTCAGTTCTAACCACTTCGGCCACCCTATTCATCGCATGGGCCAAACAAGTTACATGAATTAAATTTGGGAAAAAGATTTTTAAATTTTGACCTGCTTTTACCATGTATGCGGCACCATCAGTCACCATGTATAAAATCCTTTCTGGTGGTATTTGATTTGGAAAATAAAGTAACGAAAGGGTTTCATTGACAAAACGTGAAATTGTCAAATTGTTGGTTTTTTCTAGTTGTTTAACAGCAATTAAATAACTGGAAGAAGGGCTGCTGTTTAAAACACCTACAATAAAATTCGCTATACATATATCTTCCTTTAGCATCGGTGGCTTCGACAACACTAAACCAAATACAATTATTCGAAACAACGTTTCTTATTTTTTCTTCGTATAATTTTGGAATGCACGTTCTGGAAGCTGTTCTCCGGGAAACGACGTTTTGTTTTGTATATTTTTCTAAGAAATTTCTAAATTCGGGAACGTCCATGTTATTTAATGGAATGTTGCATGAAACCATCATTCTACACAAATCGTCGTTGAAATTGTTGACATTCTTATTTAAGCAGTTCAGCAATAATTGTTGTTTTGGCTCGTTTGTATTATTTTTTCTTTTTTGATGGTGGCTACGTGCTGATCAAGTTGAAACTTTTTATTAACGTTTATCTGTAAAAACAATATTTAAGTACAATTTACTACAGCTTACACAAAGGAAAATAATTGAATGTGCCCTGTGGCCTGTGCCATATCCTTTGCAATATCACAAAAAAAAACTTTCTAATTTTATTCTTAAATTGTTTGCTTAATTACAAAATAAAATAGCAAATTAGTATTAAATTTTTAACTCGCTGTTTTGGCTTGTTTGAAGTTTTTTAACTTTAAACAGAGTAAACAGTTTTTTTTAATTCAAAATTAAAATAAACGGATAAATACTTCTTTTTCACAGATGACGCACAACACAACACTTCCATCGTATTTAAAACATGTATACGGCTTCAACCACTTCTTAATTAAATCGTTTTTTGAACTAGCAACTTTAGGCATTTTCAGGGTATAGCCTGGACAATTACACTTTACAGCTCTCTGTCAAGGCAACAAATGAACTAGTCAAGCACTAAAATTATAAATAACTATTTCTAAGAATAAGTATAAGAAAAATTTCCAAATACTATTTTCAAAGAAATTTGTACCTAAGGAATAAGACCTACCTAAATAATACAACCTTTGTCAGTTAATCCTTTATTTCCTCTAGCCCTACTTGGAAATTTAGAAAGTGCAAGTCTAGGGTTTATGTGGTTTCACTAGAAGAAATTGTGCAACTTTTTCTAAGAACTACGAATATTTTATTCGATAATTTATTTGAAATTTTATTTTTTTTTGCTAGAATATGCATTTTCGTGCCATTAAAAGCTAAAATATGCACTAATATATGCCGTATGCCGTCTGAATGTGGGTCCGTTACGCTACATATCTCCGGAACGGCTGGACCGATTTTGATGTGCTTTGGAATGAGGGGGTATATCAAAAATTCACCGACAAAATAAGCTTTTAAAAAAAACCGAAACCGGAAGCGGAAGGTAGACATGTTTTTTGGTAGCATTTTTTTCAGAAACTGAATTTTGGAAATTTTAATAGTGGAGATTAAAGAAGGCCTTAGGACAAATCAAACGATTTTTTACCGAACTCTCTAGCTTTAAAATGGCGGCCGCTACGAATTTTTGAACATTTCGACTTTAACGCGCATTTACTCAAAAACCAGTTATCTGATTGGAATCAACTACATCTTGTTTGGTAGCCCTTCAAGGTTACTATACCATGAAATATAATTAATTTTGAAAATATAAAAACGATCGCAATGACATCACTCCAAAATTTTGGAATTTTTCAAAAAAATATTTCTCAAAAACTGCCCACACGTTTTTGTTTAAACTTTTTACGCTGATAGAGATAGGCATCTGCTACAATTTTGTTTTTTGCTCATTGCTATAATTTCACTGTGACGCCCTCTTTTGAATATTGAAAATTGGTACCCTTTTATTTATTTAACGGGGGGCAATAAAATATTTCTGTTAATGTGAAATAGCTCACCATTGATAGCAAAATCCGAATACCATAATATTTTTTTGATACTTTAATATTTAGGGGGCTACTGTTCCCCCTTCCCCCAAATTTTTTCGATAAAAAATTAAAAATTTGGTTTTTTGTTTTGTTTGCTCTAGGAGAATCTTTTTACAAAAAATCAAAAAATCGAATTTTTTGGCCCTTAATAATCTTTTTGTCCTTAGAAGAATTTCACATACTTTCTACAGCAGTTGTATTCTTGTACTAGTCGTTTAATGTTCAGTGTAGGCTAACTTTTTTATTTTAATAGATAGACTCGCAAACCCAAGAGCAAAGTTGTAGGGAAAATTCTTCTCGATTGTATTTAAGAAAAAAACTTGAGTTTCCAATTTTAATATGGCGGCCACGGTAAAAAATAACTTTTTTTTAAATGGAAACGTAGCATTTTGGCTTTAAAATCAGAAAGGTTTTGAAATTCTAAATACAAATTAATAAGAGTAATTTCTTGCTAAAAATAATACTTCTCGAGTTATTAATATATTTTCAAATTTCCGCGCTTCCGTTGATTCAGTCCGAATATTTTACCCAACCTTATGCTTGCAGCGCAGCGGTCGGTCTTTCCTCAACCGCTTCAAGATGTTAGAACTTATAAGAACTATTTACTTTAACTAGTCGTGTCTAGACAGGTGTATATCGAAAGTGTTGGAGAATATAAAACAATGTATTTAAATGTATAGGAAAGTCCAGGCGAAGTGTTTCGCTCATTTTTATTCTTTCTCAGCGTTCCTACTAAATGAGTTCTTCGGTCTTTTTTAATTTTTTTGCTAATTCTAATCTGGTATACCAGTTATCAGTTTAAAGGGTTGCACCTTTATCTAAGCATTCGCCCATCAATTCAAAAACCAATTTTGTAGCAACGGACAGTAAATTTTAGTATGGTAGGTGTATACTCCAGGGAGACTTAATTTAAACATCTTAATTCCAAATTTATATCGTTTTCCTTTTACATATTGACGAAACTTTAATCGTCCACGAAATGGAACCATTGTTTCGTCAATACACATACGTTCATCGGGTAATATGACTTTTTTTAAATTTTCGTTCAATAAATCGAGCATAGATTGAATTTTATATGAACGGTTACCTGGTGGACACAGCTCATTGTTAGAGAAATGCAATGCACGCAACAAAATCTCAAAGCGATTACGTGACATAGTTGTTGACGCTTTTGACCAATACAAATCGAATTTACGCCAGTAATCTAAAAGTTTTAGTTTCTTATCTAACCCCATTCACATGAATATTCCTAGAAAACGGTACACTTCCTAAGAGTTGGTAGGAACCCATTTATTCAGACGCAAGCTCGGTCCAATCGTCTCCTCAAATATGCCTTGTACTATCATTTGGTCTGCATAGTTATTAGTTTGTTCAACGACGGTGTTTATAATGTCTTCACTAACAAACAGTTTATAATACGCTACTTCATTTTAATCAACTTGTTTTTGAAAATAAAAATTTTGAAAATTACCTACGACTATTCCCCAATCTGATGTCGTATCTTCATCATCAGATTGTATAGATTCTTCACCTTCACTATCTGATTGTTGTACTGGCAAACCAGGACGTTCTAAAGCGATATTATTTGCTAGAGAAAATAATTAACAATAATGTTTGTATTTACCTTCACCGGCCAAGTCGCAAACCTCCCACGATGGGTGGAAGCCTGCCGTTGAATACTAAATTCCAGTTAAAGTTGAGTATTGGGCGTATGGGGAGTAGTGTTGCCAGATATATTCCTAAATTTGTTCCCAGTGCAAAGGTACGCAGTAAAAGTAAAGTCCCAACGCTGTGTAAAATTCCCCTATAAAAATAACACAACCCTATACCGCCTGTATTGAATTTTAAGTATGAAACTTACTATAGTTTTGACGTTTCGTTTACTTTGTAGTTCTAGAAGAGCATTAGTTGCAAGACTAGAATGTTTGAAATGACCCACAACCGCATTACATTTACTTGATAAAGGTTTGATGTCGTCCAGATCAAGACCTTTATTAAAAACTAATTGCAGCGAATGAGCAGATTTTGCTGCGTTTACAATGTTCTGCGCGTTATCATAAACAACGGCTATTACTTTTTCTAGCAGTTCCCAGGTAGTAATTATTTCTTACAACTTTTTCCTCAGATTTTATGCTGTGTAATAGGGGACTTCAGTGGAAATATGACCTTGAAATAAGCGAGAGGAAAGTTCTACCCTAGCGTTTTCTTTTTCTATCAGGTATACCATTAAGACGGCCTCAATACTACTAGATTACTAGAGATTGTACTAGCAGTAAGTTGGTCTTCATGTTTGTTTTCTTAAAACATAACCTCACGTTATCGTTTCCGATATCTTGTGTTTTTAGTTGTCGTTTTTTATCTTTTGTGCTTTTCCGTTTTTAAAATCGGTCTTTTTCAAGACCTAGAATCTGCTATCACTATACGCTAAGGTACGTTCTCGATCACTTATTAGTTTTACGACCTTGATTATTTATACCTATTCCTTTGTTTCTATTTACAGTGATTATTCTTATTCCTCACTTCAACGTTGATTCCCTCATCTACCTACTTGGACTACTACAAGTGTATAATTTAAGCCAAGGTAAGTTCTCGATCACTTAGTTTTATGACGTTGATTGTTTATACCAATTCGCTTTTATTTACAGTGATTATTCGTGATCAAAATGCCCAAGGACTGCGATAGCACATCTAAATCTAGGAGGTCAAAGTCACTTCGATACCGTCCATTCCCGAAGCCGATAACCAACCTGACACAATGTTTATTGTGGCTCGAATTCTGTGGCAATGAAAAGCTTAAGCTTACGAACATTACAAAAAACACATACGTGTGTGAAAAGCATTTTGCGGGCGATGCAACCAACCCCATACCTTTTTATGAAGCTACTGGCGAAGATCCCCGTAAATTTAAAAGTGGAAAAATAACACCCCTTTAAAAAGCCAACGTATTAAACATCTGACAGACAAAGGTAAACTATGTTTAACCCTTCTTCGCTTGAAAAGGGGATACACCTTAAAAGAGTTATCAATTTTTTATCGTTTAAGTGTATGCTGGGTATCAACTGTGTTTCATACGTGGGTACAGTTTATGTATCTCCAGTGTTGTGGCCTGCGAAACACTCTTTTTGAAGGTTCTCGGAACATGGAAAAACATGAAATGCCTGCTTGCTTTCGAGTTTTTAACGAATTAGTTTTATATGCCACCAAAGTGAGGATGCAAATGTCAACAAATTTTCAGAGACAAGGAAATACCTTTTCAAGTTACAAACATTACAATTCTGTGAAATTCTTGGTGGGAATATCGTCAAGGGGTGCCATAATATACAATAGCGAGGGTTATGAAGGCTCCATGTCGGATAAAGAATTATTCGTAGCAAGTGATATTCAAGAATTTTTAAAAGAAGGAGATGTTTTAATGGTGGACAAAGGATTTACAATTTTAGATGTGTGCCATGAAAAATTTATATTATTACAACCCCCATTTCTTGAAAAGAGACCTAGGTTGACACCAGAGGAGGAAATTTTGACGAAGAAAATTGCTAAGGGACGCATTCATGTAGAAAGAGCAATTCAGAGGATAAAAAGTTTTCAGATATTCGCAAAACCAATTCCAATTACGCTGTTACCACTAGTATCAAATATATTTAGCGTAGTTTGTTTCTTGGTTAATTTTGAAAAACCACTGGTTACATAACGGTTGCAAAATTCAGTTATAAAATGGGATTTATAATTAAACAGTTATTTATGTATCTAGTGCGCGAAATTATACTTTGGTGCTTGAGAATGAAAGTTTGTTTTCTACAGACTTACTGAAATAATGAAAAAAATTAAGTAAAATCATAATAAAATACAAAAATAAAGATTTATTATATCGCAATCTACAGTTACAGTCAGTTATTTTTTCCTAAACAAGTTTGGTCGGCGTCCTTTTTAAAAAACTATTTTATTTTATTTGTATTTCATTAATTTTAATTATTATAGCAATAATATAGTTAATAGTTAATGTGTTTTTGTTATATTTTGATAAAGCGATTTGTTTCATCTATTTCAATTTATTTTAAAAATGTTACCATTGTCTTCATGCACGAAATATTTTTGGCCGAAGTGCGCGAAATACTTCGTGCACATTTTCAAGATAAACAACTCCAATGTGACATTTTGCATACTCAGATTAATGTAAAAATGTCATCATTTTTTGACATCTGTAGAAAATTGTAGATTGTTTTACAAGTAAAGAAAAGTGGTAGTTTTCCACAGAGTGTAAATGTTTAATTCACAAGTGAGCGAAGCGTAGCGAGTACTACTATTAATGAAAGAAGCTATCTAAGATCCATGTGTTGTTGACATGGTAACAAAACGTGTATACGTTACACTATAACTTATAAGTAACATGTGAGCAAACGAAAGTAACATCGAGTTTGGCTTTGAAAATTGAAACGTATGTCTGTTAGAACGTCAACTTTGACACTTCTAGACGTAATAATGCACATGACAATGTGATTTCGCTTTCGTTTGTTCACATTGAATTAATCACAGACATATGTTTCAATTTTCAAAGCAAACTTGATGTCACTTTCGGTTGCTCACATGTTAGTATTAGTACTAAATTATTGGTGTATTATAATATATTGTGTTACTAAAGCTGTTATGTATTTATTTCATACAATGGTAAGTTACGAGGAATTTTCTGTAGAAATAATTCTGGGATGTACATGCTATAATACCTTTCTTTCAATTTCACAGTTAAATTTTCTATAACCTGTGCATCAACATTTACAAGTTTTACCTTAACAACTAACATATTAACCTTTGACCAAACAATGAAGTCGCACTCTGTCACATCGAAAACAAGCATCGTTGCCGTAACTTGATACAGATACGGGTGGTTGGGCTTCAGTTTTATTTCACCACTTTCTTCTATTAAACAAAATGAGCCCTTCTGCTTTTCTGTCAATACACTTGTAAATTTACATGGGTCTGCGTTTTCTAAAATCTTTGGGCATTTTATTTCAATTATACGTTTAATATTTCCATCTCCTACAACTAATCCATCAGCACTACATGCTAGATGAGGATACTCCTTATTCCCACAGAGTCCAACCTCGATTAACTTTTCCGAAACTCCAACATAATTTAAATTATACTGCTTCCTGGCTAATGGTTCATTTTTACGCCCATAAACAAGTGCCGGTAACATTGCATAGGAAGGAGTCATTTGCCACATATTCTTTTTTAAATAACTGGATTTTGCCGAAACAGTTGTCAACGAAGTAGCAATTTTTGTGTTTGAAGCCGTAAAGAAATAAGTCCTCCACTTCTTCCACTCTTCCGAACCCTGCATCTCTGCACCCTTTATTGCAAACACTTTAGTTTCGTATTTGTTCATGTACTCGTCCATGTTTTCGACAAAGATTTCTACCTGCCTCATAATTACTTGCCGCTCTTGTTTTGCTTTTAAATAATAATGTTTAGCGTCAGTAGCATCATACACATCATGAACATGATCGCTACTCACAAATTGGCTGCCTCTTCTAAATGGCTTTTCTGTAATTTCAGCCGCAGAATCACGTACCTCATACTCTTCATTCTCAAATTCTAATCCGGCAATATATGTACATATATGACCTTTATTGAAATATTTGGGAATGGTCTGTGATGGAAACTTTTCCCATTTTAAAGAAATTATGGATGTTCCTGTTAAATTCGTCGAAGTACTTCCAGCATTTTTTGCACCAAATTTCTTTTAGTATCATACCATTTTCCACCATCAACGCCTAGAAAAATGATGCCATCACGGCCAGCACTTCTACAGTTCTTCACTCTAAAATTTTTAATTTATAACGTAAGACCATACATTTAGACACAATATACTTTTTATCATTTTACCTTTCCACTAACTCTGGCTTATTACCAACCCTCTTTATACCACGACATTCCAACCATCTTCGCAGTTCTAAATTACTACAGTCTTCGATGGTTTTAGACATAGGGAATACACCACCGCATCCTCGGGTTTTAAGGTAATACCAACAGGATTTGCTGGTACATCCATTTCTCCAACTAGTATGTAGTTAGTACGACTTGATAACGAATAATCACCGTAAAATGGAAACAAACGAAAAGGTATAAACAATTAACCTCCTAAAACTAATAAGTGATCATACACAATATAACATTGTGTATGTAAGTGATCGAGAACGTACCTTAACGTAAAGTGATAGGAGATTCTTGGTAGTCTTGAAAAAAACTGATTTTAAAAACTGAAAAGCACAAAAAACAAAAAACCACAACCAAAAACACGTGGAACACTGAACAGCGAAGCGACCACAAGATATCGGAAACGATAGTGAGGTTATAATCTATAAAAACAAACACGAATACCAACAAAATGCTAGTACAATCACTAGTAATCTGGTATTTTGCGGCCGTCAGAATGGTATACCTGATAGAAAAAGACAACGCTAGGGTAGAGCATTCCATCTCTTTTCTTTTTTAACTGAAGTCCCCTATTAATTGCAAATGTTCAGTAGTGAGGGTGTAACCACATGTTCCCAAGTACATGCAATGTTACTGTCATATAAGAAACCGTACTTCTGGATGTCCAGCAGTCAGTTGTTATAGCGACGAAGGGAAGTCTAGTAGGAATATACAGCCCAGAAGAAGGACGCCAAAATGACACACAAGAATTCTATAAGAATCTACAAATGATCGCCAACGGTATTAATGTAAATGATCATGTCATTATAGCCGGCGATTTTAATGCCAGAATTGGAAACGTACCCATTGAAAACATTATGGACAGACATGGAGAACCCATCATAAATAATAATGGAAAACTCCTCATAGACTTTGCCACATATAATAATTTTAGGATCATGAATACATTCTTTCCTCACAAAGAAATTCATAAGTTCACTTGGAGCGCCAGAGGCAGCCGATCAATTATAGATTATATACTCACCAATCAAAAATTATCGACATTGGTCCAAGACACAAGAGTCTACCGGGGTAGTGACATTGGTACAGATCACTTCTTGCTAATATCGAAAATAGCCATACCCAAACGATGGAAGAAGCCGTACGTGAAAATGCAACGCCATAAAGAAACCTTCAAGGTACACTTATTACAAGAAGATAGCATCAGAAATCTATACCAGAATAGGATGAACCAATACTTACAAGAAAAAGCCACCAGCAGAAACATTAATCATGAATGGGAAGATATTAAAGAAGTTGTAGTGAAAACAGCAAAAGAAACCATTGGTACCAGAACCACACGCGTTACCAATAAAGGTTTAACGATATGGAATGAAAAAATTGCACAACTAATAAAAGAAAAAAAACAGGCGTATTCAAATTACCTCAATTGCAACACTGACGAATAGACGAATAGAATATAAAAGACGCTGCGCAATTGTAAGAAGAGAAGTTAGAAAGATCAAACGCAATAGCTGGGATAAATATGTTAGTGACATAGAACACGATGTTCACGGAAGACAGGACAAAGCATATAAAATTCTTAAACACTTAAATAGAACCGAGAAGGATAATATACAACTTAACATTATCAGCGAAAAGGAATGGCTAAAATACTACAAAGAATTATGGACGCAAGAAGATGACGAGCCAGCGATACTAACATATAGTGACGAAAACGTAGATAACATTACGATGGATGAATTAATATTAGCAATACATCATGGTAAAAACAAAAAATCCCCAGGAAGTGATGGCTTAAATGTCGAATTAATAAAATATGCCCCTGCTTCACTGCATGCACGGTTACTCGACTTTATAAATATATGCTGGAAGTATGGTCACATACCAGATGAATGGAAATTAGCAAAAGTAGTTCCAATATTCAAAAAGGGAGACCGCAACGACTGCAACAACTATAGGGGTATTAGCCTGCTAAACACCTGCTATAAACTTTACGCATTTACTCTAACACAACGCCTAAACACCATACTAGAAAATATCCTATCAGAATATCAACACGGATTCAGGAAGGGACGGTCCTGTTCAGACTGCATTTTCTCAATAACCCAACTAGTTGAAAAACGCAGAGAATATAATCTCCCAACTTTTATAGCGTTTATTGACTACAAAAAGGCGTTCGACAAAGTGAGCAGACCAAAGCTGTGGAAAATTATGCTGAAAAAAGGTATCCCTCAACACCTAGTGAGGGCAATACAAAGCTTATATATGGACAACAAAATTACAATTGAAACAGATAAAACAAGTAAGAACGAAAACACAGAACCAATTAACGGTGGAGTCCGACAAGGGTGCCCACTATCACCGTCACTTTTTAATATATATATTGACGAAGTCGTGCAATGTTGGCAGGCGGAACTGAACAAACATTTTATAATAAATGGCTCTACTGTAGACACAATATTATTTGCAGATGACCAGATTTTGTTGGCAGACTCAGAGGATAATTTACAAAGAGCAATATATAAACTACATAAAACCTCAAAAGAATATAATTTAGAAATTTCCACTTCAAAGACTAAGGTAATAGCCTTTAAAGGCCAAGACCCCATTAGAGCGAAAATCATTATCGACGACACACCAATTGAACAGATCAATTGCTTCAGTTACCTAGGATACCATATCACATATGAAGAACAAATAGATGTCAACAACAAGATAGCTAAATTCAATTATATGTGTGGAACAATAAAAAGATGTCTAAAAAATACAAGGAAAGAAACCCGCCTTAAATTCTATAAAGTTATGGCCGTCCCCGTACTACTATACGGATGTGAAAACTGGACGATTACCAAAAGCCAAGCAAGAAGAATAGAGACAGCTGAAATGAGATTCTTGAGACACACTGCTGGCTATACAAGACTGGACCATAAGCGCAATGATGAAATTAGACAAGAACTGGGCATCTTTAATCTAAATGAAAAAATAAATAAATACAGAAGCAATTGGTACGAACACCTCAACAGAATGGACGACTCCCGCATACCGAAACAACTGCTCCATTACCAGCCCACATGTGGAAGAAGGAACGTTGGCAGACCGAAAAAACGCTGGAAAGACCAGCTCTAATCTGTGAGACCGGAACAAACCAAACGGTTTAATCCCTGACGATGATGATGATGATGAGGGAAGTCCCTTCACGGCGTTGAATTTTTTTTTATAAATACATATATCAATTAAGTCTGGACTTATCTTCTGATATCATTATTGTGATTGTGATCAAGTAATCAATTTTTGTTTTTGTTTGCATTTCTGCTTGAGAAGAATCCCGTCATTTTTGGCTGCTTTGCTACACTATGCTGTTTTTGGTTTTCCATGTCTGAACTTCAACCCAAACCTTGATCTTTATTAGAAGTTGCGGAAGTGCTTTCGAAAGATGAAGTTTGTTTTTTCTGTATGACTTAAAGCTCCGGTTTGGCTTTCTAGAGTGGTTTGAATTTCCCCGATCCTGCAGGAGTTGTGAATTTTAAAATTACTTTGGAAAATGAGGCAATAATATTAAACAGTTTTCATTATTCTTAAACTCTCAATTGTTTAGAAATGACAAGATAAGAGGTTCAAGTTATTACGTCATAACGAATTATTTGAAAAGCTTTGAGCCCCTGATCAGTCTGTAGAAAGTTTCAAATTTATTAATCACAATAAGTTACTTTTCCTGAATAGTTAAGAATTTTTTATAAAAAACATACTCCCTAGCAATAGGCGTAAAACTTACATTAAACAATTTGCTTTGCCGTGTTTTCAAAAGCTATCCTGATTTAGTATTGATTTAATTACAATTAATTAATCTTCGACATGATCAGTCCTGTTCTGCATTTTGTACAGAACATAAGTTGTGAAAATATTACTTTTTTTGCTTGCAGATGCATTTCTTTTAATGTAAATTTTTAGTATTCAACTCATTTTTAAGCATATTTGCATGCATTAATTGCAATTATTTTAATGCATAATTATCTTAAGCCTGCTAATAACAATAGGAAAGACACTGATTTTTATCAATACGTTGATTTAGGAGCTATTTCTTTTTTAAACAACTAAAATAATGCTACGTCACTTAAATCAAAACACAATCGCGACATTTTGTTGCTATCCAGTCTTGTGTTTCTTTGGTAAGTAATAAAAAAACAAGGAATAACAGTTGCGGAAAAAGAGGCTGATAAAAAACGGGAAAAAAACGGAGGGAAAAAAGGAAAAAAATTAATCAAAAAAAAGTCGAATATTTATTATTATTACAATATAACCATAAATAAAGTGAAATGAACCAATTAGTATGATAAATAGTAGCGGTTTAACGTGGTGTCTTGGAAGGAGTAATTCCAAGAAGTGACTTTTAAAAAATAAGATCCGTGGTCCGCTCAAAGTGCAGTTCACGGTAGCCTATAAATTTAGACTACGCATGGACGAAGTGGGCTGCCAGTACCTCACGTACTGGGTATTATTTTATGGAATGTTTGCACTTTGGTCCGACATTAAACATTTTGCAACAGTTATGCGCTCTAGAGAATATACGGTAAAATAAACCAAAAGGAAAATTCTCGAAAAAAAAAGTCAAGAAGAAATAACCCAAGGAGAGAAACTCCAGAGGAAAAAATTACATTACACCTAAAATGCAGTTGTTTATTGTTTATTTCGTTATTGTTACTGAGGCGCAACCAGCTCATTCAATGGCTGTGTGTTATTAATTACATCGAATGGAAAATTGAAGGCACAAGGCATTTTTTAAGTTTCTTCGAGTTTTACGCTTGATTTGAGAGTTTTAAAGCATTAGATTTTTCCAAAGAAAGTATAATAGCAAAAGCAAAATGCCAAAAAAAACAATTTTGTCAACCAACATTATCTGTATTCGATATTTTTAGTTTGAACCTTATTACATACGGCATTATTTCAGTTTGTGTATAGGTAATTATAATAAAAATGAAATTTTTGTTTAATACATGTAGATATGTTATTTTTTATATTGTATTTTAAATATACAACACGCCTTCTGTTTTTTAAAGCATTTTTTTAAAGATTAGAAGTAAACGACCTAACTTTATATTATGAATTTTTCCCTCTTCTTTCCTTGGATATTGTTCCTGGACATTTTTCCGTGTATTTGTTTTTTTTTGATTAGTTTCCCTACATTTGCTCTAGAAGTGTCTTTAAACCGTTTTGGTTTTGCTGTTAATAAAAAAACGCAATTCTTATGAAAATGTACAGGAAGCATTTTACGCAGGGCCGCCTGTATGGCGGGGCAGTTGCCCGGGGCGGCAATTAATTTTACGTTAATGCTAGTTTTATATAAACATTTTTTTGATTATCAAATATGTAAACATATTTTTCAATTTTATTACTATAAATGCAGTTGTAGCAAAACGCAATCAAATTACAAAACTTACCTTATTGGAAAGACACTTAAAACGTTTAACGCAGTTCAACCCAGCGAGTCTAGAAACATAGTTACAAAATAATTAGGTATCGGGTAAGTGGTTTAGGTATTAAAATATTCCGTTTTTTAAGATGTTATAGTCTTTTTACTTATCGTTATATGTATTGTAGAAATAGGGAAAAACTGAGCAAAAACTGCAGACCTAATTATTTCTATTTATTTTATCTCTGCGCGCATATTACAGTCAATACTGATTTGTCTACAGTAAACAGAAAATAACAATATTTTAGTTTAAAATTAAGTAAGATACGTCAAAATTTACTTAAAATACCCCTAACATTTTTGTCAATTTGCATAAACTCTATGTTTGTGTAAAAAGAGGCGGCCTGGGGGCGGTAATATATAGATATGCCCCACCAACATTTGCTGTTCGAGCCGGCCCTGCATTTTAGTTATCGAAATGTGACATTAAAGTGTTAATTATTTATTTCAAAAATATCTGTACAAATAGCAATTTCAAATAGCAAGTTACCTTAAAACTCCAGAAATTTATCATACACTGAGAAAAATATATACTAAAATTTAATAAAAAAATATTAAGGCTAAACATATTTTATGTCACATATATGGACAGCAACAAATATTGCTAAGCTAAGCATACCCGTTTTGCTAAAAATACATTGCAAGTGTTACAATGTGGATATGTTTAATTTTAAAATATGTTACATATCTAGTCGAAGTATAAACACTTGCTGCAACTAGAATAAATTTATGGTAGCGCGTAACACAATTTTATATTTAGAACTGACCAGGCGCTACTAGAGAATGTAATATATTTAAAATAAACATATTTTATGGTTACTGGTAGCACACAGTATATTAAGAAATATTATGAAGATGCTTAAAAATTTAAGCATGTAACATAGTTAAATTAAATGATTTTTATACTAAAATTAAGCAAAATATATAAGGTATGAAAATACATTTTATTCAAAAAATAAATGTAAAAACATTAAAAACAACATAACATCTACAGCTATACGCTAAACGATAAGAAATAACACATTTATTTTTATATAGTTTTCAGATACCAGATATAAATTAAACATAACTTTTAGTGCTAACAAGTAATTTTTCTCTATTAATCATTAGTTGTGGATAATAATTTGGTAATTCAGAATGGTTAGTTATAGATAAGTGTAGAGTCTCTTCCAGTTCATATGCACAAAAATGTTCGTGAAAGCCTATTGTGTTATAATTTTTGCAAACAAAAAATATTTCTACTTTTGTAAAAAATATATGACAAATTACTCCAAACGAAGGGTTGTCCTGTTGGTATTTTAAAATTAAAACGTCTTCTAATTTATATTTGGTACCAAACTTGTTTACCCATTTACTTTTACACAAATCGGCACGAGAAGATAAATCCGTAATAATATTTTTACTTAATTGTAACTCAAAAATACAAAAATTTTCGATACCACCACATTCAATCTGGTCGTTAAAAGTCTCGTTTAAAATAAGTCTATTACACAACTTCAGCTGATGTTTAATAGCCAATGTATGTGTGATATTTACTCTGGATGCAACGACATTAGAATTCAATTTTGAATCTCGATGTTTAGATTCAAATCTCATACACCAAATGTTTATGAGAGGACCAACCATTCTAATAATGTAGGGATAGTGTATCATAAAATGCTGTTTTGGTTTAAGTGGAAGATTAAATAGTCTTATGAACAATTCATGGTGCTCCCGAATAAGAACATTTAACCATTCGCACCACTGTATTGGGAAATATTTACTCAAAAGAAGTGCAATAATATGTCTGAGTTTTATGTAGAGTTGCCAATAATTATTCCCCTCAGGAATCGCATCTCCAAACATAAGCCCAGCATACCGTATAAAGCATAGCATTTCAGCAGAGGACATTCTTAAACACTTCTTTTTCAGTTGTTCCATTGTTATGCATGGGGGTTTGTTTATTGTTTCACTGCCGAAATTAAAACATTGAATTCGAAAATTTAGTGTTTCTAAAGATATAATCTTTTGTTCTATTATTATTTTATTTAAAATTAAAGCTACTTCAAAATTGCCAACCCCCTCGAACAGGTCGTGCATCAGATCAGCTGCCACATTTTCAGATATATGAAAAGTATTAAGGTCATTGAAAATACAGCGTTCTTTGATACCAGTTGCTGAAATGTCATTTACAAGTAAGTCAGATTCATACGTATCGTTGGTACGTAACAAAGTTGACAATCCCTCTACAGCTACTTGAGTTTCATTTCTAGTGATTTTACAGAATCTGCAAAAATAATTTGATCGGAAACTTTCCGTTAAACCCAGTATAGTGTGAACACCCAAATTGTCACCAACAATTTGTCCCAAAATAAAATATACTCGAATACTTTTATTGTTTATATTTAATTCAATTCCATCATTTTCTAAACATTTTAATTCAGAGATTAATTTTGAAAAAATTTTTACATTTCCAAATGTTTTATGGTCTGAACTATGAAATAATGAAGCAAGAAAAATATGCCCTAAGGACGCCTGATATTGTAATGGAATAATTGGCACAGTGTAATAAACAGCACCCACTTTGTGTATACCGGAATGTGATCCTAAGCAGTTACCCGTTTCATATTCGTCGAAATACAACAAAAGAGGGAATACAACTTGGTTTTGATATAATTTAATCTTTTTCTTCCAAATTTCCCCTTGAACCATATTACACAATACTTTGTCTTGCGAGTATAATTTTTATAAATATTCGATACATGAATTATAAACGTTTTTTAATTCAAAAAATTCTTTTAGAACTTTACGCATGGGAATAAACTCAGCAGTCATGGATTTTGTTGCCATTACACCGTTTTTGCATTGCTCGAGTCTTTGCCCAACAATGTAACTTTCAGGTCTTATGTATTTTCCTATATTTTCCAAAAATTTAAATCTGTTATATTCACTTCCTAAATTATCAAACATATTACCAAATTGTTCAAACATATTTAATACTTCAAACTGATCGTCAAACGACACGTTATTTAGCGACATTAGATTAGTAACTTTGTTTTTTAATATTTGCAATGGAGGTTCAATCAAATCAGTGAAACGTTTTATGACTATTTGAACTTGGTTTCTCGGTAAAACAGAATTACCATAAAGTTCTGAAACTACTAATGATAGTTGTCTTTCTATAACTGTTTGGATATTTTCCGAATTTTGTATAATTGCATCAGAATTTATTAAATTAGATGTAACAGAAGATTCGTTGTATTCATCAGTATCTTGGATATTCTCATTATCTTCGACTAAATTTGGAACATCTGTAGATTTTTCCCCTGAGCTAATATTTATGTTGTTTAATTTGATCAGACTTATATTTTGACTACCGGATTTTTCAACTGATTTGAGGGGACATGTTGATCTATGTAAAGATCTATGAGAAGACTTGACATGTTTCCTGAAGGAATTTAAAGTTGAAAATTTTCGACTGCAGCCCATACTATTGCACTGATAAATAGAGTTTTCTTTTAAATGATGTTGAATTCTAAAGTGAATAATTAACAGCTTTAATGACAGAAAACCAGCCGAGCACAAGAAACAATTCATTTTATGAGTATTCATGTTTCCAATTATTGTATTCCGTGGTAATATCGAAATTTTATATCTTATACCAACTACTTAAATTTATTTTTATAAAAAACAATTTTATTTGCAACGAGAACAAAAACAGCTGCAAGTATCTATTACTGCATTTCTTGTAAAATGTTGTTAATTTCATTGGTAATGACATTTAAGCCAGCATATCGCTTTACTACCTTCAAGTTATAAACAAAACTTTCAATAAATGTCCACACCTGCTGACACTCCACTGGATATTTACAGTCTAAGGCAAAAAATGTTTTAAAACACGTCAAGTGCTTTCAAAGGTGTTTCTATTAAATATAAACTGTTATTAATTACTACATACGACACTTGACTTGTATTTTCTTCTATAAGAACCATAAACGGTTGCAATGTTTCCTTCTTGCTTAGTAGAGTAGCCTTTCTGCGTTCAATTGTTTCATGCAAATGGCCAACATTCTAATAACAATTTGAATTGATATAATTATTTGAATTGTAAAAATAAGAACAAACTACAAACTTACATTTAACTGCAGCAAAAAACTCTCCTGCATTTCTGCCTTCGATGGCCTACAATTCTTTCTACCATGGCGAACAGTTGAAGTAGAAAATAAGGCTGGTAGATATTTGATCGCAGCAATTTCTATAATTTACACTTTAATTCAAAACCACAACATAAAATATATTTTTGTACCTTTATTGCAGGTGTTATAATACTCCTCATTAATAATGTTTTTCTTTTTTGCTAAAATTAAAATTGCCTGAGAAAGTTTTGACCAGGTGCTGTAGATTTCATTAATTGATTTTGGATGAAGTTTTTCGTAATCTTGTAGAAGTAAATTATAACCAAATGGTTGTTGAAGAGCCGGATATGTAGTAAAATATGAATGAATATCAGTTTTTTGTAAAGAATTCCTTCTCGATTGAAATGTTGCGTCCCAATAAATCGTAATTTCGTTCTCAGGTCCAATGTTATGCTTTAAGAATTCAGTAGCCACTTCCACGTCATTTGGGGGAGAATCAATTAATTTTACAACAGACATTTTTATACAATTTATTTGTGGGATTCAGCTGATTAGTTATACTAACCTTCTTTCTGACTTCCTTTCACTTTTTTAAGCTTTGGACCACATTCAATTTGATTGATCAGTCTTTTGTAGTTATTATATTTGGAAAAGAGTTTTCCGCCAGCCAATAAGGAAGGAGACGATTCTGTTTCCGGTTTGTAAGGGGTGAAATATATCGCTGCACTTTCTTTTGGAAATATTTCAGATATTACTTCCGACAGCTCTGCAAAAGCCTTGTGCGGAATTCTAAAAGTATCAACTGTTATAATGCCATACTTTAAGTATACAAAAACATTATTACTTTTTGGGAGGATATCTTGTTAATAAAAAGTCTAAACCCACTTTACCAATTTTTCCTCTAGTATATTCATCAAAATCAGTAGACCTTTTTTGAATAATTGGCCATTCACTGCTTGATTTTAAGAATTTTTCAAATTCCTGAAAATAATTAATAATGCATTTGAAACAAAACACATAACATACAAAAATAAAACAAGTAATTACCTCTCTTCGAATGTCTTTAAAAGTAATCGTTGCTGATGGGGTACTTTGATTGTTAACTGCGAGAGGGGAAACATCGCATTTTTTATCTATCTGCTTTTCAGGCTTAATTTGCCATGGTGCTGAAACTGCATGCATGAATAATAAATTTAAAATTAGAAATTTAAATAAACGAAAATGTATTTTTTTAAATACCATTATTAATATTTTCAAATTGAGCAGATTCTTCTACAGTATGCACAATGCGCTGTCCAGTGACAGGATCTAAATATAAATTATGGGAAGGTGATAAACCTACTGCATCAACAAAGTCCTGATGTGCACCCTCATCAGAATTAATTGTTACTGTAGATGCAGTTGACGTATTAAATGACGTGTTATTGCTGTCTACTTCTTCCTAAAAGATAAATAAGATAGATGTATTAACAATCTATAGTCTTATTCATGCATCTCGAAGTGCATCTTTTACCTGATTTGAAAGTTTTTCCTTATAATCTTTTAATTTTTTTAAAAATTTAAGTCGAGGTCCCACTTTACCAATAAATTCTTTGATATGTTCTGCCTCCAATAAGATGAAAGCCTCTAAATCAATGTCATTCTCTAAAAAAAGTAATAGCAATAAACATGGGCAATATTCCGCTTTATTAATTTTAAAAACAAAAATTTGTTATGTATGACTTCTATAAATTATTTGAGATATTCACCTATATACTTATTTCAATGGGCCGGCGGGTGGTCTAGTGGTTAAAGTCCCAGGCTTTGAAACTAGACTCCCAATGGCAGTTGGTTCGAGTCCACTGCTCGTCGGTAATTTTTCTGAATAAGTTAAATCCGACGAGTCCATGGATGGTGTATGTAGGTGTGTATGTTGGGTTGCATGTCTTTCAGGGGTGGGGCATGTTAGACCGGTGAAGAGCACTTAGTGTGCTGAGCCCGGGTAAGGGGGTGGGATGGGAATCATGGGGTCGTGCTCACGCACGGCTTCATGATTCTTTAAAAAAAAAAAAAAAAAACTTATTTCAATAACGACAACATGCAACAAGATAAAAAATACTATTTGTTCCGACCACCTAATATGACTGTTTTTCAATTATTTTGTACTATTAAAAAAGGCTATTTAGGGGTTCTGTATCTAAAACTATACTGGTATAGTTGTTTACTGGTAACTATAGCAATTGTATTAAAAATGTAAACGTTATATGAAAAGTTGACGTTCCACGTTAGCTTTAAAGGTTACGTCACTGTTGTCAAATTAGTTTCCCAATTGTTTTCACTTAAAAACAGTTGTAGATAAAATATTACCTACGTTTTGCCTACGTTACATTTCTACAAAAAAAGAAGTTTCTGGGACTCATAACATTGCGGAACTCCGCTATCCCACAAAAACACCTGCCATTGTGCCAATGCGGTGTGTATAATAATTTAACTTTAACGCATAAATATACAAGTACGCAAGGTATTTAACAATAACTTTACATGAAAAGCATGAGTTTGTTCCTGAAATCACATCAGCTAGCAGCCAAATATCATGCATAATATAGTTAAACTATATGTTAGCGTTAACTATATTAATAATAATTATACAAATGTACCACAAACTAACCCTCAAACACATCACTAAGCTCGGGAAATCCCCATGCTGTGAGTATTTCACTCACCGTCTTGAAATTATCCATGGTTTAACTTTAACCTTTGCACAAACAAAACACTTAGCACTTCCGCTGTAAAACAATGCCCGTATGAAAATGACCGCGAACAAGCGCCGGAATTCGTTCGATGGTGGGGCCAGTCTAAACATAAATTATGCTTTATCAACAAATTCCATACTAGCCCAACAAATTGCATACTAAGCTCAGTCATATGCATTTGCTGGTTTATTACCGAAGCATAAAACACTGCTGAAATAAACACAACTTATAGTTAAAATTTTCAGCAATAATTACATATTAGTTTCTAACATAAAATGTTGCCGACTTTGGTAGAATGTGTTAAAATTAAATATCCATGTATTAAAATTAAATATACATGTATTAAAATCTACAATATAAAAATAAGTATAAACTTTTAATTGAAATAAATATATCGTCATATCTAAATTTGCCATATATGTATTAGAAACTAGTATAATTTTTTTAGCATATTTTTTTAGCAATATTTAAAATAAATTTCTCTCAGTGTATCATAGTGGAACAAAGGCAACCTTTCATAAATTGCTGTTATGGCGTGATTGTTATTTCTATTTGATTTGAACTTATATATTTTAAATAATAAGGTCGATTCTCACTATTCGTGCAAGGCGCGGGCTCGGCAAGCGCTCGGCGTGTGCAAGGATTTTATGAAGTATTCACACTGTGGCAGGTTACCAGCGGGTTTCAGTCGTGCTCAGCTTGTTGGACAGACACTGTGACAAAGATGTTTTCAACTATCACATTAATAAAAATTGCGCTAATATTGGACGAGGAAGAAGAAAAGGTAAAAAGACCTCAAAAAAGAAAAAGACGTTACTGGGTACATCAAATCTCCAATGTTTACCCACAATTTTGCTTTGTGAAGTTTTCCCCACATACTCTATCAGCATTTCGTCTTTCTCCGAGGTAAATGTCGACCTCTTCTGACGCTTCATCATGAAAGAATGACCAATTGGCTGTGGCTTGCACGCCGCTTGTCTAACGTGCTCGGCTTGGGCCATGCAAAATATTCTTCCAGAGAAAGCACGCGGGCTCGGCTCGGCTCTTGGCGGGACCGGGCTCGACCAGTGTGAATGCACATCGTTAAAACGCATAAGAGTAATGAAAAAGAAATCCTGCCTGGACCGTGCGGAGCGCTTGCCGAGCCCAGGCCTTGCACACAAGTGAGAATCGACCTTAATTTGAGTATTTTAGGTTCGACTTGCTGCTAGCTGATTGGCCAACCAGTTGTGGAAAATAGGAAGGGGAGTTCGACACGTAACATCAGGCACTCGAAGGCAGCCAGCTGCCAGCACAATACGCAGCAACAGTATTTTGTAGTGTGTTTGCTAGCAACTACCCAATAATTTTGGTACAAGTGAAATTTCAAAGATATATTAATATACTTGTGAACAATAATGTTCCATTAAAATAGTTTTTAAATCAACATGTGGAAAACAGTAAAAAAAAAAAAGCAATAGTGTAGTTCCGAGAATAATTTAATGTGGAGTTTCTACCATGGTTTTGTTATATTCTGCTTTAAATATGCTGTCTTTGTGGTTGTAGTTCTGTCGTACAACTCTTGAATATATTTTTCAACTGTTCTCGTTGTGTTAACGTCAGTTTGATAAGAAAACTAAATCGATAAGGCTTATTTTTATGTCATAAATACGATATTTTACATCGGTGATTTGTAAGGTATTCTTTATTAAATTTAATTACAGTCGGCCTCTTTCTGCTGCTGAAATTCCCTGGCGTTTACTTCGGTTTCCTTGGGTTTTAAACGCAATGTTCTGTTTTTCTCGTTGAATAATCCTAGCTATTGTAGCTGCACACATATAAAATGGCAAATCTTTGTTGTTATACAACAGTATGCAGAAGTAAAGAAGCTGGTTACAAAATATGCTACACCCTATTCAGAGGTTTCTCAAGTTATTGTATTTCGAAATTTTGGTTCGTTTAATCTGTCGAGTGTTGATCGAAGTTTTTTTGTTTGTTTGTTCTGCCGATCAAAGTTTTTTTTGTTACAGGTTAACAATAAGCCCACCAATGTGCTGAAGTGATGACAAGTGTTTACAAAATGTGACAGTGTTACCTTGTGAATTATAAGCTAAAGTTTAAAAAGATGAGAATGGTGTTAATCAGTGGCGTAGCGTGACCCAAAAATTATGCGGGGCCAAGAAATAAATAAAAAACGGGAAAAACTCACCTGTTATTTATAAAGCAACTGCACTCTTCTATTTTTTTTCAGCTGCAAAGTTTTTAAGTCGTAAATGTCTTAATGGCGTTTAAGAGATCTTGACCCATTGTATTTCTTTTTTATTGTTTTTACAGTACTAAAACATATTTCCGGCTCAGCACTAAGTACAGGAGATGTGGACACAATGTCCAATAATTTAATGGTTTCGGAAAAAGTAGTATTTAAATCGCACTTAACTAGAAACTGAAACAACTCGGAGCGCTATTTAATAGTTTTAAAGTCTTACGCCCGGTTTCATAATAATTTTAAGGTAGCTTTAATATTTAAAGTAAATTTTAAGTTCAGATTGTGTTTCATAATCGTTCTTTAAAATTTAAAGTCACTTTAAAGGGAATTTAAGTTAAAGCCCCGTCGAGCATACTTTAATAGCTAAAGTCGCGCTAAAGTTTGCATCCCAACCTCAAATTGTATTTCCAATCTTTCCAACTCTGCTGTAAATTCGCTTGAAAAAATGTTTTCTTCATCAAGTTCCTCTGATGATGAATATGAAGATGTTCTTAGACGTCTTAAAATTTACAATAATCGTATAAATCATTTGAATAAATGGAAATATTGTAGCACGTTGGCCTGGCTCTGTGCATGACCAAACAATATTTAACAATAGCAGCCTAAAGAGAGGTTTTGATAATAGAAGATATGAAAATTTTATATTAATAGGTGATAGCGGTTATGGTATACGTGAATACCTCATGACCCCACTACAAGACGTAAATACCGAGGCTGAAAATTTGTATAACGAGTCGTTGATCCGAACGCGTAACACCGTAGAAAGACAATTAGGTGTTTGGAAACGTCGGTTTCCTATACTTTCATTGGGTATCCGACTCAACATACAAAAAACAATGGCTGTGATCGTAGCTACAGCAGTATTGCACAATATTGCTATCGATATGAATGAGGTACCTTTCGGAGAAGCAGAATTTGAAGAGCAAAACAACAGAGTAGAAGTTGGAAGGGTACCAGAAAATTAAATAAGGACTGGTCAGTTGGCAAGACAGTTAGTAATAAATGAACATTTTGCAAGATTATAACGGTTTATAGATTTTTAACATAATTATTTGATATTGTATTAATAATAATATGTACAAAAAAAATTACAATGATACGTTATTTATTCACATTATTTGTTAATTCCTTTTTCTTGGTTTCTATTTCGACTTGTATTAGGACCATTTTTGTGTGTAATTCTTTGTCCATTTGTAGGCGCTTTGAATTTATCTCTGCTTCTTGTTCCAGGAACAACATCTTTTTTTTAATGTACTCTTCTCGCAGTGCTGTAAGGCTGGTTACATTTCTGCCCCCATTCAATTAAGAACTTTTTTTTTTAAACATTTTTGGGATGTAGTTGGCCCAGTTGTTTGCTCCTAATACTGTAGCACCCGAAGTACTTTCCTGGGGCACAGGACTTGTTGTTTGTGAATCTTCCACAGCAGGGACGTCAAGTTTTTGCGGCAACTCTTCCACGATCTCCAGCTCTGGTGTTTGTATTCGCAATATAATTTCCGGTTGAGCTTCTGCAGGTACTGCCAGAATAATTGCAGCAGCTGCTCCCAAATCGCCACTATCGAAGTGGTTCGTGTGTCCAACAACAGTTTTAATATTTAATATTTCATCAAGTATTAAATCATAAATGATGCTTTTCCTGTCACTACCTTGTGCAGGTCCTCCCCCAGTGCATCTTATGTAGGATCGCTTTTCTGCAGCGTATTTTCTGGCTGCAGTTTTTAAATTGTCGTATTTCGACTTCAGCTACTGCAAGGCTCTGTGCCGATTACGACTGTTATATTCAACAGACACTTTCTCCCATGCTGCTTCCTGCAAAAAATGTACACTAATATAGAATATTTTACAACACAAGGTTAAATTTATTAATTATATACCTTCTCCTGTGGTGAAACTGCATTGGTGGTTTTGTTTTCTATTATATTTTTATGTCCTACAATTATTTGTGCAAGACACTACTCTTCCTCTGCCGTAAAATTGTTGCCTCTAGGCCTCGCGTTCTCCTTGTCCACCTGTGTGCCACGTGTATGATTTAGTAAGGTAAACCCGGGAGATACGACGCACATTTTGAAATGTCACTGTAAAAGTTGCAAAAATCATTTTGTAATGGCCGCATAAACACTAATTCATTTGTAGCAGTTTTGGGTTATCAAATATAAAGTACATGAATTATTTTGAAACTCCTTTTATTGAAAAATTAAAAAAAAAATTCTCGACATATTTTATGGCACAACAGGGGTGGTTTATATGGCTTATCCATTATTAATGAAAAAAAAAATTAAAACTAATAAAAAGTAGAACAATGCAAATGAACTAAAAACTAAAAATATATTATTTTTGGATAAACAAGGCATTTTCTCAAACCAGATACCTAACAAAAATATTTTTTTCCTTAAGTACTATTTTTCTTTTTTTTGTCTGTTTTCGAATTTTCCACAAGCGTTGCACTTGCAGCCGTACAACGTGCAGGTTTCGTGCAACCATCTAGTACAACGTGAGCATTGTATCTAGTCAGCCTACGACATAGTTTCATTGTAATTCTCAAAGCATTTGGCACACTCATTTTCATCAAAGGACTCGCTCTCTGTACTTGAAGCGTACTGAACCGCTCATCTTCCTCGGATGTTGAGTACTCCGGCTTTGGCGCGCAGTCCTTTTTTTAGTTGAACTTTTAACAGGTTTCTTATTGGCACATGTTTGCTTAGAGTTACTAATACCTCCAGCCTTTCGTTTTTTGGTTTTAAGCCTTTTTCCTTCTTTTTTCAATATTTTCGGGCGTTGTCAAGAGCTCTGCAAGTTGCTTTCTTACTGATTGAACAGCCGGAACTGTATTAGGTATAGGTATGGTGACCATAAAAAAAAGGGACAATAATAACAATACAATAGATTGATCGCTTAAACGATTATTTTTAATTACATTTGTATAGTCATTTTTAATTTTATTTGGAAGTCGAAGTAGAAAACTTGCTCCAATCATATTTCTCTGAACTTAAAATTTCCTTTAACAATTGTGGATTTGATTTTAAAAAAATTAAACATTTCGTTGCAAGTTACATCGAAATTCATATACACCTGCATTACAGCTTCTAATGTGGGAAAAGCTAGTGCGTTTTATTCAGAACGCCAGTATTTATTAATATTCGAAAACAATCGCTCGATAGATGCGCTCGTGCCTAAAAAACAAAATTTATTAATATTTGAGAACAAAGTAGATAAACAGCTGGGCTTGTACCTGGGAGACAGAGGACAAATCCGCATCCACTTCTTTTATTTGTTCTGGTTTATTTTGTACTTCTCCCTGTACCTCTTCTTGCCCCTGTTGTTCTATAACCGCAACTATTTCTTCTTCTCTTATCTGGTCTTCATTTCCACCTTCTGAATTTGATTCTTCATCATAATTCTTCCTTGACAAACTTCTTAACATTCTACGATTTTCCTCTGTCATTTTCTTTCAAATAATAACGCTTTTAAATCTACAAGAAAACTAAATAACTAGCTACTCCCAACTTTCTCTATTCCACTAAGCTTTTTCTCTTTTTATTAATAAATATATTCTTTAAGTATTTTGGGTTCTTTATCAATGAGCTTATTGTTGAAAACTGTAACCAAACATTTACCAAAATGCCACGGTGTACATCAACGCCCCACGTTATTGGGTGCCATTTTTAATTGCTATGATATGAGGCTATGTACTTACCAGAAAAACAATTCTTTAAATGCCTGCAATTTACGCAATAACTAATTATATTTTATATGAGACTCTTTTATAAAATTTCTCAGGGTCGTTATTAAGCTTGGAAGAAATGTTATTAATAAATTAGATTCCAAAAAAAAATACACAAACCAATATCAACGTTACAAAAGCTTTTTATTTAAAAGTCAATTTGGCGTTAAATTTTTGAAAAATCAAGAAATTTCTTTTTATTCTACTGTTCTTAAAACTGAATACTTATCTTTGTTTCTTCTTTATCAAGATATCCTTAACTCGACAATCGTTGAATGATAAACTCCCTCTTCTCTGGTTTGCAGTTTCCATAAAAACCACAGCACTCGCCTTTAGTAAGAATCTTCCTCCGCTGTTGTACCAATATGTACTGGACTGCTTTTATGTTTATTAATACTTGGCCTTTTCTACCATGATAACTGTAAACTCGTTCTGGACCGCTTTTATATTATTATTCTTTTGGATATTTCCAAAATTAGTTGAGAAACACTTGTATCCGTTTTGTTATAGCTTCTATTCGATTCAATATCACTATTAATTCATATATTTAGTTTTCTTTCTCTTTTTCTTACTGAGAATGAAAAATTCTGTGTCTTTGTTTTCAGGACGAGCCGTATCTAACTAATAAGTTTTCACTTGCTTTTGTCTTCCTCTTGATCTCCCATTTTTTTAAAAACAAATTAATCTCATGAAACAATGAGTGTTCTTTTTATACATTTGTCAAATTTACATTCACATCCATAACCCCCATAAATGACATTTAACGATGCACAAACAAGTAAGTCTAAGACTTCTTATATATTAAACCTTTTAAACAATTCTGAACTAATTTATAATTAAAATTAACAGAAACAATAATCGTATCAATTTGATTGTGTTCTTCTTTGTTTCAGAGTAAACAAAACTTCACAAATGAAGGGGTGGATGGATGAAGGTGTTAACTAACAAATTTAAACATCTTCAGAAAATCGATTTTACCTAAGTTTGATGTACATTTTTTACTGTTGCATTTACATGCAATAATTTTATATTATAATATACGTTATCACATTTATATTTTTTTTACCAAAAAAGGCACTTTCCCCCACTGCCCAAATTTTGGGCAGATGAGAAAAAATGTAGTTAGCACCTTCATCCATGGCAATAATTTGTTTAGGGAAGCAAAATTAATTACGAATAAACAAGATAACTGACAAACATTTTATTGTTTCAATACAAAATAATAATACAAAATCATGGATTTATTTCACCTGTTCTTTTTTATGAACTGCAGTTTTGGTAGCCTTGGGTTTAGCTTTCGTCTGCCTTTTCTTTTTCTGTGTTGGAGGTTCGCTATTGATGTCTTCATTTTCTAAGAACTGTTGGTAAAACCATTTGTACTCTTCATCTCCAAAAGCTAGTTGTACCCTTAAGTTATCCAGTTTCTCTTCTGAAATATTCCCGGTTTTTTTGTCAATTCGCTGCAGAGTTAGGTTTGGGTTAGTGGAAGACTTGTTCTTGAGTAGGTTAACTCTTTGAAATGGTTCGTTCTCGTCATATGATTCTTTGTATAAATAACTTCCGAAATCTTGCACACGAATCCATTTTATATTATCTCGAAAGTGAACCTTTTCATTTTCAATATTTTTTTCGATTTATTAAATTTAACTGGGTAGCCAGATCTTCAATATTTTGGAAATGGTGTTCCATATCACATACAATACCGTTGTTCTTACTAGCATCCTTAATAATGTTTTTGTATTGTTCCGGGGTAAATATTTTTTGGTGCTTCCTTAGTCGTTTTTCGATTCTTCCAAAATCGCGATCCGAATCAAGATAAAAATGACCAATTTCTGGATACTTGTGGTCAATCAATTCAAACTTTCCTGTTCGTATCAAAAACTGATATAAACATATGACGTTAAAATTTTTATTTTGACCTGAGCACGAATCAAACCAAATGGTCAATTGGTTCACATTTTTCAATGTATCTTTACCAAGTTGAGTAAAATATAATAGATAACTTGCTATTTCGTTGCTTGCTCTGCCAGCTATATCTTCGGTCCATGTAAACATAAAGGGTTGGTGCCCATTGGTGATAACAGTATGGACTCCGAAATTTTACAGCCATAGTTGCCGTAAGTAAAATGCTTTAGAAGTAGATATTTTCGGTAGGGGCATTGCCTGCTGTAAGTCCATAGTCATATAACAAAACAGCATTTGTAAGGGCCGTATTTCTATCCTTTCGTTGAAGTTCGAATGCTGCTTTGTAAGACTTTACGTGGGTATCGTTGCTTTCCCCACTGTCACATCTACTACAGGTATCGCTTTTTGGTTCTCCAAACGCCAAATTAAATTCAGTGACAAATATTTTTCTATAAGAAGGTTCCTTGACTTGAAACTGTTCTGGTTTTCCATCTTCTTTGCATTTTTCAATATACAATTTGTACATTCTGTTTACGTTTAACAGTGGTGACAAATACTTCCTGTTAGGGTTATTATTTCGAGAATAATGGGAGCTCTCTGCTGGAAATAGTTAAATGTGGTTTATTATATACTGCAACACTTCCTCCTTAATTTTGTGTGGTCGATTAGTGTGTTTTCCACGCATGTCTGCTTTTGGTGCTGGAAGTTCGGCTAATAACGTCTTTTGAATTAATTGAATTTTTTTTCTGCCAATTTGGAAAATTTGGCAAAATGCTAATTTACAAACATTTGTTTGGTTACCATCCTTTACTACGAAATATTTGAAAGAAGCAGATCTCTGTTTTGTTGCATTTGTTTTTACACGTTGCACAGGACTCTTAATAATGCTTCTAAAAAGGTAGGCGTTTTTAGTGTTAATATCCATTTTATAAAATTCTTTAAGCAGATTTTCTCTTGCCAGTAAATCAATTTTATCATTACACTTTAAACGACATTTTTCTGTGCATAAGAGGTTTAGTTGTACTGCCTTTGCAGGCATTAATATTCCTCTTTGTGAAGTATATTCCTCTCCCTTTTCTCTACTTGTACTTGCTAGCTTTTTTTTCCACAGTTCGCGGTTTCTTTTCCTCCTTCTGCTTGTTTTATTTGACAGTTTTTTGGTGTTTCCCTGATGCTCCAAAGATTCCTCTGGTTCCTCATCGACAGTAGCGATGTCCCTGTTTTCTGTAAAATCCAAGTTCCATTTTAAGGTCGGGTAAAGCTATTAGTTATATTGTAGGTACTTAAATGTTTATTTTATAAGCTATGGAATTATGGTGTTTTCTAACTTGTCTCAAAAATATCGTAAATAATATGATAAAAGCCAACCTGTTGAATTGTTAGGATTGTTATCCAAAGCCTCCTCATTTTTGTCAATACTTGTATCAGAAAAACTGCCATCATATTCACCATTTTCGGGTAAGTATTCGTCACTGGAACCTGCTGAGAAATCTTGATCGTCTATAAAATTAGAACAAATAAGCTAAATACAAGTACCTACAATAATATTTCTACAAAGTCCTACCTGAATCACTCAAATTATAGTTTACAAGTTGTTGGGTTACGCGCCTACTCGTACCAGGTTTTGGGTTTTCAGGTGTATTTTCATGAACAGCATCAAGTGCTTTCTTTACCATCAGCTTTCCACGTGACAACATTACTACTAGCAACTTTTATAAAGCACAAAATATTATAAAACTCGCGATATGAACCACTTTAAACGAACATAACCTCAAATACACACGTGCGTTAATTCCGGATACCAATAACTACCACTAAAACGTAATTTACAACCCAAATTTACAATTCAAATGTTGAGTTAAAACAACCACAAGCTAATAATACTTATTACAAAATACTTGCCAACAAAACAAATCAACCACCACATGTTACAATACAAGAAATGTAACTAACTTATTGCTAGCTGTAGAGCATGCGTAACATTTAGAAGTGGATAAAGGTGTTAAACATTGGCGCCTTCATACATTCAAACAGTGTTCTTCTTAAGTTATTTAACACCTTTATCCACCGAGTACCTACAAAACTAAGCGTAGAAACGTCACGAGAGTTTGCCACAAGATGTAATATCACTTAACACCTTCATTCACCACAAAAACTCATTCTTTAAGAAAATGTTAGTTAGCACCTTTATCCACCCACCCCTTCAAATATGAAAATATAAATGATATAAAGATAACCACATTATTTGAATTTTAAAACAAGAAATTACAGCAATAATACGCAACCCTGAGTTTATAAGTTTGAATTCCAAAACCTTACAGTCTTCACAAAACTCTTATCGTAAATTAAATTGTAACAAGCATCCCAAAAACTGCCTTCCAGGAATTACAATACTCCAGTCAAATCATACAACTCCGAAACTTTATTCACGTGTTCTAAAGCCTGATCAACGGAAATCATATTAAATGTTCCTGGTAGTCTCTTGACAACAAATTTACCTTGACAAAATTCCTGATAAAAAACCAAGGTATCATTTTACGAAGACTTTGCAAATGTAGCTCCCAATCCCCAGTTCTTTCACTATATAAAAATTCTAATAGTATTTCAACCAATTCTAGATAAGTAATCCAAAACTTAAACGTAGGAGACTGTGCATCAATAAATTCATTGAACGTTTCTGAACACTCAGCCAATGAAGACAAGATGGAGTTAAAATCTTTAGAAAAACTCTGTTTCATTTTGATGTTATTGCAGATTTCAATAGACGTCAACTTGACAAAATTGATAGAGTGAATCTGATTGCTTTTTGAATCCATGAGCCATATTTCAAAGAGAGGTAGAAGAATTCTAAGCAAACTTTCATAAGTCAGTTTATGAGCTCTAATTCCTTTGTTCCATTTTTTCCATTTAATATTCCTAATATAGTAGAGTCCCCATACAAGCCGCTTTCTAACCAAATGTTTTTAAGGCCTATCACCTTTAAAAAATTTAACATTATATGGAAACCACCCAATCTTATTACAAAGTTATCGCACTCCGTTGGCTGGTGCCACTGAATTTCTTTTGTTTGATGATAGAGCGCTTGATCAAAAGTAATTACTCTATGCTCAATGTTTAATTGTCGAGCTATATTGCTGCATCTTTTCATGACTGTCCATAAAGTGTCGTAGTCAGACGCTACATAAGGCAGCAAAGGTAAATAACCATAGGATGTAATAGGGAAATAATCTTCTGTCAGAAGCTTATGAAAACCAGATCACTGGCTGTGGTACAATAAGTTTATCGAATGATTTGCTTGCATTCCTACAAATAACCCCGGCCATGTTTTCGTTCCTCATATTATTTGTATGATTTATTGTCTGAAGGAGCAAATTCTCTTTATTTAAGAGGGGTTTTGGTTTAGTGGAAGTACTAATGGCTAAGTGTCTTAGACTATGTATATTCTCTGGAACATTTAATTTAACTTTGTATGGTAACAATTTAAATTCTCCAGAAGAGTCCAATTGTTTTGCAGGACCTTGTTGAAATACAACCATTTGAGTAGCATGAAAAGTGGGAGATTTATCCAACGTTTCCTCTAAGATGTCAATATTATCTTGTTACGGGCTAAAAGGGGTTTTTCGGCACCGTAACAAAAAGGTATGCCTGGCGGCTAGCGGCTCTGAGTCGGAGACGGCGTGGTTCGAAGCTTAGGGTCGGAAGGGGTTCCGTACTAGCAAAAGGGGTTGTCGAAATCGAGTTTAGGGTATGTTAAAAGGGCGCCACCTGCTCTGATGGTTGAGGTAGGGGGAAGGAAGTGAGCGGTTCTTTGTCCCGGGCGGAGAAGCAGGAAATCCTCCCTGGGCGGCTCGTAGATTTTGACGTGACTTACCTTCGGCCTTTTCCCACGAGATGTTTACATAAATGGTTTACAATTTAGCTTAAGGTTAAAGAACGTAGTAAATGAATAAAACAGCTACTTTAAACACACAAATATATTGAAAAGTAAGTGAAATGGAATAATATAACATTGATCGCAAGCGGCGATCGAAAATAAATAGTTTAATACAAATGAAGTTAATGCAACGTTGCGTAATCGAAGATCCCACGTCGAAAAGCGTTCCCTCAACAAACCGAGGTATTTACTTGTCGATGCGAAATTCGAACACAAAGAAAATATGTATATATATCGATTTACACAGGCATGCACAAGATAACAATATTGAGTCCAAACGGGACTAAACCGGCATAAAGCACGAAACACAAGTTAATTCAGTAATGTACGTATAATTTACTTACAATCGTCGAACTGTACACCTGGTGGAAATAGCCTTTAAACTGGAGTTCGAAAGCTAAAGGTAGTCGAAATGCTTCCAGACGTGTTTCCTATTCTCGGCGGGAGGCTGACAGGTTCGTGGTTAGGTTGACAGGTAATCGGCGGCAGTGAAGTCAATAAGATGCGAAGATAGGGCGGTACAAGAAATGTAGAGATGACAATCTGCGGTAATTTTGGAGACGGTAGAAGTGCAACGGCAGGATTCGGTATTCAAAATCGGTAAGATACAACAATCGGCACGGGATTTCTCTTTGTAGTGGCCTGAATGCCTTTTAAATTCGTTAGCGGAACACTTCAGTAGATAATGCACTTAATGCGACGGAGTCGTGGCAAATCCAAATCGATAAACTAAGGTGTCGTTAACGATAGGTAGGACATTAAACAAAGGGCCCAACATCTTCTTGACGGGACGTCAACCGAAAACGTAATTAGATGCGTAACTCGGAACTTAAACGAAGACGTAATTAAAATGCGTGATTAATTCGACGAAACTTTAAATGCGGAACTCGGGATTGTGGCGTGACCGGTATAGCTCGGGACGTCTAAATTCTGCTATCATCCGAGGCGTTCTGACTTGTTACCCGGAACACGGGACGCGTTAAGCCGTTCAGGCGTCGAAGGTTATGCGCGTAGAAGATATTCTAGAATATACAGGACCGCACCGGACTACAAGTAAAATGATATAACAATCTGCAGCAAATTGAATAAATCTATTAGGAACAATTTGTGTAGGAATAATGGTGTAGTCATTCCTAATATATTTATTAGTTTCTTCTTGCGCTATTGTATTTCTTAATGATAAAACGTCTTTGTAGGATATGGAATGTCCACATTGATGCAACGTATGTATGAGTTTTTTCGACCTAGTTTCTTGATGTACCATTATACCGAGTGCAACATGTTTTGGTGTTTATTTTTGGAATAAGCAAAAATAATATCTTGGCACAAAAATAAAATTAATGAATCGTCGGGATTTTTACTCCCCTTTTTGGATATCAATAGAGTTATCAGCCAAATCAAGGATTCTGGTATCTGCTTTTAAAATCATTAATATTTAAGTTCTTCCAAGTTTTAAATTGAGGAAAGTTGTCCATTTCCCTTTGAATGTTGCTTATAATATTGTGCAAAACTGAATATTCAGAGAAGCCGGAAAACCCCAATGTTGTAGAATTATCGTGCAGTGAAGTTTCCATATACGAATGCAAAATATTGTCTGAAGATAATTTAGATGACATAATAATGTCAGATTCATTTGCTTTTTGGGACTTCACCACCTTTATTGCATCGCCGAAATGGTTTTTTATCATAGTCAGTAAACTTCTTTCAGATATTGTACCCCCCAAATCACCATACCGTTGTGGTATATATAATATACCTTGTGTTTAGATAAACCATTTTTTCATTCTTCGAAGTTTGTTCTCTACAATATTTTCACGGTATGAGCTACTATTGTGTAAGACTGAAGATTTCGTTGCTGCTGCGTATTTCGACCATGCTGCCAAAAAACAACGTGGATGGTATTTCACCTCCATAGCAATCAAATCATTTGAACCTATTCGCTTTAAAACAGTTGAGGTTTTCTGGGCAACTAATTTGATTTTTTTCTCAATATTTAAAGTTAGAACTTGCGATAGTCGCTTCTTATTAGACCCTTTCTGACAAAAGACGCACTTTTCAATCTCATAAAGACCTTTGCGCAAGGTCAATGTGGTGGATTCTGATTCTCTTGATTCTTTTGGATTATCATCAGCAAAACCAAATTCTGTTCTCTGCTTCTCAAATTTCTGTCGCAACAAGTTAATGTTTTTTTTACTTATGTAGGAACAATAGCAGGATTTGTGCCAGCTAAGTAACTCTAGTTCACCATACTCGATTCTTTTAATTGCTATTTGTAAATTCTCATCAGCAATTTGACCAATTAGTTGTCTAAACTTTAGAGTTTTTTAATGGTGTCCAATGTTTTCTCAGAACCTGTGATCATCGACCCTGACAAATTGTCGCAAAACGTGAATTTTTTTTTACTTCTAATTTTCAACACCGATTCAATATCGCTATCCGAAGTAGAACTACTTCCACTGTCTTCAATCATTGTCAACCCTATAAATTATCAATCTCTGCGTTAATCGTAATGATTTACATAGTCAATAAGAGATAGTATTAGATTCTAGTTGCACCTAATACCATAATTCACAAAATTATAAATGTCTTGAACTTCCAGTTTTTTGTAAAACGCCTAACGACGTTGCTGGTGAATATTTCTTTAACTAACTATATAAATTGATAAAAATAATTACGGATGTACGTGCCAGAAAAGGTTAGAAACATTTTTGTCGTTTAGTGAAAAAAAACAACAAAATAAAAGTGTCATTTGAATTTCCTGCGCTTGGTTTGGTTCCAGTACGCGAATTTTACAGGAATGATTATTATTTAGACATAGGGATGAAATAATTAAAATAAATATAATACACCTACTTACTTACCCTTTGAAAAATTCTGCAGCTAATAGGTACGTAAATAATAATGAATTCACTTTAGCTTATAACACTGTAAATCAGTACTAAAAAAATGTAAATAATACAATATGATGGTCGCAAACATGGGCAACTGCCGAACGCGGGGCATAGTGCGGTAAGAGAGGGTGATCGAGGTTCGAGTTTCAATCGCTTGCAGATTTTGTAGTTGCATTGGTTTTTTGATCAAACTCGTGTTATTATTTCATTAAACTTATATTAAAAAGTACCGTCGTAATCAGAAAGCATCGGCCTTCAATTTTTAAAGAATAACATTTCTTTGTTTGAGGCTTACTTTCCGACTTATGGAGTGAGAAACGTACAAATACGGCAAAATGAATTAGTTTTTAGCGAGCTTCGAACCGAGATACAGGCCCTTAAACTCTGCGCTTCCCATAAGACACAATGATTTTTGGAAAATTATTTATTTTTTTACAGTCAAACCGTTACAGAAAAGTTTTTAAAATTTTTACCAAAGAAAGATTTGAGAGATCTGATGCACTACATAACTCGAAAATTTTTAATAACGCCCTTCTGCACAGGACAATCTTTGGACAACTTTTTTTGGAAGTTAACCTATATATAAACTGTCGATTTAGACAGGTTTTAGCTTTTAGTCTTTAAACCCCCACAGGATGAACATTTTGAGCCTCTGAGCACTCTACTAGAACAGCTAATGTAAAAAAATTGACTAACACTGCCCAGTTATCTAAAACACACAAGGATGAATCAACAGCCACCGTGTGTTAGCTGGTTTCAAAATGCGAGAAATTTGCACTTCAAATACCTCCTGCATTTCCATTAATATAGCACTTCTTTTGGAGCTGCTTGATATGTTCCTATAAAGCTGACGTAGTAACTCTTCTGGCGCAGGCATGTTTTAGAACTAACAAGGGCTGCAGAATGGCAAATACATTTAAATAAAATAGCATTTGGTCATTTTTTAAATGCGTAAAAAACGAATTATTCCGTCCAACCATCACAGGTGCACCATCAGAAGCCACTCCAGTAATATTTGTGATAGGAATTCCGAAATTATCTAAGCAAGAGCGAAATTCATCATACAACTTCTTACTGCTACAATCTTTTGCATCAATTGTAATCAACTGTAACAGTTGAGTTTTTGTCTCAAAATTTTCATTGACATATCTGGCCAAAATGCATAAATTTTTTTCAGTAGAAATGTCCGTAGTCTCGTCAACCATAACAGAGAACTTTTTCTAAACAGAAAAATAACAAAAATTATAGCACCACAAAAACATATACCGAGTACCTACCTACAACATACCTCTTTAAGCGTACACACCAGATCATCCTCTATTGATTTTCCGATTACTTTTGTAATAACTGCAGTTCATTTCGTTCTATGTAGTTGTACATTCGATAAGATTGTTGAATCATGAAACGTTGCTTTTAGTAAAGGAATTAAACGATCGACAATTGCTATTGCAACATTGTGTTCGGCAAAAAAATAAGCAAGCTTAATTTCTGCTTGTTTTACTTCTTCTGCACGTCGCTGTTTTTCATTATCTTTAGTTTAATAAAACTGGTCTATTACTTTATTTCCAGTTAATAATTTTACATTCTTTTGATGCAGTTTTCCTTGTGAATGTTTCATGATTTCACTTTTGCCACAATTTATTGTTGTTTTACATGCAGAACACGTAGCTTTTGTTGATTGTTCATGCTGTGTTAGCCACCCTTTAAATTTGGGTTCATTAAGCCAGGCTTTTCTAAATTTTTTTAAGTTTGGTGTCGTTCGCCGTCTTTTGACTTCGGAGTCACTGTCACTGGTATCCGTATCACTCATAATTAATAAAGTAAACCGAAACGAACGGCCGAAACCGCGGCATTAGAAGCGGTCCTATGCATACCTCCACTCGATCTTCTTGTGGAGGAATTAGCCATGAAGACTGCTTTGAGGCTACGCCGTAGGGGGTTATGGTATACAAGTGGTGTGGGAGGCAAGCACACTAGCATCCTCGACGAGGCAGTCGTAAAGACTCCTCTTCTTGACGCGGTGGTAGACTGCCTCCCTCCCAAGTTTACCTTCAATCGACACTTCAGTGTACACGCGAACGCTGGGGCAACCCACCATCCGGACATATCCATCTTCACTGATGGATCCAAAACAAGGCACGGTACGGGCGCCGGGGTTTTCTCCGATGACCTAAACCTTCGCCAAAGTATACCACTAGGCAAACACACCACCGTCTTCCAAGCGGAAGTAGTGGGGATAATGCACGGTGCAAACGCAGTCCTTGAACGACAAATAAGGAACCAAAGTATTGGTATTTTTAGTGATAGCATAGCTGCCTTATTGGCCCTTAGTAATTGTAAGATTACCTCAGGAGTAGTACTTGAGTGCTACGAAGCTCTCGAAGAGATCTCTAGAGACAATGTCGTTTCACTCGTTTGGGTAAAGGGACATGATGGCAATCGAGGCAACGAGGAAGCTGATGAGGTCGCAAGACTGGCCTCGGAAAAACTTCCTTGGGGGCCAGAACCTGTAACCCCCATCTCCCCGACGATACTCAGCACTATGCTACATCAAGAAACCCTCAACAGCTTCATAAGAAGGTGGGAAAATATTCAAAGCTGTCGCCAAGCGAAGGCTGCTCTTGCAGCACCCTCACTGAAGATAGCCAAGTACTGCGTGCAGTTGTCCAGGAAGAATCTCCGACTGGTCGTAAGAATCCTAACGGGGCACTGCACCCTAAAGAAACACATGCACAGGATGGGGCTATCCACTAGCCCCAACTGCCGCGGATGCAACCTTGAGGACGAGACGGCAGAACACGTTCTCTGTCACTGCCCTGCTCTCGCAACAATCAGAGGATCCATGCTGGGGGACTTCTGGCCTGACATGGCCATTATCAGCAACACCCCAACCGCGGATGTCCTCAAGTTCATCCAAAGAATTGGGTGGCTTGGGTGACTCCCGGGCTGAGGAGCTGCTGTGGAGGCAGCACAATGGGCCCGTTTCAGCGGCCTAAATGCGTGTACCCGTACGGGTACCCTCCAACCCAAAATCCAGATCCAGAATCCAGAACGGCCGAAACCGAGTAAACAATAACAAACAGCACGAAACACTACAACTACAACATAACCTAACTTAACAAAAACAATAACACAACAGTTAACCTCAGTGTTGCCAGGTCGTCGGAAACAAATTACCGTATCGAAGGCGCGAAAATACCGTATTTACAACCAAATTACCGTACAAATTTTGAAATGTCTTATTCTTATAGTAGACTAATACAGGGGTTGCTGACTTACGTTTTACGAAAATTTGATAATGTAAATTCACAATGTTAACTAATTAATTCCTTATTATTAAAAAAAAACTTTATTTTATGAAAAATAAAACATCATTTTATTAAAAAATAACTTAATCTAAAATATCCATCGTAAAAAGATCATTTTCATTATCAGATTCTCTATCTACCACATCTTCTCTTTTTTCTGATGGGTACAATATGGCGTTGGTCATTCTTCAAAACATAGGCTTTGTAGGAATAAAATCTACACAGCTTCCAGCAGTTTCCGTAACGTGTTCGCTTGCCAGTAAAGTCCCATTAACAGTTTTAGTAATTAATCGGTTTCTGGCTTTGGTTTTTATTAAGTTCACTTTGCTAAACAAATGCTCACATCCGGCGTTAGAATGGGGCAAAGACAAGATGTTTAAAACAAATTGAGCGAGATTGGCAAAAACTGCAAAGCCAGCATCGTTTCTCAATTTTAACAATTTTCCCCAAAAAACGTCTATATCGTCTTGTATATTTATTTCATTTTGAAAAACAGAATTGGGTAAAAGACGCCATTCATTGTCTAGTAATTGTGCATTATTTGCGTCATAAAATCGTGTTAAATTTTCCATAATAGGGGTTAAAGAAGGACAATTTTCCCTGATTGCACCGGAAACTGCATTCTTTGGAGAAAAGATATATAATATAGACAATATCGGATTATTGAAATCATATCGGTTTTTTATTTCGTCGCACAGGACACTATAAAATGTTCTGCATCTGACATAAAAAAAACTCAAGTAATTCCGATCTAGAACTTATTTCGGGTTTTTAAATTTCGTTCAGAACATCTACGCCAAGATATATTTTATTTACTGGATTTAAAAAATACGTTTCGTTAGTTGGATTTATAAGGCTAATGTCGGTTTGCATTACATATGTTCTCTCCATGTAACTCAAAAGAAGATCGGTATAGGTTTCTCTCATGGTAGTGTGCAAATGTGTGATTAAAACTTTTTCAGGCTGAAAATACTGATTTAAGGAACTTATTTTAGTCAACACAAAATTTAAAAAAAGAAAATATACCTTAACAAATGGATCATTTAGGGCTTGGTGAATTTGTTCGACAGCAAGAAGACGTTCACTAATCCATTTTTCATTAAAAAACAGTTGCAATGCCCGCCACTGCTCCAAAATTCTCTTTACCACTGCACTTATAGATAACCAGCGGGTTTGGGACGGATGTAAAATTTTGTGTACATCCACTTGGGCGAATTTTTGGAATTTGTTAAAATCACATAGCCTTTTGCTACTTAACTACAAAATAAATAAAATTAGATTTTTTCATTAACAATACTCAAGCTTTACCTTAAAAAATCCATAAATATTTCTCGACAAATCTTCTGGTGTCCGGGGCAAAGATTTACAGGCCTGACTGCTGCAGAGATGAAGGGAATGGCATATACACTTCAAAATAAAAATTCCGGGACAAGACTCACGAAATCTTGACGCAACAGAATTGTGTTGTCCCATCATAACATTGCAGCCATCAGAAGCAAATGTTGCTTAGAGGAACTTCATTTTTTAAAAATGTCTCCACAATCGCTTTATACAGATGGTCAGAAGTTCCTTGATAATCAATATCTTCTCCCTCTTGAAAGATAGAAACCAATTCCCACAGAGAAGTTGTAATTTTGCCTATTGTTTCATCAAAATATCGTACAAGAATACACGGTTTTATGGCCCCCATTCACCTACAGTTTTCCGGCCGGCCGCGGACTGTCCTACCGAACTGACGATCGCATCTCACGTCGGCCACACATTATACAGTTCCCAACCACAGTTCTGGTCTTACGATCAGATCTGCAGATTCAATATCTTCAGTTCATCTAAAGTGGCCCACTCACCTACCGGCCGCCTGCAGGCCGTATCTGACAGTCCGGGACTGTAGACAAAAACTGCTGTCGGCCACAGACTATTTTGATTACATCGACAGTCCAGGCCTGCAGGTCGTGGACTGACAGATCTAGCCTGCAGGCGACCTTAAAATTGAACACACACCATCAGTTTATCCGCAGTCATAATCTGCAGTTTGTGTCAAAAAAAAAATTATGTTTGTTGCTAATAGTGTTATTGTTAAACGAAGACAGAGCGAAAAGAAGGGTTTGGGTGAAAGAATGGCTTTTAGAACGTCAAAAGTTTTCGCACATGAAACTCGTGAAAAAAATGAGAAAATGTAGTGGAAACGATCTGAAAAATTACTTACGCATGAATGATCAGTATTTTAAAATGTTGCTTAATAATTATTTTTCATAAAGCTGGATGTTGGCGGTAAATCTCAATGAATTGAGTGATAAACTGGGTATTTTTATCAGACATGTTGAAAAGAACCTGCAGATCTCGCCTATATTTTCCAACTGAGCTAAAGATCTTGCCTTCAGACTAATGGCCCCCATTCACCTACAGTTTTCCGGCCGGCCGCGGACTGTCCAACCGAACTGACGATCGCATCTCACGGCGGCCACACATTATACAGTTCCCAACCACAGTTCTGGTCTTACGATCAGATCTGCAGATTCAATATCTTCAGTTCATCTAAACAGGTACGCATTCACTCACAGTTTTCCGGCCGGCCGCGGACTGTCCAACCGAACTGACGATCGCATCTCACGTCGGCCACACATTATACAGATCGCAACCACAGTTCTGGTCTTACGATCAGATCTGCAGATTCAATATCTTCAGTTCATCTAAAGTTTATCGGCAGTTAATTGTGAAACATGGTAGTTTTATGGAAAAGGAAACTTGCAGCGCTTTTAATAATATCATTATTAAAGGTACCCATTCATTTACAGTTTGCCGGCTGGCCGAAAACTGATGGCCCAGATCGTACGATCGATTTTCACCATTCACTTACAAGCGAACTGCAGGTCCAAATCTTCAGTTTGTTAAAACTGTAGACTTCAGTTTTTGTCTGTCAGTTTGCCGGCCGGCCGTGGACTGAAGGTTCAGATCTTACGACAAGTTTTAACCACTCACCTACAGGCGACCTGCAGGTCCAAACCTGCAGTTTACTGAAACTGTGAATGAATGTTGAAATATCTTCAGTTCTCGTCGTTCGATCAAAACGTTCAACTGTTTGAAAGATTTCTATCCGGTCGTATTATTGTTAACTATATGATGGCAAATTCACATCAGTTTATTGAACAATTTATTAATATATACAGAGAACATCCTGCTTTATGGAAAATAAAATCTAAATCCTATGCTGATAGAAGACTGCGTGAACGGGCTTACGAGAAATTATTAAAATTTTACAAAACAGTCGATTCAGGCGCCACGGTAGATAGTGTTAAAAAAAGAATTAATAATTTGCGGTCATTCTTTAGAAAGGAATTAAAAAAAGTTAAAAATTCCAAAAAATCTGGATGTTCATCAGAAGATGTTTATACACCATCGCTATGGTATTACCATCAAATGTTATTTACGGCAGATCAAGAGGACACTCGACAAACGATCGCCAAAGACAGTACAGATAAAGAAACGGAAGAGGAAAATTCAGATGTAGAGGTATGTATAATTATAACTTAAACAAACATAAAATATATAGAATTTATGATTATTATTATTGGATATTTTAAGGCGAAAAAAATTCAAAATAACTAAACACGTTAAGCGCCATCATATATAAAAAAAGTAATAAATATTGGGCCACTCTGAATTTTTTTGAAATACGCCTCTGTAATACACGCAGTTGTTATTGTAATATTGAAACATTGATTTTTGTTTATTTTAATTGCTTTAATTAGCATGTATATTGTAGGATACAAGAGGCCCATTTAGAAAAAATAAGGAAATTGGCCACTTGTATCTTTCCGCATACGTATGAGAATTCCCGTTTCAAATGTTTTTTTGAAGTTCATAAATGTGTAAAAGTGTAATATCTTCTGTAAGTGTATTTGTAGTCAGTTTGCTTATGTATTTTATTATTTCAAATATCTTAGATATAATAAACGTGTTAAAAAATACATCCTAAAATTAAGAGAAGTCTTCAAATCGACAAGAAAGATTGAAAAATAGGCAGTTTAGCAAACTAGGCCTAAAAAGAACAAACAACTCAGAAAATATAAATTTATTGTTTTTCTTTTGCATTTACATATCTAATATTAATAATAATATTTAATTTATAGAAATTTATCCAGCCAAAACACTTTTCCATCATTCATGAAGTAGTTTTTATAATCGTCGCGGTTTTTCTTTGCTTCACGTGATGAATTGTGTTGTAGTGTGTGTTGTAAACCATCCAGATTTGTATCGTTTCTCCAATCTCCTTCAATTATATCACCTGTTTCAATTACTTCAGAGTCTACATAATTATTTGGTATGTAAGAGTTTCCTGTATGTCGTCGTAGAAAGTTATGCAGTGCACAAGATACTAGAACAATTAGGTCAATTTTTTCAGGTTTCATATTAATTGCTGTATGGAAAACTCTAAATATGTTCGCTAAAATTCCAAACGCATTTTCGACAGTGCGTCTCACTCTACTTAATCTATAATTGAATATGCGTTCTTCACCCGTTAAATTTTTTTGAGGAAAAGGTTTTAGTATATTTTCATGTAATGCAAATGCTACAAATGCAAAGTTCATGTTTTTTTTGTACTGTCGTTAGATGGCAAGTTTAGATTATTTTGCATTAGTTTTTGCATAAAATTTGTTGTTTCGATAACGCCGCCATCAGAAACCCTACCATTACATCCGACGTCAACATAAAGGAATTCGTAATCAGCATTAACAATGGCCAAAATAACTATGCTATCATATCCTTTATAGCTAAAATAGTATGAACCACTGTTTGCCGGTTTAACAATTCTAATATGCTTGCCGTCGATCGATCCTCCACAATTAGGAAAATTCCATCTATTTCCTATATGTCGAGCTATTTCTTGCCATTCCTCTGGGGATTTTGGAAACTAAAATGAAATAATGTGGTTAATCTCACTTATAACAACCTATTATGAGTTATAGAATAATAGTACTGTATTATCAATAAATTTTTAGGCTGGAGATGAAAACACCGATGAAGTGGAAATCGAAGAGTTGGATAATCTTGATGGGGACAATTTCAGTGCCACATCACCCCAATATGCATCAACTCCAACACCGTCCAGAGGATCGTCCGTTCAAGGAAATGCTGCTGCCTTATCTACTTCTTCTACAAGAACGAAGAAAAGGCGAAATGAAGACATGGTAGAGCAGGCATTTGTGGCACTTAACCAAAGAGACGATGAATACGATATAATTGGAGTTAACGTAGCTAATAAATTGCGCAAGATGGATGACCAACAAAAATTATTTCTAGAAAATATAATAAATAATACTTTATTTTATGGATTGCAAAAGAAATTAAGTGATAGATCGCAAATTAATCTTAATGGCAATGAACAGCGCCAATTATATGGTTTTAATTATTTAGACCACAATCAAATGCCTTTTGCACATCCTCCATGGAGCGGTGATCTTCAACAATCTTCCAATATACAAGCTCCCATGCCTAATTTTAATACAACTACAACTACACCGGCAAATTTGGGACATCCAACCAATAATAATGACTCGTTGTCTGAATTTGTTTCTTTTACCAAATCAGATTGTTAAATATATATTATGTTAAGTAGTAATTAATAGTTTCCTTACTTAAGAATAAGTTTATCGTTTATATAAATAAAGTATATTTTTTGCTTACCTTTAAATAGTCTTTTTTTTAACTTTATATATAACTTTGCAAGTTTCTGGTATGATGGATCCTAATGCTTGAGGGGAAATAATCGTCGAAAATTTTAAATGTTCCAGGCTTCGACCCGTAGCTAAAAAACGTAATGTTGCAGTGAGTCTCTCTTCAGCACTAATTGCTCTTCTCATTCTTGTGGTTTTCTTACTGATGTAGGGTTTTACCAAATTAAGAAGGATTCCAAAGCATTCCCCATTCATGCGTAGGTAATTTTGTAAATCTTTTGTGCCTGACTTTCGTAATTTTTTAACAAGTTGCATATGCGATAAGCTTTGTCTTTCTAAAAGCCAATCTTTAATCCAAAATCTTTTTTTCGCTCTTTGAACTGTTAATAATGATATTATTAAAAGCGCTGCAAGTTTCCTTTTCCGTAGAACTACCATGTTTCACAATTAACTGCCGATAAACTGACTAGTCTGTGGCTAAACTTTAGATGAACTGAAGATATTGAATCTGCAGATCTGATCGTAAGACCAGAACTGTGGTTGCGATCTGTATAATGTGTGGCCGACGTGAGATGCGATCGTCAGTTCGGTTGGACAGTCCGCGGCCGGCCGGAAAACTGTGAGTGAATGCGTACCTGTTAAGCGGCCCACTCACTTACAGGTCGCCTGAAGTCCGTGCCTGCAGTCCGATTTTCAGCATACACACGCAGATATCCAACAGGTCTCTGCCTGCAGTCTTGACATGTTTCAACAAGACTGCATGTGTGTGTCGCTATATTTTAAGTTTTAATCTGCAGACGAAATATTTAAATCAGTTTGAAAATTTAGGCGAGATCTGCAGTTCATTTAATAAAATGTGCGATAAAAATACCGAGTTTGTGACGGAATTTATTGAAATTTATCGTCAGCATCCTGCTCTATGGAAAATTAAAGGTAAATGTTACTCCGATCGCAAACTAAAAGAAAGAGGTTATTTAAAATTGTTATAGTAAATAGTAAATAGTAAATAGAGAGTTCTACAAAACTGTTAACGAAAGGGCAACTATAGACATTGTCAAAAAAAAATTAACAAGCTGCGATGTGCATTTCGCAAAAAATTAAAAAAAATTAAAGCATCAAAAAGAACTGGATCATCTGCTGAAGAAATTTATGTACCAGTGCCATGGTATTACAATTTATTGTTATTTACGGCGGACCAGGAGGCACCCAGAGATGCAATTGAAAATGATGACGAATGCAGCAGAGATGAGGAAGCTGAAAACAATGATGAGTCTGATAAGGTAGGTATGTTTTAAGTATGTACCTAGTATCTAGCAAATATTTGTTTCGTGATGCCAATAATAAAACAACAAAATATCAGCTTTATAAGCTTTCGTGTTTATTAATAACCTTACGCTATTAAATTGTAAATTTATATTACAATAGTGATATAATTATATATCAAATAATGGTGAAATATTGGCGATTGTTTATACAACATTTTCCTGCCATGAAACTTTTCCGTCATTCATAAAATAATTTTTATAAGTATCACGATTTTCTTTTGCTCTTGTCGATGGATTACGACCATACCCCAACTCTTGTCCATCCAGAGTCTTTTCATTCCTCCAATCTCCTACTATTACCTCACCTGCGTCAACTACTTCCGTATCAACATAGTTATTAGGAATGTAAGAGTTTTTTGTATTGCGTCTCAAAAAGTTGTGTAATGCACAGGATGCGAGAACAATATTGTCAACCTTTTCGGGTTTCATGTTAATGGCTGTGTGAAAAACTCTAAATCGATTCGCTAAAATGCCGAATGCATTTTCGACAGTCCGTCGAACTCTGCACAATCTATAATTAAATATACGCTCTTCTTTTGTTAAATTTTTGTGAGGAAAGGGCTTTAGTATATTTTCATGTAAAGCAAATGCATCATCGGCTACAAAGACAAAGTTCATATTGTTTTTTGTCACATCATTACTGGGCAAATTAAGTTTATTTCCCAAGAGTTTATCATAAAATTTTGTTGTTTCTATAACACCTCCATCGGAAACTCTGCCATTACATCCAACGTTTACGTATATGAACTCATAATCGGCATTCACAATTGCCATAAGAACTATGCTATGATATTCTTTATAATTAAAGAAGTAAGAGCCAGCATTCGCTGGTTTGACTATCCTAATATGCTTGCCATCTATTGAACCTCCACAGTTAGGAAAATTCCATCTATTTTCAATGTTTCGAGCAACCTCTTGCCAATCTTCATGTGTTTTTGGCATCTGAAAACAATTAAAATGCAATATTTTCCTAATTTTACCACAATATATAAAAATTTATTTTTCAGGATGGCGATTTGGATGATGAGGTACGATCTCCAACATCTATAGAAAATAGAGACATGGAAAGGCCTTTATCTAACGCTTCTGCAAGTACTTCGGTACAGTCGCGTTCAGCAAGTACTTCAGTACAGTCAGCAAATACAAGCACTCCAAAAGCAAAGAGACTAAGAAACAAGAAAGATGAGGTGATGGAATGAATAGAACGACAACTTGCAGTAGACGAAGACGCATTTGACATTACTGGGAGACATGTAGCCAATAAATTAAGAGGTTTGCCGAAGGGGACCGTAATTTTTGCCGAAAAGTTAATAATGGACGTTCTTTATGAGGCACAGTTGGGAACTCTTAATCGAAACACGAAAATAATTACTGATTCGGTTACAAGTCAAGCAATTCATCCCATATCCCAACATCCCAGTCAATGGGTTCATACTCCAGCAACTCAATCATGGGTTCAGCACAGGGAATCATCAGAACATGACAACCAATCATTTAGTGAATATCTTACTTTTAAAAACTAATTTTCTTTCATTTATTCGTAGTTATAAGTACTGTAATAATTATTCTGTTCCGTAAAATAAGCTGTATTAATGTATGTTTATAAAATATTAATTGTTTTCTTTTATTATTCCTTTAAGTAGTTTTTCTTTAATGCTTTGTAAATGAATTTGCATGTATCTGGTATGATGACTCCTAAAGCTTGCGGTGAAATTATGGTAGAAAATTTTAAATCTTCGAAACTGCGTCCTGTAGCCAGAAACCTCCAAGTTGCTATTAGTCTTTCTTCTGCACTGATTGCATTTCTCATTCTAGTGTTTTTCTTCGATATATAAGGCTTGACTAAATGAAGCAACATTTTAAAATCACGATTGTCCATGCGTAGGTAATTTTTCAGATCGTCTGAGCTACATTTTCTCAATTTCTTCGCCAGTTTCATGTGTGAATACTTTTGACGTTGTAAGAGCCATTCTTTCACCCAAATTCTTCTTTTCACCTTGTTTTCACTTAACAACAACACAATTAGCAACATACATAACTTTTTTTTCCTGGATATCAACATTTAAAAGTCCTAGACTCTAAAATGAATAATAAAACTGCTTGGGTCAAACTTCAGACAGAAACTGCTAGTAAACTGATGATGTGTGTTGAATTTGCAGATCGCCTGCAGGCTGTGGACTGTCAGTTCACGACCTGCAGATTTGGACTGTCGTGTAGTCTGAATAATGTGTGGCGAACATCAGTTTTTGGCTACAGTCCTAGACTGTCAGTTATAGCCTGCAGGCAAACTGTAAGTGAGTGGGGGCCTTAACAGGTACGCATTCACTCCCAGTTTTCTGGCCGGCCGCGGACTGTCCAACCGAACTGACGATCGCATCTCACGTCGGCCACACATTATACAGATCGCAACCACAGTTCTGGTCTTACGATCAGATCTGCAGATTCAATATCTTCAGTTCATCTAAAGTTGAGCCACAGACTAGTCAGTTTATCGGCAGTTAATTGTGAAACATGGTAGTTTTACGGAAAAGGAAACTTGCAGCGCTTTTAATAATATCATTATTTTAGTCACAGCAATATCCGTCGATTCGTCGACTGAGACACTAAATTTTGATTTTTTTATTGAGTTACGCAATTCATTTTTGTGACTTTCACCTATTACATTAGTTATAATCGCCTTCGATTTGGTCCTCCTTACAGCCAGGTCTTTAGCAATTTTGTAATCCATAAAAACATTCGATAATTACGGACATAAATGATCCATGACTCTAAATGGAATATTGTGTTCCGCCAAAAAAACACATAATTTAATTTCTGCCGTTTGTACACCGGAATTTGGTTGTGATGTTGACGGTTGCACAAACTTTTCCAAAATATTTGCTTTAGCTGAGGCTTTAACTTTAAATTTATTTTTGTGTTTGACTGAATTCAGATGTTTTTTTATTGTTGACAATTCACTGACAAATTGTTTATTGCATAAAATGCACTGCGCTTTATAATCATCGCCTGCAACAGGACGCAACCAGGCTTTATAATCGGCTAAATCCATCTAGGCATTTTAAAATTTCTGGAATACGGAAAAAGACAATAAAGGCAATTTAGTAAATAATTGGAAGCCAAATTTAAAGTTTTGGTGCAATCATGCATAGTTATTTAAAAAATACGTATAGGTATGTAATAAAAATTATTATAATTCACCTGTGCTCGATGGAAACCCTTAATTTTTTTCGGGGGTGTATCATATTCACTGCTACTGCTGCTATCGTACATTTTTTTCAACTTGTCACGGCACTGTGCACAGCAATGTGTAGAACGAAAATGATTTTATTTATTTAGCACCGATGAGTCAGGCACCTATTACTCACGTATGTTAGCATTGCACTGATTGCAGTATTGAATTGAAGTAGTTGCAGTTTTTACAGATGTGGGTGGTGCTACTGGTGCTGTGATGCGGAAGCTGAATAATAGAGGTGTGGGTGGTGCCGCGATTCGAAATAATAAAGATATGAATTTTTTTTTAATAATTAGAATCTTATAGGGAAAAATTATGAGATTTTATAAAAAACAATATTTGACTGATACATCTTTATTATTTTACAGAAAAATTGAAATTACCGTACATTTCCGTACGGTAATGGCTTTGGACCGTACACCGTATTTTGGATAAAAATACCGTACAAGTACGGTAATTGCCGTACGTATGGCAACACTGGTTAACCTAGAAGCTAGAAACAATAAAGCGCATGTGCACATTGCAGCCCGAAATCACGCATAAATCTGCTGTAGCATATCTACAACGTCTCTTGCTCTTGCATATTCATAACTCCCTCTCTTTATTTCAAGTAGGCGTGTACTGTGTGTGTTGTAAAAGTCAAGTTGAAATGGAAAGAGGAAGAATTCAACCCACAATAACATCGACGCGCTCTACAAAATGACATCTTATAATAATAAAAAATAGACAAAATACTGAAAATTTGTTGCTGCTCTATGGAAATGCTGTATCATATTATAAAACCACATGGTCAACTTAGTAGAGTGAAATTTTCCTGCATATCAGGCTTTTATTATATAATTTAGCTTTTTACCTTTTAGTGTTAAAATTACCTGCAAAAAGGTAAATTTACCTGCATCTGGCAGCACTGGACGTCTTTAACGTTAGAAAACAACCCACCTACAGTTTTCAGCAGGGCCGATCCTACCCATAGGGCGATTTGTGCACCCCACAATGGCGCCAACGATAGGGGGCGCCATTCAGAGAACTTTATAAAATTTATTAACACGGAAAACACATTTTCTTTTAAGCACGTACGTTATATCTTATTGCTTTAATAATCGTTTACTATGATTAATATTTATATTGATTAATTAATTAATTTGTATACAGTTTAAATAGTTTCAACGATGATTATGACGAATTACTAAAACATAGCAAAGATCTGCACATCGAACTGACTGACAATTCAATTACTGAAAGTGACATAGACGGTTTAAAGTTGTTCGAAGAAATCAAATCATTACAGGCTATAGGTACAACTTATGATGGTCATCCTGAGAGGCTGCTAAAATACCGGGTGGGGCAATGCGTGGGAGTTCGACAGCTCGTACACCGTAACAGATAAAAAAACCTTTCTAATGCAGATGTAAACTGTGGGTAAATGCGCATACGTAAAAAAATATTTTCAAATATACAAGGTGTTACAAAAAAGTGGCACGCTTAAGGTAATTTGTTTAAATGGAGTGCCTTGAATATTTTTGCATATTTAACACTTTTCATGAGATGTTTATTCATATTTAAAATATTAGCGTCATCTAATGTCCGGTTTAGAAATAATAGTATTTCTTTCAAAAAAATTGATTTTTACATTACTCCACTTAACAATTTCACCACTTCCGCGGCCGCAGCTTTGAAGACGAAATTAAGTAAGGACCTTATTGTAGGAGGTTGTTTAAATATCGTAGAGCCACCATGTACAGAGTGTTCAAAGTTAATTTTCAAATTTTGAGAACTTCAAAGTTATTCATCTCAACTTTTTCAAATGGAACACCCTGTATATTTTTTGAGGATGTTATGTAGAATTAAAAAGCGAACATTTTTTGTATGTACATCCTTATGGCTATTTGTAACCACTTTTGATTTATTGAGCAAAAAGTACAAAATTCAACAATATTTATTAATTATTATTGGTTGTAAATTATTTTGGTTGTTTGTGTTCGACAAAACAATAAAGCATCTATTCGCTAGCAATTGTTTTGCAGAAACGTCAAACGTACATTTCTCGCAGTTATCGACTATCAGTTTTTATTTGTAGTATTTGAGTTTTCCAAAATAAATTTTAATAAAGATGAACTTGTAGACATGATTTTTGTTCTGGGCGAATCGGAAAGAAATTGTTTGCTTGCCAATAGAATTTACCACCAACGGTATCCTGAACGAATGTCCCCTAAAGTTGATAGCTTCCAAAACCTGCTTGATAGATTTGTGGAAACCGGCAATGTACAATATTTATTTATTTATTTATTTTATTTATTTCAATACTCTATATTACAAAAATATTGTTAATTTTAAAGAAAATTGTAATAAGCCACATAAGCCAAAGGCTTGTGAGTGGCACAGAGGAAAGCAAGCATAATATATCGATCAATAAAGCTGACGTAATAGAGGCAGTTAATTGAATATATACCATTAGTATAATATACATGTAAGCGCAGCATATACTTTTTATATTGTAGGTTTACTGAGGTGCATATAAAAATCAGTAGGTAACTCTCTAATCCAAAATTTTATTTTTATTTTAAATTTATTCAAGCTGGAACAGTGTTTTATGTCTGAGGGAACGAATGTTGTGAACAAAGAAAATGAATTATCTGTTGTGCTGGCAACGATTGGGGATCCCCATATTAGTCGGAGAGAAGTGAGCTCATTAGTAGGAATGAGTAGACGTTTTGTTGGTCGAATCAAAAAAAAATAAGTTTCATGCATATCACATTCAAATGCACCAGGAACTAAGTGATGACGATTTTCTAAAGCGTTTACAGTTTTGTAATTGGGCCAGAGGTAAAATGCAAGAAGATGCTACTTTCTTCAACAATGTTTTGTTCACTGATGAGGCAACTTTTCATAAAAATGGATTTGTTAAACAGGCACAATTTCCATTATGATGCTACGGAAAATCCTCACTTTTTCAGGCAACTTGATAACCAGCACAGATGGTCCATAAACGTTTGGGGGGAATTATTGGAGAACATGTAATAGGGCCACATGTTTTTGATGGTACATTAACTAGAGCTATTTATCTTCATTTTTTGGAGAACTATCTGCCACAATTATTGGTGAATCTTCCTCAAAGGATCCGAAATAGGATGTGGCTTCAGCAAGATGGTGCTCCACCACACTATTTAAATTCAGTAAGAGACCACTTAAATAATATCTACCCACATAAATGGATTGAAAGGAATGACCAACTAAATGGCCTGCTAGATTTCCCGATCTTACAGAAATGGATTTCTTTTTATGGAGATACGTGAAAGAAATTGTTTATACAGATACACCAACAACAATGCAAAATATGAACGATAGGATAATACATGATTTTAGAAGTATCACACCGGCAATTTTAAGAAAAGTAGAAACCTCATTTCAAAGGCGCATAGAAATGTGTGTCAATCGAAATGGGCAACATGTAGATATGAATAAACATCCCAAGAGAAGTGTTAAATATGCAAAAATATTCAGGGCATTCCATTAAAAAAAATTACCTTAAGCGTGCCACACTTTTTTGTAACCCCCTGTATATTTGAAAATAATTTCTATGTATGCGCATTTACCCACAGTTTACATCTGCATTAGAAAGATTTTTTTATCTGTTACGGTGTACGAGCAATCGAACTCCCACGCACTAAACTCCCATGCACTATTGCCCCACCCGGTATATCTACGAAAACAACATGGAGGAAATGCTACCTAATTTAGTAATTTCCTTAAGAATTTTACTTACTATGCCGGTGACAGTTGCATCTGGGAACGGCCATTTTCGAAATTGATAATAATTAAAAATTGTTTACGTTCAACTATGGCTCAAAATAGATTATCAAGTTTGGCGTTGCTGTCTATTGAAAGCGCAGTTTGCGATTCATTAGATTTTAGTGAGCTTATTAAGGAAGTTGCTTCCCAAAAATCAAGAAGGATCAATTTTTAATTTTTTTTATATAAAACAGTAGTAGTTTATTTATGTTTATATTGTTTATACTCTTAATAGTTGAAGGTACATGCACAATGCACATACGTGTATCTATGTTAAAAATTTAGTTAAAATAAAGTGTTTAATATTTTTACTTGGTTTTTATTTTGAGTAAAGAAAACTCAGCAGGGGCCGGCAGCCCAGCATATTGAAGACAATGCGTTTTTATTCCAATCTAAAATAAAATTTGTAACAAAAAATATAGGTACTTTTAAAATAAATATTATTATTGTAACAATAACTACGTCACTATGTGTACGTCTCCATTTATCAAATTGTATCTATACCATAATACAACAACTTGAATTTTGTTTGTGTTTTGCAATATAGGCAATATAGCCGATTTGTTTAGTTAATTCTTTTTTTATCAATGAGTTGTGGATTAAAAATGTTTATAAAAATAGCCAACGTGGTGCGTATTTTGCCTCAAATCTTCCAAAACATTCCGGGGGAGGCGGGACCCCCCAGACTAAACATATGACTTGCACAGGGCGCTGAGAACCTCAGGATCGGCCCTGGTTTTCAGGTGTTATTTAGCAATCTGAATGTGATCATCTTTCAAGATACCTATTAACTTGTGCGTGAGACTTTGAATGTAAGGGAGTTTGCTGTGGACGACATCATTTCTTAATCTATTAGTTTCAATATTATTAATTTGTTGAATAAAAGTTTAGAAATTAATAATTTTTATTCTCAAAACTTTCTAAATTTAAGGGGCAATGTGGTACATGCAGTAATATTACTACCTTATCTTTATCATTCCATCTTGTTTCGTCAAAAACGGAATTGGAATTTTTGCTAATTGCTCATTATAATTATTTAGTGCATTAATTAGATCGTAGATGTTTATTAAAATTTGAAATTATAATTTTTATAATTTCCCAATTTACTGCTGTCTGGGGTGTGCTTGATTTAAATCAAAACTTTAAAACCAGAAAACCACTCTTAGATTCACCACGACGTCAGGATGCAAGAGATTGTGGATTCAAATGAGTTCGCTAAGTACAAAAAAAATACCTAAATTGATAACGAATTTTATTTGGGCAAAAACTGTCAAAATACATTTAAATTTAGAAAAGCAAACGATTTAAATAAAAATAAACAGATTGCTCTAAATAAAACCGATTTTTTCATACCCTGTTTGTCTACATTTTTTGGTAAGCATATAAAAAAATTTAGGTCCAACTCAAAATAACATTTTGTACCGTGTATAATCTAAGTCTTTCTTCAATATTTGTATTTTGTATGTAATTAAAACCAGGTATTGAAAGTCGGTAGTTGCTTTTTGTAAAGCAATTCTCCATTTTAAATGTGACTATAATTAAGTCAAAAATTGCGTTAAATAACAAATTCAAGTCTCTCTACTGCATATTTTCCCAGCTTTAGTAATAATAATGAAATAAACAACTACATTTTTGTATTTTGGATTTTTTCCGTTGATTATCTTGTGGATTTTTTTCATGAATTTTGAGATTCACTGGAATACAGCCGCACTTTTAAATTCAAGTCTTAATGGAAGAAAAGAATATTCAACTTATCAAAACTTTACTACCATAAAAAGATAGTTTTACATTTATCCATGCTTTTTGGTTTCATATTGAATATTCTCGCAATATTGAATAATTAATTGCAAAGACTGATAGAACTCTAATGGTAATTCATTGTCACTAAAAAACCGATGAATTATTGTCGGCATTTTGTCCTTCAGTCCACCTTAATAGTAACAGAAAATGGCAGTTGAAACCCAAATCATTATGCACTGCACAGGTCAAAGAACGTTTTGATTATATGTGACAGCCCAAAATTTTAAAATATAAATTTATGAAATATTTATTCTTGGTGTTGGTTCTAAATAAAATTTCAAAAGTATTTAATACTCTATACAAAATGCAACTTGAAATTTCTATAAAATACCTAGAAAATAATTATACATTTTTCTTGTAATATGTAGACTTTTATATACGCAACGTTCATGACATCATGTACCTAACTGATAAAGAGCTAAAGATAACGACAACACTGAAATGTAGGTAGCTACTTGCATACTGTACCTGCGTCAAGTCGGCTTAAACTTATGTTAAGCATTTAGGGATTTAACACGTTGACTGCCATATGAGTTAAATACAACTCATGCATGTAATTTGCCAGGGAGCCCCGTGAGTCAAATCTAACTCATGTACATATTTGTCTATGAAGCCGTATGGTTTGAAAACAACTCACGTTTACGTTCTAATACGTAGGAATCTTGTCGAGAGAGGCACCAGGAGCATTTCTTCATACTTGGCCTTCGCAGTTTTGGTTAGTTCTTCGCTCTACAAATTTTTGCAAGTTCGAGTTGCTTTTATTGAGTATACAGAAGGTAAGTTACATCATTAAACGAAAAATGTTTATTTTTCAAGAATAGAAAGTAATTAGGGGAAAGTGGGGTAAGTTGGCGACGTTAAGCAAGATCTTCAGTTTTAATTACTGTATTTAACTCAAAGGGACTACTTTATTTCTACAGCATCTGTACACTATTAGTAATTAAAATAAAGTATAATATAACATAAGGATAACACAGTTAAGGCATAAAAAAATATTTTTTTAAAACGTGTAAATTCGTCACCTTACCCCATAAGGTGGGTAAGATGACTAACATATCGGGGTAAGATGGCGTTTTAACACAAATCGCAAATAAAACGTTTTTCGCCGATATAGGTGCTGCAGGACACGTGCCACCAACGACGACACTTCATGCATTTCACCCAGTCTTCATCAGATGGGTTTTCATACATCCCTTCGCAGGATGGACAAACATCTTTATCTTCTATCACTATCTCGTCAACCAGCTCGATCGTGTCTTCCTGTGGCTTTTTATTTCTTTTAAACGCTTTTTTAGCTTGTGATTAAATTTTGCTACACTTCCTCTTTGTCTTTTCTTTTTGCTGTTTTTTCTTTTGTTCTCTTATCAATTCCTTTTGCTTTTTGCTTTCGTTCTTTTGTCTTACCAATTCTTCTTTTACTTCTAATTGCCTCTTCATAGGTGTGCTGGTTATTATGCAGGCTGATATCTTTTTGCGTTTGCTGTTTACAGTTCTGGAAGCTTTAGGTAAAGGTCTTATATTTAACAGAGAAACTTTGCTGTGCTGTGCATTTAATCCACTTGGCCCTAGTTCTTTATTTACATTCTTTGGAGTTAAAAATAAAACTCGGGTAACTTTTGCCTTAGCAGGAGATTTCTCGCTAGAAGATACCGGTGTCACCATTGTTTTTGGAGTCGAAATTTGCTCAGTCTTCTCATTGCGAAGTAAACTTAATGGTATTTCTTCATCCGACGAATCTAGGCTTTCAACAAGGGGTGGTTGAATTCGTTCTGTGGTTGCAGCGGGTGCAAAGTCGTGTTCTACAAATATGTTTGGATTGAAGGGTTGAATTCCACTTTGCTCGAAACCCTTAACAGCATTCCCGACTGTTGCTGCCTTCATGTAAGCCCTGGAAAAAAGTTGTCCAACGTGCTTGTCCATAATTGTTTGACCGGGGTTATTGACTGGAAATGCATCGCACTCTTGATTGTAGTAAACTTTAAGTGGCCCGAAGACAGACACGTCAAGAGGCTGCATACGGTGAGATGTGTGTGGTGGTGGACCAATCATTACAATTCCATTTTCCTTACAAAAAGTAATGCCTGGTAAAGATATATGAGAGGCATGATTGTCAATCACAAGCAAAACAGGGTTCTCAGGTGTTGGGTGTGCATGCTTCGAAAAATGCTGTAAATATTTGAGAAAGCCTGCAGTCGACATCCAACCATTTTCCTGAGCACTTGCGTCTGATCCTGGTGGAGTTCCATACAATAATTCCTCTTTCATCCTTTTTCGCCCGAAAATAAAATATGGGGGGATAAAGTTGCCCACAGCATTAACTGCACAAACTACTGTTGTATTTTTTCCTCTTTCGGCAGAAACAGCTTTGGCAACCCTTCTAGTTCCAGTAGGCGTTAATACCTTTGGAAGCTTATTAGGGACAGATGATAGACCACTTTCGTCGGCGTTGTAGATTTTATCAGCAGTGAAATGATATTTTTCTAAAACTTCCTGGAGGATTTTAAAAAATTTGCCCACTGCCACTTTATTGAAGCCCATTAACCGAGCACTAGACGTGGCTTCCGGTGTCCTTGAACTGAACTTGTGCTTTTTCATAAATGATTCAAGCCAATCTTTACCAGCCATTTGTTTGTTGTGACTAAAACGGTGCGGTATATTGTTTCTCTCGGCAAACTCGTATGCTAACTTTCTAAGTTGTGTAGAGGTAAGTCCAAAACCTCTCCTATCTATGTCTACGATGTATTTTTCCAATTCACGACTTTGTTCTGCATCAAAAGTGTCGTGATACCGTTCCCCATGTATAGGAAGGTCCTCACCTCGTGCATCTCTCTTTACATATCTTCTTAATGTTGCTTCTGGAATCTCGTAATTCGAAGCAGCCATATTGCACGACATCCCCTCCCTAACAACCTGAATAGCGGCTATTAAAGCAATTTCATCCCATGATCGCCTATTAGTTCTTCTTTTATATACTCTCGGCATCTTCTGAAAGAGTAGGTAATATAAGAAGTTGAACATCAGTTTTTAATGGGGCAAGATGACGAATCACGAGTTAAGATGACGAGTTCGTCAACTTACCTCCGCCAACTTGCCCCGTTGAGGTTATGTTTGAAATATTTGCTGACAAATTTGAGTTTATAATGTTAGTTCGTAAAAAATGTCAGAAATAAGAGATCAACACATGCAGCTAACAGTGCTAACTAATATAAAAACCAGTTCACCTTTTAACACTTAAAATGCACTATTTTCGTTGCACAGAATTTATAAGCAAACTGTCCTAAACACAGACGCTTCTGTACCGCGAAAAACACGCCTACGAATCACGCTATTTTTAGTAGTTTAGTTCCTCACATAGAGGAAAGATGACAGGGCACTCTAACTTGGCTACTAAATTTCGCGGAAAAATTTTAAAAGGGTTCGTCGTCTTACCCAACTCGTTATCTTACACCACTTTCCCCTACAGTTGGTTTTAACAACGGTGTCTTAAAAATAATTCCTAATAAAATTTAAAATTATTCTATAACAGTGAAATTGGTAACTATTGTGTAATAATACATAACTGGAGGGTGTGAATAAGAAAAGTATTTTATTTATTTCTATAACGCTAAATACAAAATTAAGTGTGTGCCATAACATCGACATAAAAAAATGTTTAATTCAGTTTTACAAACAGAAAAATAAAGCCGGTCACGAGAGGCAAAGCTACCAACTTTTACACCCTTGCTGATTTGTGTTGCTCGAAAAAACATTCTACGCAACAATAACATCCGCACTTTTCACACTTGTACGACGTTTGCTTACACCTTTTTGCAGCAAGTTCCCTTCCCTTTTCTGATTTCAATTTTTCATAACAAAATTTACATCTACGTCTAACCGATCCCATATTTTTCAAAGCACACTGAGTATCTGGATTTTCTGCGGAATTGTCCTCTAATTCCAATTTTAATAATTTTATTGCTAGCTCCTCTTTGAATCGTGTTATTTGAATTTTCTTTTTCGTAACAGCTTTGTACAATATATGTGCATTTACTAGCGCTGACCCTGTAAGAAGTTCAATTGCCAATTTTCTAAATCACTTGACACCTCTTCTCAATGCAGTGGAGTACGCTTTCATTTGATCTGACAGATCAATGTAAGCTTTTGAGTTGTTGTAATCAATAATCATCTGGGGTTTTTCAATTTTAGTCTGGTTGCCGCTAAGAGTTTCTTTTCGACGGTCATCATGAGTCGTGCTTAGCATAAGCACATCCCTTTTGTCCTTCCATTTCAAAATGACAATCCCCGAGTTGCTTTCTCGTGCAATTTGATCACCTTTTTCCAATTTTGCTTTTGTAACAACTTGCGGGTTGAGTTTCCTATTAGATTTAAGGGTACCTACTAAATGGGTTGATTTAGATAGTAATTCGTGCGCCAAATGGATGCTAGTATAAAAATTATCGGTAAAAAGTGTTCGTCCGGCGTCTAGTAATCCGGTCATCAATTTTATAACAACAGAAGCTGATACCGGCACTCCTGGTTGGGCGTCCTTTCCGCAATAGATTTTTATATTATAAGTATAGCCGTTTTTTAGACACAACTTATATAATTTTATGCCAAATTTATGGCGCTTATTTTTGATGTATTACTTGAAGGAGAGCCAAGGAGGCCGCGGAACGGTACTATTGTTCCATATATACAAACTTCCATATCTGGCACATTTGCACTTTGAAATCGCTGTATTAGACGATCAGCCAGTGGCTGAATTTTGAAAAGACGATCGCCCTCAGGAATATGTATTTCTGAATAGTGAGGCTCAATAAACATAGAATCAATTGAACTATTATCTTCGACAACTTGACTATTAGCAGTGTCTGCAATATTTAATATGTACGTTAAATTGTTAAAGACACTCTGCGCTAAACAAATTTCTTGGTTGGTTTGAGATTTATCAGCTGCTTCTAGTGGTTTAAGCAAACATGATTCCAAAGTTTCTTCGGTGTTTTTGTTGGAAGTAAAAACTGAGGCCGAATTTTCCCCAAAATGTACCATCTAAGACGATAAACGAAATCTAAAGGATTAGGATGATCATTAGACCCACCCATTCCTCATATATGAAAAAAAATTCTCTAGCACATCCTGGTTGAGTCTTGAGGTTAAAATATATTCAACATTATATTTTGTATGTAAATATTTATACAGTTCCTCCAGCGATTTGTTAGTTAAAAGTATACCTTTTTGAAATGGAATAATTGATTTATGTTTTCCAACGGTTATGGATGACACTAACTCTGACACCTGATCTAACAACTTTTGTTGTACTTCCAAATCGATTCCAAAGGCATTTTTTTCTGGGCAACCGGAGAACTTATTTCGGGAGTTTAATAAGTCAAACCAATCGTTAAAAATTTTACACATATCAGATGCTCTCTGCCAGGATGAATTAATTGGCATACACCCGCATTCCCCAAGATATTTTATAGCTTTTGAAGACGAATTAGATAAGAGTTGTACTGCTGGTAAAACTCTGTGTCGTTGTGCTCCTTTGACATCTAAGTGGAAACGTGTCAACTTATGAGCAAGTGTTAATTCGCAAATTGAACAAGAAAGTAATTTCTCAAACCATGTTTTATCAACTTTATCTCCTTTAATATAAAATCCGCCATCAAGAAGGTGGTTTCGTACAAGTTTCATTAAATGCGGAACGTCTGCAAAAACATAAACATTCAAGTTGTTATCAGCAAGGTGGCTAAATTAACAATTCTTATTCTGTCCAATTTTGAGTTTGGACCATAAATTCATATTTCCTGGACCCATATCGAACTAATTATGGCAACTACTATAAGTCCTATATTGTATAATTCAGTAATGATGGAATTTATGATATCAGGAGTCATTGTTTGGTCAAATTTATAAAACACAGGTTGCTTCCAATTTTTAAGTATTCCCCGTGCCATAACAGTTTGGCAACATTTGTGGGGCCCAATTTTTTCTTGTTTTTTTTTTCTCAATATGTATTCGATTGGAAACATAAATCTCATCAAATGATAAAACACACAGTCTGTCAAGTATATTCATATTGGCAATTTTACTCTTCAATAACGTACAAACACTGTGCAAAACACCTTGATTTAAATTAAAGGTAGAAGCACATGTTCTGAGCGTTGACAGAGCTGGTAGAGGATGCCCGTTCGCTCTTAAATATCTATAAGCCTTGGGACTAATACTCCGCAAAGATATTGCGGAGTCGATATCCTCAGCTGACCATCGATTTTTTTTATTTCAGGATTTAATAATTTTTTTATTTGACCTTTCGTAAAAATCATTTCCAAACCACTTTTCGTCTTTTCTGCCAGATTATTCATTTCTTCAACTTTTTTAAAAAGCTCTCTATTTTCATTTTCTAATTCCAAAATTCTTTGTTGCATTTCATTTTTTTTCTCCATTTATTTTTAAAAGTTTACTGTCCATCTCCAAAATTCTCTTTTGCAAACATTGTATTTCATTTTCAATATCTTCATTTCTGAAAATACAAAACATTAATAGTTGAACAGTTATTATTTAAATAGTAACAAACTTACATGTCATCAGCATCCATTTGCATTTCAATTTCATTAGGATTTACTACAGGTTCTGGAATATTCTGTGTATATTCCAGGGTTCGGAATTACATTAGATAGAAATATTATGTAAATAGTGACTGCAGGCATTCAAAATATGTACTTTAAACTTGTCATTTTTTAGTGTAACCAAAACAATTCAAGATATAACAATTTAAACATAATAAGCAAATCTTTATTGAACATAAAAATACTTATACACATTTCTTTATGTATAGGTGATACCTGAAATGAACACAAAACTAAACTAACATTTTTTAAACAAAATTGAAATATTACAGTATTTATTAAGTGTAGCACTTTAAAACTAAATAAACTCTTTTATTAAACTCGTACTACAAATTCATATCCGACGTATTATCAAAATCTTCCCGACGTGATGGATCATCTTTAAAAAAATATTTTAAAGCTATAAGTAAATCACTTGCAACAATACCACATTTGTCAAGCCCTCGCTGGAATGCATTATGTATTACGTGTACATTACACGTTCCAATATCTATTAAACTTTTAGGCCTTAATGTTTTAACTTCCTCATTAATAATTCGCCATACTTTCTTGTTAACGTTCGTCCCATCACTCCCTAACATCAATAGATTTTTTATGGAAAGATAAGGACCACTTAAAGTTTCAGTTTCAGAATGTACGTTTTCAACACTTCTGTAGTAGCACCACCAATAAAAAATGTTTGTAAATGTCTTGTTAATACCGTGTTCTCTTCTTCTGACTAATAACGAATTTTAATTTGTAATTCTTTATGGCAACCTTTATTGGTCGTTTCATCATATAGTAAGCTGTAAAAACCTAAAACCAGTGCAACGTTTAGTTTAACAAATAAGTATCGCTTGTTTATAGCATTTCTTACCTTTTACATCTTCTAGCGTTTGCCTTTTAAAATACGGTCCCAGGACTTCAGTGATAATGTAATGTAATTTTTTGGACGAGAGACTAAAATGTTTTAAGCACTCACAATCGGGGAACATGGTAGTAAGGAAATTTTTACATCCCTCAACAGAATTCATGGACTGATTATTTACAACAATCATCATCGCATATAACAACCCGGCACGTAGTGCACGTTCTTTAGCAGAAGTATCTATTAACTGCGATCCGAGTTCTGTTGACGCTTGTGTTAAATGTAACTGTTTCTCGTCCAGTTTTATTTTACACATTTGCTGGTGTTTTTCACCGGCACTGTGCTGTTGAATTGCTTGTATTCCCCGCACAACACTAATTTTTTTCTCAGAGGCGTTGCAGTAGATATGCGTTTCATCATATTTCCTACCCCAATGGGCAACTTGAACATTAAATTTTTCCACTAGCCAACTGTCTTTAAATTTGCACGGCATGATGATATTCTGTTAAAATAAGCACAAAAACACAGCACTTGATTTTGAACATTCACTATTCAGCCATTTACCGCCATTTCACCATCATTTGTTATGTATACAACACACCTACACAAAATACTGAGAATGCGCCGATAGCGATGCTGCATCTTTGTTTAATATTGTAAACGTGCATCTTGCTAGCTTTCTTTATTATCGTTGAAGGCTAAAGAGCAGGATTAGTTCATCCCAACACACATATAAAGCGGCAATACATCTTTCATTTACGACTTTTCAGTGTTTGCTGGCAATTATGTTGAGTAGCCATTATTCCAAATTTGCCGCTTCTATTAATAAAAATAAATTAAATTTAAAGCCGAATTTATTCCGACGATCGTTCTCGCAAATGACCGAATTAACAAAATTGCGGGAAAAATTTAAAAATACGTACTAATATGTACAAATTTAGAAAAATATGTACAAATACGTACTGCATGTTAAAATATGTACTTTTACATAAAATAGTGACTAATTCCGAACCCTGATATTCTGAACTGATAATAATTTGGTTAACTTCTTCTGTTCGTTTTTTTGCCATACGAAGGGATCTTGACGAAGGTTCTTTCTGAACGGATGATTTTTTGGTATATTTAATGTTGGTACCGCATCATTTTTAAGAACTCTGGAATTTGTTGTATTATAATTTAGCAATCTCTGTCTTAAAGGCATTTCAAAGCAGTCTGGTGCAAAGTGAATGGAGCAAATTCGTGCTAAAAAGGATATTAAATGCCAAATCGTCATATTATTATTGTTAACTAGGTACAATAAAGTTGGCAGTGTAATATCAAAAACAGCAGTGTACTAAACTAACCTCTTTCTGTATTAAAATATGTTTAAACTCTAGACAATTTCATAATATTATAATTTAGTAACTAAATTTAATAGAATCTATACCTATTGAACTTTGAGGTTAGAAATAAATTGAGATTGATTTTTTGATATTAGACCACTGAAGTACTACTTACCATTTTCTACATTAATTTTGTCTTTTCTACAGCATGCAATAACCCACTGTTTTGTAAAATTTTCCTCTGTTGGAAATCTAAAGTAGCAGTGTTTTTTGTCCCTCGAGAATAGTTTTTGCAGGTCGAAATAGCACAACTAGGCATCTTTATCAATTATAATAACACTTACAGTTTTAAAAAGTAATAGTTTACTATTATTAACACATTAACACAAGAAAACAGTAATATTTAATAGTTTAACACATTATAAAACACTAAAACACAAGCACACCACCTCGCTATTTAATAAATGAATTTAAAATGCGATCCGCATGACGTCATTGCGCAGTAGAAACCAAAAGCGTCAAAGCTACTGACATACCGGGTTTATGTGTATCGTGGGGTAAATGTTCCAGTAGTCGACCAGTTGGTGAGAACCCTCATTTAAACACATTATCATTTTGTGCTAATTTAAAGCTAGAAGGCTATTTTGTAATATTAACTCACTATTATTACAATTTTGAAAGGTATCGCGATTTAGGGTGTAGGTATGACATTAGTATATGTAAAAAAATCAAATGTGAAAATTGTTAAGTTTCTCCAGTAGTCGACCATGAAAATCCTATGTCCGACCAAGGACATACTAGTAGTCGACCATAGTAGTAATATTAGATAATTTTTGCATAAATAAGTAGATAGATTGACTAAAATTGTTTATTCAAAAAAGATTATAAACCAAAATAAACTAGTATTTCATAAAACAACATTATATAGTAAAATATATAGTCAGTATAATAGTATAATATGAAAATAAATATAATTTCTTAATAAATTGTAAATAGATAAACTGAAACAGTCAAATTAATAATAAAATTTATAAATATACCTACACGGACATAATAAAACAACAGAAAATATATTCTCAGGAACTCTGCAACTTTTTAGTCATTGTTTAGGTACCTGACCTAAAACGCATTTCAAATTAAACCATTTAAAAAAGTAAAAATACATTTATCAAAAAAATGAAGAGTTATGTGTTTAGTTAAAAACTAATAATAAAATAGAAGAATGTAAGTATAAAACTTTAAAAAAATGGACAAATCTAAATCACCAATTGTCCACAGAAATCGGTACATTTTAAATGAAACCATCTGCTACATCTATCACAACCTACATTTTTAACTCATTTTCTTCAGTATCACTTTCCAATTCAGAATCACAGTTGCTGCACTTTTCTTTCGTTTTATTCAACAAATTCGTCCCAATTTTTTCACCTTCAGTTCTAATTTCTTCAGTAATTGTAGCCTCAGTTTGTTTTTCTTATTTTTTATATTTTCTCTTCGTTCGCTACTGCGTTTTAAACGTATGGCTTTTCTTTTTTATTTTTCAGCTTGCGCAAGTTGTTTCTCTTCATCTTTTCTTCTTAAAAATATCTCTAAAAGAATCTGATGAAATGGCTGCTGGTGGTTTGTAAACATCCTTCTTCGGTTTTGTACTTTTTCCGAATGGTTTTGGCCAATACAAATGACCTTTTAATGATGCATTCCTCGGCAGACAAATGTTTTGCAAAATTGTAATATTTTTTGTTTTGCTTCTTTCTCCAATAATGTTATTTGCAACTACGTTACTTTCTATTTTCTGCGCCACGTCGTTTTCAATTTTCTTTTGAGTTTCGTTTTCTTTGTCTTTCTCATCATTTTCTTGCTTTTCTTCAGATACTAATGTTAAGTCATTACTACACATTTTATCACTTAATATTTTATGCATCACATTGTTTTCATTATCCTAGTCAGTCTCACTTTTTTAATCATCATTTCCTTGCTGTTCTTCATATACTAATGTCAAGTCATCACTACGCATTTTATCGCTTACTATTTTATGCACCACATTGTTTTCATTTGTCTTGTCAGTTTCATTTTCTTTAATATAATTCTCATGTTTTTCTTTAAATTTTAAGGTCAGGTCATTATTCATTTTATCATCATCACACTTCTGCATAGCTTCTATGTCTTCTGTGTGGTTTTCAGTCTTGTCTTTTATGTTTTCTTTAGGATTTCCTACAGTTATCATTATCGGATCACTTTGTATTTCATTATCATCCCATATTCCCTTCATCGCCATCTCATTTTGGTCATTGAATTCAGTTTTGTTTTGGTTATTCTCTTCTTCAAACTCCCAGATTATATCATTTTGTAGTACTTCACCAAAGTTTACGTTTTCTGAGCAATTATTGTCATCAATTTTAATTAATTTCAGTTCTCCATTCATAGTTACTTCGTAGGTTTCTGTGACAGATGAAGTTACTTGAGATGCAATTTCTTTAATTTTATTGATAATTTCGGGAATATTGATTATTCCCCTATAAGACAGCTTCTCTTGAAATTCGGTAAGCACATGTTCAGTAATTTGTAACTGTTCTTGCGTGACATTTGGGTTTGGTTTTCTTAGGGCTTCGTTCAGATTTCCAATCTGTTCTGAATACATTTACTGTAATCTACTAGGTCAGGATCAAATGGGAATAGCCCACACTTACGAAATCCATTTCTTGTGGTTTCTGGTAGAGATGCATTAGTTTTATCCAAAACTTCTTTCAGTAATGGACAGAAATAGGTTTTGTTTAAAATGGAATTTACGTTCTCGGGTTTTGATTGCCAAGCCCTCACAGTTTCCTTCCACTGGTTCTTAAGAGGTTTAAACACACTCACATCTGTAGGTTGCATGATGTGAGTCGTATTTGGTGGAAGGGCATAGAGTATTATTTTATTCTCATTGCAAAACTCGCTAATTTCAAACGTCAAGTGAGATTTATGGCCACCAATGAGTAATAATACAGGTCAAGGGATATTTTCTTCAGTTAGCCACTTATTTACCCCACTGGCTATGTATTCATAAAACACATCCACCCGCTTTCCGATTTACCAAGAAACCATGTGCTTGGTATACTATCAACAACTGCTTTAGGTGGTCGTACAAAAGGAAAAACCACCATAGGATATACTGTTTTCCCTTCCGCATTAAAAACAAGAAGCACTGTTATTGTTTCTTTTTCATTTCCTCTTTTGTGTCCATAAAGGTTTTTCCAGCCTTTTGGTGCGATAACCTTCCCAGTTTTTGGGCACATTGAAAATGACGTTTCGTCGCCGTTTAGAATCCTGGCTGGATCTTCAAAGATGTCGACTGCGTTGGGTTTAACTAAGAATGATTTTCTTAGATATTGTTAAGTTATTAAACTTCTAGCGGACGTTAAACTCTCAGGTTCACGAAAAGACAGTTGTTCGTGTCTTTTTAAAAAAGATTTATACCATTTCTCACCAGGTGTTCCATCTTTAAATGGTGTTTGTCGTTTGTCTATACGTACAAAAGCCTGCACAGTATCTAATAAATCCACCTTCTTTCGTGGGAATCCACATTTTGTTAGTTCGCGTAACCACTCGACTAGCTCAGTTTCTTCGTTTGCAGTAAGTACTGTATCTGGACCCATTTTGCGAGGACCTTCTTTTATTCTACCATTGAGCCTGTCTATTATGGTTGTTTTGGGGACACCAAATCTTCTACACGCTTCTCTTATAGAAATTTTTTCTTCTCGAACTGCTTTGAGTGCATCTGAGAGAGCTTCTTCTGTGTATTGGTGTATTGGTCTTTTGCTCCGAGACGTCGCCATTTTTGTACGGCACCTAAGGTGCATAAAGGCTTAGGTACGTTAAGCAACTCAAATAATATACCGACGTATGTCTATGTATTTGTTAATAACTATTTAAAATATTTTTTCTTGCGGTCGGAAACTGGCAATACAGAAATATTCAATAACCCAGTACTCGACCAGTAACTTTAAATGCGGTCGACTATTGGATTTTATTAAGCATATGCTACTTTTTAAACAATGGATGCACCGCACATGAATACCTTTATTTGTATGGTAAATACGGGCTAAAATTGTGAAATCTTTAAAAAAGCCAATAGTCAACCGTCCGGACGACTTTAAAATTTAGTGCTTTTTGATATGCCAATGCTCGACCACCATAAAAAAACTCCACACGAAAAGGTTTGTTAACTTTTTAAGGTTAAAACCGTTTAGTAAATATATAAATGATGTTCCACGAGCTTCAGATATAAAACATTGTTGTAGAAACTGGAATTAATGACTAATTTGCAAGAGCAGTTCACTACCTATTGTCGTCCACGATTACACTGCCTACTTCCACCGTGCTTCACACATACTATTTTTAGGTTATGTTTGAAATATTCACTGAAAAAGGGGGGAAAGACATGGTCGACTACTGGACTTGCATTACATTGATTCTTTAGTGAAAAGTCGGTTTATTTACTAAACATTTAGGGCCGGTTCTACAATGCATATTTTACCGAGGATAAATTTATTCCGGGTATAAACTCAAATTCTAGTTCTACAAGTACAGTATAAGCATGGAATAGGTTAAATCGTGGTATAAACAGGAGGGTAAGTTATACAGTTGACATGCGGGCGTATAACGTGTTAATCGGGGAATAAGTGATCACGTGGCGCAAATTAACTAACCTTAGCTTTTAACAAGAAGTATGAGTACGGTTATTTTCAGTTATTTTGCTGTCTAACTTGTTGATGTTCCGTGGTAGTGATTGTTGTTTGTAATGGCTGTTAATAACGGGCATGTATTTGCATCAGATGATGACGAGGAGATCATAAACTATATCGCAAGACCAAGGCGAGCAAAAATATAGGGCGAGAGACACAATTATTTTGATGAACTCCAGGATGGACAATTTTTTATTCGGTTTCGTTTACAAAAACCAACCGTGTTGCGTTTACTGGTTGAAATAGAATATTTAATCGAGTCTCCTACTGACAGGTAAAAGTTCTCGTACGAAATGAATTTCCCAAGAAAATAATTTTTTAATTCTTGTTTTGTAGAAATCGTTCAATACCGCCCATTAACGAAACTTCTACTAGCACTCCGATTCTATGCTGTTGGCACAATGCTTCTTGCTATTGGGGATTTTTCAGGAGTGAGCAAGACTTTAGCATGCGTGATAGTCAAGGAGGTATCCGAGGCAATTGCATAGCAATTACAACAGTACGTTTATTTACGGAATATGAAAATGCAGAGACTGTTCGGCGCTTTTTTGAAATGGCACGATTTCCCAATGTTTTAGGTGCGATGGATTGTACACATGTGAAAATACAATCGCCAGGGGGGAGACGATGCGGAATATTTCAGGAATCGAAAAGGGTATTTTTCATGGAACGTTCAAACGATATGTGATGGCAATCTCAGAATATTAGATATATTTGCAACACATGACCAGACTATTTTTAACAATTCGTTAGTAAAAACTAAATTTGTGAACGGCGAAATGGGGAATTTGTTATTAGTTGGAGACAGCGGGTACGGCGTAACAAACTATTTATTCACTCCACTTCTAGCTCCTGCAACTCCCGCTGAGGTTCTTTATAATGGCACTCAATTTTATAATTAAATTAGTGCATGTTTTAGGTAAAACATGTTATATAATGTTATAATTGTAATTCATCTGTTCTATTTGTACGTCAAGAAATAAATTGTTTTTGTACCAATGACACTTGTTACATTAACACGAGAAGGGACAGTTGTAACAAGAACAACATTTATTAATTTTAGTTAGTTAGAAGTAAACTTTTATTCATAAAAAAATATACATGGATAACATAAAAAGGAACAATAAAGGAAAAAACCTCACATAATAAACATTATTATAACTGATTATTCTGTGCAGTTAATGCATGACAAGAACGATTCTTGCTCCCCATTGTTTGTACAAGCAACGTGTGTCCACCCCTTGTAGTCCTGACACTATCCACTTTTCACCATTTGCATCAGATGAGAAAGGCTTCATGCAATACAAGCACAAAGCATCGCTTTCTTCGTCTGAAGAACTGTCCATCTTTTTCTTTGATGAAATGTATCTTTTCACCTTGGCAACTTTTCCTTTAATCTTATCAACGCTTTTTCCTTTTTTTTTGCGGCATCTCAAGTGCTTCTTTTTCTGGGGTTTCCGTTACTATGGCAATTACGCTTAAGCGTGTTGATTCTTCAGCAGCTCTCCGAAAAAGTTTTTTCCTCGGGACTGTAACTGCCTGGAAGGTTGGATCCATTTCGCATGTATGCCCAGTGTTATTCGTCAGGATTCAACTCTTTGAACTTCTGGTGACGCTGATTAAACCACAACTCGGGTCTTTTTCACTCGGTAAAAAAATACATTACCACCATATAAATGGAATCTCCATTGAAACCAGAACATTTAGTAACCTCCCCCATAATATTTTCAGATATGAGCAATGCTAATGACTCACAAGCAGTACAAAAGTCAGCAGATAGATAAATACACAACCAGTAAAATAATTTTACTAATACACAAACTCAATATCTTACGGACGCACATTTATGTTCTGAACTACTAGACTTAGAAAAGTCAAATAATTCGAAAGTGCTAATTTTAAGATTGTAGTAGTTTAATACTTTTCTGCAATCTAAAAATACAATAATATACAGGGTATTTCATTTAAAACAAAAAAATGTGCTATACGGGAATTACCAAGCACCCAGTGTAAAAAATTTTAGGTTGTGAGAAGTAACCAAACAAACAATTTTTTACCCAACAATTTTTTTGTTGTTGCTATAATAAAGACGTTAGAAAACAATCTTGCATTAATAATAACTTGCCGTGTTATGTTGGAATAAAAACAAAGACCAAATTTTCAAGTCATCAAGCGAAAATTGAAGGAGGGGGGGGTCGCAACACTACTAAATATAAAATTTCCAAAAAAAATGTGGTTAACTTTGATCAAGAATGCATTGTTAATATGGTTTAAAAGATAATGAGTTGTAGACCAAAAAAGCATCGGTAAAAAATGAATATTTAAACCCCTTCCTACTCCGTAAATCGATTTTTAAAATAGAAATTTCAAAATTACATTACGAATACTAATTTTATTTACACACTACATGGAAAATAATACCGTGGCGTCAGGAACCCTTTTACCAAAATGGCGGGGCAGTCAACATGTTAATTTGTTTCGGCTTTAGTGCGCTTTATGGATTTCTTGGGAATTACCTTTCTTCGAAAATTTGCTTCCTCTCCTTTTACAACTTCTTTTTCTTTCCGGGGTTTTGGACCAGATAAACACGAATTTGGGTAATTTTTTGAAGAAGGTTATGTCACACTTGCATATTTGGATGCAGATTTACTTGCCGCTGACGTTGATGGTCTGCTTACATCTATCAAAGCTGCGTCAATAATATTTGTGAAATCTGCAAGTATAACAGGCATGTTTTCTATGTCAAAGGTTTGCACTTCAGTAAGGTCATCAATTCATCATCATTCCGATCTTGGGTGTTCGGCTTGGTCGAAGCTTTCTATTGCCGATGCAACCAATTTATAGCCTCTGCCTCTTTCTTTTAGAACGACGCGCAGTATTTCCGTCGTTTGTGGTACCATAACCTTGTTTTGGGATATCCAGGAGTATGCCAATTTTACTGCGAAAATCTTTAATAATTGTGCTTTAATTTTGGTTAATGTGAATTTCTTCATATGCTACATCGTTTCTGACCATGATAGCGACGCCCCCTCCTGTTGTCTTTTCTTAAACATTTGAATCCTTTAATTGTAAAATTAAATTTATCGCCCAATTTTGTTTCTTTCTGGAAACAAACCTGCGTACCCGTTTTGGTCTGAAATTCTGCGAGCTCTTTTTTTATTTATTACACTATTTGAGTTCAAGCTGCAAATTGAAAGAATTCATCAAGAGTTAAGCACAATTTGTAGTAAATATTGAATTTTTCGCTTTTACTCTTGACAATTTGCGATCTGAGCATTAAGGTTTTTAATTAATTGTAATGTTTCCCTACTATCTAGAATCCATGTTTCATTTATGAGTTCTGAACTGCCGTCCAGTACACTTTCACTATTATTAGCTCTATCACTTGTTACCTGGCTTAAAGCTTGCTTTTACATTCCTGGTTGCCAAATGTTTTTCGCGAGAATAGCCGCTGGTTTTAGTGCCGGGATCTGGATTGCACGTTTATTGGTTGTGGTGCCCCTACTTCTTTTTCCAGGGGGGGGGGGGGGGGGGGTGTACTTGTTGCTTCTTGGCAGTACCGGCGGCGGGGAAAATAAAGAAAAAGTGGAAATAATTATTTAAGTCAATAAAACAGCAAAATGTTATTAACTTATGTGTATTTTTATTAAAAATTTCTGAATTTATGTCCTTGTATTCAGTGGCAAGTCCAAGCTGTTTAATTTTTCTAAACCTGTAATTGATTAACAGGAATAAAAATAATACATGAAACAAGCACATTGTTTCTAATAACTTGCACGCCTGACCTAAATGAAACCAGCATCCTCTGAAAACTGCTTGGAGGATATTAAAAGAATCGATAAGTTGCTTAAGGTTAATCCTTAATAGCTCTACCTGTCCTAACGGGAACGAACTCGATCTGTGAGGCGGGATTTTTCCTTCCTTGTTGAATTCGGCGGTGGAGTTTTTTAGGACCTTTTGTACACGTATGATATGATTTGTGTTTTTCCTTTATTTTACGGCGTGTGGTTTAACGGATGGGCATTTTCCTGTCCGTGGGCCGCTTGGTTTGAATGGCGAGCGGCCGTTAGTAATCTGCTTCTGTTGTGTCGGGGTTAGGTTTCGACTAAAGACCGGGACACACATAACCGCAACGCGCCCGCACCGTGTGACGCCCGTGTTGGACGTCGCACGGCGAGAGAATTGCACAATGGATAAGTACCGCGTATTCCCCGCCTTACCGCACCGACACCGCACCAACACCACCGCACCGAGGGCGCAACGTGCCCGACTAGTTTTGTTTACTTTTTGACGGGCACGGTGCGGAGTACGAAGATTCAATCTATTAAACATTTTCGCTTTCAATTTTATTTTGAATATTAAATTAATATAATACTCGTATATTATTATCATAATAATAAGTATTATTAATATTAAAATGGATGTAAAAAAAATAATGATTTCTTCTCCAATTAACACCTTCTTCTTCTAAAGCAAGTGCTACCATCCCTAATTCACTATTTGTAAAACTTTTCAACATTTTGTCTCCACAAAATAGCTGCATAAGCTTCAAAAAGAATACTGAACTGCAATCGTGAGACAGACTGCACGGCCGACACAAGGATCACGTGCGGACAAGTGTGGTTTCCCGCCATCGTCACCGACAGTCGGCCGACTTGCGGTGCGGGCACGATGCGGACGCGGTGCGGTCATGTGTGTCCCGGCCTTAATGTGGTAGAAGGCGTGCTAGCTGGTTTGCATATTTTTCGGACAGAAAGTAAAATTTGGCGTTTGGTTTTTAATTGTCGGTTAATATTTAGTTGAGGGTGTCAGACTCCTAGAATGCAAAAGCAAAACGTCTTACTTAAAAATTGATATGCTTTTGGACTTAATACAAATACAAAATAAAAGCAAATTTGTTCACCTTTTGTAACATTATTTAGAAAGTCGCTGCCTAATGCAGTTGAACTTTCTGATTTGTTTCGTAACCTTGATGCTTCGTGTCGTTTGCGTGCCAGTTTTGCCCTAAAATTACCTTTCCTTGGAGTATTTTCTGACAATTCTAATGTTGTTTGCGAGCCTTTTGTCTATAACAATCAAATTATTACAAATGAGATGTAATATAGAAACTTATTATGCGTACCTAAGTTTAGGGTGAAGATGTCCTTTTTTCTACTGATCTAGCACCATGGCCATATCTCTCCGTTGATTGCAAACTTACTGTATCATAAATAACTTTTTTTTCACTACTAATAATATGGCGTAGCATTTTGACACATAATAGAATGCTATGAAATTCAATTTCTCTACCTTTGCTGACTGACAGGTAGCTAATTTTTCATTATTAACCACTGGTAAATAATGAACATTTCTTTTTATATTTTTTGATAATCCTGTGACAGTTTTAAAGAGAACGTTTTTATAGCACGATTTAATATAATGGAGAGATTCTATTTAATGGTATTTTATGCATAATATAGTTGTTTAAATAAATTAATTTAATTTTAAAAACTTTGGTGTATTTATTTGAATATACGTTTTTCGCGCCGTAATAAATGACAACTCTGTCAATATCAATTTCGCCTATAGTACAACCACACAAAGTAAAAAAGAGAAAATTGTTAATAATGTCAGTATTTTAGATGAAACAGTTCTTAAAAACAATGTTTTTGAATACCAATGATGATTTAACAATTTTCAAACAACTGTCATATGCCAACAAAACAAAAAACTGTCATTTGTTTTATAATTTGAAATAAACAGAGATTTAAGTTAAAATAGTCATTATTCGACAATTATAAGGGTTTATATCACTAGTAGCGAAAAAAAAAGTATATACGCCTCGGTAGAAAAGTCTTATAGCCCTCGGGCCTTACATCCCTCGGCGCTACGCGCCTCGTGATCTAACCTTAGCCGTCAGGCTATAATAGTGGACTTTTCTACCTTGGTGTAAAATATACTATTTAAATTTTTTTTAAATGCAATTCTTTGTGAGAATTTCTAGTTCCTACCTGAGTTAGTTCAATTATTAGCTTCATTGTGTACATAAAAACATTAATTGTTTAGGAAATAAAATTCAACCCTGGTGCTAAAAAGTGTGGCCAATATAGTGCAAAAATAATGTTTAATTTTTAATTGAATTTTAATCTTACAAAACTTTTAAAAATCCTTACATTTTCTACCGTATTTTAATTTTTATTAGCACTGTGAAGATCTTCCAACACATTAATTTATTTTCGCTTAAGAAAGACAATGAAATAAATCAGATGTAAAGGTTTATACATAATTATGTTTATTTATTTAATTTATTCAAAATATAATACTTAACATATAAAAAATAAACAAAAAGAAAACGATCAACAAAAATAGTTATAAATAAACATTACATAAAATAATTACAACATTTTATTAAGGACCAACGCAATCTGTGCCTTGTATTGATGGAGCGGCTCTTCCAGCTCACAAACATTGGCCGACAAAAAACTTTTTGTTTTTTGCTGTACTTTTTGGGTAGGGTAAGATGGTCAACACTGAACCACTTTTTTTTCAACCATACATTTTGTGCCAACACATTGGAATCGACCAGTTAAAATTCAGTATTTTGTTATCTAACTATGCTACTTTCGTTGTGCTTATGTAAATTTTAAACATTTTGACTTAAAGAGAAATTATTTAAGTTTAAAAAAAGAAAGTGCAGAATGGTTCACTGTGTACAGCCTAGTATACAGTAAACCACTACCATAGTGAACAGTGAACCAACATTTTTATTTCTAATAAATCATCATCAAATATTGATAAATAAAACCAATAACTATAAAGAAACATCTACACTTTATTTTTACATAAAAAAGTGACTGTTTTCTAAAGAAAATAAACAAAATGTTACAATTGCTGTCTTGTGGTGCTACCAGAAAAAAAAGGGTTTGGAAGAATATATTTAATGTCCTGCTCAAAAACGCAAGACTCGTTAGGAACATCTGGCATACAAAAATGTTTTTGAAATCCATTTTTTAACCTTAGGAAGCTAATAAAATATTCTAGAGACTCATTTCTAAATTTCAAAACCTTACCAACATAATAAATTCTCGTTTTTTTTGTGACAAACAATACTAAAACATATTCTCCTTCTTCTGGTTTTCTAAGTAATGGTTCGTTTACAATATCTTCAGACAGCGTTGGAATATCATTTTCATCATGTTCTTCCATCCAATCGAGATCATCATCCGAGTTTTGTAACACAACTTTTGTTTCATCCTCTGATTCACTCTGCAGAACTTTACGCATTGTCTTCTTTTTCTTTGCTTCCTTTCTAGCTTTTGTAGCTGTTCTTTCGAGAAGAATTTCGTTTTTTTCTGGCGTATCCGTAGCTATCATGCTTCTGCCTAACTTCCTTGGTTTTCTTTTATTTTTCCTTGGGCCAGCTTTTATGGGATCTCTGAACTGCTCCGGTGGTATGAATGATAGGCCTGGAATTGATTCTTGCCTATTCATAGCAGCAGGCTTTAGGTACGAAACAGCAGGTTGGATTGTAGGTTTTTCACGAAGACGCGTGGTCATTGTTTTGTTTCTAATTCAGAACTGACTTTCAACAGGGCCGTTTTATCTTATATAACATTTGTTACCTGTACTTTTAAACAATTTCATTGGTGGCTAAACCTAAGCTTTAAAAAATACGAGAAATATTCAACTCTGCTTGCAAAGCAGCTTAGCGGCATCACCAAGGAGCATTTTCCTGCTCAAACTTTCCCGAGTGTATTTGCACATATAACCACAAGTACACAAATTGAAAGAAATGTAACAGTAACCTCGGAGGGCTACTTGTCCTAAAAAACCTGTTGAAGTTAAGAATTGTTGTATGTGGTTGCTGATGCTAACAATACTGGAACTATATATATTTTTTAAAACTATAGCTTTTTAAATATATGTTTCATCATAAGTTACAGAAAACAAAAAAGGAAATTATTTTATCGATCACAATTAAGATATCAGCTACTAACAATCAGAAGTGTAACTATTATTCCACTCAACGAGCGAAGGGGTCCGAAAAATGCAACTAAAAACAAAATGCCTATCTATACAGGAATATAAACATTAGAAACTCACCCTGGGAAGTGCGACACCCGAATCAGATTCAGTTACAGTGTCTGAATCACTAAAGAGGAGCTGTTTACTTTGGAACCTCACTCTTTTGCTGTCGACTTGCTGTTTTATATATTCGTCAGACTCTACAAAAAGTTTAACAAATATACAACCATTGAATTTCTAAAAAATGGCCCTACGTATTATTCCTACCATTGTGGCAACAATATTTTCTATGAAAAAAAGTTCTTGGAAAAAAAGTCCGATAAAAAAAATTATCGGAAAAATCGTTGGATATAATGCTAACGAAACTCTTAGATGGACATACAATTCCATTTTGATGATTTTAAAACATCGATTTTTTATGTTTTGGATTTGAATTTTTATTTTCTTGTTTGTTTTATTGGAGCATATTATTTATAATTTTAAAGCGCTGCATAAATAAGTTAACTTATATTTTTTGAAGTGGATAATTTACTAAAGAAAATATTGTTTTCCGAGTAAGTGCATACCTAGTTTTCTTTCTAAATCCATCAAAACTATAATTCTAAAACAACTGAAAACAAATTAATTAAATCTTTTGACTGGATTTTTTCGTAATGATTTTTTTCCAGGATTTTTTCAGAACATTATTTTTCCTAGGATTTTTTTCCATAAGATTTTTTTGCCGAGGATTTTTTTTCGGCCACTACACAACTTAAATAAATAATGTATAAACTAAAATAAATACTAAGTAAATACTTACCACCACAACGAATCACGTATGCAGGATAAGCACTGCCTGCTTCTGATGGCCACCTCACGTTATATTTCTTAGATTTTTAAACCCCACTTTCCTATCAAAAATTTAGCACGCGTTATATAGGTACCGTCATAAAGATATCATCCTCTAAAAATCTAAGGAACACAAACTTTATATCGGCCATGTTGAAGTCAACTTTATTATGAACGAAACTTTGCTACACGAAGATCGCTCACAGACTCACAGTTTAAAACCGTTGTCTGTAGAACGGTTCTTTTTGAACAGAAGGTGAAATTGGTAGGGGTAGGTTGTAAATAGGTATAAAAATATCCGAAAATGCAGCTTATGTCTGCATATTTTTGAATAAGACGTAAGTTTTTTTTAAACGTGTAGCTATTGAAAATCCGAGTTTTATTAAAGTACACTGGGTTAAAACACAGAACCCCATATTTATCATGTAGGGCGAGGTGCTCGAGGTTCATCGCCCAGCGCAGCGGCCCTTAAAATTTTTTCAAGTAAAACAGCAGGCGAGGGTGGCGTGCCCGAACTTCAAGCATTGACCACACAACCGGCTGGGGCTTCGACTCATGGGACGGCTCACCGTAAAAACACTGGCAGAACATGCACACGCCCTGCGTAAGCAGCTTATCAAGCGATGCCTTGCAGGTCGTAACGACACGCACGAGCCAGGTTTCGCGATCCGTCGCCTTGGAACGAATCCTCCAGGCGTTGGTGTGGGCGATGTCGGATTGGGTGAGGGCTTCCTTCGCGTCCTCGGCCGTGATTTCGGGGACAGCTTTCAACACGCAGGAGAAGGAGGGCGGTTTGTGGGTGGGGTTGTCGGGCGAAGGAGCGGCGGGTGGTAATCCTGAGGGGATTTCCAGCCTGGAAGGAGAGGGTATTCAGTCTTTCCCTGAGGTGCGACTGATACGAGGAGATCACTGCAGATCCGTTAGAGTACACGGTGACGTTGGAGGGCACGATGGCGACGGGCTTGAACACAGCGTCTAAGGCCTTGGGGCTGGCGGAGGCGGGCGGAATGCCCGAAGCAAAGTAGATTGCACCACAGTGAAATGCGTGGAGTCGGAGGAGATGGAGGAGGAACGGCGTCGGCGTGGCAGTGGTCCAAGGATCACCGCAGGTTGGGGCGACTGAAATACCATAAGGGCAGGAATGGTAGTGGAGGCCCTCTAAGGGCGGGGGCTTAAGGGCGGGAGCCTCAGGGACAGTGGCGGAAGTGATACACGTTACCCGATCCCTGGCGGCGGCGTCGACTGGGCGGGCCCTTACTCTGGAACTCCCCGAAGGACCCGAGGGCTAAACCTAAGCTTTGGAAAAATACCAGAAATATTAGTCTGCTCACAAATCAGCGTAGCGGCATCACCAAGGAGCACTTTCCTGCTTAAATTTTCCTCGGACGGCTACTTGTCCTAAAAAATCTGTTGAAGTTCAGAATTGTTGTACGTGTTTGCTGATGCTAACAATACTGGAACTATATATATTTTTTTAAGTTCTCTGTATCAGCTATAGTTTTTTAATATAGTTTAAGAAATTTTAGTATATTTTTTTTATTTTCCAAATTTGGATTTGCAACAATAAATATACTTGTTTTTATTTAAAATATGCATTTGCAATTACTTGTGCTTTATATTTTGCAGTTATTGTACCAATGGCAGTAATATAACTTGATACTTGATAGCTACAATAACAGTTAAAGTTGTCTCTAGTTTTAATCTGCAGTTATAGGCTAGGACAGGAAATCTTCGTTTCCAAACTCCAAATCACCTTTCCATTGTATTTCTTGTACGCATATGTGCTTCATTATACAGTTGTTCAGCTTCTACAATTGGATTTGCTAATGGTGTCATCAAATATGACCGTACAGGATAACCGCTGTCCCCTAAAGTAAATAAATTATTATATGAGCTAGTAAAATAGACTGTGTATACTAACCCTACAATAAACAATTATTAAATGCCCCATCTTCAAAACTTGCACAAATGTTGCTGTTGTTAAAAATTGTAGTGTAATGGGAAGAGCCTGGCCACCTTGTAACAACATTGATTAATTCTAAATTACTGTTGCAAATACCTTGTACGTTGATCGAAAAATATTGTTTCCGATTTCTAAAAACCTCTGCATCACCACCACCTGCATAAAAACAAAATAAAGATTATTTATTACCGAGGTTTTTAGAAGTAATTTAAGCCAGGGATGAAGTAATTAAAGTGCTCAGATAAAAGTAAGTTTCAAAATACAAACCAGACGATGATATTTTAATATTGTGCAATCCAACGCACCAACTACTCTAGGAAAGGCCGATACATTGTAAAACATATTTTGCATCCTTTGAATGTCGTTTGCTGTAGTTGGAAATTTAATAAATCTTTGTGATTGAGCTGCTATGGCTTCAGAGACTCGCTTGATAATTCTACAAGCCGTTGACACATGCATTCCTCCAAAGTCTCCAATGCTAAGTAAATGTGTCCTAGTAGCGTATAACCTTAGGCACGTTAGCAATTGGTTGATAGGAGATACACAATTGTTCCTAAAATTTACAAATTGACAGGTATAAGATCAATGTATACCTTAGCGCCAAATTGATGTGTACTACTACTGCAGATTTATTTCCGTTTTTAAAGTATCACAATTATGGTAGGGTATGCATAGCTATCTACGTGTCATATGGAAATTCTAGTTGCTCTTCAATGATGTCCAGTAAAAATAAAACCACTTCCTTTGTCAACCGGAATGGCTTGAAAAAACTTTCATCTAAATTATGATAATAATCTGCACGTTCAGAAGATTGCCGTGGAATTCCCATAAAAATAATATGAATGACATCTAAATCATCATCTTCTAATATATCAAACATTGGTTGTAGAGCCATAATTATTTTATTACTAAATTACAATACAAAAATCGTAGCACGAAAGTACATACAACAGCCCTTACCCCCGTGACAGACACCGTTGAGTTCGTACGCAACGCGTACTAGCTCTTCAGGGCTGTCCTCCTCCACCCCGAAAATTACCACCTGGGGACGCCTCTTCTTCTTCCTCTCTGCCCTGAGCCCTACTGTCTTCCACTGCTCCGACTCGACCAGCTTCTTAGCTTCCTCCCCACGCTTAACCTCAGTTGCAACCCCCGACTTCTTCAACAGCCTAACGCTCTTAATCTGCACCCCCGTTTCCCTAATCTTTACCTCCTTCACTACCTTCTCCTTCAGGTCCTTACTCGGCTGCTTTTCCTCCCCATCGGCGTGCCTTAAGATGACGACAGGCCGTTCCCTGCTCTTGTCCTGTATCCTCGTCACTACCTCCATACGACCTACCACCCCAGGGAAGGCCCCTGTTTTGACTGCTGCTGCTTCCGGTGCCCTACGCTCCTCCTCGTAGACTACCCCCCTAGCATCTAGTTGCGCCTTTAATCTTGCATTCTCTAGTTCGGAGTCTACTAACAAGTCTATCAGAGTGTTTTGAACCAAATAATAATTTAAATTGTTTTTTATGTTACTTTAATAATTAACATTCAGCGAATACTTCGTTGGTTCGTTCGCCTTACAAAGTCCACCATAATGTGCAATACTGCTTATTCTGTTTAATAAGCACATAACTAATAAGTAACTTTGTATTAAATATATGTAGTTTGTAACATGTAATGTTTGATTTCTAAAAGAACCCTTTGGCCCTAATCGGGCCATTACAGTTTACCGCATGGAAAACAAAACCCGACAGCGCCCCACTTACGCTGAACTTTTCGTTACAAAAGCCTTTCCTGATTCGTTCCCTGATGTTCCTAGCCTGCGCCACGCCTGCAGAGTTGCTCCTTACCACGCTTTCCCTATCGCTTACGCTACCCATATCGCTCAAGCTTTCGCTCCGTGGTCCCAATTAAGGAAACCTTGAACCTCTCCGAAGAGAGGTGGGCGTATCAAGTTCAAATCACCGAAGTGACCGTTTCAACGCCGACCCCGCACAAGGTATCTTTGTTCACGCCTCTCACCTAGGTGAGGGTCTTTGGCCACCCCGCCGCCAGCCATCAACAGGAACATTTGTACGCCTCCATCGGCGAATGCGAAATACCAGAATGATTGAACTAAAGTTTGCAGATCGTGGTAGGCGAAGAACCCGCCAAAACCATGGATGCTGAAAAAGATATTCTCAATGAAGTAGAAGAAGCCCTAATGCTAGTATTATAGATATTTCCGGAACTATTGCTGTTTCTCGTCATGTTGTGTGGCGCACATTACGTGAAAATTTGTTGCATCCTTACCACACACAACGTATGCTGCTTTTGGAAGATAATGATCATCCTAGAAGGGTGTAGTTTTGTGAATGGCTCTTGCATAGACATAAGAAAGAACCAGAGTTTGCTTCTAACATTCGAACATCGTTTCCTGATGAGGTAACCTGTTTCCGACGTGGTGGTATGAACATCATTGAGCAGGTGAAAACCCTCATATCACAAGATACGCACGGTTTTAACGAGCATTTTCATTAAACGTTTGGGCGGCATCTGTTCAAACCGTTTAATTGGTCCATATGTTAAACCAGCACGATTGGCTGATGAAACTTTTCTGAACTTATTGAAAATGTTTCCAAAAATTTGCGACTAGATTTGCGTCAAAACATGTGGGTTTTGCGTGATGGTGCTTCACCACAATTTCCATAGATGTTCGAAACTGATTAAACGTTCATTATCCAAACCGATGGCTTGGACGAAATGGTCCCGCTCTTTGGCCGTCACGTTTACCTGATATTAATCCTACAGCCTTTTTCTTATAGGGACATATAGAAAGTGTTGTTTATGCTACATTGGTGCAAACACTCGATGATCTCTGACACCGCATACAGGCAGTATGTGCCGATGTACGACAAAATCCAAATGCTTTTGAACGAGTTCGTAATTTATTTCTGTGTTTCGTTGAGTTTATCTCTTATTTATCATTGCAATTCTAATTTTGATCTCAATAAATGTAATTAATTAAGTTGCTTTAATAATTTTGATCAATTTGATCATTTATTTATTATTATTTTTAACAGTCCACTTAAATCAGTAGTTGCCTAAACAAAATATTTGCGCGAAGTACATTTAAAATCAGTAGGCGAAACAAATAAATGTAAAATTTTGATGCTCTGTCTACTTGTTTTTGATATCAAAACGCAAACATTGAGGTTAGACACTTTAGATAAGTATGCATGATAAGAAAACAAAAGGTTTACTTTTTTGCCTTGTTTTGATCTATACTGCATGCCTGCCTGTAAAATTTCCTTTACCCTTTTGATGACGCCCTGTATTGTGGCAGCCAGAATTTAATTTTTTTCCTTTTTTATAAACAATTACATATTTTACTTATGTAATCAATTTTATACCAAATATATCAGACGCTCAAAATGCAAAAAGGCACCACGTAACTTATTGTAGGCGGAGTCTTTCTATGTGGGAGCTTTATGATGATCTTATTACTGAAAACCAAATTTTAAAAAATATGTACAGCCTCACCTGCACCTAGCACAATGGGCCCTTGCTATGGCCTAAGTGCGTGTATCTTTTACCCCCCTACTGAAAGTTGCGTGACACAACCTTATAGAAATATGTGTGTAAGGTTTATATGAGGTTTTTGAAACAAGCAATTCCGAGCTGATTCTATAGAATATTTTAATGTGGTTTTATTGGGTTGCGTTTAAGAGGTTGAACAAGCATTTGCCTTGTTGAATATGGTTTAACCAGGACAGATAGCGAATGCTTTTACAAGGTTTTACCGTAATTTGACAAGTTCGAATTTTACAATATTTTATCAGGTTATCAACGAACCTTTTGTAATAAGGTTGTATTTATCAGGTTGAACAATCGTTTGCCGTATTGAATATTAACAAGATTGAACCAGGAGAGATAGCAAATGCTTTTATCAGGTTGTATCGGAATTTGACCAGTTTGAAATTTACACCATTTTATAAGGTTTCGTAATGCGGTGGAATAAGGTTTTATTTATCAAGTTGAACAATCTTTTGCCTTGCTGAATGTTAACATGGTTTAACCAGGAGATCGATAAAATTTTTTTACCAGGTTTAACCTGAATTTGGCAAGTTCAGAACACAAAGTATTGTAAGGGTATTGAGAACTTTTTATAATAAATTTCGGTTCTATAAGGTTGACTTCAAAATATTCAACAGTGAATTTCAACCTTGCTAAATATTAATAAGGCTTACCAAGTTTTTTCTGAATTTGGTAATTTCAAAGTACAAAAAAGCATTTTAAAGTTAATGAGCATAGGATAAGAATATAAATAAGAAGAATACACTTAAAATATTACTTTTTATTATTTATTATATAACGAACATTATATGTACTATATTTTATTATACAGAAAACCATCATGGATTAATATATCCTCCCCTATTCTCCATTGTATTTCTAAATTTTTTTCTATTTCGCATTCTTTTTCTTCTTCTCCCTTCTCTCTTTCTCCACCTTCCTTCTCTCCTTCTCCTATGTCTTCTCCTCCTTCCATTTCATTCTCTTCTCTTTCCTTCTGTTCTTCATGTCCTACTCCTTGTCGTGAATAGTAATCTGATAAAGAAAAACAAATAAATTAGTACATATCCCAAATTGCATCATGCAGAACTCCGCCTGCAGCAGTTACGGGTGGATTGAGTAGCCCAACGACTGCTGTTGCCGGCCCCAAGCCCGGATGAAGGAGGAAGGTTCGCGGGCTAGGTTAGCAGCCTACCCGCGGTAAAAACAATTTAAGCTCAAAGAAAATATGAAAGGCCTCGGAACAGGACTGATCCAAAGATGACGAAAAAGGCGAGAAAACGGATAACAAAAAGAAATTTATTAAGAGTAGCAACGTGGAATATAGGCTCCTGGAATAACAAAGAACAAGAAGTCACAACTGAATTAGAGAACCATGACATCCACATATGCGCACTAAGTGAAACAAGAAGGAAAGGCAAAGGAACAACAATCAGAGGAAATTACATACTTGTATACAGTGGAGTAGATAAACATATCAGAGCACATGCCGGTGTCGGGATACTTGTAGGAAGGAGGAAACAACCTCGTCATACATATACATAAATTGTTCCAAAAGATAATAGAGGAAAGAAAGATACCTAGTCATTGGAAAGAACGTTATACTATACCTATATACAAAAAAGGGAATAGGAAAGATCCAGATAACTACCGTGGTATAACGTTACTGAACTCCATGCTAAAGCTGTTCACATCAATAATGAATAACAGACTAAAAACGACCATACCTATATCAGAAGAGCAGCAAGGCTTCCGTAAAAATAGAAGTACGGTGGATGCAATCTTTATATTAAGACAACTTGTCGAAAAGTCGATTGAGTATAACAACCCCGTGTTCCTGTGTTTTTTTGACTTTAAAAAGGCTTTTGATCGAGTTAGAAAACAAGATACAATAGACATCCTGAAAGAAAAAGAAGTTTCAAAAGACATAGTAGACACTATATGTGATTTAAACACAGGGTGCACAACGGAAATAGTAACAGCGAGAGGTAACACTAAACCTATAGAGATAAAGAGAGGAGTAAGGCAAGGAGACTCGTTGAGCCCTTTCCTGTTTAATTTAATAATGGACAAAATGATAGAAGCCCTAACAGATCTACCAGGTTACAGAATGGGGACTAAAAATATCAACATCTTGAGCTACGCGGACGACGCAGTATTGACAGCAAGTAACGAAGACGGATTACAAAGATTGTTACACCGATTAAACATGACAGGAAAACGGTACAACATGGAAATGTCAACAGCCAAAACAAAAACGATGGTAATATCAAAGAACCCAAGACGTTACAAGTTGGAAATACAAGGAACAATAATAGAGCAGGTTATGCAATTTAATTATTTGGGTGTTGAAATAACAAGTAGCAGGGACTTAACTTCAGAAGCACGGAAGCAAGCAATGAAAGCAACACAAGTAACAGGATCTTAAACAATATAGTATGGAGGAACAAATATATGAGGTTAGAAAGTAAAGCAAGAATATATAAAACAATGATTCGGCCAATCTTAACCTATGCAAATGAAACTAGAGCAGAGACAGTAATCACAAAGCGCAAAGCAAGAACAACGGAAATGAGAGTCTTAAGAGCTATACAGGGAATCACACTGAGAGACAGGCAAACGAACATTGAAATAAGAGGAAGATGCGAAGTGACAGATGTGGTAAAGTGGATGAAAAGAAGAAAAAAGGAGTGGAATGAGCACGTAGAACGCATGAGTGACGACAGACTAGCAAAAATTTGCAAGAACAGCATACCAATGGGAAGGAGACCACCGGAACGCCCACCCAAAAGATGGCACCAAAGTTGGTTTTCATCGTCAAATGAGTAAGCAGGCCAGACAAACAGGACATGGTCCTAGTCGAAAGGAACAAGAAGAAGTAGAAGAAGCATCATACAGATAATAGAAAACAATTTTTAGTATTTTTTAAAGAAAACATAACTTTGTTGAATAAAAAGTCAGTTAAACAGATTTGAGGCACCGTGAATGCTAATATGGAAGGTTGAATGTGTAGTTATACATAATTATAATAATTCAAAGCTTTTCTTTATAATAAAACTAATAAAACAATTAATAAGCTACCTTCTATATAAACGGCCTGGGACTTTTTGTAGGCTCTGTTGGCCCAACAGAGCCTAAAGAGAGAGAGAGTTAAGTAGGCCCTACTTCAGTCATAAATTTTTGAGGCTATAATGTATCCATTTTTGACAGGTGAATGTTGATTGCCACTTCATTAACTTGTTTGCTTTGCAGCTACCATTTATAGAACTCTAGAACATATTTAACATATTATTAATAGCTACAAATTTTAAATTAATTTAAGTTTCTTGAATATCAGTTAAACAGTAAATTACCTCGTATTGCTAACAACTTTTTCGGATCAAGTGGTGGTTTTGTTGGTGCTCCCCTTTTAGCATTACATCGCTTTCCAGTTACTGCAGAACTACCTAATACTTGAGTACCAAAAACAGCACATGGCAAATTCATAACAAGCTTAGTGCCGTCTTTAACTCGTTGATATGACGCTATTAACGACTTATATATGTGCGTATGTATCCACACTCCCTGTCCAATGTGAGTCTTAAAAAATTGTTAGAATGTGTTACTATTTTGTGCTGCTAGTATGGTTTACAAAGCTTGATACATTATTAGCAGAGCACTTTCCAACCGCGGGGTATAAATTGGTCGCTGGGGACTCTTTCGTATAATTATATTTTTGCAGTAATTCTGGAAATAATTGAAATAAAACATGAAGGGTTTCATTACAGAAAATATACAAACCCTGTACGTTGTTTATTAAAGTTCCTTGTAACTCTAAATTCAGTTGACTTAAATGCTGATTTTGTTGTCTGTACTCTTCATTTTGTGTTTTAAGAAAGTTCACCTTTCGGCGAAGTTTTATGACTTTGTCGTTAATTGCTTTATTAGTTTGGAGTTGTCTTTGCCATTTATTGAGATGCTGCCCTTTTCCAGTACTAGTTTCTTGCATAACTCTATCATTGTTATCAACTACAACATATTCAGTCTCGCTGCCTTGGTCGTCTTTAGTTAATTTTCGCTTCTTTATTATTTTTTCATCTTGTGCGACTTCTTTTTGCGTCTTTACTTTATTTAGTTGCGATGCTTTCAAAGTTTGCATCTTTTCTGCCATTATAGCATTTAAATGAGCGGTGTTATGCTCACCTGTCATTTTTTGCTATTCTGCAGACCTGTGTACATACGGTATGTGAAAATTACTTTTTTTTTTGAACTTTAAACTTATACAAAAGCAAAAGTATTTGCCGTAATTGAAAAACATTAGAAAAATAAACTAAATTACGTATATAATTTTGATATTTCATGTTTACGTCTGAGAGAATGGCCGAAGCATGTCTCAGATCCTTTCTCATACCGTTTGCGTTTTAAATATTCTCCCGTCAATAAGTGATTGAAATTTACATCTGCAAACGTAGTAGTATTACTGAGTCACGTTTAAAGCGCGGGTAGATGATACTAAACAAGTCTGAGTAAACAGAAATATATTCGAATTTCAGATTTTAAAGAAAATACGGGTTTTTGGTTGGTTGGTTTTTTAAAATGTCGGTCTGGGCGTGGGTGGGTGCGTTTTTTCCCTATATTTCCGAAACCCCTTGACTGCTTTATACAAGATTTGGCGTGTGGAAGCAACACCACCTATATAACATATATTATATAGGTGGTGTTGGTGGAAGTTTTAGTTGCAGGTACTGCTTTAGAACGTCGTTAGTCGAAACCGAAAATGGAAATTAGCCCTGTTTTTTTGTATAGATTATTTTCCAAACACCTTTATGAAATATACTACAGCGTTGTAGTGCATCTAAAGACAAATAAAATGTTTTTTTGCCAAATGCTGTATCTTCAAAATGGAGGTCGCTACGAATTGTTAAAAATTTTAACTTTAATGCCCGATTACTCGAAAATATCCAATCAATACAAATTGTCATATTATTAGATAGCCCTTAGTAAGTATAATCAAGCGATGTAAAAATATTTTTGGAAATATGTAAATTGTAACTATACTAGCTTCTCAAAATTTTTGCATTTTCAAAAATTACCAAATAACCATAAAAAACAGGTGTATTTTCCGTTTCCGGTTCCGATTAACAGCCTTATAAAGAACTACCTGCAACTAAAAAACTTCCACACGCCAAATCTCAGAACAAAACGGTCAAGGGGTCCCGGAGTTATAGGAAAACGAACACACACACACACCCACGCATCCACAGACATTTTTTAAAATTCACTTTTTTGGGTTCCTTGGACCACAAAACGCGTATTTCCGTTAAAATGCGAAATTCGAAAATTTACATAAAATCATAACTTGACTGACTTCCATAGAAGTACGGGAAAGTAAAAAGGAATTATTTTATCGATCACAATTAAGAGATCAGCTACTAACAATTACAAGTGTAACTATTATTCCACTCAATGGGAGAAGACGTCCGAGGAAACATTTCTATTAAAACATGCAATTTTAAGCTACGTCCAACTAATAATCAAAAACCTATCTATATAGATTCATAAACATTACAAACTCACCCTAGGAGTTGCGACATTGAAATCAGATTCAATTGCAGTGTCTGAATCACTAACGAGGAGCTGCTTATTTTAGAACCTCACTCTTTTGCTGTCGACTTGTTGTTTTATATTTTCTTCAGACTCTACAAAACGTTTAACAAATATACAACCATGGAGTTTCTAAAAAATGGGTTTTCCTACGTATTGTGGGTACAATACTTGATTCTAGGAAATAAAGTGCTTGGAAAAAAATCTTGCTGAAAAAAAGTCCTATGGAAACAATTATGGGAAAAAATCCTTGGATAAAATGCCTACGAAACTTGTTTGGTATGCAATGTTGTTTAAGAGCAATTAGACATACAATTCGATTCCGATGATACCGGGTGATCGTAAAAAAATGATTCAGAGCAGCCCATGACCGAAGTGTTAAAGTTGGCAATATTTAATATAAGCTAATTGTCAAATGTTGACAGCTGTTTTACAGCTGTCAACATTTGACAATTTACTAAAGAAAATATTAACATTTTCCGTTTAAGTGCATACTTTAGTTTCTAAATCCATTAAAACGAAAATTCTAAAACAACTAAAAACAAATTACTGAAATGTTTTGACTGAATGTTTTCGTGGAGATTTGTTTCCAAGTATTTCTTTTTTAGGATTTTTTCCGACTACCACAATACTTAACTAACTAATAACGGGTGTCCAGAAAGTCTTTCAGTCCTGGGCGGCTATGGATTGTATAACGTATGTCTTTACTATCTTGATACAATCTCACCTCAAACAAAATGTCATTTAAGATGACACACTTGATGTTTTATGATGGTCACATGAAAATTATATTTTTAGTTTTGTGTTTATTAATGAAAATCAAAATACCAGTAAAAAACAATATTTTATTAAAATTATTATAGGAGGTGCTGAAACTGAAACTCCAACGTTTAAACATAAATTATTACGCCGTTTCATATTTTCGAAAACATGTATCAGCATATTTTCATGAATTAATTGACATTGTCTGGTAATGTTGTCTCGTAAATCGTCTATGGTACGCACTGGAGTTTTAAAAACTGAATTGTTTAGATATGGAAACACAAAATAATCCAAAGGAGTCATATCACATGATCTGGGAGGAAATCGGTCTTTGCTAATTAGTCTATCATCGAAAAATTTTCGAAGATATTCCAGAGTAGCTTGTGCAATGTGGGGTGGAGCAGAATCTTGTTGGAAATAACCAGTTTGGAGCTCGTCATCATGGAGTTGGTTTATAAACGGTTCAAGAATATTATTGCGATACCTTTCTCCGTTTATATTGCCTTCGAAAAAGATTGGGCCGATGACTCTTCTACGAGATATAGCTATCCATACTCCAATTTTTATAGGATGTAAATTGGTTTCTCTGAAGTAATGTGGATTGTCAGCGCCCCACATGCGCATGTTTTAAGAATTTACATACCCATTAAAGTGAAACTACGCTTCGTCAGTAAAAAATGTTTTATTTAAAACTTCATCGTTGTTAAGATGTTCGTGAAACCATTGGCAATATGTAACTCTCTTTAAATAATCTGGGATTAACAATTCTTGGTACATTTGAAGTTTATAAGGGTGCATTTGAAGGTCTTCTGAGAGAAGAGTATGACAAGTTCCTCTACTTAAAATCTAGTTGTTGAGATATCCTTCTTACCGAAATTGTCGATTCTTCATGAACTACATTTCTTGCATGTTCGACAACATTTTCAGTTCTACTACGACGAGGTCTTCCTGTTCTTGATCTGTGCTTTACAGAACCTGTTTCTTCAAAGCACGCCACTATTCTCAAAACTTCACCGGAAAATGTGTTATTATGTAAAATTACATTTGGATATCTTTATCGAAATTCTTGTTTACACGCATTGATCCAATTTTTTGCATTTAACTGTACATGTTATGTATATTGCAATTGTATAATTGAATTATAATAAAGATAATTTTATAAAGAACATGTGACAGAAGTACTCTATTTAATAAAAAATAAAAACAAGCAGTTTTTTGTTTTACAATTTATTTAGTAATCATTTTTCTTTTCAAAACACTTATATAATAAACAAAATATACTAAATGTAAACACAAGATTACTTCCCTAAAATAAGGTTTATCAAAAGTAACTTCAATTAAAATAAAAGAATTGTCAAATGAACTGTAGACAATAAAATCGCAAGAATCAACATTCAAAATGCCCATTCCAAGTTGTACTTGACAATAAAATTTGTTTTTTTTTTAAAACTATTTTTCCATTGACGGCACTCAAATAGTCCAAGTCTCCATCAGCTAATAAAGCTTGGGCAGTCTTTAAATTACCTTTAACAGGCGATTTTATTTCTAAAATTTTAATATGCCATTTTCTATTATTAATTCATCGGGACTAAAGCCCATCCAGGGTATGTTGGGATTTACAATTAAACCGCATTTGACAACTGTTTTATGAATGTGTGCTTTATACGCCTTTGGTGCATTCCTTCCTGAGATATACCATACAGTGTAGCAGCATTCCCAGAAAAGTCAGAACTCATCAACTTTTCTATTTTATTGCGCCAATTTGGCGATTTGTTTTTACAGTAAGTGAACAGTCCGTATGAGCTACTAACAGTTAAACGCTTTTTTCTTTCAATATGCCACAAAGGACATTCACTTTGATAACAGTTAAACGTTTTTTTCTTTCAATATGCCACAAAAGACATTCACTTTGAGAAATCGTGTCAACTGCCAATTTAATTGCATTATCCAGCGACACAACAATTTGCTCATTGAACAACTGCTGTTCATTTTCTGGCAACTGACATGGCGGCAAGTCTATTAACAGTGGTGCCAAGAAGCTGCTGCGTAATGCAGTTATAAGCGTTACATTATTCAGATATTCAAGTTCCTCATTAGCACTACAAGTACTTCTTCGGTTGTAGTGCTGCGCAGCTTCGGAATTGGGGACAGTTGCAACAAGCTTTAAAGTACATTAGAAAAAGTTTATCACAATAATTATATAAATAGCAACATAAGCTGCTATCTATTGTTATGATAACAAATTTTCAACTACTTGCTTATTTGCAGCCTGTCAAATGTAAATTTAATGTGCTTTTTATCATAAAAATTTTTATAGAAATTGTAACACTTTCAAACAAGTAGTTACGAATTTTATGATGAATAAAGACCAAGTAACTAAAGCCCACCATTGCAACATCATACTCCTTCCTGATTCTGAAAAACATGCATGCTATAAAAAAAAACACCTTTCATACAACTTCTTAAAAACCCATCTAAAAATCCAGGTGGCGGATTGTAGTCTTCCTGTGCATTGCTCGATACATGACAGAACTGCTCAATCGGAACCACCTCCATTGGCTTTTTTCCTGGCGTCTTTCCCCATGTTTGTTCGACCTCTGTACAGAATATATCTGGGAGATCATTCAACCTGAATTTAAATATCCCATATTAACACAATTGTCTTGTAAATTATATTTTATTAAATGCACCTGTTCACATGTAGAAGTACTGCTGTAATATGTTTGCATTTATTCCCAGCTCCAGCTTTACTTGAGCAAACACAGTTCCATTTCGTAACATCTACAATTAAAAAAAATAATTCAAAATTTAAAAATTCTATAAATGTACAATATAACTTACCAGGACTTAAGGTAATTTCTATTTTGTGTGGTTTTTCAGTGAGATAGGATGTTTTTAAACATAAAGCCATTATAACACCAGTTTCTGTTTTACCACACAAAATTATATGCCCAGCATTTAAAACCTTTTCTCCTTCCTCAATTGGCCTAATGCCAACGCCAATATAGGACAATATTTCACATAGTTTAATTAAACTCATCGTGACGTTACAAATACAACCGCCTTAAACAAGATGCTACTAGTAATGGTATTACAAGGTTATCCTACACTTGACCGCCATCATTATTTTCAGCAGCGCCATCTATATTTGGTTATTTGTTCGAATCCTGTTTTCCTGTGGAGGACGTATGCGTTTGCAGTTTTACGTGGCAGTTATATGTAGGGTTGTTGAAGGTTAGCAGTTTTTACAAAGTTTTATTAAATACGAGTGGTAAATAACATTAATTGTTGTGTATATGGATGTCACATCAAGAAAGGAACAGACAAGGACCTAAGCTTCCATCATTTCCCAAAGGAAAGAACAGGGTTGGTAACCATAACCAACAAACATGGTCTTCCGGAAAAAATAGACAGGAAGAAAGCATGGGAAAAACTTCTTCTAATGGGAAAGCCAACAACAATACACATGAGAGTGTGTTCCTTACATTTTAAGAAATGTGATTATATATTTCCAGGTTAGTACCAATCGAAATTGTTGTGATTCATGGTGCACATTTGTGTATATGTATGTGCTGTAATTAAGACTGCTTTCATCTTGTTTCGGATTTTCCTACAAGATTACCGCGGTTAATAAGAACTGCTGTGCCTTCTGAAAATTTATTGAAACAAAGTTTTACAACCCAGATTCCGGAATCTAGTGATCGGCAACAGCGAAGATTAAATAGAAGGAAAATAATCAACGAAAACAAAGAAAATGAAAGTGTGGAAAACTCCATTGTTACACCAACAGACCAACGTAAATTTGAACATTTGTTAGAAAATGAAAAACTTGCTGTTTCTGGGTTACTAAATCTAGTAAATTTTTCTCAGGAAAACAAAAAAAAACGCTCGTAAACACAGCAACACAAGTAAAAAGTGGTGACATCTCAATACCATTCATAAGTGCAATTAGCACAGATACCCAATTAAAATCATTGACAGGCCTACCATCCTTTAAATAGCTTTCAATTTTTATTAAACTTTATAATCAACATTTTCCACAAATTAGAAAACTTAAATTATCGCCAAAGGAGCGTATTATTTTAACATTTATGAAACTGAAGACTGGTCTTCGGTATGTTGTTTTGGCAACCCTAGTTCATGTAGTGAGAAATAAAACTTGTAGGGTTGTTTTTTATACTACAATTTCAAAATGGCGGTCATTTTTAAAGCAGTAATCTTTTTTCCATCTTTGAAAGAATCAAAATGTAAGAGTGGGTACTAGATTGTACAGAGTTGAGTGTTCAACAAACAAAATGTTTGTGCTGTCGAATAAAAGCTTATTCTAACTATAAAGGCGGCCAAACAATCAAATTTAGGACCGCAGTTACTCCTGCAGGTTTGATAAGTTTTGTAAGCAGTCCATATGGGGGCCGAGCATCAGATAATATGAACAAAGCGGTATTATTTCCAAACTAGAAATGGCGCGGGGCGCTATTATGGTAGATAAAGGGTTTCGCAATGAACAAACAACAGAAGCACATTTTATAAATTTATTAGGCCACCTTATCTTAAAGAGAAAGATCAGCTATCAGAACATGAGGCCAACAGAAACGTTGGAACTGCAAAAGCACGTGTGCATCTAGAAAGGACAAACCAACGTATTAAATTGTTTAAAATTTTTGGTAAACCATTACTTTGGTCACTTGTGCCGAAAGTTGAAGGCATGTTTACCGTTGCATGTGCAATTGTAAATCTTTCATTGTCAATTTTAAGTGACGATAAATTTCTTAAATAATCATGTTTTTTTTCTAATACAGTTTGTAGTTTTGTTGATTTGTTTTTTTGATAGTGAAAATATAATAAAAAAATTGATTTATCAAATTGTACTTTTATTTGCGCAAGCATAAAATCTAAAAAACAATCATAATTTTTGATTTGTTTTATTTGTAAATAAGAATCATAATATTTGATTTGTTTTTTTTCTGAATTCAATAATGTACCACAAGCATGGCAACAAAAAATTATTAAACAATAATTTATTGTTAGAAGTCGTGCATTACAAATAACTTACCTAGTTGAAAAAGTAATGCATTAGCCAATACGCTTACCATAAATGAAGATAAAAATAAAACCAAAAACATATTCTAAAGCAGGCGTCGGCAACCTTTTTTGGCTGTGAGCCAAAATGTTGCTATTAAGAAAATGATTCGGATCAATGGGTATTTTCATTGTAAAACAGTCCGTTAGTGAAAAACAGGATAAATTTTATTGAGAAAACTATTACAATATGCTTTTAAACTCAAAACATAAGCGTTCTCTTCCTTATCAATGGCTCCCCTGATGCTGAATTTGTGACGTCAATTTAGTCAAATCTGGTTCATACTTAGTCACCTTAAGACGAATACAACCGTCTGAATTTTCGGTAGTTAATCTGCTCCTGTTCTTATTTAAAATAAATTTCACATGTGAAAATATTTGCTCATATTTATAAGAAGAACCGAACGCGGACAAAATGGCAAAGCCAATTTTTTTCAAACATGAAAACTTCGTAGGAGGTGATGCCCAACACGATGATATCATGAGAAGATTATTACCTTCCGTGTTTTCTGAATCTTTCCGCAATGTCTTGAATTTGTCCGTCCACAACGTCCACAATCATTTCTAAACTTAAATTGTCAATTTTAAGATATTCAGCAAATCTAAAACATTTTCCTCTATTTCGTCGGGCTTTACTATAAATGTAAACATTTCGCCGTGCTTCTTAAAATTTTGAGATCTACTTTCAAATTCACTTTTAATGTCAAAATACAACTTTCGAACATATTTAGAATGCTTTCGTCGATATTTTCTTTGTCATGTTGGATTTTTAGTAAGGGAAGCAAATAAAATTTTCAAATAATAATAATTTCGAACAAAAACTCTTCCATTTCTCGTACATTTTCAAAATTGTGTGGTTATTTCCTTGGAGTCGTACGATGAAATCAGTATAATGGTTTATTGTGTCTGTTAAAAACAAAAGTCTTAAAAACCATTGTTTATCATTGAGTTCGAGATAACTTTCACCGATTTCGTTAAGAAATATTTGCATATCATCAAAGCACTCTACAAATCTATTAAGAACTTTGCCTCGACTTAACCATTGTACTTCAGCGTGTAACAGCAAATCTCCATATTTCCATTCAATTTCCTCCAAAAAAGCTTTGAAGCGCCTGTGTTAATGCAGATCGTGCTACTATTATGTTTACGATCTTACATCCTTTTCCATTACATCCTTAGGGTGTTGTGTAGATGCCTTTGCAAATAAATTTTCTTCATGTATGATACAATGGAACGATAAAAGTGGGCGGCCAAGTTCATTTTCCATTAGTTTTACAAATCCAACATTTTTCCTCTCGTAGCTGGAGCACCATCAGTTGTTATGGAAAATAATTCAATTTTTCAAATTCAATATATTCCCATTTTTGAAATTTGTAAACTCTTGTACTTTACGGAAAATATCATTGCCTTTGGTAGTGTCATTTGTTGACGTTCGAACAATTTATTGATGCAAATCTAATAATAATTGTCAGTCTAGCTACTATTTACATCGGTACTTTCATCGAGTTAATTACGTCACAAGATAACAAATCATTTTTGACCTGTGCGTCAATATTTTTCGCCATATCTTCAATGCGACGCTGAACTGTTCTGGCCGACATTGGCATTTCTTTAATTCTCTCAATTATTTGCGAAGTCATTGAATAAGTGTTCGGAACAATTTATGAATGCGTTTTTCAAAAATTCGCCGTCTGTAAACGGTTTTCCGCTGGTACCAATACAAAGAGCTGCAATAAAGCTGGCAGATGTAGCGTAACAAATCTCTTCAGAAATTTATTTTGTTTTCCATAATTTAACACACGTTTAGCAATGTATTCATATTTTTCATCATTTGGCATTTCACTCACATTTTTATGTTTTGAAAAGTGTCGCTCAATATTGTCCTGGCGGTAATTATATCTGCTCATAAACCACATATCAATTTGTCACCATTTTCCATACATCCATACTTTTAAGTCCACACATCTTGAAATAATCTCTTTTTTGATTCTTGTTTGTCCATGGTAATAAAAATATTAATTATTTCGCTTAGGTAACTGTTCTCGCGCTTCTGAACTGAACTACTGTTTATTCACGTTAAAAACAAAGTAAACGTAAACGAGAGTAGATGCGTGATCAGCAGGTAGGCAGGGCTCCTATTGGTCGGCTGCAGGTGGCACGCAGTCAGAGAGCCCTTATCATGCGCTGATCACGAGTAATGATGAGATTCGTTCGGGCAATGCCGCTGTATTCCGCCTATGTTCATTTCTCCAACTTTGTAATCAAACCAAAATGGTAATATTATTTATACTTTCTCAAAGAGTTGTTTCATGTTTATGTTTTATAATTTATTTTTATATATTATGCTTTATTTGCGGAACTCAAGTGGGTCACTTGAAATTATCAAGTGGGTCACTTGGTGACACGCCGGTCTAAGGTTGCCGACGCCTCTTCTAAAGCAATATATTGTTTAAATGTAACAAGAATTGTGTTTCAAAATTTCTGTCCACTGGTGCAAATTTTGCAGCAGCGTTCTTGTATATGGTTCATCAGATTTTATAATTATATTTACAAAATTTCTGGCATATGAAGAGTACAACACAGAATCGCACTCTGGTAAATTTAATATCGACATTCCTAATTGCATCTGGGCATAATACATGTGCTTTTTTACAGTTACACAGTTGTCTTGAATGGCAAGGTAACTGCACGTGTTGATAAAATTAACTGCAGAGGTTTCCTTTCCTATAAAGTAAAATGGTTTATATTATTAAAAGTTATTATACTGTTTTTTTTTAGAATACTTACCAGCATAAGGGCATTAATTTCTAATAATTTGATTGGCACACCGTCTTTAAACACAACGCAATCAGGAGTGTAAGCTAGCCATGGTTGCTTCTGGCTAACAAGAAGCCCTGCTTCTGCAATTGTATATGCATTTCGTTTTCCATATGCTGCTCTGGCAGCACCTTCGTGAGCTATCCCGTGGTCCGTGTATTTGCTCTTGAAGGACTTCGGAAAGAAATATTTTTTAGCCTTGCTCTCCCTCTCATTTAAACAAGGTGTATATTGCATAGCACCTAGATCCAGTTATACGGAACTGTCGTTCTAACCTCCAAACGTGATTGTCGCTCTTGGTCGTTGTAGCAACATTAATGACGTTAACGTTTGAAAGGCTACGATAGAATCACGACAGCAATCGTTTTGGAAAGAAGGTGGTTGCAGCTGATCAAGCAAATTGTAATTTTCGCAGTTTTTAACCAACCTATCCAAATATTGAAAATTTACTAAATTAACTTCGGTTCCAGTCCAGTTCTGAAAGCATACACAAAATAGAACTACACTTAACTTAAACTAATATTTTAGGGTGTTACTAATAATATTTATCATGCAAGTAATAAATATGCATCTTTACCTGTGCCTTCCGAGAGCAGATTCTTTTAATAAACTTGCAAATAAATTTACGATTTCATCGCTTTCACCGCCAGTTAGGATTTTTACTAGTGCCAACACTTTTCGCCAAACATGCCTGTTCTAGGAGAGGGGCTGGAGCCTAGCACTCCTCTGCTGCAGTCTTGGTCCAGTAGCACGTTAAATCGGTTGACGACAGCAACGGTAACTAATATGTTACTTCTAAAACAAATCCAATTTTAACTTAGAAGCCTTATCGTCCGATAACTTATTTTACATGGCACACAATAACAAAACAGCAGCAATGTGTTTACATCTTCCCGACTTCCCTGCCTTGCAACTGCACGAAAATTCTTTCACGCATGCAGCAGTTTCGCTAACTTTAAAACTACCTCTTACCTCGAGCGGACTTTGTCAGTGCAGGCGTTTGCAAACAAAGAGCAAACATCATAACATGTTCTTCTTTCTGGTCAATTATATCACAAGTAATCACCTGCTTAGCATTGAGAACAGCTTGACCTTCGTTAACGCACCTGGAAGTCGGAGTAGCTTCCAGATATTCAAACAACTGCTTGAAAGACAAAAAGATGCTTTCCATGCCTTCTGCTAATAATAAGTACAATTCAAATTAATTAAGTAGGTCAACAGTTATTCTAACCTCCATGACACCACAGTAGCAAAGTGGCAGAAAACAGCTTACCTGCTCAATTTAACGTTCGTATTGATAAATAACTTATAACTACACATTAAAAAAGTATATAAACACAACCAGGAACGCCAACTAATTTATAAAAACGACAAACCACTCATGAAAGTACCACGAACCCACGCTTCAAACATACAAATAACAAGAAGTATACGTCTCACAGTAGCCATTTTGTTGGTTTAGTGGCGCCACCACCGGTAATGTCAATCGCCTATATTAACTGTGTACGCGAGTATTAACTAACTTATTTTCGGGCATGGTTTCACAAAGGCACGTGACACAGTCTACCATTCCGACGATCAGTAATAAAAATAAACTTGCGGGTAAGGAATTGTACATGTACGTGGAGAAATTCTGAATATCTTAAGAATAAATGGTACCAACCCTTTTGAAAGTCGTCCTTTTGCTGTGGCCAGGAATGCCGACGCTGACTTTTTTTATTCCGTGTCGGACGTGCTGTCGAAACGTCTGCGCGTAGCAGCTAAAATTACAAGCTGTTTTAGTTAACAGATTATGAAAAATAAGATAATACTTACAAACAATAGCTTTAAAAATTTGCAAATGTTAAATGGCAATTTTCCTTTTTTGCCAATTCCCGAATATCGCAAAGCCACTTCGTTGACCAATGACTTGGTCATTTGCATAAAAAAACTTTTCTGTGGGGTTTCACCACCTGCCAAGTAGAGAATCTCGACCTATAAATTAAGTAATTTGAATTTACACGTGGTGCTTCTTAGAAGAGAATCACAGAATATAACGAGTTCCAACCTCCAAATTGTTCTTACCAAAGCATCCCTGTTCTTTTCTTGGATAATTAAATTTTCTAAATTATTTAAATCATCTACTGATTTTAATGGTAAAGGATTTATGTGCCTCTGTCCGACAAACTTGCACCTGAGCGGTTTTCAAGTAAAACTAAAATTTTGGATGACGACGTTTCGACCACTCCCATCCGTTTTTAAGTCGCGGAGTTCATACGTCACATTCGCAAACTGTTGGAGGAGAATCTCCATAAAATCTGAAATTAAAATTAAACACAGTTAGTATCGACAACAGCAGATGTATTGCCTGGTTATTAACTGATAAACCTACTAGAAAACGAATTGCTTAAAAATTAATCTCTAAAATGTAACCTTGGTGCACTTGTTGACCTGTCGTTGTGATAATTCCGCTATCATCTGTAGAAACGGGTGGTTGATCAGATATTTCTAAGGCATACAAAACAATAAATCATTTTATCGCGAAAGCCACCAATCTGAGAGTACCTACCGACAATACCACTCGCAAGTTGCATATAATATTCGTCGCCACTATTTTGAATGTATGGATGCGAAGAGGAAGAAGCACTTCCTTGCGGTGATTCTGCTAAAATTATAAATAAAAGCAACTCAATTTTATGGAGTACTCTTACTTTCGCAAATATATACCTAAGCTAATTTGAGGACGTGGACAGCTAATATGCTCGTCATGTTTTTGTGTCTGCTTAGTTGCAGAGGTTTTTCTTTTTTTTTGCTTTTGGTGGGCTATCGGAGCCGGATTCATCGTCATCCGACTCGATTTTTTTTATTCACCCTGAAGATGCAAGCTGCAATGTCTTGCGAAACGTTAGTTTGTATTAGTTCACAAACAGCTAACAGGCATAAGCCGATTAAGTATTATTGTCCTAAACGGAAAAAAAATTGTAGTAAAATACTCTACAATTGTAGATGATGCAACTATAATTTGTAGTGCTATAGGCGCCAAATACATGATATAGTAAACAATTCCTAAGTTTTGTAGTAGTCAGTTTATAGTATTAAGAGCTATAATTTTGCAACAAAAAAAAATGCATTTTATTGTAGTGGTATGATCACAACTTCTGTAGCAACATTTACTACAAACTCTTCCGTAGTGTATCATTAGGTGTAACAACTACTACTGCAAATTTTAGTAAAATCGTAAATTTTTGTAGTAGCTATTGCTACATAATCTAATAAATTTTGTCATTAAATATAGTTAAAAATGATAAAATTTATAGTAAAATGTTAATGTAGTATGATATTTTTTGCTATTTAATGTAGTAAAACGCTGAATTTTTGTAGTAGTTGTTGCTACATAATCTTTACGGTACAATATTAATGTAATATGGCACTTTTTGTTATTATTTTAGTACATTTTACTGCACATTGTAGAAATGTGTTCAAGATAGGTGGGGGCTGTAAAAGATAGGTAGTAAATATAAAAAATTTATTAAACATCATTACATACTTGGTAATACAAAAAACATTATAAACATTAGAACAACAAACATTTCAAAACTTTATAAAGCAAATTTGCAAGAAACAAAAGTGGTTCCTCTTTTCTTAGTTAATATACATATTGCATAATCATGTAACTCTTGTTGATCTAAAATAATTTTTGGTTTTGTAATGCAATTTTCAACTTTATAAGCATAATAATGATTATTGAAATGCAAAGAACTAAATTGCTACACGCGTGGCCTTGAAAAGAGAAAATTTTCTCTATTAATCCAAATGATGGCAAATTCACAGCTTCCCTAACTACCACCATATCTGGTTTACAACATTTTAACACGCTTTACTTGCATTAATATATTTCGATACTTCCCCTTGCAGTAAGTTTAGATCTTAGAAATTGTTTTCCGCTACCATAGCTTGCCACTATTTCCTTGCCTTCTTCTGTGATATCAATAAGTTTACGTACGTACTACAAATAAATTGGTTATAATACTTCCAAAGTAACCCAACAATGACATACATTTGCATGGGTCGATAACACATACGGCAATCCAATAACAGCCCTTTGTGGGTACACTAAACAGTTAACAGCTGAAATTAAAATGCGGTTTATTTAAAATTTAAATATAAATTTTAATTGCTGCAATAGTTACTTGATAATTTGGCTTCAAGTTCAGCTGTTGAGATATTGCTACTAGTACTCGAATTTACTAAATCATCTCCATCCAAGAGAGGTGGACTTTCAAGGGCCTAAGTAATTAATTGTAAATTTCTATTGTTTTAGAAAATAGTACACATATACAAACCTTCTTCAGCAAAACGTATTCCTAGTGTTTAAGTAACAAAGCGACTTTGGACATACCTGTTGATATAATCGTAACAAAAACAAACTATGAACTGTTACAAATGTGTCGGTGAATTACCACCGGAAAAAGATTATGTGGATTGTAGAGGCTGCAAACGCGGGTTCCATTACGAATGTGTTGGAATGCGGGAAGCGGTATACAGAAAAATGAATCAAGATAAGAAAACCAGCTGGCGCTGTATGAACTGCAAAACCAAAACTTCATCAATAAACGATAACATAGAATTGAAAACAGGTACCATGAGCACGAATATGAACGTGAACATGGATGAACTGAAAAACATGATAAAAAGTGTCCTCCAGGCAGAAATTAAAACGGTAACCGATAATATAAAGATGATCAGCGAGGAAGTAAAAACATGCAAGGATTCGGCCGAATTTACTGGGCATATGCTTGACAAATGTAACGAAATCATGAAAGAAGTAAGGGACGAAATGAAATTACTGAGAGATGAGAACCGCATATTAAAAGAAAAAAACAAAACACTGGAAGAAGAAGTAAACAACCTCAAAACTGCAATAGAACAGGATCGACAATACGCACGAAACAAAAATCTGCAAATTGATGGTATTCCGGAGGCGGCTAAAGAGGACCTTCCCCAGATTATAAAAAATCTAGGCATAGTAATCCAGCAACCAATAGTAAACGAGGACATACAAGCCTTGCACAGAATTGAAACGGCCGCAAAAAAAGCAATAAAACCAATTATAATACAATTCACAAATAGAACCACCAGAGATGCTTTTTTGCAGAAAGCTAAATCCAGAAAGCCCAACACAAAAGATTTATTTGCAGATATAAAGCCGACCACTATTTATATCAATGTACAACACCTTACTACAAAAATCTAATGTTCGAAGCGAAAACTATCAAGAAAGAAAAAAACTATAAATACATCTGGTTCAAAAACAGCAAATTGCTTATTAGAAAAGAAGAGAATTCCAAACCGATACTCATTAACAACAAAAACGACTTAAAAAAATTATAATGTGCGTTGCAAAAATTGTAAGTGTTTTTTTGTGTCCCCAATGGCTCATCTATATGAAGACCTGAAGACATGGTGTTATAGTGACAATCTAAAGAAAAACATTTTATGTGGAATAGTGCATGTCAACATTCGAAGCTTAAAGAAGCACTGGTGTGAATTTCAGGCGGTCATTCAAAGTAGGTTAGACGTGCTTAATATTATAATATTAACAGAAATTAACGTAAATCAAATGGAATCTGAAATATATCATATTGAAGCATTTAATAAGTATGTGAAATGTAGGGAAAACAGAAGAGGAGGAGGGGTATGTGTCTTTTATCGAGAATCACTAGTGGTGCGCGAAATTGAATCAATCTTTAATAATGCCGAAACAATATGCATAGAAGCTACAAAAAAAATTAATGGTAAAGTACTTTTTGATTGCATAATAAACTGTATCTACAAGCCACCAAATACAAGTGCCATAACTTTTCCGCTGAATTAGAAAATTGGTTAGGGAATCTAGAAATAAATATAAAAAACAATATGTGGAAAAGATGTAGGAAAGAACGTGAAAACAGAACCTTGCTCATTGAATATAAAAGATTTCGAAATTGTCTAAACAAGAAAATTATAAAAGCTAAAGCTGATTATTATAAAACTACTATCGAAAAAGATAAGTACGACATGCGCAAAACGTGGAAAAATCTAAATGGTATCTTGGGTAGATCGATGAATGTTGGAGAATCAATAACAAAAAATTTTAATATTACAGACTCCAAAGAGGAAGTTGTTACTCTAGCAAATAACTTTAATGATTATTTTGTGTGTGCCGTAGAGAGATTGAGAAACTCGCATCTGAATGCTGCTGTGCCTGATAACGCATTCGAACAACAGCTGCAATCAGACTTTTTACCTTTCATGAACGAAATCGATTTATGCACAATAGTTAAAAATTTTGAAGTACGAACGGGTGCTGGATATGATAACATACGCGCTAAAGATATTGTATACAATTTAAATCAGTTGAAAGGGGTATTGTTACATTTTTATAACTTAATAATAAAAACAGGTGAAATACCGCAAAAACTAAAAATTGGTGTAATAACACCTATTTATAAAAGTGGGAAGAAAAACGAAATCAATAACTATCGACCGATATCAAATCTATGCATTTTAGACAAAATACTGGAACGTTATGTAAATACAAATTTAACAGCATACTTAAATAAAATATTCACTACTAACAAAAACTCAATACGGTTTCCAACAAGGTAAAATTACTGTAGCGTTGCTCGAAGATTTTTGTAATGAAGTAAATACAGCATTAAATGAAAAAAAAAGCGACGGCTTGTGTGTTTCTCGATTTTTTCAAGGCTTTTGACACCCTAGATCATGGTTTGCTTATAGATAAACTGGATGCACTTGGAATCAGAGGGGCTGTAGCTGCGCTGCTGCATAGTTTCTTAACAAATCGCAAACAAACAGTAAAAATTGGAAACTTTTTTAGTACATTAAAATCTATTAAATTTGGAGTTCCCCAAGGAGCCATTTTATCTCCCTTATTATTTAATATTTATGTTAATAATATTTCAGCTATAGAAAATCTAAAATCGCACATATTTCAATATGCAGATGATACCGCTTTATTATCAATACATAATAATGAAAATGAATGCCTAACAAATTTACAACATGACTTAAACTTAATTGCTAAATGGCTAAACGAAAACTACATTTTTTTAAATTCCAATAAAACGGTATTACTAAAATTTGAGAACAAACAGTCACAGCAACAAATTATAAATCATACTAATTTTTGCCCAAAAAATCAACAACTCAGTAATACATGCACTGGTTGTACTCCGCTGCAATCTGCAGATAGTGTCAAATATTTAGGAATTATATTTCAATCAGACATGAAATGGACTAAGCACATAGAATCAATTTGTAAAAGACTCCGACAACTTGTAGCTAAATTATATCAATTACAGCAGTACATCCCGATAAAGCAAAAAGTTTTATTGTACAAAACATTAGGTGAATCGGTTATCAGATATGGTGTAACAGTTTACGGAGATACCTACATAACACACTTGCAACCAATAATTAAACTGCAAAATAGCGTGCTGAAATTAATATTGAACTCAAACTATTCCTTATTAGATACTTACCAAAAATTAAAAATTTTAAATTTACCAAGCTTAAGAGACTTCATAATTATACTAAAATATTTTGCTAATGAGTACAAATCGATAAAAAACACGCCGTGTGAAATCCGACCTTCCACTCAAACTTACATTGCATCTACATACAATAATTTCTATGGAAAAAATTTGAAACAATACTACATTCCAAAACTTTTCAATGAATTTCCCCATAAAAATATTACAAAAATATCCGAACTTAAACTAAAAGCAACGGATTGGCTTATAAGTCGACAAAGCTATTAAATAACCTTGAAATTAAAGAGCCTGCTCGCCACTCACGAGTGATCAGTAAAAACTAATAAGGAACACATGTTCACAACCTGCAAAAAGCTTCTTATAGTTTCGCAGGTACAAAATATGAGAATATAGAAATGTTATAGATAGGATAATTCCTATTTAGTTTTTTTAAATTTAATATAGTTTATTAAAAATTTATTTAAATATCATTTATTTTTTAAGATTTGTAGGTTAAATTTTAATACAGATTATGATTCATTAAAAAAAACTTCTTTCTCAGGCCTAACTTTGGAATGAGCTCTTTTATATCCGTTTCAGTTAGATCCAAAAAAGTTTTCTCATCAATTTCATTTTCTAAAACACATAACTTGGTAGCATTTTGTAAAACCTACGTAGGTAACTGTATCTGACTTAATTTGTCTTTCGCCGTGCGTTCCTATATAGGTACGCATATCGATTTTGCAATAATGGACACCTTAAAAAACTGCTAAATATTTAGTATTATTCCTGATTACAAGTATTAACATCAATGTAAAATCTAACGTAGTCACTTTGGTTGTAATTATACTTGTAGCAGGCCTTGAACGGTCGGTGCTTCCCCGAACTGCGTATTTATATTTTGTAATTAAATTAATTACAAAAACTCACACTCACGATATAATGTAACAATCCCTTAGCTTATTAAGTCATACCGTAAAATAAACTGAAGCAACTAAAAAGCTAACCCGCGGCTAGTACCACCACGATACCCGCTAATGTTGATGTCAAACTTTATTTGCGGGTCGTTATTTTTATCCGCGACTGATGCAATGTGCATAATCATCATAATTGAGTAATCTGATTTTGTTATTGTGTAATCTCTAACAAATTAAATTTGCTGGAAATACAGTAGCTAGGTAGCATTTATCTTACCTTGTTTCTATTAACTAAGGTAGTCCCCAGTTTATCAAGTCGTGTAAGTTAGGTAAAATATCCATTTTTCTTCTCCAGAACACACTGCGATTCACTTCTCTCGTCACCATCATCAACTAACAGAAATCGGGATATGACTGCGCATGCTAAATATGGAAATGCTACAAAATTGTAGTATTTCCTCTTTGATACTACAAATGTAGTAGTTTTTAATTTTTGTTTTGGTTGGCGGTACGATATTATGTAGAACGAAATATTTTGCTACACTTTACATAAAATTTTCTTACAATTATCGTCTAGAATGCTATAACAGACCTACTACAGAAAAATGTTCAAAAATGCTACAATTGGATTCAAAATTTTATACAAAATAAGTAACTGTTAGGCAACCGGGGATACACCGGTACAGCGGAGACGGGAATGCAGGCTAGAGGCAGAGAGTGTGGTGATCTCAAGGAGTGTGGACGTGCCTAGCTTGCATCACCCGCATTACGTTACTTATTGTTATTATTCATAACCATTATTGAGTACTGTTAGTTACCGTGTTAATTACATCCTGTGGCAAATAAATAGTTAGTCGCTAACATATCAGAAGGGGATAAAGAACACACCCAACAAAAGTAAAGCAAAGACATGTTTTTGTGTGCATCAGTATACCATCGGTAAAGAAAAACAATGTCTCCTAAACGGAAACGACGCTCGCCTTCGCCTTCAAGTTCGTCAAGTAGCAGTTCGAGTTCGTCTACTTCGCAGGCGAAAACTAAGAAGTCCAGCAAGAAACAATCGAAGAAAACACCAAAGAAAGGAGCAACGCCGAAGAAGGGAAACACACCTACGACAAGGCTTAGTGAACGCACGGATTTCAGCTCTATTACGAGGGTTATTCCTGAATTCAATCCAATGACGGACGATGTAGGTGACTGGATTGATTTAATCGACGAGCATGCACTTTGTTACGATTGGGATGATGAAATCGCAAAGTACTAGGCATTAAATAAATTAACCGGTACGGCAGAGAAATGGTACAAAGATTATATTACCAATCAAGTCGGGTGGGCTAATTACAATTGGAACAAGTGGAAAAAATTACTACGTACAACATTCCAATCCAACCGAAATTTATACGCTCTATTTATGGAGGCTGCTTATCATAAACCCCAGCTGGGTGAGTGATTGTATACATTTTTGTTCAATCACGTTTCTAAAATAAACAAATTGAAAACCAAATGGAGTGACGTCGATAAGATTTCCTTAGTATTGGGAGCGGTAAATGATGTCACAATCACATCTGCAGTACGGGCTGCGAATATTACAGACATAAACATTTTCGCCAGCTATTTACGAGACCGTATCAGCTTACCAAATAACCGAAACAATGCGTCACAAATTAATCAACACTTTCCACAATCAGCACATATACAGGGTCGTGCACATATACAGGGTCGGGCAGCCAGATCACAACAACATTGCTACAGTTGCGGACAATTAGGGCACAAAAAACAGATTGCCGACATGCGAATAAAACCTGTAATTACTGTAAAAAACTTGGCCATATCGAACGCCCTTGTTACAAGAAAAGCAATGATACCAGTGGCGTGCGTACCAACGAAATTAACCTTGTAAGAAGTACATCCAAGGACAAGTTTTTCCAAACGATTTTGATAAACAACTGCGAAACGTTTGCTTTCATCGATTTTGGCAGCGACTGCTCAATAATTACTGCTGACGTGGCCTCAAAATTAAATATCACAACATTCATATTACGAAAGCCAGTACAGTTATCAGGGTTCTTGGGAACTAGTACCACAGTTCCAAAAGCCGCTGAGGCCAAAGTAACCATTACTGATGTCACGCTGGACTGTACCATACACATCGTAAACGAGTTTTTAGAGGGAGTTCCGTGTATTATTGGTCAAAATTTTACAGAAAATCAATTAATTACGTACAGCAGAGTGGGAAACAATCTAAAATTTTCATATGCACTTGATTCTAGGACCGGAAGTCACGAGGTCGATGCCATTTTGTCAAGCTATAAAGACTGCTTGTCAACAGATTATATAACCTTTGGAAAATTTAAAGGTCCACCGATGAAAATTGACTTAACGACAGCAATGCCTATTTCACGAAACCTATATCGCTTTTCTCTTAGCGAACCACAGATACTAAAAGAAACAGTTCGCGATCTGTTAAAAGCCGGAATAATTCGTGAAAGTAATTCCCCGTACACAAGCCCAATCATTTTGGTGGAAAAGAAAGATAAAACCAAAAGTCTATGCGTTGATTTTCGGGCCCTAAATAAAATAACTGTTCGAGACAAGTTTCCGTTACCCAGGATTGAGGATTTGATTGACCGCCTTAAAAATTGTAAATACTTTAGCAGCCTTGATTTCGCATCAGGTTACCACCAAATTCCTCTGCATCCCGACTCGATCCGGCTTTTATAACTCCAGACGGCCATTACGAATTTCTTCGGGTATCGTTTGGCCTCACCAACGCTCCTTTAGTCTTCCAAAGGACAATGCTGACTATTTTTAATACCTTGCAATTTGATAAAGTAATCATATACCTTGACGACATATTGATTGCAACTGAATCTAAGGAAGAAAATTTACGAATTTTGAAACAAGTATTATCTTTCAGCTTGAAAGGAGAAAGAAGCTCAAACGCCCAAACATGGACCTTTTTCAATTGGTTAAAAGGAATGTTTTTCAAGACAACTTCGATCTTGTGAATTTTTTAGAAGTACGATCATCTTGTACTCCAGTACGTGAACAATTTTCTGTGGCAATGAAAGAGTTTCATGTGGATGTCCTACGAAACTGCATAATTTACAACCTTTTCCAACAAGGCCTACATTTGAAACCGGAAACATGTTGTCAAGTTATTAAATTTTTGGACGATGACTTTACTGAACTAACAAAAAGAGTATATATTCAAGTTTTCGTATATTTCACTAAAGTAAACATTCGTAAAATTTATATTTATATTTATATTTATATACTCTGCAAATTTTGAGGGGTTCCCAAGTGGTAGAAAGCAGAGTCTTGATGCGTATTTTGATGATCAAATTGCAAAGTTTGTGAAACGAGCACTGCAGCAACCGAGCACTCCAAGTACGATTGTGGGTATAATACGTATTTACAGTTTGACCTTGAATTTATCTAAATGCCTTTTCCTGAAACAAACAATTACCTTTTTGGGGTACGAAATAAGTGAAACAGGTGTAATTCCCGGCCCAGAGAAAATCCACGCTGTACAGAATTTTCCAGTCCCTCAAACGGTCCACCAACTCCGACAATTTCTTGGATTGGTCAGTTATTTTCGATAATTTTGCTCAAAAGTCCAGCATTTTGAACAAACTATTAAAAAAAATGTTGTCTGGAACTGGAATCGACATCACACCCAGGCAGTTGAGACATTCAAAGGTATACTATCAAGTAAACCCATCTTAATTATCTTTGACCCAAAACTTCAAACCATTCTGTACACTGATTCCAGTCGCGATGGGATAGGCGGCATTCTGATACAAATAACAGATAAAGGGGAACAACCTGTAAGTTTTTTCTCTAGACAAACGTCTGAAAACGAAAAGAAATTCCATTCATTTGAGTTGGAATTACTAGCCATCATAGAATGTTTAAAAAAGTTTCGCCACTACCTACTAGGAATACATTTCGTGATTAGAACTGCAACGCTGTACGCAATACACTTAGCAAAAAAGATATAATTCCTCGAATAGGCCGTTGGGTTTTAAGTCTACAAGAGTTCACATACGAAATACAGCATATACCAGGAACCCAAATGCGTCACGTCGATGCGTTAAGTCGCAATCCTCCGGAGACCTCTGCCGATGTGAGAGAGTCAGTATTACAAATTACCGAGAGTGACTGGCTGGCAACGGTTCAAGCTAGAGACGAAGAGATTGTCAGAATCAAAGAAACATTGGAATCCGGAAATTTCGATAACAACAAAGAACTTTTCAACACCTACGATTTACGAGCTGGCAAAGTTTTTTGAGTAACCAACCATGGTAGGAGATGGGTGGTCCCCAAAAATTGTCGCTGGCAAATCACTCAAGCGAACCACGATGACATTGGTCATTTTTCAGTCGACAAAACACTCCACCGCCTTCAGGAGAGATATTGGTTCCCCAGAATGCGGAACTTTATCAAAAAGTATGTTAAATCTTGTCTTAACTGCCAATATTGCAAAACGCTTAGTGGCGAAAAGCCTAGATTCCTTTTTTCCATTGAGAAGCATGCTCGTCCGTTCCACACTGTTCACATTGACCATGTGGGCCCATTCATTGAAACAACAAAAGGAAATAAATATATGCTGGTACTTGTCGACGCGTTCACTAAGTTCACGTTTATTAAAACTGTACATAATGCCAAAAGCAAACCAGTGATCTCTAAGCTGCGGAATTTTTTTTCCATTTTTGGACTACCAAAGAGATTGATATCCGATGCGGGAAAAGCTTTTACGTCTAAGAAGTTTAAGATGTTTTGTGACAACCAAGGGCTGAGGCACTACATAAATTCTGTAGCTATGCCAAGGGCAAATGGACAGGTGGAGAGGGCTAATAGAACAATGTTAGAGGCAGTTGCATCGATGGGTTCTCAATTCGATACGGACGATTGGGACCAAACCAGGGGATCGTTTTGTAAACCATGTCCATGAGCAACCGACGGTTGACGTCACCCAGCTACGGGCACAAGCAGCAGCCCGCTTAGAGGATTACCGAAAGAAGCAGAATGAACACTTTAACAAAAAACGAGCACCCGCCCCAAAGTTTGCTGTAAATGACCGAGTATTAGTAAAAGTTACGAGTTTCCCTAGCGACGGAACTAGCAAGAAGCTGCGCGAAAAATACAAGGGATCATTTGTGATAGTGGAAACTGTGGGAAACGACCGATATCAAGTACGAGAGGATCTAGGGTCGACTCGCTGCCACAACCAGACTCGCTACGAAGGAGTAATAGCAGTGGAAAATTTAAAGCAGTTTGTCCCACGAGAAGATACGTTGTGTAAGTAGAGGAACTTAATGATGTTGAAAAAGATGTTGCTACTGAGTTGAGATGTAGCTATTGAGTTAAGATGTTGCTACTGAGTTGAGAGGTAGCTAATTGAGTTAAGATGTTGCTATTGAGTTAAGATGCTGATATTGAGTTAAGATGTTGCTATTGAGTTAAGATGTTGATATTGAGTTACGATGTTGCTACTGAGTTAAGATGTTGCTACTGAGTTTCTTGTCGCCATTGTACTAACTCTTTCCTACCGAGCCAAAGGGTTGCTACCGAGTTAAGTTCACTTCAAGCAGGGAATACCACTCGTGTTAATTTTAGTTGACTGTTACAGAGTTACGCCTCGGGGGTCCCATCCACACATTTGAGGACAAATGGTTCGTCAGGATGGCCGAATGTTAGGCAACCGGGGATTCACCGGTACAGCGGAGACGGGAATGCAGGCTGGAGGCAGAGAGTGTGGTGATCGCAAGGAGTGTGGATGTGCCTAGCTTGCATCACTCGCATTACGTTACTTATTGTTATTATTCATAATCATTATTGAGTACTGTTAGTTACCGTGTTAATTACATCCCAAATAATTTTCAAAAGAAAAACAACTAATCTCATCCAGTGATACTTTCAGGTTACTTACATCATCGGTTAAATCTAATAAATTATGAACATTATATATACAATGTGTCTATAAAGTAACCCCCCCCCCCCCCCCAACTAACTTTTGAACGACTTGACATTTTTCTACAAAATTTGGTGTGCTGTAATGGGAAATTAAATACTATCGTTCAAACCATATTAAAATTTTGTATCATCCAAAATGGCGACTGGTCGCCATTTTGATTTTGTTTTAATGGAAAAGGGGGTCGAGTGACACCTCATTGGAAAGGTCTTTTAGTTCTGCGTCTGCTTCTAGAGTTTTAGAGAAAAATATTCCGCCATAACAAAATGACAATGTTTGAAGATAAAGAAATCTATTTAAAAAAACTAAGAATTAAAGCTTAAATTAATTAAATTTAGTGTTCGAAATGTTGACCATTCACTTCGTGGCATATAAAAAGTCGGTTATGAAATTCCTGCCTTACATTTTCATAAGTTTCTGGAGTGATATTTCTGCAAACTTCTGTAATGCGTTGCTCCAGTTCTTCAATTGTTTCTGGACGGGTTGTGTACACTTTCGATTTCAGATATTCTCATAGAACAAAATCTAAGAAAGTTAAATCTGGGGAGTGAGCCGGCTATTCTACAGGGCCTCGCCTACCAATCCATCTTCCAAGAAAATGTCCGTTTAGAAAGTCAGAAACAGGCCTATAATAATGAGGCGGCGCACCGTCTTGTTGGAACATAACGTTTTCAATATTATTTCCAGCCACCCGAGTTATTTCTGGGAATTTTTTTTACTGCAAATGAAAAAGTGGACTACTGGATAAAAAAATCAAAACAATTTTGAATTGAGTGAGTCCATTTGTTTTTAAAATCCGCCATTTTGTTATGGCTGAATATTTTTCTTTGGAACTCTAGCATCAGACGCAGAACTAAAAGACCTTTCAAATGAGGTGTCACTCGACCCTGGATAAAAAAATCAAAATAATTTTGAATTAAGTGAGTCCATTTGTTTAAAACCCGCCATTTTGTTATGGCTAAACATTTTTCTTTAAATCTCTAGGATCAGATGCAGAATTAAAAGACCTATCAAATGAGGTGTCACTCGAACCCCTTTCCATTTAAAAAAATTTCAAAATGGCGCCCAGTCGCCATTTTGATTGATACAAAATTTAAGTTTTGGCTAAAAAATAGTATTTAATTTCCCATTAAAGCACACCAAATGTTGTGGTAAAATATTAAGTCGTTCAAAAGTTAGTTAAGGGGGGGTTACTTTATAGACAGACGGTATAAATATATATTAGGAGAAAAAAGACGAAGTTTTTTCATTTCAATATAAGTTACTATGACTAAATGACTTTTAATTAAACATCCTTATTAAAAAATAAAGAGTTAACTCACCAATATGAATTTAAAACAAAAACACAGTATTTCACAAACGCAAAATTTTGTTACACGACTGGTGGCGCCAAGTCCCACAGACTTTTTGTTAAATAGCTTGCAAACAATAACAGGACGCACAACAACACTTGCTGGGGTGATACTGAAGCCTCAAATAGAAAGCTACAAGAAAGTGCAGTTATGTAACTTACGCCACCCCCAGTAATTAACAGCAATGTGCGCGCTGGGTCTGTGGGACTTGGCGCCACCAGTGGAAGGTTAGAATTAGTAAATGTTTAGAAACGCTACTTTGAATAAATCGAGCTTTTGCAACTGTAGTCGTGAAGTCATTATAATTACACGTATCTAAATACACCAAAACTACTAAAAAATGTAAACTTAGCTTACCTTGTTCAAAGATATACCGCAAACGAGAAAAAAATTATTACTTATGGCAAGGAATTCTGCTTGTTAATTAATTCGCAGCACTAACTCACTTGTAAGTAATTCACAAAAGCATACCCCCTTACATTAATTCACCACCCGCAAAGATGGGGGTAAACAGGTACTTTGAGGACAAAACCGAAAATTCCTTGAATCATTTCCAAAAGTAAAAGCCATCTTTAGCTTAGGTAAAACCAGAAGCCGCGCGTCGCCAGGGAAATAGCTAGGCGTAGGTGTAAATTGACAAAAAATATAACAAGTATTTCTTTTGTGAACAGATCAACAAGAGAATACCAAACAGCAAAATTTTATAAATTTTTTCTTTGTGAATGTATGATTGTATTTTAACGGACATTTTCTTAAATATTTACAGAAAGTTTTTTTGGGTTGTATCATTGAAAAGCATCTTAGCATCTACATGGTATCTAAATCGTGTAATAAAATATGCTCAGCAATAATATTAAATCTCATTTCTTAATAGATTAACACCGTTAAACTAAAAAGAATATTAAAATAAATAATCATGCATACGTTTCTAGTTGCAAACTTCTTCACACACCGTGTTGTATTTTATAAAAATCATATTCTTTAATAGCAATTTTTACAAATGGCATTTGTAAATATGTTACGGGCCAAACGGTAAAAAAGGGTCCAAAAATTTGGCGATACATTTATTAGAGCCCCCGTAACAAAAGGAGTGGACGCAGCTAAGCTCAAAGCCGAAGAACGGAGTGGTACGACCGGTAAAACGGAAGGGCGTTTCGCAAATAAACTCGAGGTTGAATAAAGAGGGTTGATTAAAGAGGGAGCCACCTGTTTTTGATGTCTTACTAGGGGTTGTTGAAATAGGGAAGACAGGCCGATGTACAGGGGGGGGGGGGGGAGAAACAGGAACCTCCCTTGTAGGCGGCTTTCTTGGAGATGACTTACCTTTGGCTTTCCACCTAGATGGAGTTTACAATATATGCTTATAATTTTGCTGAGGCTAAGTACCAATGTCAAATAAGTCTCAATGTTTAATTTGAACATAAAATATATTGATTAAAATATAATGGGCCGCAGATTGCAGCTATAAACGGAGTAATATGAATAAAGATTAGATATATGATTAGATTAATACAAACGAATCTGGCAACGTTGCGATAGGCAAAATCATCGCCTTGGAGAGGGTTTCCTCAACTTCACAAAGTATTTCCAGCTCCGAAGTGAGTTTCGAACAAAACACAGTAAATATACACATGCAAATGTACCTATAATATCCGGCGAAAAGAAACACCAAGTCTTCTCCACAGTAAAATACTTGTTTAATAAACAAAATATAAAAGCTACATGTTTCGGCCACATCAATTTAAATTGGCCATCCTCAGGCTAAAATACACAGTCAAATTTATTACACATTAGGCAGATTGAAAAAGGGGTACAATTGTAATAATCCTTACCTACTAACGGTTTCAACATCGAGAAAAAAACAAGGTTATAAAAAATTTTTTAGGCAGCAAATGCCGAAAAAAGTTTTTTTAAAACTACATAACAAAGTCCTCCCATCTCAATCTTTTTAATTTTGCATTTTATACCTAACCCCCTCATGCTATGAAGGGGGAAGGGAAAAAACCCACAAAAGGGAAAAATACAGTAAAACCTTGGCAAAAGCTAAGCGACTACATCCGACAAATTTTTGCAAATGAAAGAACAAAAAGGAGACCAATTGGTCTTTACATCAACCTGTGTGAATAAAGAGACATCTATAACCCTACAAAGCAGCTCGGCTAATAGTTCATACTTTTGACGATAGATGGCGTTTCCGGAATAAATTCGTTTAAAACTTTAAAATTCTGATCTAAATTTGTTTTTGAAATTTCATAATTCTCAAAAGTACAAAGACAATATTTATCCAGGTTATGTAAAACCTCCACATTGCAACTGGGGTCAAAGACATGTCCAGTTTCCAGTATATGTTGTGAAAAAGCTGAATTAATACTGTACAAGTTGTTATTTTTTATGGCACGGACATGCTCGTTAACCCTAGTTGAAATGCTTCTGGTGGACATGCCTACATAAACACAATTACAATCATCATTACCACAATTTAATCTATTCTATATATACCTGATTTATCAATCTTGGATATTTTATCTATTACATTACCAAAAATACCCATATTGTGGGTTCGCTTGTTTACACCCCTAGAGCACGAGGCTCTCATAGCAACCTTTTCTCCATCCTGGGACTTCACCCGCCGGACCCCCATCCCCCTATTTGATGTGAGACTACCCGGTCCGAGAGCGGGGACCCCCTACTACCTGCCGGACCATTTGCATCCAGCTCTCGTCCGGGCGGTAACGGGCTAGTGCTCCCGGTACCCCGGTCAGGTAGCAGAGTTCCATTCAAGAGAGCGGGCTACCGTCGAGATGTTAGGACTCATGTCGAGGGCTACACTTCACCTGGTGAAATCACTCACCCAGTTTCCGTAGTCCCAATTACGGAAACCTTGAACCTCTCCGAAGAGAGGTGGACATACCAAGTTGAAACCACCGAAGTGACCGTTACAACGCCGACCCCGCACAAGGTTCACGCCTCTCACCTAGGTGAGGGTCCTTGGCCGCCCCACCAGGGACCATCAACAGGAACATTTGTACGCCTCCATCGGCGAATGCGAAATACCGGAATGATTCAACTAAAGTTTTCAGATCATGGTAGGCAAAGAATCCGCCAAAACCGAGGATGCCGAAAAAAAAGCTATTCTCAATGAAGTAGAAGAAGCCCTAATGCTAGTATTATACGCATTTCCAGAACTATTGCTGTTTCTCGTCATGTTGTGTGGCGCACATTACGTGAAAATTTGTTGCATCCTTACCACACACAACGTGTGCTGTTTTTGGAAGATAATGATCATCCTAGAAGGGTGCAGTTTTGTGAATGGCTCTTACATAGACATAAGGAAGAACCAGAATTTGCTTCTAACATTCTGTTTCCTGATGAGGTAACCTTTTTCTGACGTGGTGGTATGAACATCATTGAGCAGGTGAAAACCGTCATATCACAAGATACGCACGCTTTTAACGAGCATTTTCATTAAACGTTTGGGCGGCATCTGTTCAAACCGTTTAATTGGTCCATATGTTAAACCAGCACGATTGGCTGGTGAAACTTTTCTGAACTTTTTGAAAATGTTTCCAAAAATTTGCTACTTGCGTGATGGTGCTTTACCACGATTTCCATAGATGTTCGAAACTGATTAAACGTTCATTATCCAAACCGATGGCTGGGACGAAATGATCCCGCTCTTTGGCCGTCACGTTTACCTGATATTAATCCTATAGACTTTTTCTTATAGGGACATTTAGAAAGTGTTGTTTATGCTACATTGGTGCAAACACTCGATGATCTCTGGCAACGCATACAAGCAGTATGTGCCGATGTACGACAAAATCCAAATGTTTTTGAAGAAGTTCGTAATTCTGTGTTTTGTTGAGTTTATCTTTTATTATCATTTATTATCATTGCAATTCTAATTTTGATCTCATTAAATGTAATTAATTAAGTTGCTTTAATAATTTTGATCAATCAAATTCATTAACTTTTGGTTGTTGCATTTATTTATTATTAGTATTTTTAACAGTTCACCTAAATCAGTATTTGCCTAAACAAAATATTTGCGCGAAGTACATGTAAAATCAGTAGGCGAAACAAATAAATGTAAAATTTCGATGCTCTGTCTACTTGTTTTTGATATCAAAAACAGTGGTACTCAAACATTGAGGTTAGACACTTTAGCTCTATAAGTATGCATGATAAGAAAACAAAAGGTTTCCTTTTTTTCCTTGTTTTGATCTATACTGCATGCCTGTAAAATTTGAGTATGTACAGTATCACCTGCACCTAGCACAATGGGCCCTTGCTGTGGCCTAAGTGCGTGTATCTTTTACCCCCCTACTGAAAGTCGCCTGACACAACCTTATAGAAATATGTGTGGAAGGTTTATATGAGATTTTTGAAACAAGCCATTCCGAGCTGATTCTATAGAATGTTCTAATGTGGTTTTATTGGGTTGCGTTTAAGAGGTTGAACAAGCATTAGCCTTGTTGATTATCAATATGGTTTAACCAAGACAGATAGCGAATGCTTTTACAAGGTTTTACCGTAATTTGACAAGTTCGAAATTTGCAACATTTTATCAGGTTATCAACGAACTTTTTGTAATAAGGTTGTACGAGGTTGTATTTATTAGGTTGAATAATCGTCTACCTTATTGCATATTGACAAGGTTTTACTAGGAGAAATGCCGAATGCTTTTATCAGGTTTTATCTGAATTCGACAAGTTCGAAATTTACAACATTTTATCAGGTTTTTGCGAACATTTTGTAATGAGGTTGTATTTATCAGGTTGAATAATCGTCTACCTTATTGAATATTAACAAGATTAAACCAGGAGAGATAGCAAATGCTTTTATCAGGTTGTATCGGAATTTGACCAGTTTGAAATTTACATCATTTTATAAGGTTTCGTAATGCGATTGAATAAGGTTTTATTTATCAAGTTGAACAATCTTTTGCCTTGCTGAATGTTAACATGGTTTAACCAGGATATCGATAAAATGTTTTTACCAGGTTTAACCTGAATTTGGCAAGTTCAGAACACAAAGTATTGTCAGGGTATTGAGAACTTTTTATAATAAATTTCGATTCTATGAGGTTGACTTCAAAATATTCAACAGTAAATTTCAACCTTGCTAAATATTAATAAGGCTTACCAAGTTTTTTCTGAATTTAGTAATTTTAAAGTACAAAAAAGCATTTTAAAGTTAATGAGCATAGGATAAGAATATAAATAAGAAAAATACACTTAAAATGTTACTTTATATTATTTATTTTATAACGAACATTATATGTACTATTTTGTTATACAGAAAACCATCATGGATTAATATATCCTCCCCTATTCTCCATTGTATTTCTAATTTTTTTTTATTTCGGTTTCTTTTTCTACCCTTTTTCTCCACCCTTCTCTTCTTCTCCTGTGTCTTCTCCCCCTTCCATGTCTTCTTCTCCTTCCATGTCGTCTCCTTCCTTTTCATTCTCTTCTCTTTCCTTCTGTTCTTCATGTCCTTGTCCTTGTCGTGAATTGTACTCTGATAAAGAAAAACAAATAAATTAGTACATATCCCAAAACAATTTTTAGTATTTTTTAAAGAAAACACAACTTTGTTGAATAAAAAGTCAGTTAAACAGATTCGAGGAACCGTGAATGCTAATATTGAAGTTGAATGTGTAGTTATACATAATTATAATAATTCAAAGATTTGCTTTGTAATAAAAGGAAATAAAACAATTAATGAGCTACCTTCTATATAAACGCCCAGGACTTTTTGTATGCTTTGTTGGGTCTACTTAAGTCAAAAATTTTATTTTATTTAGAGCTGCAAATATTGCACCGTCCATTAGGATTTTGGGTAACTGGTGCCTGATCAGGCGATGGACGATATTTTGAAAGATCGTCTGTTACATCTTTGGGAAACGTTGGTATTTTAGCTCGATCTTTCAGATGGTCTTCAAACAGCTCAAAACATAATTCAGTTAGGAAAATACGTCTTCTAGGAGGGACAACTAAAGGCTTAGTATTATTGTATATAATTTCAGAATTGATTCCGGCAATATCAAGCATCCGAAAAAAAATTGCAAGAGGCCATCTTTTAGTAATTCTTTTGCGTGGTGTAAGATGCACATTTCTGGTCAACAATATCAACGCCACATTTCGTTCTATTATAATCCAAAATGATTTGTGGCTTGTTAGTGGTTTCATCAATTTCGTCTGTCTCGTGCATAGTTGACAATAAAATCACAGCCTTATTCTTTTTGGTCATATATGAGACTAGCGTCATATCATCTTGAAACCCGAACAGAGTGGATCCAACTTGGCGTGATTTATTTGGAAGAAAATCAGGTGGAATTTCTCTTTTGTTTTTTTTTTCATTGTGCCAATTAACGTTAGTCCATTCGGCTAACGGATAACTAGTATAATAATTATCTGTAGTTAGGTTCCTATGGGATTTTTTGATAGGGTCTACCAATCTCCGTACAATATCAAATGGCTTATTAGACGTCTTGTAAGGTCCATCACGTTGTGTTCCACAGTATATCTCGAAGTTCCAGGTATAATACGTCCTGCTGTCACAAAGAGCGTAGATTTTTAAACCATATTTAGCTGGTTTTAGTGGCATATACTGTACAAAGCCGCATCGACCCCGAAACGGATGGAGCATTTCATCTATCGTGACAAATTCTCCCAAACTATAATTATCTTTGGAATTATTGACAAAAAGGGTGTAAATCAATCTGATGGCAGCTAATTTGTCAGTCTTCTCACGATCGTTTCTGGTTGTAATATTGCCAACGCGAAGAGCACGAAGAAGAAAGAGAAATCTCTTGTAACTAAAAAGAACTCTTAAAATTAGCATTCCAGTCCCATCTTTGGACCACAATTCCATAACGTTTACATGATTTCCTTTTTTCACTGCAATTTAAAATAGTGCTCCAAACAAAGCCTGAATTTCAATACGGGAAGTTAATTTACAGTCCCTCTCTCTTTGATATGGCTTTTCTATTTTCAATATAGATATTAGTACAGGAAACTATGGTCAATCATATCCATGGTTATAAATTTAAAAAAGGATTCCAATCTGGTCGACACATTTTTTGCTGAACCTTTGGATCCAGGCAGCACTTTTATTATATTTTTGGCTTTGATTTTATGTGATGTTCCTGGAGTGCTCTTCCAAATATTTTCTTCATCTTTGGCAATGTAAAACTGGTAATCACTCTTGTATTTCCATATACTCTTGATTCTGGATATCTACATCTCCAGACTGCTCTGATCCACTGTTATAGTCATCCAGGTCAATTCCTTCAGCCTCACCTTCATCTTCATCGCTAAAGTCTACTTGGTCCTCCATATCTGACAAATTATCAGCCAATTCTTGTAATTCTTCGGCCGTCAAATATTTTCTTGAATATCCCTAAAGTGAAAAAAGTACATTTTAAATTTGTTTTGCTGTATAAAAATTAATGCAACTCAATAAAAACCAGAAGTAATTTTACTTACATGATCGGGCGCGTTGCGGCACGGAATGCCGTAAACTCAACACCTGCAACTTCAACGACTCACCGACTACAAAAGAAAACAAAAACAACCGTGACTTTTGCGTAATAAGTTGCCTAATATAGTCATTTGAGCATAGCTAGACGGACAATGACATTCAACCAATAATATTTGCGGAATCTGTAAATTAGTGAAAAGGCGGCATACAGGGCCGATAGCGCTCCCACCCGAGGGTTAACAAATTATTAATAGCTACAAATTTTAAATTAGTTTAAGTTTCTTGAATATCAGCTAAACAGTAAATTACCTCGTATTGCTAACAACTTTTTCGGATCAAGTGGTGGTTTTGCTGGTGCTCCCTTTTTAGCATTACATCGCTTGACGCTATGATATGACGCTATTAACAACTTATATATGTGCGTATGTATCCACCCTCCCTGTCCAATGTGAGTCTTAGAAAAATGAGCGAAACACTTCGCCTGGACTTTCCTATACTTATAAAATAACATTGTTTTATATTTTCCAACACTTTCGATATACACCTGTCTAGACACGACTAGTTAAAGTAAATAGTTCTTATAAGTTGTAACATCTTGAAGCGGTTGAAGAAAGACCGACCGCTGCACTGCAAGCATAAGGTTGGGTAAAATATTTGGACTGAATCAACGGAAGCGCGGAAATTGATATTTGAAAGTATATTAATAACTCGAGAAGTAGTATTTTTAGCAAGAAATTACTCTTATTAATTTAGTATTTAGAATTTTAAAACCTTTCTGATTTTAAAGCCAAAATGCCACGTTTCCATTTAAAAAAAAGTTATTTTTTACCGTGGCCGCCATATTAAAATTGGAAACTCAAGTTTTTTTCTTAAATACAATCGAGAAGAATTTGCCCTACAACTTTGCTCTTGGGTTTGCGAGTCTATCTATTAAAATAAAAAAGTTAGCCTACACTGAACATTAAACAACTAGTACAAGAATACAACTGCTGTAGAAAGTATGTGAAATTCTTCTAAGGACAAAAAGATTATTAGGGGGCAAAAAATTCGATTTTTTTTTGTAAAAAGATTCTCCTAGAGCAAACAAAAGAAGAAATCAATTTTTTAATTTTGTAGCGAAAATTGGGGGGGGGGGGGGGGGTGGGGACAGTAGCCCCCCTAAATTTTAAAATATCACAAAAATATTATGATATTCGGATTTTGCTATCAATGATGAGCTATATTGCTTTAACAGAAATATTTTATTGCACCCCGTTAAATAAATAAAAGGGTACCAATTTTCAATTTTCAAAATTTCACAGAGGGCGTCACAGTGAAATTATAGCAATGAGCAAAAAACAAAATTGTAGCAGATGCCTATCTCTATCAGCTTAAAAAGTTTAAACAAAAACGTGTGGGCAGTTTTTGAGAAATTCTTTTTTGAAGAATTCCAAAATTTTGGAGTGATGTCATTGCGATCGTTTTTATATTTTCAAAATTAATTATATTTCATGAGCACCCTTGAAGGGCTACCAAACAAGATGTAGTTGATTCCAATCAGATAACTGGTTTTTGAGTAAATGGGCGTTAAAGTCGAAATGTTCAAAAATTCGTAGAGGCCGCCATTTTAAAGCTAGAGAGTTCGGTAAAAAATCGTTTGATTTGTCCTAAGGCCTTCTTTAATCTCCACTATTAAAATTTCCAAAATTCAGCTTCTGAAAAAAATGCTACCAAAAAAACATGTCTAACTTCCGCTTCAGGTTTCGGTTTTTTTTAAAAGCTTATTTTGTCGATGAATTTTTGATATAGCTCTGCATTCCAATTTTCATCAAAATCAAAGTACGGGTTCGAGAGATATCAGCGAAATGACGTACCGTGCACTAACGCATTCGTAAAAATGAGCGAAACACTTCGCCTGGACTTTCCTATACTTATAAATTAACATTGTTTTATATTTTCCAACACTTTCGATATACACCTGTCTAGACACGACTAGTTAAAGTAAATAGTTCTTATAAGTTGTAACATTTTGAAGCGGTTGAAGAAAGGCTGACAGCTGCGCTGCAAGCATAAGATTGGGTAAAATCACAGTCTACCTAAAGGCAGACTGTGGTAAAATATTCGGACTGAATCAACGGAAGGGCGGAAATTGATATTTGAAAATATATTAATAACTCGAGAAATATTATTTTTAGCAAGAAATTACTCTTATTAATTTGTATTTAGAATTTTAAAACCTTTCTGATTTAAAAGCCAAACTGCCACGTTTCCATTGAAAAAAAAGTTATTTTTTACCGTGGCCGCCATATTAAAATTGGAAACTCAAGCTTTTTTCTTAAATACAATCGAGAAGAATTTGCCCTACAACTTTGCTCTTGGGTTTGCGAGTCTATCTATTAAAATAAAAAAGTTAGCCTACACTGAACATTAAACGACTAGTACAAGAATACAACTGCTGTAGAAAGTATGTGAAATTCTTCTAAGGACAAAAAGATTATTAAGGGGCAAAAAATTCGATTTTTTGTAAAAAGGTTCTCCTAGAGCAAACAAAAGAAGAAATCAATTTTTTAATTTTGTAGCGTAAATTATGGGGGGGGGGGGGGACAGTAGCCCCCTAAATTTTAAAGTATCAAAAAAATATTATGATATTCGGATTTTGCTATCAATTGCTTTAACAGAAATATTTTATTGCCCCCCGTTAAATAAATAAAAGGGTACCAATTTTCAAAAATTCATAGAGGGCGTCACAGTGAAATTATAGCAATGCGCAAAAAAACAAATTGTAGAAGATTCCCAGCTCTATCAGCTTAACAAGGTTAAACAAAAACCTGTGGGCAGTTTTTGAGAAATATTTTTTTGAAAAATTCCAAAATTTTGGAGTGATGTCATTGCGATCGTTTTTATAGTTTCAAAATTAAGCCCTTGAAGGGCTACCAAACAAGATGTAGTTGATTCCAATCAGATAACTGGTTTTTGAGTAAATGGGCGTTAAAGTCGAAATGTTCAAAAATTCGTAGCGGCCGCCATGTTGAAGCTAGAGAGTTCGGTAAAAAAACGTTTGATTTGTTCTAAGGCCTTCTATAATTTCCACTATTCCAATTTCCAAAATTCAGTTTCTCAAAAAAATGCTACCAAAAAACATGTCTAACTTCCGTTTCCGGTTTCGGATTCTTTTTAAAAGCTTATTTTGTCGATGAATTTTTGATATACCTCCTCATTCCAAAGCACATCGAAATCGGTCCAGCCGTTCCGGAGATATGAGCGTTACCCACACACCCACAGTCAGACATGTTTTAAAAACCACTTTTTTAGGATCCTGGAAGCCCAAAACATGTATTTCCGTCAAAATCTCGATTTTGAAAATTTGCATGAAATCTATACTGAAAGTATAGGAAAGGTTAGGATGTGTTACTATTTTGTGCTGCTAGTGTGGTTTACAAAAATTGAAACATTATTAGCAGAGCACTTTTCAACCGCGGGGTATAAATCGGTCGTTGGAGACTCTTTTGTATAATTATATTTTTGCAGTAATTCTGGAAATAATTGAAATAAAACATGAAGGGTTAATAACAGAAAATATACAAACCCTTACGTTGTTCATTAAAGTTCCTTGTAACTCTAAATTCAGTTGACTTAGATGTCGATTTTGTTGTCTGTACTCTTCATATTGTGTTTTAAGAAAGTTCACTTCTCGGCGTAGTTTTATGACTTCGTCGTTAATTGTTTTATTAGTTTGGAGTTGTCCTTGCCCTTTATTGAGATGCTGCCCTTTTCCAGTACTAGTTTCTTGAATAACTCTATCATTGTTATCAACTAGAACATTTTCAGTCTCGCTGCCTTGGTCGTCTTTAGTTAATTTTCGCTTCTTTATTATTTTTGCATCTTGTGCGACTTCTGTTTGCATCTTTACTTTATTTGGTTGCGATGCTTTCAAAGTTTGCATCTTTTCTGCCATTATAGCATTTAAATGAGCGATGTTATGCTCACCTGTCACATTTTTTGCTATTCTGCAGACCTGTGTACATACGGTATGTGAAAATTACTTTTTTTAGAACCTTAAACATATACAAAAGCAAAAGTATATGCCGTAATTGAAAAACATTAGAAAAATAAACTAAATTACGAATACAGTGCATTTTTTTTAGTGTGGCCATAGGTTTTTACATGGTAAAAATTAAATCCCATGTTAGCTTAGTATTTCCTGCAGGTTTCAAGATAATTTCTATTTTTACTAAAAAATCATTACACTTTACTGCAAATTAGCGTGACTTTAATAAAAGAACATTACAATTGTTGTTTAAGAACTGGAAAAACACAAAGGAAAAAGTTGAAACCTAAAACAAAAATAGCATAGAAAACAAAAATTTGAAATTAATGGAAAGACACTAAAGAAACTGTTCCAAATTATTTCCATTAGCGGCTGAACAATATCCTAGTCGATCATAAAAATGCATTCTGTTGGTGTTTTGTAAATATCTTACGGTGGTGGAGTTGCATGCTTCGGTTATTCTTGCTTTTAGCTCATCTATGGATTCAGGTTGTCCTCTTATGTGGTCGTATACTTTTGTCGCCAAATAACCCCACAAGAACAATCGAGCGGAGTTAAATCTGGGCTTCGTCCAGGCCACTTAAACGGTCCATATGGACCAATCCAACTATTGGGAAAAGTTTCATTCAAAAATTCTGTAACTTGTTGAGCACTATGAGCTGGTGCTCCATCATGTTGAAAGATTATTTGTTCATTGGCTCTTAAAACAACCAGTTGTGGACCAACTTCCAACTGCAGTAGATCTAGGTACTTATTTTGATTGAGGCATCCATCAATAAAATATGGCCCTTAAATCCCAACCCAAATATTACCTTTTTCAGACCACTGTGTATGAGTCTCTTGTATTTTATAAGAATTCTCTCGTGCCCAAACGTCTATTTTGCTTATTTACGCTTCCATTTAACATAAATGTACTGTGGGATCTTACAGCAACGTTACGAAATCTATTACGCACTAATTGACTAATGATTCTTTATTGTATTTTCAATAATACAAACACTTTTGTAATGCATAAATCAAAGTTAGAACTATAACAAAGCAAAACTAACTTTAAAGCGGTCTGCACACTACAACTTACACGTCCATCACTTTTGTCTACTACTTTCACACTGCCCTGCTGCCAACCTTTTATTTTAAAAAGTCACTATCCTACACTCGGCCATTCCTGTCTAATCATCGGACCCTGATGATTGGTTGTTGATCCACGGCTTCATGTACTCAGCTGTGGTAGAAGTTTTTAAAGGTCCGTCACACGCACTTTCTTTCTGCACGTCGTAAGTATCTCGCGGTTTCACTTTTGTTACGCGGTACGGCCCGAGGTATTTAGGCTTGAGTTTTTGTCCACCGCTGAGTTGCCTTCGTTTTATCGCGACGAGATCATTTACTTGATAACGCGTAGGGGTGCGTCTTCTCAAATTGTAACTTTTTTGTTTTCTTCCTGGATCTTTTTGATCTGCTTCTTCGCTTCACCTCGTAGCTCTTCTCTATCGTTTTCAAAATTTTTGATCAGTTCTTCTTCCAACAAACTCTTTATATTTATGTCTGTTTTCACATGCATCTTCGTCCCAAACAGTAATTCGAATGGAGTCGTAGCAATACTACGTTGATAAGATGAATTTATGGTCTGTTGCACGATGTCGATGTACTTATACCACTTCGTGGGATCTTCTAAGGATAGCTTACCTAGCACAGGTATGATTATTCTGTTTATGCGCTCTACTTGACCATTTGCTCTAGGTAATCCTTTGTTACTCTATGATGCTGGATACCTTCTTCTTTACAATAATCTTGAAATTCGTAAGATGTGAACGCAGTCCCTCTATCTGAAATAATCATTACTGGGTTACCAAAAACACTTTTCTGTAATTCTAACTGGCTTATCAATTCCTTTGTGGTCGTGGACTTGGTAGGATAAAGCCAAACAAACTTAGTGAAAGCATCTATGACCACCAAAATATGCTTGTAATCCTTGTTGGTTGATTCCTTTGTGGTCGTGGACTTGGTAGGATAAAGCCAAACAAACTTAGTGAAAGCATGTATGACCACCAAAATATGCTTGTAATCCTTGTGGGTTGATTCTAAAGGACCTATGTGATCAATATGGTAGGTATTCAACGGTGTATGCTCCTTATGCAATGGATGTAAAAATCCTTCCTTCTTTCCTTCCTTGCGATTTATCAGTATGCATGTCACACAAGCCTGTGTAGTATTTGCTATTTTCATCTTTAAATTTGGTATAAAATATTCTCTTTCAACTAGCTCTCTTGTTTTCCTTTCCGCAAAGTGTCCTTTCTCGTGGGCTTTTCGTATTATTTCGTTCTGCATCGCTTTTGGAACCACTAACAATTCGTTACCGCCCTCAAGCTTATGGAGTAAACCATTTATCATCGGATAGTTGCTGTATGGCTTTTCTTTTAAAATTTCCATAATTGCTACTATTGTCTCATCTTTAGCTTGTTCATTCTTCAGTCTTGTTAGTGTAGTGTTTTCATCTACTGTTACGATCATAACTGGATACCGGCTTAGAGCGTCTACGTGCTTCGTCGATGCTCGATGACGTAGTCGTATTCTTCCAGTAATAGGGCCCATCTTGCTATGCGAGGTGGTATATCTTTCTTGTTTAACGTTTTCTGGAAAGCTGAACAATCAGTAATAATCTTAAACTTGCATCCGAGTAGGTATACTCTAAACTTCTTCAAGGCTTGAACTATTGCCAATACTTCAAGTTTATAGCTACTATACTTCTTTTCTGCTTCAGTTGTTTTCTTACTCATGAAGTAAATAGGATGTTGTTTGTTTATTATCTTCCTGCGATTTCTGTAGTATCATTGCACCATAACCTTCTTTGCTTGGGTCTGTGTGGAGCTCTGTCTCCAAGCCTTGTTTGTATATTGCTAAGACTGGTTTTTGTGCTAGTGCTGATTTCAAGTGCTCAAATGCTCTTTTCTGTTCGTCGCCAAATCGAATGTCTTCATTCTTCTTTAACAACTCGCTTAGCGGTCTGCCGATTTTGGCGTAGTCGGGTATAAATTTCCTAATATATCCTGTTAACCCCAGGAAACTCTGTAGTTGTTTTATGCTTCTAGGTTCTGGGAATTTAATCACTGATATTGTCTTCGTAGGAGATGGCAGCAGATTTACATTCTCAATCAGATGCCCTAAAAATTCGACTCTGGTTTTTAGAAAATGACATTTCTTCTTGTTGATATCCAACCCGTAATCTCTTGCTGTTTCTAAAACTGTCGTTAATTTTGAAACACCTTCCTCTTCGGTCATCGATAGTATAATTAGGTCATCTAAGTAGGTTAAAGTAGTTCCATCATTCGTCAAATCTCTGAATATTACGTTGACAAGTCTTTGAAAAACAGCTGGTGAGTTGTAGTGCCCAAAAGGTACACGCAGGAACTGATACTGGCCATTATGTGTCACAAAGGCTGTGTACTTACGGCTTCTTTCCTCAACCATGACATGGAAAAATCCATTTTACAAATCTAAAGTACTGTAGTACTTAGCATCTTGTAGCCTATCTAGCTGGTCTTCTATTAAAAGCAACGGGTAACGGTCTTTTATTACCTTTTGATTTACTTTCCTATAGTCTACACACACCCTCGGAGAGCCATCTTTCTTTCTAACTATCACTACTGCACTCGCACATTCGGAACTACATGGTTCAACTATTTCGCTTGAAATTCATTCTTTCACTTGGTTTTCCACTATTTCCCTTTCATTGCATAGTAGCCTTCTTCGTCTTTTAGAATTATCTTCATCTCAACGTTAGTTGTCTTTTTTGTCTGGTTCGTAACTTTCTATTAACATCTTAACCTTTTCTTTATTTCCTTCTTTCGCCGTCTCCGCTACATCTAATTCATCTTCAGTTGGAGATATGTGTAAAAGGTTATCATCTGGTCTTCTTGTTATTAGAATTCCCTCTTGGTTTATCGTTAGGTCTGCGTGGTTCAGCAATTCTTGACCTATAATAACTTGCATTGACGTTGCTTCCTTAGGCACCACATGCACCGTTGTAGGAAAGTCACTGTCGTCAATCTTGATAAGCGTTGCAAAGAATCCGATAGTATCCACTTTATTTTTACCAAAACCTGTGAGTGTTAACGTGGGTTTACACATATTGGGCAATTGCATCTTATCATACACATCTTTTCTAATTAGATTGACTTGGCTTCCTGTGTCTATCAGAGCTTCAAAGTTCGAATTTCCAATCGTTACTTTCTTGATCATCTAGCTTCGAGAAGTTGTGTTCGTGATGTTCGAGACAGAAGCCGTTGCTGGGTTACTTGGTTTCGTTACGGGCTTACGTTCTGGACCTTTGTGCCCTTGAAACATTTAGGACCTCGATCTTTTGAGCTACAGTTCTTGGAATCATGACCGTTTACTCCGCAGTTAAAGCAACTACGTTCTCGTCTTGCTCTATTCATTTCTACTCTTGCCGATTGGCTAGGTTGTTCCACACTATTTGGATTATTAACAACTGTTTCATAAGACAATATGTTTTTTGAAGGTGTTACAAAGCAGAAAAATGCTGAGCCTGAGATAAACAATGATTTATTCCCACAGTGTGCAGCGTCAGCGTCTATTTCTGCGACATCCTCTGAGATCCAGCAACAGCATCGTCAGCATCAGATTCAAGACGCTGACGCTCAAGAAACAGTAGATATCAGTACGTTGACCTTTGACCCAGATCCTGCAAAATGGATATTGGCAGAATGTCTAATACACTATATTGCACAAAATGGTGCTGCTCAAAATTTAGAACTTGATTTTAATGTGACAAAAAGAAGTTTTCGGGACAAAACGAGGTTTCTGAGCAAAACCCATTTTCTTAGAAAAATGGATAATGGGGAAGTCAAACCACGCAAATGGTTATTTTATTCAGAGTCCACCAAAACACTATTTTGCGGATGCTGTCGCCTGTTTCGTGCTGATACGACATTTGCCAAAGAGGGGGTTGATGATTGGAAAAATCTGAAAAAACTGTTAATGATACATGAAAATTCTACTAGGCATAAATCGAATTTACTACTTAGTAAACTAGGTAAAATTGACACAGCTCTAACCGAGGTAATAGAAGAGGAAATTTTCTACTGGCAAAACGTTTTACGGAGAGTTGTTGTTTTGGTGAAAGCTCTGGCTTCGCGTGGATTGCCATTCAGAGCAACAGATGAAGTTTTTGGCTCATTATACAATGGAAATTTTATGTTACTTGAGGTAATTTCAGAATTTGATCCGTTTTCAGCCCAGCACATTGAAACGGTAATCCTGGTAAGGGAAAAGTATCTTACCTTTCATCTACCATGTGTAATGAGTTCATTGAAATAATGTCAGATGCCGTTTTGCGCGAAATTATTCGTGAAATTCAATCACAAAAATATTTCTCTCTAATTGTTGACTCAACGCCAGACATGGCCCACATTGACCAGTTATCTTTAGTTGTGCGATATGTTCTTGAAAATGGAGACCCGGTTGAAAGATTTTTTAAATTCTTGCCCAACGCAGGTCACAAATTAGAAGAACTCTTCAACTGTGTCACTGAGCAGTTGGAAGAACTAAAAATTGATATCGAGAACTGCCGCAGCCAATCATACGATAACGCGCTAAGGTGTATACTCAGGGCTACAAGCCAGAATCAAGGAAGTTAATGCAAACTCGCCTTATGTACCTTGCGCCGGACACTCCCTTAATTTAGTCGGGACCAGTGCTGCAGAATGCTTCTTTGAAGCTGTCTCGTTCTTCGGTTTGTTACAGGAAATTTACAAATTCTTCTCTGTCTCTACCAGCAGGTGGGAACTTTTAAGCAAATTCCATGGCCAGACTGGTGATGGTAATACAATAACACTAAAAAGTTTATATGTTACGCGATGGTCTGCTCGTAGCGACGCATGCATTGCGTTAAAGAAAAATTGGTCTGTTGTGGTTAACGCGTTCTCTGAAATAGAGAATGACACGAATCAAAAGGTGGCGACTAGGGTTGAAGTAACTGCCTTGAGGATAAAATTAGAACACCCGAAACAGCAATATTATTGGAAATTTGGGGAACAATTGTCAAGAGAGTAAATAATGTCAGTGCATATTTACAAAAAGGCGATTTAGATTAAGCCGAGGCAGTTAACCTTTTAAAATCGTTGGTGTTGATTTTTGATAAAATTGGTAAGGATTTCGACGAGTATGAAAAAAAAGCAATAGTGTTTTGTGGCCTGACATCCTATGAAATTAAGAGGAAACAAACACGGAAACTTAAAATAGACGAAACTCGTGACGATCACGAAGTATATTTCAACGAACGCGACAGTTTTCGAATCCATACGTTTTATGCCATCATAGATAAATTAATTGCAGAAATGAATCGTCGATGTGGAGCTTACATGGACACTTTAGAAAAATTCGATATATTTAAACGATGCAAATGTTACCGTGTTGAAAGAAAAGGTACTAAAAATTGCCAAAACATTTAGCAACGATATCGAAAATGAAATAATAGAAGAGCTGGTTCATCTTTAGGGCCATTTAAAAAGTTCGGGCCTTGGCGGTAATGTAATCCCAGAGAACCCAAGGAATTTGTTGAAATGGTTAAAAGAAAAGGAATTACAAGACATTTACCCGAACGTCGAAATCTTAATTCGAATATTTAACACTCTTCCAATTTCGAACACTTCAGCCGAACGATCATTTTCAGTCCTGAAGCGTATCAAAAATCAATTTAGGACTAATATGAATCAAGAACGCGTCACAGGGCTTGGCCTTTTATGTATAGAGGGCGAATTTACTAGAAAAATTTCTTTTGAAGAAACTATTAAGTCCTTTGCTTTTGCTAAGGCCAGAAAAAGAAAATTTTGATATTTTTTATAATAATAAATAACTTGTAAAGGTTCATTATTTTTTTAATTATTGTTTGTTTTACTAAATAAATATCTACCTTTTTTTATTTTATAAATGTTTTTTTTCACCTTTTCGATGGGGTAGGGGGCGGCACTTAAGGATTGTGCCTAACGGCGCCACAAAGGCTAATCCGGCCCTGCTTGTGTATGCCACGGAAATGACTCTCCGCGCTTCCGTATCTTTCACAGCTGCAAACGTCTTAAAGGACATTGTGGAAAACGATCCACCGCGTGCGTTGGAGTATGATGCAGCTTACAAAAGGGTATCGCAGCAGAATATGGGGGACATATAGGCCGATGAGACTTTGAACTTGGTAATTCCCGGGAAAATGTCAAAGACACGTACTTGATGACGCGAGATTTAGTTAATAAGCACTGCAATGCCTCAATATTGCCTTCCTACCATAAAGTAATTACTGCAAAATCACGATGTTATCCTGCGAAAGAATCAATCTGTGTGACCCATGAATTGCGAAAATTGGTTGGCTTCATCCCTAGATAAACTAAGTATTGCATTACGGTTGCAATGTGCTTTCGCAATTTGTTACTTGTCATTACATGGGGATTCTCCAAATTCATTTTCCTTGCAAGAGGTCGAATGGCAACGTCTCCTTTTCCCCATGGAACGCTGCTTCCAGGAATAGCAAAAGCGTATTCGTTATCTGGAGGAATATACTTTTCTCTGTTGTTCAGTAGTATATTCACATAATTTTGCAGAATCTCCAGTAATAAAATAACGACAGCTGTAGAGCCTTTCCCGGTGTTCAATACACGTTTATATTTGGTAGTCAACATTCGCTCGGTTTCTGATAATACATTTTCAAACTCTGCAGCGCAATTACTGCGCTGGTCTTTTTTATAGTCCTCGATTTTCAAGAACTGGACATCATAAATTCGTCGCCTGTTAAACAGAATTAGCAATGCTAAGGTGCAATTCACCAGTAATTGGGAAGTGTTGTCATCTTTTTGTTCCGTAAATACTTTAGCGCAATCGTCGGCATTTTTCAGACATTGGTCTCGGAAGATTTTGATGTCGTTTACTAGAGGCAACAGCAATGGTTTATTCCACCTCTTTTCTTGAAGGTCCTTGTTAGCTAGGGAAGCTAGTTCGGTGTTCCACCGGGACTTGATCAATTTTTTAAAAGTTTTTACATTTCTCAGCCAAATGGGTACATGCGTTTCTGATTTACACTTGAAACCACGACTTTCTTTTAAAATGAGAACAGTTAATTCGTCGCAAGCCATTTTCAAAGAAGTGCCAAGATGCATTGCAAGGCTGGGAGTTTTAAATGTTTTTTTGATGGGGTCATATCCTACAATACTCCTTGCGGCACTTAAAACATTTTCAAAATTTTTCGGGTGGAGGATATCTTTAAAACTAACTTGGTCGTCATTAGTTTGTTTTCTGTAAGAAATAAGCAGTCTCGAAAGTTCCCTCATGCGGTTGCTACAAACATACGCCATGCGTTCTCGCTTGTGTTTTTTCAGATACGATTCCCCAATATTTGCAATTAGAAGATCTTTTTTAACTTCGAAAGAGATTTCATCTCCTTTCATCTTGTCAAATACCTGGTAAAATTTGATTCTTGTTTTACTTTGCACAAGAAAATAAACTGCTGGACAAAATTAACGCGTAACTAAAATTTATTGTGTCAATTTTTGGTTATAGGTCAATTTTATCTAGCAGATTTCAAAATTACACGCACCTGGCATTTTACATTTAGCTTTGATATAGTGTCTGTGGGATCACTGGCACAAGCTACGAGTGTTTGTGAATTTCTACTACGTGTTTGTTCAGAAGTATTTGGCTTAGAGATGCATCTTTTCGTATGCCTTTTCAAGTATTGTTTTCCAAACAAACCTTTGCAATAAATGCAAGGATAGTAAACGAGTTTACCTAAAGATTCTTTGTTAGATTTCCGGAAAGGACACGTTATACCGGATATATGGAGGTGAAAATTTGTATCTTTTCGAAGTAATATAAGTGCCAGGCGTCTATCTTTACTATTTTTAGGCAGTTTCAATATATCTTCAATTTCTTTTTCTGAGCCATGATGCCTCTCTATGTGTCTCATAAAATTTTTTGAAAGCACATCTTCGTCACAAAATTTGCATCTAACTTCTTTCTTTTTAAGAGCTGTTTTCGCCTGCAATACAAAATTGGATATGGAAAATGGACTGGCTTAAAAAAAATGCACTTACTCTAATTTGCTCAGAGAGTGGTTGAGATATTACTTCAGAAGTCTTGCATTGATCATTGGTTGTACTCACCGCACAGTTTTAACAGCAACTTAGTCCTTGATGGCATCATTACCAGATTACACTAACACTGCACGTCTTGTTTTCGCGAGTTGCAAATATGATATGAATCATATGAAAACATCCTTGTCACCTCTTCGGCCAAATAATACTAATATTGAAACCAGGCACACCCGAACATGAAGTTACTTCTTATAGGCCGATAACACTGCTACCAATACTTTCAAAAGTATTAGAGAGATTAATACTAAAGAGAATGGCACCCATAATTGAACAAGAAGCACTTATCCCACAACATCAATTTGGGTTTCGCCAGGAACACTCTGCTTTAGAACAGATACACAGAGTTGTAGATGTAATAGAGAAGGACTTTGAAGAACGAAGATATTGTGCCGCGGTATTCCTTGATGTCAGCCAGGCCTTCGACCGTGTCTGGTATCCTGGCCTACTATACAAAATCAAACAAACCCTACCACACCAGTACTACCTTCTATTTAACTCATATCTCAATGAGAGGTATTATCAGGTCAAGCACCGCGAAAGCCAATCTGATCTATACCCAATAAAGGCAGGCGTTCCTCAGGGCAGTGTTCTAGGACCAACCCTATACCAGATATTCACAGCTGACCTACCACACAATGATAATGCCACTTTTGCAGACGATACCGCGATATTAGTTTCTCGCCCGGATCCAACACAAGCATCGGCAATACTACAAAGTAGTCTGGACAACATACAAAAATGGCTACATAGGTGGCGAATACAAATAAATGAAAATAAATCTACAGCTATCACGTTTACGACGAAACACAACTCTACTCCTCCAGTTACACTAAATGGTATACAGATTCCCACCAAAGATGAAGTAAAATACCTCGGCATAAACCGACATAGACAGGCGTTTAACATGGAAAACCCATATCACAAAAAAGAGAAAGCAACTGGATGCAATGGTGAAAAAGATGTACTGGCTCATAGGGAAAAACTCCAAGTTATCGTTAGAAAATAAAGTGCTAGTGTGTAAGACAGTTTTAGTTCCACTGTGGGCCTATGGCATACATCTATGGGGAAGTGCAAAAACATCCAATATTGAAATCCTACAAAGATTTCAAAGCAAAACTCTTCGTGCAATCACCAACGCTGAATGGTTCATTAACAACAAAACACTCCATGAGGATCTAAAAATTCCATGGATCACAGAAACAATCAAAAGACGTACAACCTCCTATGTCAAACGAATACATAATCACCCCAATGTGTTAGTGCTCAACTTATTAGACAATGCCAATACCACTCGCAGATTAAAAAGACTTAAAACGTTAGACCTTACTGAATAATAATTGTTATTTTAGTATATCAGGGAATAGCCAGTGGGCGTCACTCCTACCTCATGACAATGTAATTTAGTTTAGTATTAAGTATCACATCACATTTGCTTGTTAGCCTTAGGGCTAGTTGTAAATTAGCATATTATTATAATAAAAAAAAAAAAATATGCCCAAAACAAAAAATGTATTAAGTAAACGTCAAGTACGACGAAATATCAAGCAAAACCAGGAATATTATAAAAGCAATATTAACTTGTTAATTAGCTTAGGCACTACTGTCGATCATTCTGATCCTAGCAACAGAAATTATAAGCAAAATGTTTTTCAAAATCTTGATTCAACAAATGACAAGATTATTCCCTAAGCAGAATCAAATGACATTCAATTAAATGTTGCACCGCATGGCATGGTGAATAACTTCACACTACATAGTCTATTTAAACAACTTGAAAAAGTAACTGAGGTGCCTAATCTAGTTAAAGTTAATACAAATCTTGGACTAGTAGATCAACTAAGGCAGGGACTCTTGGAACTTCCGCTGCAATCTTTAATAACAATGGTATTTAAAACAAAGTCCAATACGGATGTGATAATAGTCAATAATCAACATGCAATTGTAGCTTTTGAAAATGAATTAACCAAATTTATGGCGACCGTAACTACAAGCCTAGAACAACAGTCATTAATTTTGAGTGAGATTTTGAGAATACAAAGAAGTAGCAGCAGTGCTGCGCTAGTGACTCCCAGTAATTTGTTGTTGTTTCCTGTGGACAGCCTTGAGGGTTTTCAAGAATTCGATAAAAGGGTTAAAGATGACAGCCACGTAAGAGAATATATATGGTAAGGGTAACACTTTTAGATTTATGAAATTTCTCCTAACGAACGAAGTCGCTATAAAGGCAGCGATACATTGCGTTTCCAGAAATTAGCTTTGATGGGTGTAATTTACGGTAGGACACCAACAGTATAACAATATTTTTTAATTATATAATTTTAGAAGCGTCAAAGCTGTATTTTCCCGCTGATGAGAGAAATGATTTCCTAACTGCCAAAACCGTGAAGGACTGGTTAAAATTTGAAAAACGCCCGAGTCGGCAAGGGATCTTGCAGAAATAAACCTCAAATGTAATTCTTCAGTTTTTTTGAAAATAATCTTTATTTTCAGAATGTTCAGTTTTTTGATAATGTTCCATGCTTTAGATTTTTTTGTTTTTGAAAGTTTTTCTTTTTTTGAGACACTTTCGTATTTTAACTGTGTGTTTTGCAACAAATCAGCTCTGTATTTTAGTTGTTTTCTGATATGTACAAATGCACATGTGTGGAAATTGAATTGAAAAGGTTTATCTATATTATCTGATTTTTGTAAACAAAACTGCATTCTAGTTCTTTCCTTAAATTTAATGAAATATATACTATATTATCATTTACAAGTATAATAAATATTGGTTCTGTAAATGCTGCCTGTGTTTCTTTAAAACATAATTGGAAGTGATTATTAAATTAAGGTTTTTGCTTGTGGATGAAGATTACCTAGGAAAGACTGACACAATAAACGTTGCATTTTACTTTTTTCTAACGACGTAAGTAACCTGGGTTAAATCAACTCTGTTTCAGGACGTTGTATCATAATTGAAGTTGCTCGTCTAACTAAAACGTTATTTTTTTAATCGAGGATTTCATATAAATCATACGCAATTTAAACGTTACATTGTACTTTTCTTTTAACTTTATAGTAACCCTGGTTATATCAACTTTGTTGAATTACGTTTAATTATAATAGAAATCACTACGGGAAGAAAACGTTGGTTTTTAAAGGAAGATTTACATAAAAAGCAGACTGAATTTAAACGTATACTGTACACGTTATATTGAAATTGTTTTTATACATTGAAATAGCTCTACAATTAGTGCCACAAATAACGTTAATTATTTGGTTGAAAAATTGGTAGAAAGCGAGGACATCTCGACTTCTTTTCAACGTTTATTAACAACTATTAGTAAACGTTAGGTTACGTTTTAAAACAACGTTTTAAAAACGGTAGATATAGGGGGAGTCTTTCGGCACTGTTTAAGTGAATTTTGGCCACATTTTACGAACGCTGCACTATAGGAACAAATTTCAAAGTTCCATACTTAAGACATGACTGTGAAGGAACGAAGTGGAAAAGCATTTACTTCTTAAAAGATGGTTATGTGAAGGCTACTTTCCTGTTAAGATATAGTTCCTTCTTTTAGGACACTTTTATTATTATGTTTCATTGCTTACAGTTAGCCGTTAGAAACGAAGGACGGATTTGTACATGTAATTCTAATAAATGCAAAATATATACAGCTTCAATTATTAATTTCAAACTTAGGGTAGAGTGTTCAAGGTCGGGTTGACACTATGTTGTCGGACTTATTCTAAAGTAAATAATCACAAATTTTCAACCTTTGACAAATAATTCCAGGTTTCATACGCTGGCTCTAAGATTAATAAGAAAACGGTTCTTCAAGCTAGAAAACTGTTTAGAATGTGAGGTGAAAGTCAATTGTGTTCATTTTGGACTGGGTTACATTGATTTGGCTTACCTGTTAGCACATGAAGACAATGAAAATGACCATTATCAAAGTATCCTTTTAATTAAAAACAAAGTAGTAACAATAACACTTAAAATTATTAGTTGCCTTCCTTAACTATTATCTCAGCTCCTAGGACGTCAAGATCAACAAATGGACTGACAAATCTTAATGGAGAAGGCAAGTGTAAACTCCGTTACTCTGATATATGCTCTGACTCCGATGATGATAACGACTCCATATTTTTGGAAAATGAAACAGCAAACCAAAATAATTATCCTGAAGCTGGTTTTAAAGTCAATGATTATATAGTTGTTAAGTTAAGTAGTAAAAAGTCAATAAAACATTTTGCAGCTGTTGGTTTGGAAGTTCACTCAAACGAAGACTTTACAGTTATGTTTATGCAAAATGTGGGTCTAATAAGTACATTTTTCCGGAAAAAGACGACATTTCGTCAATCATGTATAATGAAATTGTTGTAGTTTTATGTGCACCTACCAGAACTAACAGACAGCAGTACTCGTTTGAAAACTTACCTTTTTTTGGAAAATTTACTTTAAATGATGGTATTATAGACTAGACTATGCAAGTTTAAATAATAATAATGTAGATTTCTGTTTTATGTTTCTTAGCAAGTTTTTGTTCAGAAATAAAGGTTTTTTCTATATATTACACTAAAATTACTTTAGCTTTGCTCACCTCCTTTAAAAACATCTCACCTCCGTTGATTGTAATTTTAGTTATTTTTCTTTTTTTCAAAAAATATGCATATTTGAGCTCAACCCATTTGAGTATCTTTCATTTGGGCACATGGTAAGCTAAACAAAAAACTAAAAAAAAAATTTTTTAAACTGAATTCTGTAAATGCAGGATTTCATGAGAATCACCCATAAAATGATAGAAGTATGTATCATCATTTATTAAAAGCAACCTTTTTGTTATTACTTCTAAAATCCCATTAGTAAATACATTAATTTATATAAAATGCACTTTTATGCACCTTTATTCTTACATCGAACCTTCCAAACCCCTTACGAGAACAGTGTACTCAATGTTAAACGATTTAAATGATTGATTGGAATACTCACCCACCCAATGCATCTGCAAAGGCATCTCCACTACTGAACGAACGGACCAACCAACTTGCGAAGTCCAACTATTTTCAAAAACTACAACCATCATCTTAAAAACGTGCGAGATAACCATCTACGCAGACATCGAATTATGCCACAAAGCAGCAAACAACCAACGGCTCTACGTACTTCCTAAAACCAACAACACTCAACCTACTATGTCAAGAAACTAATTATGAAGAAACAATTAACAAGGTCGGTTTGCTAGACTTAAACGATAACTGCAAGGCATGGTTCAGAAACCATCCCACCTGAAAGACGAACTCAACCACATTACGACTGTCCTTTCCCAAAACAGCTACAACAAACGAGACATCCAACACGCTATTACTCGAAAGGCCCAACCCGCAAACAGAACGTACCAATACTCCTACACCACCTACCTCTATAGCATTTCTACCTTACATACACAAAACCACCGACCGCATCAGCAGACTACTTAAACAACAAAACATAAAAACCGTTTTTACTCCCTTTAAAAAACTTTCCAATTTCCTTCCTCCGACCAAAGACAAGTTACCTACCCTCCAATCCTGCGGTGTGTATAGTGTACCCTGCTCCTTTGGGAAAGCCTACATCGGTGATCAGCGTTCGAGTTTCTGAACACTCGACTGCAACGTCCCGCAGAGTCGGCTATCGCAGAACATAAACTCGATACAGGCCATAACATTCAATTTGACAAGACCAAAATCCTAGCCCGTTCTTCACCTACCTCAACCGTGTGATCCGTGAATCTATAGAAATACACAAAATTCCTAACAATATTAACCGAGACCACAGCTATCCCCTGCACAATGCCTACAAACTACTGTTTCCGACTAAATCCAAGCCCCGCCCTGCAACCGCTACAGCCAATCACAGACCCAGCATTCACACCTTGTTACCCACCCGTCCCTTATAAACCCGGTGCCCGCACCGGTCTCGCCAGTTGTGTTCCAGATCCCAAAGTGACCACAGCCCTGAAGATGTCCCGTGGAACCGAGGACGAAACGTCGGCAGTTCATGCACCGATGACGCGGCTTCAACCCGGAAGCCTAGCTGTTACTTGCGATAGAATTGACAAAAGTAATTGTTATAACCCGTTAATTTTAGATTACTCTAATATAAATGATTCAATTCCAATCAATAATATTGACGTAGATAATAAACAAACACTCATAGATAATTTAAAACAAAATCTTAAACTTGATCACTTGAACGATGTAGAAAAATCTCACTTAATGAGTATGCTATCAGTACAAAGAAATCTTACATGTTAATTTTAGATTACTCTAATATAAATGATTCAATTCCAATCAATAATATTGACGTAGATAATAAACAAACACTCATAGATAATTTAAAACAAAATCTTAAACTTGATCACTTGAACGATGAAGAAAAATCACACTTAATCAGTATGCTATCAGTACAAAGAAATCTTACATGCACCCGGTATTCCTTTATCTGTCACGTCATTAGTAAAGCATCATATCCGTACCAAAACAGATGTATCAAATTTCACAAAAACTTATCAATAACCTGACATCCATAGAGAGGAAGTGAAACGTCAAATCAATAACATGCTATTCGAAAATATCGTTAAACCATCTGCATCCCCTTATAGCTTTTATATAAGATAAAGAGAAAATGGCTTTTTCAACCAAAGATGGCCATTTCCAATTTACGAGAAAGCCTTTTTGTCTAAAAAATGCCCCTGCTACTTTTCAACGTGCATATAAAAACGCCCTTACAGGACTTACACCCACGCAATGTTTAGTCTATTGTGACGACATAATAGTGATAGACATAATAGACCAGCTTGCGAAAGATTTTCCAATATTTGACCACAAAGTTGTTGTAAAGGCATTTTGCAAAAGAAGAAAGGCTAGGCCAATTAAAAAAAAATGATTTTATTAAAAAAACTATTTCTCTATTTTCCTAAATAATAAATCTACTAAACGTCATTTAAGGGTCTTTACTATAAATTTATTAAATTATAAACATCATGAAATTGATTCTACATTAACAGTTTCTCAGCTTTTTGTATGCTAAACTATTACTTCTGTGAAAACAGTTTTAACAGAGACTACAACCAAAATCGCAGATGCAATAATATCCTTCGCCTCTAAAATGTTCTTCCACTGAAAATTACGTTCTAAGTTATTATATAAGATTTGATCAGACCGACCGCAGTATAGTCTCGCTGCGCCTGTTCTCAATGATAAGTATATGATAGCAATGGAATTGCAAAGCAACTAAATGCAACCAGAAGTAGATAAAGTTAATAACAGTTTGTTATTTTCTAACTCTCATGTTGATGTGGTGTGTAAAAAGTTGCATAGCGCATATTTTGCATTGAGAACTTTGAAAACTAACTTATCGGCTTATACACTTCTTACTGTTTACTATTCTTTAGCATATACACACAATGTGTTTGGGGTAACTCTGTTGATTATTTACGTATATTAATTAATCAAAAAAGAATCATTAGACTGATATTTAATCTTGGTAATCTTGAGTCGTCGGCCAGTATTTGTTAAACACAGAATATTAACATTTGTGCCTATATATATTTATAAATGTTGTATATTTGTTTACAATAACCAATTTAAATTTACTCGGCACCGTAATATTCATTTGTATAACACTAGGAATAAGAATGATTTAATTCTGCAACATATAGGACTTATTTGTTGTCATGGCTGTGAAATAAATGAAATGAAATGAAATAAGAAGGATCTAGTATTAAATAAACCACAACTTTACTTAAGCTGCATCGAGGAAGGATCTTGAATGAGCTTATAGAAAACTTTACCACTATTGATTTAGACTGCGTACTACAAATAGAACTAATATCACAAGATGGCAAAAAAGAAGCTGGTGTAGATATAGGGGGAGTCTTGCAGGACTGTTTAAGTGAATTTTGGCCACATTTTACGAACGCTGCACTATAGGAACAAATTTCAAAGTTCCATACTTAAGACATGACTGTTAAAGAACGAAGTGGAAAAGCATTTACTTCTTAAAAGATGATTATGTGAATGCTACTTTCCTGTTAAGATATAGTTCCTGCTTTTATGGAGTTACTATATATTTCACAAAACATTATCAAACCTTCAAGAATAATTTTTTGAATTTGTGAAGGAAAATGAGAAATGTTTTTCAAACTAGTTTGCTATCTTTTGACACTATTGATCAAATCGAATTATTGAATGTTTTAAATAACCTAGAATGTAAATGGGTCTTCTTTCAAAAGTAATATGCAAACACTGATAAAGGATATATCCCACAAAGAATTGATACAAAAGCCCAAGATTGTTATTACTGTTTTCATGAAACGTGTAAAAAATTATGTCTAAAAACAAGGAAAAAAAAAAGAAAAAAGATTATTTTCTTCCTGAAAATCAGCGATTTTCTTTCTAAAAATGAGTTACAATAAGTTTATAAAACGAGTTCTCCAACAGTATAAAATATTCAGAAAGTGTTACGATTTAACTTCACAATCCAATACGGTTCAGTTCCACCAGTCTATGTATATCCTAGAGTTAGAAACTTAGATGATTTTTTAATTGAAGCACCAGTCTCCAGTGTGGCCCTCGGAAGCCGAAGTGGATGGATGAACTCTAAACTTTTTATAGAAGTACTAAAACATCCTTGTAAATCAATCAAATTGCATCAAAGGAAAACTAATTCTTCTATTAATGGTCAACTACGAGTCTCTGCAGGTATGATACTCCTAGTTCGTGGTGTGGTTAATTGTTACGAATAAACCACGGCGTGTTCACTGCAAGTCGCAACACTTTATTTTGATAACGTTGTGTGCATAACGTATAATGACTGGCTAACTTCCAACCCTGGAAAAACGATTTCTATTAAACGTTACCCATTGAAACTCGTTCACTCCAAGTAATACAATTAATTTCTTTTAAAAGCCTGGGTTGTGGCCATTGCATCGATTGGCTTTTTCTGATGATGCCAAGCACATCGTCCTAAAAATCCAGAAACTAAATCAAATTAAAATGAAACGGTGAGCTCTGCCACCGTTGAAGATACGAGGAATGTCCCGTTATTAAGGTACGTTTGTACGGCACACCGCATACGTTGATCCGATCAGGTTGAAACTTGCACGCATTTTAGATGCACATATGTACTACATAGGTGGCTGTTGTCATTGCCTTAGGTCAAGTACAACATGCTCTGCGACAGCCGCAAAATGTCCGTTCCGATCGAAACATACTCCACGTTTGAACTGCGAGCGGTCATTCGATTTTTGCATGCAACTATTGAAAAACCTACCAAAATTCATAAAAAAATACTGAAGACTTACGGAGAAGGCGTTATGAGTCGAAAACAAGTTAGTGTTTGATGTAATCAGTTCAAAAGTGGCCGCACAACACTGAACGATGATCGCGAAGGTGTGCGACGAAAACCATCAACAACGAAAACGGATGAGAATCAATTAAAGGTCGATACGCTGATTAGAGAAGATCGTGGGTTGAAAATGCGGGAAATTGCTCTACTGACCGACATTCCTAAAAGCTCTAAATCATGAAATCGTATCTGCATTAGGCGATCTAAAAGTTTCCGCGAGATGGGTACTAAAAATGTTGACCGATCAACACAAAATGCAAAGAATGGCGGCGGAAATGGAACATTTAACGCGCTATCGTCAGGAAGACGGATTTCTAGAGTCTATAGTTAGAGGAGACGAAACCTGGGTACACCACCAGACCCCCCAAATCAAAAAAAGACTCGATGACGGCATGTGAGTTCACAAACACCGAAAAAATTCAAAGTTCAGCAGTCTGCTAAAAAGACAATGGCCAACAGTTCGCGCTTTTACTTAGTGTATGTTTGATTTCTATAAATAAAGTAGTCTGTTTGTAATTCACGAATGTACCTTAGTAACCGGACATCCCTCGTATAATGTGAACAAACTGTGCCAATTTACTAAATCAATCATATAATAGAAATGAGGGAACAGCAAACAATTATATTAGTATGTCTGGCAATAGAGCTATACCAACAATTTCGCGCCGACAATTTGGCGCACGACAATACGTCGCGGACGATTCCGCACGGGACAATTCCGCTCGTGCTACAATTCTTCGCGTGTGATAATTTCGCACCTATTTTAGATTTAAGATATTTTTCTTGTATTTAACTACGCTTAAGTTACGTACCGGTCATTAGGGAGAAAGTGCCTATATTACTCGTAATGCACATTGCACAATGAGGACCCCTAATACAACAAACATATAACAAAAAACATACGAGACGTATAGTGGCACGGTGCAGAAGTGAAAGCTAGTGCTCCGTATTGTTTAAATTATTGTTTTTAAGTACTAATTTATAATTTACCAAAGTTTCAGCCACTAATACTTGGTAAAATTATCAGTGTCGAGTTTTGCCACGGAAAAAAACTTATTCAACTTTAAAGTAAGTGAACTAAAAACTGAACTTTGCAAATTCGGCATTGAAACAAAAAAACCTTAAGAAACCATTGTTAATTGAATTATTACCATTAATTAATAGTAGTAGTGTATTTAACGTGGTGGCACAAAAACCAAACAGAGATTTAGAAATTGATAAATTATGTGACGCGTGTAATCTTTTAAAAATTCTATTCGATCAGCAAAAAGACGAAATATCCGCACTTACAAACTTAAAAATCAATTTAGTTACTTAACAAAAAATACAGACACTAACATTCGTAAAATTCGGAAACAAATAGCCATACAAATGCGGCGTTCAAAAATACATTTGTATCAGTACAGGCCGCGAATCAACCTTGCAGTGTGAAATCAATATCCAACATTTTAATATTACCACCTTTTTTTCCCGAATATTTGCCAAAACAACTGTTCTCAATACAATGCATAAACCGAATGCCAAATTCGAAGATGAAGTAAAAATTGTTCTGGCTTAACCCGTAACTGGTGAGGTGGGGTTAGCCACACCCACGATAACTTAAATATGAGACTGCGCAGTAGTTAAGGCGCGGAGGGCAATAACCTTCACAGTACCTCTCCGTCAGTGTGTTAGCTAGGCTGTCAGTGTACGCACGCACTACTGCAGGTTTGTAATTTTGTATTATCACGCTTCATTTGCTCGATGGGGTTTGTGTAACCCCACCTCACCAGTTACGTAACTTTTCTGATACAGCTTCTTTTTTTTTGGTAGTTGAATATGGTGGTTCCTCTAAAAATAAGTATGAGATCCGATGACCCTGGTTTTGAGAAATAGGCAATGGAAACTCTGGACGATTTGGAAAGCGAATACAGCGGTGAAGAGGATGTTGCAGTTGATTTTCGATCTGATCACAACTCAGAATCTGAAATTGACTTGTCTGATAGTGAATCCGAGCATGGTAGTGTCCATTCCGAATCTGAAGATGAATTGGTTGGCAATGCAGATGATGCGCCTGAAGTAAAGAAACAGAAAAAAATCTCATAAAGTTATTATGGAAAAAATAATTTCAAGTGGTCAGCGGAGCCACCGAAGCCAAGTCCGCACAAGGATGCACAATATTATATCGCACCTTCCAGGCATAACAGCAAAACAGCTAGGGGTGGTTTGTAGACCTATTTCAGCCTGGAAGCTGCTTTTTACTGATGAAATTCTCAATGAAGTAGTTTTGCGAACAAATGAAAAACTAGTTCAAGTAAGAAACCATCTTGTAGAACCGCTGCGGTATGATTATAGAGACATAGATATGCAAGAGTTGCTAGCATTCCTTGGGATATTAATGTACTCGGCAGTGTTCAAATCCAATCACGAAGACCTCGCTGCTCTGTTCGCTACAGATGGTAGACATTTTTCGTTGTACTATTTCTTTGAAGCGCATTCTTGTAATTTTACTCTATCTTCGGTTTGACAACGCGTTAGACAGGGATGAAAGAAAAAAGATTGAAGCAACTGCTGCAATATCTTCGATATTCGAAATATTTGTCAAGAACTGTCAAGCTTCCTACTCTATAGGAGAATACGCTTGCATAGACGAAACGTTGATTGGGTTTAGAGGTCGGTGCAAATTCAGGATGTACATTCCCAATAAACCTCGGAAGTATGGTATAAAAGTTATGGCCTTGAACAATGCTAAGACCCACTATTTTCTAAATGGATACATTTACGCAGGTAAAGATGGTAAAACTCTCTCCGATGCTTATAAAAAAATGGGTAAGCCGAGCCAGTCGGTTCTACGACTAGTTGTGCCCATTGTGGGTTCAAACCGGAATGTAAGAGCAGACAACTGGTTTTCCTCTATGGAGCTGGTTTCGGAATTAAAAAATCAAGGCTTAACATATGTGGGCACCTTCAAAAATACCAAACGAGAAGTTCCCAAGGAATTTCGTCCCACAAAAACAAAAGACGAAAAATCAGCCATGTACGGATTTACAAATGATTTTACATTAGTTTCATATGTTCAAAAAAAAATAAAGCTGTTCTTCTGATTTCCTCAATGCATCAATCGGAAAGCACAGATCCCCAAACGGAAAAACCCGAGATTATTGTGTTCTATAATCAAACAAAGGAGGAGTTGACGCCCTCGATGAAAAATGCACCATATACTGTTATATGTATTTACCCCGTTCCACGCCACCACTGGAATTTCGCCACCACTGGCATTTCGCGCGCACGAGCGCCGCGTCTAGACGCCTTAAGCCATCCGCCCCGGGCAGTGAGATGAGGAGTCAGCTCGCGACAATCATACGCGGCAGTCGTATTGCGTAACGCTCCCGCCACAAGCTACCGTAATGTAAATTTAACATCGTCATTCTAGGGAAGCCTAGTTGAAGATTTCGGCAGTGCATAAACTCGACATCTGAATACCTCACATATCGTCCCGTGTAACGCCTGTTACTTTGCTCGACTTAAGTCGGATTTAACGCAAACCGTGGGGGTGTATATTCATTTGTACGAGAATCTTCTGGTTCCGATTGTCGCTTGCTCGGATAACCATCGTCTAGGACGGATATAAACGTCACTGCCGTGGTCCAACACGAAGCTAACACCTAGAAAACATCTTCGACCTACTCTTTCGTCATCGTTTACTCTTTAGTCTCAAGGAACTCCCGAGCTGCCGTTAAAGTATTAGAACTTCCGTTATCGTCCTCTATCTACATCCTTAACCTGCCTCTTGACTGCTAAAGGTAGAACACCAGGTGGGGTGAAAGCTACAAACTTGTGAGTACCTCTGTACACTACTTTTATACAGTGAAAGTGATATATTAACCGTCAAACATTTATGCGTTACGGTCCTGTATACTACAGTGATTTCAATTATATTATAGGTCTATTTGCATGTGTATTATTATATTTAATGTGTTTTGTTCAAAACCTACTTCGTTTTGGGAATACCAAGTGGAGTTGAGGAAAACCTCTCCGAAGTAGTGATTTTGCTTATTACGACGTTGCAAGTTTCATTTGTTCTAATTTTAAGCATATATATTTAATCGCTATTCAAATTATTCATTTATAGCAGCAATCTGCGGCCAATCATATTTTACTCAATATATTTTATGTTCAAATTAAACGTTGAGACTCATTTAGCTTCGGTACTTAGCCTCAGCTAAATTATAAGCATATATTGTAAACTCCATCTAGGTGGAAAGCCGAAGGTAAGTCATCTTCGAGAAAGCTGTCTACAAGGGAGGTTCCTGTTTCTTCCCCCCTTGGACATCGGCCTATCTTCCTGCTTCAACAACTCTCATTAAGACATCAAAAACAGGTGGCACCCTTTTTAATCAACTCCTTTATTTAACCCCAAGCCTATTTGCGAAGAGCCTTTCCGGTTTACCGGTCGAACCACCCCATCTCCGACTCTGAGCTAAGCCGCGTGCACCCTTTTGTTACGGGGGCTCTAACAAATCTATCGTCCAATTCTTTTGAACCCCTTTTTATCGTTTGGCCCGTAACAATACTCCGAGAGCCGACGCAGTAGACGTTGGCCATTGGACATTTTCTACACTTTAATTAACATCAGTCTAGTTAATTCGCACGTCATATTTTCTTCTTTTGCTGGGAATCCCACAGTTAATAGGCTGGATTTTATAAAAGATCTTGCTAAAGAACTAGTAGAACCGCAACTAAATGCAAGACTGATGAACAAACGGCTAACTCGCGAGTTACGGATCAATATTGCGGGGATCCTGAAGAAAACCGTCCCTGTTATCCCCCAACAACAACTTCAGAGGCAGGTTCGATGTGGAAAGTGCCCTAGGAGTAATGATAAAAAGACAAAATTGATCTGTTCCGAATGTCTAACGCCAATTTGCGGTGCATGGTTGCGTGGATTGTGCATAGGAAATGATCCCTGAAAACTGCCTTGGCGCCATTTTTTTTTGAAATTTTTTTTTATTTATTTTTTATTATCTTATTGTAGCGTATAAAACTTATTTTTAATTTTATAGTTGGAACCAGAATTGAGTTCTGCTCAATTAATGCAATCAGTGTTTTTTTGTACTACAAATACAGTTTTTGCAATATAATTAATTTGTTTTAATTTGTTACTCTAAATTTTAAAAAATCTTGTTACACCTCTTTCTTAGATACTACAGATAGATTACATATTATAACTGAAGCGCTGTTTTCAAACAAGTCATCCCAGGAGCCAAAATAAGTCTGGGGTTTGTCAAACCCCATCTCACCAGTTATGTGATAAAATTTCCACCTCACTAGTTACGGGTTAACTAAAAGTTTTACAAAAATGGATTATGTAATTATAGCTGCTGGTGGCAAGAATGCCAGGAAATCAGGAAAGATGCTACCTCTATCCTAAAGGAAACACTAGCTACCCTTAGCAACACTAACTTCAATTCCTTATTGAAATGAACGAAAAATACTCAATGATATCATTTTCGATTTAAATATTTGTCTCTACGAAGCCGCAAAAGAAGCGGTAGTTACCAAACATCAGAGAATACGCTTCCTAAATATCAACTTGCATGTGGCAACTCATACGGCTCACGTAAAAGCCTCCTACGACACATCAGGAGGTACTGTAAAGGACCACAGAACTTAGACGACACCAAGTGCCGGGAATGAGTTTTTAACTCATATGCTAGTCTTCGCCAGTATGGCTCACCCCTCCGAGTACAATAAAGAGCTGGAGCAGGAGGCATCACGCTCCAAGGTTCAGCCTTGGTCTCAACTCTAGCTCCTTCACATGGCCCAAGAAGAGGCCAAGTACGAACGCCTGCATATCATCCAACATCTAAGCAGGCTTTTTAGCAGGTCGGCCGACAACATCAAATACCAACGTCGCAAGATACAATATCGAAATCTAAGCTTGGAAAGAGAGCAGGAGTCTCCACTGGAGATCAGGGGGATGTATAAACAGCCAGCTCCAACCCGCGCGGACCCGGCTATGGAGGATTCACAGGCCGTTCTGCACGAACGTGCGTGTAATTTGGAAAACTAAGGCTATATAAAAATTACGAAAATTAGGGTGACCTAAGGTGTTAAAATTGGCTACAAATAATAACAATAAGCGGCTAAGAGAAGTGTGAGTAGAGGACGGGATATTGAAATAACAAACAAAGCAGACATGGCTTTGACGCGTTCTCCCCCTTCAAGGAGGAGATTCGCAAGCACGACGAAATTTCCGCCATTGGCGGAAAAGACTATCAGATCAGATGACGAGGGAGGAAGCAGTGGAGAAGAGGAAGAAGCGAGGAGCGAGTCCGAAATAGAAACTACTCAGAGCGAATACAGGACCATCGAGGAGAGATATAGAGAGCTCATCGAGTACGTTGATAAAGGATTAGATCCAAGCAACAGATTGAAGAAGGAAAACCTAAAGACCCTGAAAAACATGATAACAGAGTGGGCCTTTGCACAAGTGGAAACGAGAGGACAAGCGAAGAATGAGGAAAATGAGAAACTAAGGAAAGAACTGGAAGAAGAGAGAAGGAAACCAGTGGTACAGACACAAGTAGAATCGTATGCGAGGATAGCGCAGATAACCAGGCCGTCAGTGGCAACAATGAACAAGAAAATCGATAAAGCACAAAATAACAACAACACGGTATTCATATCATCTAAGAAGGGAGAAGATATAAAGAAGGTACAGGAAAGACTTACAAAGACAATAGATCCTGTGAAAGAGGGAATAAAGATAAGAAACATCAGGAAGACAAACAAAATGGTAATCGTGGAAACAGAAAATAAAAGCGACATAGAGAAGATAAGAAACAACAGGAATTAAGCAAGGAGCTAAACATCGAACTACCCAAAAAGAGGAACCCATTATTAATATTGTATGACACCCAGTCTAACTGGGAAGAGACTACATTAAAGGATCAATATATGAGCAAAACATAAAAGAACTTGAGAGCATCACAAAAGAGGAATTTGAAAACGAATTCAAGGTAAGATTCAGAACTGGCCCGAAAGGGAAAAGTACCGTGCACCTGGTCGTCGAGGTGACAGCGAAGATCAGGAACCTCATGATGAGACAACACAGAACCTACATAGGTTTCAGGGCGATAAACGTCAAGGATTACCTAGTAGTGTCAAGATGCATGAAATGCCAGGAAATAGGACATATAGCGAAATACTGTAATGCAAAGGAGGAAATATGCGCACACTGTGGCGAGGAAAAGCATCAAAAAGCGGATTGCCCGAAGAAAAAGGAAAGGAAAGTATGCGTACCCTGTAAAAACAGAAACAAAAAATGCAGCGAAGATGGAAAAGATTGTCCAACTTACAAACTGATGGTGGAAAGACTCATACAGAAGACAGATTATGGAACATAAGTCCATAATTGAAGAAACAATCAACAGCAAAAGCATAAAAAACGAAGGAAATGAGGGGAAACAAAAGAAGAAGAAAGCACCATCAACAATAGAAAGAGATCGAAGGAGGGTTGAAGAACACCAGGAGAGGATGAGAAGGATGATGAGAGAGGGAAAAGAGGAAGCGTACACCCAGACGGAAGGAGAGGTAAGTGAAAGGAAAGAAGAAGCGTCTACCCAGACAGAAGAGAAAGAAGAAGGAGAGAGAAGAGGAAAAATAAGGGCGACTGTAAGAAGAATTATCAAGGTCTTCAAAACAACAAAGACAACAACAATGACAAAACAACCAGAAGAGGAAAAGGCAAGCACAAGCAGAGAAGAGGAAGATAGAGGCATGAGTGAGGAAGAAAAGGCAGAAGATCCATCACGGATTTACAACAACATAGAAATAAGCATGAAACTATCGAGATTGGAGGAGGCGAGTATGTTGACAACGGCACTAAGGCACATAACAAGGAACATACACCCAAAAGAAAGAACTATAACCTTCCCGGTGGCAGAGGCAGTAGACAAAATCCAACTGAGAAGTTGCAATCTACCAACAGCAGCAGCAGAGCTAAAGAACTTAGTAGATCAAGTATTCAGCAGGAGGGAAGAGACATATGAGATAGATGAACTGTATAGGGACTTCGTAATGACGCACGGTCGTATAGCGTTTGATGGTAAGAAACAATGGCCAGAAAGCCACATACATACGAGACATCCATGATGGCGAACAACAAGATAAGGTTAGCGCAAATCAACGCAATGAGGAGTGCGACAGTGATGCACGAGATAAGGAAAGTAGCCGAAGAGGAACATCTAGACTTGATCTGTATACAGGAGCCCTACACTCGGGGAGGGAAGATAGCAGGAATGCCGTTAGTTTCGCAGATAATAATGATGGGAGATAATCCAATGGCTGCAATAATAGTCTTCAACAAGAACATCACAACAACTATAAATAGGCAGCTGAGCGACGAGCATTGTGTATGCATAGAAATAAGATCTAAAATGGGCAACTGGATACTGGCTTCACAGTACTACCAGTTTGCGGAGGACATCGATAGACACCTGGCAAAAACAAGGAGAGTCATGCGAGAATATGGGAACAAACAGGTACTATTGTGCGCAGATGCGAACGCAAAGTCCGACCTATGGTGGAGCGGAGAGACAGACGAAAGAGGAGAGGAGGTCGAGAGAGTTATCCAAGAGTTACAACTAGAGGTGCTCAATCGACCTCTGAATCCCCCTACATATCAGAACCGAGCCGGAGCAAGCAGCAACATAGATATAACGATATGCAGCATGAGAGCGGTAGAGAAGATAAAGAACTGGAAAGTAGAAGACAATAAAACAACAAGTGATCACAACATGATCACTATGGAAATCACAAAGGGAGTAGAACAGAATGAAGAGGTAGAAGAAATAAGAAGAAGCAGATATAACATCAGAAAAGCAAACTGGGAAGTGCTTCGGCAACACCTGAAACTGGACGTGACAATAAACGAAGATACGAACGTGAACGAAACAGCCAAAGAAATAACAAAAGCTCTAAAGGACGCTATGTATAGAGCAATACCCAGGACAAAAAAAGATAGCAAAGTAAGGAACAGCGCGTGGACAGACGAACTCACGGAACTTAGGAGAAAAGTAAGAAAACAACGGAAGCTATACCAAAGATCCATTATAGACAACGAAAGAAGGAGACATCTGGAGGAATATAGAAATCTGAAAGAGAGATACACCAAGAGAATATTTGAGAGCAAGATGGATAGCTGGGATAGATTCGTAGAAGAGAATTTGAAAACAGACATATGGGGAGTTCCGTACAAAATCGTAACCAACAAGATAAGGAGCCCGACACTTTTCTCTACACTGAGAAAAGAGGAAGGAGAAGTATACACTAAAGACTGGATAGAGTCGGCAACAGTATTGATGCAAGCGCTGCTACAGGACGATGACCCAGAACAGGAGGACGAAATGCAAAGGGAGAAAAGACGAGAGATGACTGAAGCATATGAACTCGGTGGTGGAACAACTCCTTTCACTCTTGAGGAAGTAGGCGAGGTCATTTCAAAGCTTAAAAAGAAAAAAGCACCAGACCCTGATGGGATAAGGGCGGAAGTACTACAGGAAGTAGCAAGAGAGATAACACCAAAACTCACAGAACTCTACAACTTATGCCTAAGAAAGGGAAGGTTTCCAAACATATGGAAACAAGGGGAATTAGTGATTATAAAGAAAGGAGAAGAAAAAGACCCCCAAGAACCAACATCGTACAGGCCGATATGCCTTCTAAATACTATGGGAAAGACCCTGGAAAGGCTTGTGTGCGACCGGTTGCAGGAACATCGCCTGCAGATGGGAATGCATCCGGCCCAATACGGCTACAGAAAGGGCAAGTCAACGGAAGACGCGGTCAACTATGCGCTTCAAGAAATAAGTGACAATGACACGAAGTACGTGCTGACAGTCTTTGTAGACGTCACAGGGGCATTTGACAACTTATGGTGGCCTGCTCTCTTTAAGAGAATGAGAGAAATTGAGTGTCCATTGCAACTGTATCAGATCTTCAGAAGCTACTGCCAAGACAGGTATGTGAATATGACATGTCCGAATGAGATCATCACGAAAAAGATCACGAAAGGGTGTCCACAGGGCTCCATCTGCGGACCAATTTTTTGGGACCTGATGATGGAGGACCTGTTGGGCAAACTAGAAAGGAATGAAGAAGTAAAGGCGGCGGTAGCTTATGATGATCTGCTACTAGTGATAAATGGAGATTCAAGAAAGCAGATAGAGGAGAAAACAAATAGAGCACTACAACAGCTGCATCTCTGGTGCAGGGAAAATAAATTAAAGCTCTCAGAGAGGAAAACAACATACGCGATAATGAAGGGACAACTGTGCAGAGACCCACTAATACAAATAAATGGGAAGAGACTGAAAAGAACAAGGGAGACGCGATACCTCGGAATACATCTGGATGAGAAGCTAAACTTCAATCAACACATAAAACACACAGGCGCGAAAGCGAAGAAAATAATGAACAAGATTGCAAGCATTGCTCACAGACAATACAAGATCCCGCTGGAGACAGCACAAATATACTTTAGCTCCATAATGGCATCAATAATGTCATATGGGGCGAGTATATGGGCAAATAGACTGCTACTGGTCAAACCAAGAACAACAGTAAGAAGCGCACAGAGAGGTGTCCTGATAAGACTGGTAGGAGCCTTCAGCACCATATCGCTGGAAGCACTATGCGTCTTATCGGGAATAGCACCAATAGACTACACTATAAGGCAGAGAGCGGGGATCTACTGGAGGAAGAAGGGGAAAGAGGAAAAAATACAACAAATACTGAGAGGTAGGGCAACCAGAACAATTAAAGATATCAAAAGGATGAGTGGCAAGAAGAGTGGAGAAACAGCGAGAAAGGAAGAAGAGTTCATCCAAGAGAGAGCAGAAATGGACCATTTCGCACCTAGTGCAGGAATGGTTCATTACCTGAGTGGACATGGGCCATACCCGACGTACCTCTTCAGATTTAATCTGAAAGAGGACGACAGATGCAGCTGCGGGGAAGAAGGAACGCCTGAACATATGGTTATGGAATGCCAGGACACGGAAGAAGGCAGTTAGATGGAAATCTATACAACATCATTAGAGACCCAGAACAATTTAAAACGAGCTAACACAAAAAGTGTCGAGGATACAGCAAGGTATTTACAACGAAAGGAGGTAAAGAGGAAGAGGAAGAAGGAAAGAAGTACGAAGAGAGGAGTGGAAGAAAGAGGAAGACAGAGGAGGAAGGACAATCAAAGAAAGGCCAGCTCTAGAAGCTATGGAAATAGCTGAAAAAGAGACCATGGCAAGGACGCAGAAATAAAAGGAGGATAATAAAGGACACTATCCTTCAGTACTACAAACCACTAAATGAGACGACAAACCCGATCAAGACTTAGGATAAGGTATATGTTTTAGACTAGATTAAGCATGGCATGTAAAATTTCTTTTAGTAGATTAGGGATAAATTCAATAACCAATAATATAGAATACTAATTAGAGGAACGCATGATGGGATTTAGGCTATCCAAAACCTATCACGCGGTAGATAGTAAATAATATAGCAGGTAATCATAGATTTGAGCACGGTAGAACTAGTTAACACGCAATTAACAGAGCATGAAATAGTAAGTAGAATATAGACTAAGCATGAGAAAGGCATGAGCATGTAAAGTAGTTAGAATACCCAGAAAAGAACGTAGTTTTAGATATTTTAGCATGGTAGAATAAGGTAGCGATATCCGTGTAAGAACTAACATAGAGAATATGCATGTAACTAGGTAGTAGGAGTATGTTAAAATAGTACTAATTAGGAAAAAAAGGACAAGAAACGAACAGAAAGAGGACAACACTACGCGAAATGCGGAACCAACCAAAGACACTCGAACGTTCCCGTAGTAGAGTACGTCTTTGGAAGGGGAAGCGAATGATATCACGGTCTATGATAAATAATTAGGTAATAGACCATACAGAAAAGAAGTCCTGGAAAAAAAAAAAAAAAAAAAACCCTCTCCCTCTCAGCCCCCTACTTTTGATCCCCTTAGCTCTTCCGCTGACAATAATTCCCCTTCCAACTCCAGTCAACACAATCCTTCACCTCCTCCTATTTATTCACAGCCCCATTTCCCTCCCCCTGCTTCTAATATCATTCCTCCCCTCTCTCCCGAAACTGCCGTTGCTGCCAACCTCGATCCGGTATTAGATTTTCTTCTCGAGATGCGTTCCTGGAATGATATCTGTCCCGCTGACTACGAAATTCTTGACAAATTCAAAGAAAATCTCCCTAACCTAAAAACAGAGTTTTTAACCTGGGCTGATTTACTGATTAGTAATTATCGCCGTCCTGTGGCTAATAACCAGAAAGACAAACCACGGACAACTAAGAAGCGGTTCAGATGTTATTCCAGGGGCGCAGAGCGAGCTTATTCCTTTAAGAAAGCTCAAGATTTATATCATAAAAACAGGGCGCAGTTGGCAAGCAACCTCATAGACGACCTTGAAGACCAGAGTCCTGAGAATTCTCCTTCCCTCACTGATATCGAGACCCACTTCAATTCCATCTTCAACCCTGTACCTTTTGAAGACATTGTCCTACCGATCCCTACTCTCCTATTACCTTGATCGATCTCCAATGGGCTATTTCATCCACGAAGTCAGACTCCACGGGCCCGGATAATTTTCGTATAACCGATGTTAAAAAAATCCCGACAAACAGTATGCTGATCCTGTTTAACGGGTTTAATCTGTCCGTCATGCCCACCCTTTTTAAGCAATGTCGGACCGTGCTGATTCCCAAAAAAGGTGACCCCGTGGATGTGACAAATTGGAGACCGATCACTGTGTCCTCTGTTTTCCTCAGACTTATCAATAAATTAATCGCCAAACGCCTCGCTGACATTCCCCTTCATTCCCATCAGAGAGGTTTTGTTAGAATTGATGGTTGTCTAGCCAACAACCTTACCATGCAATTCGCAATTAAAGTCCAAAGAAAAAACATTAAACCCTATTCCATCACCACCCTTGATCTGAGGCGGGCTTTTGATTCAATAGCCCACTCATCCATTAAAAGAGGGCTTACGCGTTTTCAAATTAAGAATAAGATCTGTAACTTTATCTTGGAGGGATACCGTAATTGTTATACCACCGTTTCCTGTCTAAACAAAAAAACTGGTGAAATTCCTATGGCTTCCGGCGTTAAACAGGGCGATCCCCTCTCCTGTTTTATTTAACATTGTTCTAGATGAGCTGATTGGGGAACTGGAGGCTACTGGGGTTGGTCTTCCGCTTGGGCCGGACCGCAAGTTAGCGTGCTTGGCCTATGCGGACGACCTGGCTCTGTTCGCCCCCAGCGTGTACGAGGCCCAATCTCTTTTAAAACGCGCTTCTGCTTTCTTCTAAGAGAGGGGTCTATCTTTTAACGTCGCGAAGTGCACGGCCGTCACCACAGGGGTAGTCCCCTCCAAGACAAAGTTGTTTACTGCTACCATCCCTAGATTTTATATTGGTGGCTTGCCTGTGAAGCAAATCTCTGTGGAGGATTGCTTCAAATAACTTGGCTGCCAATATGGACACCTGGGTGTACGGAGACCCAATATTAAGGAACTAAAAAATCAACTTACAAGAATTGAACGAGCCCCTTGTAACAGGGAAAATTTAAAGACAAAGATAAGTGCGCGTTTAATTCGCCATGTTTGTGAATTCTTTAAATTTTCGACAGTCAACGAGGATTTACTTCACGAAGGAGGCGCACGCGGCGCTTCAATTCACGATTTTCGCAGCATGACCGCGCCGGTCAACCAGCCCTGCCAAGAAGGGAGGAGCTACGATTTTCGTGCGCTGCAATGCTATGTGGGTTGCCTATAAAAGCGTCTGAAGACCACAATTTAAAACAGAACCAGACAGAACCTGCCTACGACTGCCGGCAACTAGAAGTTGGAGACAGAACCTGCCTGCGACTACCGACAACTACAAGTGTATTGGTTTTGCATGGCTTGTTAGTACAGCTTAATTCAAGTTTAAATTGAATTAAGTTCAGTAAAGTCAATAGTTAAAATATAATTTGAGTTCATACCGATCAGCCAGTACCGCTACAGAAACCACTGTACTTGTTAACAAGCGATTATAACAACTGTTATTTATTTTCAATTGTTTCAGCGAGTCCAGTGTACCAGAAGCCAGTCCGACGAGTTATTTGAATTCAAGGGATCCAACTAGGCAAGTATTAACCTACGTGCCTATGTTCGGTAATCGCCTGCAAGGTAGAATTCATTTAATAAACGATCCAGAAACGTTTAAGCATAAAGCATTGTATTCGCAGTACAACGAAGTGGTTATTACCTGTTCAAATAAATACGGCCAGAATTCAGTAAATAAATCACAAGTGAGGAACGTGTAGATGTTACTCTGGTGTTTTATATCTCCCGGTGGCTGCAATCAACCCGAAATTCGCATGCGTAGGAATTTGTGATTCGAGTTGGTTTGTCACCCTTGTTCTAAATAATTATTTGGGCCAGGGCAAGCGAAGGTGTGTCCGCTCAATGATTGTTTACAGGTGATCTAAAAGTAAGATTTACCGAAGTTCAATTTACAAAGTAAATTGCATTCATTTTCCCCCGAAACAGAATATAAATAAGCCGAATACAGTTAACCACTCAGCTGACTAAGCGAAGACAAGTTTAATTATAAATATAAACCCGTTGGGGTAAAGATTAACGCAGGGGCGAATAATTAGGCAACGTAAGTTCATACCTGTAGTATTTTAAATCCAGTCACCGTTAACGATACTCGCAGGGCTATTTTCCGTACACATAAGCGACACAGGTCACAGTAAACGTGGTGTCTAATGTGGAAACACCCACTAACGTTATATTCGCTTCATTGTGTCGCAAATAATGCTTATTTGCTTGCTTAGCCCACATTCCGTTCAACAGTGACATTTTGGAATTGTCAAGAGGTTAAGATTACAGTTCGAAGGCGCAAGTGCACCGAATCCAATTCTCACCAGATCTAAACGCCAACCCAAGAAAACGTTTATTTACCAGTATTGTAATTTTGTTTCTATATTATACAAATTTTGTAGAAAATAAGTAAATTTTTAGTAACCATTTATTTATGTACATACATAGTTAAACAAATTATAATTATTTTACACCCGTTAATGAGTTGCAGTCTAATTTTATTTCCTAGTAAGGGATTACCGTTGAACCTTGGACAACTCCATGCAGCTATCGGACAAAAATATAAATAATTTAGCGTACAGCAACCACCCAGAGGTTTGCAACGTTACACCCTCTTAAACCTCCCCAAAAATTCACGATCCTTAAATCCTACCTGCTCCCCCATTATATCCACTCCCTTCAAACTCCCAATGTTATGATCAAAGACTTGAAAAATGTTGACAAATTAATTCGATTATCAGCGCGTAAAATTTTGCATTTACCCAGGACCACTCCCAACAGCGCTCTACACACTGACTGTAGAGGGGGGGTCTTGGGCTTCTGTCTATGCTCACCTTGATACTATCGGTCATGTCAGATCGATTGAAGAACTTGGAATCTGCCGGAGATCCATCCGTGCGCGCCGTTTTGACATCTACCTGGGGGTGCCAGATTAAAACTAAATTTCAGAAGGGCCTTCGGAGAGGCGATTTTAACATTCGTAGCCGGGGTCAGGCTAGGAGGAGGTGGCGTGATGAGTTGGAGGGCTCCACATCGGGTAACGGTTTGCTCCAAGGAAGCTCCTCCGGCGTAAGTGGCGCCTGGCACCCCCCCAAGGTACTGGTCCGGGCGTGACTACGTCCGTGCGGTGCAACTACGGAGCAACACGCTGCCTACGATGGGGGCTCCCCATCTGAGGCGACACTGCAGGGCGGGCTGCTCTTTCACACGTTCTTCAAGGCTGTCCTATATCACATTGGCCGCGTATTAGAAGGCACGATTTTGCTGTTGGCCAGGTAAAGCGTTTGGCCGAGGCGCACGGTTGGAGTGTTCTGGTGGAACCTTACGTTAAGTGTACCGATGGTATCGGTAAGAAACCCGATCTTGTTTTAGATAACGGTCGCGACGTAGTCATCTGTGATATCGCCGATCACTGGGAAGGACCTCGTAGTCTATCGATTGCTTATCAGAATAAGGTGGGGCTATATAGCATTCCCTCTTTCCTCGATGCTATATATGCCAAATTTCCTCTACACCATTCCTTCCATGTCCTTCCTTTGATTCTGGGCGCTCGAGGCACATGGTGCGAACTCAACAACGGTTTGATCGAGCGCATAGGAGGGAATAATTCAGACAAAAAGAACCTCATTTATGGAGTTATTCGAGGTAGCTTACATGCTTATTTTATGAGAAATACCTGGCGTAGAAACAACGTGGATGAGCCTCCCCCACCCTTGGATCATGGCTAGTTGGTTTTATTGTGCATTTATTTTCGTTTTATGTGCGCTTTAGTTCGATGCTGTGCGTGAGTACCAGGCTGTTAATTGTGTGTTAGTTTTATATACAAATTCTTGTAAGTCATTTGTTCTGTTTTATACGAACTTTTTTATATACATTGTCTGTTGTTGTTCTCTGTTATATCTTTGTTATACAACTTTTATTAAATTGATTTTGCGTTGCACTGGCCGCAGCTAAGCACATAAAAAAAATATATTATGTACGTGAGCATTACTCACGAAATGTCTTATTCCGTTTTTTTTTTAATAAAGATTTTCAATTATCACTTCACTAAACATGGACTTCATCTCCAAAAATTTGGTAAACTAATATTATGCAGAGAATTAGCCAAAAAAATAGAGCATATGAGGAAGCTATTATTAGACAAACGTAAACAGCAGGAGATCAGCAATCTTATAACCGTAGAATGTATGGACGCTACCACGCCAACCATGGACCAGCTTGATGAATCATTACCCCTAAGCAGATCATCTTCATATTGTCATAATAATGACCTAGTATTAATTAGAATATTTAACATTAATACAACTAATTATCAAAATAATTAGCGATTTCAAAATATGGTGTAATACATATAGTATTGATCTGGTCACCTGATCCACCTCATATTTATTTTAAGAATCAAGGGGTTGTATGCAACCTTTCCTTGTTGCACTCTTCTGAGGCAATTACATATAATATTAATAATATTATTAATAAACCAATCTGGGTCTCAGATGCATACATGATTATTAATAAAACCCGCAACTGCTCTGCATCACAGAGTATAAATAGGGCTAAAGCTTGATGGTACAAGAACAGTATTCGATCAAGCTCAACTCAGCCCAGTCCAGTCAGAAGTCTTCATCTACAATTCTAGAAACATCCATACTCTCATTATCTAAACATAATGTGGGTTTGGTATGAAGTGTTGTTAGTCATGTAAGTAATTGTATTAGTCCTAGGCAATTGTGTAAAAGGTTAATCAAATATATTGTTGTGTATTTCGAGTTGTGTTTCATCACGGACAATGTCACAAGCTACGTAGTTTGGTTCATCTAATATGAGCCAAACGAACCCCCTAACGTGGCAATATGAATCACTGGATTCTACAATTCACGAAAATGACGAAGAAATTTTTTTAGGCAACATAGGAGTTGCAACAGAGAGTACAATAGACTGTACCCGCTTTCCCCTATCTAATATTTTTTCTTTTTCATATTGTTAAAAACAAAGCTTTAGTAGTTTCTTTAAATGCGTGTAACATTAAACTTACTTTTATAAATATTACCATGTCTTGTATTTAAAAAATACAAACTATTTTAAATAAATTGCAAAATTGAGAGAGGAGCCGTAGCCGTAAAAAACAAATTAAACAACAGGCTTTAAGTGCCCTCCAAGCCACGCCAACTGACTGGTAAAGTTGCTAACTATGAGATTTAAACTGCAAGAGTAGAAAGGGAACAAAAACCTTTTTCGTAGCGCACGTCTGCCTGAAAAGGGCTACACAAGCTAACTATTTGCGACTTTACTCGTGTACCTTGCTGTACTATATAATATAGGGTGCGGCAACTAAAGTGTTACAAGCAGATATCTTTACTATAAAAGATTGAGCAACAAAACTCTTTGTGGTTTTATGGGACGGAAAGTAAATAAAAGCTAATAATAAGTTTTAAAACGCCCCCCCCCCCCATTCTCAAACATGTGGGGTAACTTGAAAATTTTAAATAGGATGACATAAATTTATTTTAAAATACGCATCAAAATTTTACGGGTAGTAATAAATGGGGAGAAGAAATTCTGTAAATATAACTGGTACTTTCCCATACTTTTTACGTTTTAAATATTCACGCGTCAAGAAGTGATTGAAATGTGCATCTAGTCATCTCCAGCAAACCGCCCGCTCCAGACCCAAGGCGTTGGTTACGTAACAGGCGCGCGCGCCGACTACTTAAAGGCGCTAGATAGATAATGCGCCCACGACCTCAGATCACAAATGGTTATAACAACTTTATTTATAGAATTATCAAAAATATGCACAGAACGAAAAATATTTTTTGATTAGAGCTAATTGATAGCCATAGTTAAAAACACGTAACTTCCCGAAAATGCGCTGTTGAAACTAAAAAATATCGTTTTCTTCCCTAATTTTTAATATGGTTGGTAATTCTTGCTAATCCTAATAAACTACTTTAAATAGGATGTCAAGCTAATTAAGTTTATATCAATTAAAATTTTCAATAATTCCTGGAGGGCGTCAGAGTAAAATTTGGGAGATCATTAAAAACAAATTTGTAGTTCATTGCAAGCTCTGTCGGCGCCTAAGTTTTAAAAAATAGTGTAGGCAGTTTTTGAGGAGTTATTTTTAACATGTCCAAAACTTTGAGAAGGTAGTATATTTACAAGATTCATATTTCCAAAAAAAATTTAAATCACTTATGTATTGTATATTAATCAAAGGCTATCCAATTTGTATCGATTTGATATTTTGAGTAACCGGGCATTAAAGTTAAAATAGTCAAAAATCGTAGCGGCCTTTTTAAAGATACAGCATTTGGGAAAAAAGCTCTTGATTTGTCTTCAGACGCACTACATCGATATGTATTCAAAATTTGAAAGAAGTGTTTAGAACATAATCTATACCAAAAAACAGGTCAAATTTCCGTTTCAGGTTCCGGTTCCGAGTAACGACCTTATAAAGAACTATATGCAACTAAAAAACTTCCACATACCAAATCTTATAAAAATCAGGCAAAGGATTCCGGAAATATAGGGAAACGTACAAACGAAAAACCGACATTAAAAACAACTTTTTTGGTTTTCTTGGACCCCAAAAAGCGTATTTCCGTTAAAATCTGAAAATTAAAAAATGTGCATGAAATTATAACTTTTTTTACTTCAGTAGAAGTATGGGAAATAAAAACGATGGTCAATTTAAGTCAAACTGATATCACATAAATAAAACTGAAAATTCCTATTAAAATTTACTTCAAAACCTTAAAAGCCAATAAATATGAATTTACTTAACCCTACGTCAAGCGCGCTGGTTATTCCTGTAGCCCACACGTAGGAGCAGTTGACGATGCATAGATGTACGAACGCTGTTTTCAGTAGCTGTAGTTTAAGTAAATTTTTCATACCAAACAGTTGCTGGTCCTATCAAACATTAAACGAAAAAGAATAATTTATTTTTTTCACTCCATGAATTTACTGCTGCTGTCCGTTCATAATTCTTTAGAAATTTTGCTGGGTTTTGTCTGTAACCGGATTTAAATTTTCTGGACTAATAAATTTTGGCAAAGTTGGATTGCATAGTTTCAAAAGCTCGACTAATAGTTATGAACAGTTTGTTCTTTATTTATTTGAGATAATCCTATTTGTAAATTTTGAATTTTACGATTTATTTTTCCTACTAGCGTATTACTGAAAGTTTCAGAATCTGAATTTGATTGTGATGAATTTTTTCTAAAACTACTAGGTACTTTCTGGTGTTTTATTTTTCCCAGCTTTATTTTTTGCACTAACTTTTTCAGGCGTAAGATTACTTAAATCCTCGTACTCAGAAAATGAATGTGATTTATTTAATTCTGATTTTTGTTTTTTAACTTCTTTTAATTTTGACTCTTTAGCAATATTTGTTGCTAATTCTGAACTATTATGCTCCGGATTAATTCTGCAGTAAGATTTGGAACAAAACTTACTCTTTTTCGAGATCGTTGTTGAAATAATTCTGTTTTAACTGATTTTTGTGGTTTATTTTTGAAACTTAAATTTTTGTCATGCCTAGGGTTATATTTTTTGTGTTTATCTCCAGACATGGTACCCGGAACTGACTCATAGTTATTTATTCACTCTCTAAATGTTTAACTACAAGAATTTTTCAACTTTGACTACTAGCTTGCGAAAAATAAATAGCAAATTCTTGACAATCAACGCTGGTTAATGAAATAAAGATCCTAAGACATCCTTAAATAATCGACTTTAATTGATCTAATTACAAATTTTATTTAACAAATAAAATTCTAACCATTTTCCATTATGCACCCAACTTGAAATTTTAAAATACATATTAATCAAAAGCTGATGCAAGATATGGCTAGACTATAAATCTAAACCCAAAACTTGGTGATTTTTTCTTTCGATTAATAGCCACAATTCTAGTTAGATATTTAGAAAAATAATTAAATGGAATGAATAAACCATCGAGCTATGACGGCGCGTCCACCAAATATTTCTTTAACATCGTGAACGTGCAATGTAGTGCTGTGTAGACCACCCATTATACTTCCTGGACAGGTATATCCAAAACATTTCACAGACGTCGTGCAGTATTTCCATATTTAAATTTTTGACAGCTTGTTCATCGTTCCAGTAGAGGGAATGGAAGTGATAATATCGCCTGTTAGAGAGGGCAGCATGATCTATAACTTAAACTTAAAGTAAGTTGCACATTCTTGACATTATATTATATAAAATATTATTTTTACAATTATAAATTAACTTTAAAAAGTATTAACCAACATTTCAGAACCATTGTACAAAAACTCCATATATCTTTTACAGTATTATGGAAAATTATAAAATTACTCTCTCATGCCGGCGCGAAGCAGACATTCAAAATTTTTCCGAATTTGCAAAATTTTTTGGATGGATTTCCCAGCACTGGATACTCCTGTCAGTTGTATGGATGTTTGTAATCAGTCCACAAGTAAAGAATACAGCATAATCATCATGACCAGCTATACTTTGCCATCGGTACAAGAAGTGACACATTGCTCCTACAATCGAACCAGGGTTATTTCCCGCAATTCGTAAGTAATTAAATTATTGTAGCTATTCATTATTTGCTTTCGTGCATTTTAGCACCAGTAACAGTAACATCCTTCTAGTTACTTATTTATTTAGTAGTTTAACATTATTATTATTATTTTTATTCTCTATTATTACAGAAGTTTACCAAGGGCTTTTCATCGAAACTCCGTGGATTCGCCGCGGATATCCGCTCACGATGGTAGTCTCCCATGTTCGTTCAATTTAAAAAAGTTCTATTTACATTAGTTGAAACCACAGCCATGATAAAAAGCTTGAATCCTTTACAGCTGATAAAATCATCGAAATATTTGAAAACAAGCAATACTGCTCCGCAGCATTTCTTGACATTACGTAGGCTTTCGATAAGGTGTGGCATGCTGGACTGTTAGCTAAGTAACGATTAATCCTTCCCTTGAACTATTTCCTCCTACTTAAATCATACCTGCAAAACCGACACTTCCTAGTAAAAGTGGGCACTGAACTAACTGAACTCTATGCGATAAATGCTGGAGTACCGCAAGAAAGCGTCCTTGGGCCTTTGCTATACTTAATATACATGGCCGACCTTCCGACTACACCAGCAGTTCTAGTAGCAACATTTGCGGATGATACCGCCGTCCTAGCCGCTGATAATAATCCTGTTGTCGCCACACAAACTCTACAAACAATCTTAACTTTAATACAATCTTGGCTAAAAAAGTGGAGAAAAAAAGTTAATGAAACCAAATCTGCACATATAACGTTCACCACACGACACGCAACTTGCCCTCCTATTTATCTAAACTCAACTGCCACAAGAAGAAGAAAAATATCTATGACTCCACCTGGACAGGAGATTCACCTGGCGAAAGCACCTATTTACGACGAGGAATCAATTAGGTCTGACTCACCAAAATGTACTGGCTACTTGGTCGAAACTCAAAACTTACCATCAACAACAAACTCCTTGTTTATAAAGCCATAATTAAACCGATAGTGTGCTATTTCATTCAAAAGACTCGTATGAAATCCTGGGGGGTATAATTGTGCTTGAGCTACAGGTGGGTCCATAGTTAAATTTACAAAAGATAAATTCGCAAAAGTATTAACTAATTCGTTGAGCTCTAACGAGTTCTCGATATCGTAGTCAGGGTATTCGGATTCCTAAAAGAACTTTCTGAATTGGAATCAGCCAGTGTTATTTCACTTTTATTTAAAAACAATATTAAGGTTAATAATTATTATAATTAACAGGGTTCCTACTCATGGAACGTTAGTCAGAATGGTAAAATTAAGTAAGCGTAGTTAAATGCAAGAAAAATATCTTAAAGCATTTATGTTTTTCTCTAAAATAGGTGCGAAATTATCACACGCGAGGAATTGTAGTACGAGCGGAATTGTCCCGCGCGGAATCGTCCGCGACGAATTGTCGTGCGCCAAATTGTCGGCGCGGAATTGTCGGTATAGCTCTATTACCAGACATACTAATAGAATTGTTTGCTGTTCCCTCATTTATATTATATGATTGATTTAGTAAATTGGCACAGTTTGTTGGCATTATATCTTTAATGGTGAAAGAGCTCACCGTTTCATTTAAGTTTGATTTAGTTTCTGGATTTTTAGGACAATGTGCGACATAGCTTGGCATCATCAGAAAAAGCCAATCGATTCAATGGCTACAACCCAGGCTTTTTAAAGAAATCAATTGTATTACTTGGAATGAACCAGTTTAAATGGTCAATGTTGGTTAGGTATGGAATATTTTTAATAGAAATGGTTTTTCCAGGGTTAGAAATTAGTCAGTCATTATACGTTATGCACACAACGTTATCAAAATAAAGTGTTGCGACTTGCAGTGAACGCGCCATGGTTTATTCGTAACAATCAACTACACCACGAACAAGGAGTATCATACGTGCAGAGACTCGTAGTTTACCATTAATTGAAGAATTAATTTACCTTTTATGCAATTTGATTGATTTACAAGATGTTTTATAGTACTTCTATAAAAAGTTTAGAGTTCATCCATCCACTTCGGCTTCCACACTGGAGACTGGTGCTTCAATTAAAAAATCATCTAAGTTTCTAACTCTAGGATATACATAGACTGGTGGAACTGAACCGTATTGGATGGTGAAGTTGCTTCTTTAAATCGTAACACTTTCTGAATATTTTATACTGTTGGAGAATTCTATTTATAAACTTATTGTAACTGATTTTTAGAAAGAAAATCGCTGATTTTCAGGAAGAAAATCATCGTTTTTCTTTTTTTTTTCTTGTTTTTATACATCATTTATTATACGTTTCATGAAAACAGTCAATAACAATCTTGGGCTTTTGAATCAATTCTTTGTGGGATATATCCTTTATCAGTGTTTGCATATTACTTTTAAAAGAAGACCATTTACATTCTAGGTTATTTAAAACATTCAATAATTCGATTTGATCAATAGTGTCAAAAGATAGCAAACTAGTTTGAAAAACATTTTTCATTTTCATTCACAAATTCAAAAATTAATCTTGAAGGTTTGATAATGTTTTGTAAAATATATAGTACTCGATAAAAGAAGGAACTATATCTTAACAGGAAAGTAGCCTTCACATAACCATCTTTTAAGAAGTAAATGCTTTTCCACTTCGTTCTTTAACAGTCATGTCTTAAGTATGGAACTTTGAAATTTGTTCCTATAGTGCAGCGTTCGTAAAATGTGGCCAAAATTCACTTAAACAGTCCCGAAAGACTCCCCCTATATCTACCCCAATGAGCACACACGTTTTTAAAACGTTGTTTTAAAACGTAACCTAACGTTTACTAATAGTTGTTAATAAACGTTGAAAAGAAATCGAGATGTCCTCGCTTTCTACCAATTTTTCAACCAAATAATTAACGTTATTTGTGGCACTAATTGTAGAGCTATTTCAATGTATAAAAACAATTTCAATATAACGTGTACAGTATACGTTTAAATTCAGTCTGCTTTTTATGTAAATCTTCCTTTAAAAACCAACGTTTTCTTCCCGTAGTGATTTCTATTATAATTAAACGTAATTCAACAAAGTTGATATAACCAGGGTTACTATAAAGTTAAAAGAAAAGTACAATGTAACGTTTAAATTGCGTATGATTTATATGAAATCCTCGATTAAAAAAATAACGTTTTAGTTAGACGAGCAACTTCAATTATGATACAACGTCCTGAAACAGAGTTGATTTAACCCAGGTTACTTACGTCGTTAGAAAAAAGTAAAATGCAACGTTTATTGTGTCAGTCTTTCCTAGGTAATCTTCATCCACAAGCAAAAACCTTAATTTAATAATCACTTCCAATTATGTTTTAAAGAAACACAGGCAGCATTTACAGAACCAATATTTATACTTGTAGATGATAATATAGTAGATATTTCATTAAATTTAAGGAAAGAACTAGAATGCAGTTTTGTTTACAAAAATCAGATAATATAGATAAACCTTTTCAATTCAATTTCCACACATGTGCATTTGTACATATCAGAAAATAACTAAAATACAGAGCTGATTTGTTGCAAAACACACAGTTAAAATACGAAAGTGTCTCAAAAAAAGAAAAACTTTCAAAAACAAAAAAATCTAAAGCATGGAACATTATCAAAAAACTGAACATTCTGAAAATAAAGATTATTTTCAAAAAAACTGAAGAATTACATTTGAGGTTTATTTCTGCAAGATCTCTTGCCGACTCGGGCGTTTTTCAAATTTTAACCAGTCCTTCATAGTTTTTTTTTTAAAATAAATAAACGTTTATTGTTCCAAGGCATACACCATTCATAAAGAAAATTAATATTATAAAAATACAATTAGCAATTAGGGGTCAGTGTGTGGTGTATGTGTGTTTGAGCACATAGCCACCGAGCGGGCATGTGGAACATTTGCTGTACTGTCATAATATTCCTGCAGATTATAAAAACAAAATTTAGAGAGCCATTTCTTAAATTGTTTTTTAAAATGTTTTTTGTGTCAATATTTTTAATGCTGTCGGGTAGCTGATTAAATAGTTTTATTCCCGTATAATTAGGGCCATTTTGTATCTTGGTAAGATGAACTTTAGGTATTCTCAACAAGTTTTTTGTTCTAATATTATATGTATGGTTGTCGGATGAGGTTGTTAATTCCGTTTTTTTGTCATAAATAATCAGGCATAGCTTAAATATATATATAGGTTGTATATGGTAAATATTTTACTGTATGAAAAATTGTCGGCAAGATTCTCTCATGTTTAGTCCAAAAATAGCTCTAACTGCGTGTTTCTGTATTTTTAGTATTGTTAAGGTGTTATTTGAACTTCCCCAGAATTCAAGGCCATAGCTCAAAATACTATGAAAATAAGAATAATAAACTATCATCGCTCCTTGAACACCCACCCTTACCTTGATTTTTCTAATAGCAAATATAGACGAAGATAGTTTTTTTTTGCAAATCTATTAAATGATCGTCCCAGGTAAGCAGATCATCAATCCAGACTCCGAGGAATTTGGTCTGTTCTACTGTTTTTATTGGAGTCGTGCCAATATGCAACGACGTAGTGTTATGCATTTGTTTACTTGTTTTAAAGTGCATTTTTACTGTTTATCAGGGTTAAGCAGCAATTTATTGCTGAGCTGAAAAGCCACTCGTTTACATCCTGCTTAACCTGGTTTGAAGTTATCGATTGCTGAGGTAAATCGTATTTTTTAATTAATAAGCTTGTGTCATCTGCAAACTGAACAAATTCAGCATTCGGTATATAGTATGGTAAGTCATTAATGTACAATAGAAATAAAATAGGACCTAGTATGCTACCTTGAGGAACACCCTGTTTAACTACTTCAATGTCAGATTGAATTTTTGTTAGGTTTTTATTATCATCATAATGATTTATTTCTACTACCTGTGTTCTGTTTTCTAAATAGGACTTAAACCACTCTAAAGGTAAGCCCCTAATACCATAATGTTCCAGTTTATTTAGGAGAATCGAGTGGCATACGCAATCAAAAGCTTTAGATAGATCACAGAAGACACCCAGACAATTCATCTTTTGAGTAAGCCCGCTATTATCGATAAATTCATACAAAGCTTTAGTGGTATTTTTGTTTTCTCTAAATCCAAATTGAAATTTTTTTAAAATGGTTTTGTTTTCAATGAATTTTACTAGCCTAATCTTAGCCGCTTTTTCTAAAATTTTCGACAATATGGTTAAAAGTGATATAGGTCTACAGTTAGCAACCTCTTGCGTGCTACCTTTTTTATGTATAGGCACTATTATTGCATGCTTTGGTTTTTCTGGAAAGCATCCCTGTGCAAAAGAGGTATTTATAATATCCGTTAAGGGCTCAACTAGGTGTTCTATATTATCTTTAATTAAATTAGTTTGTATACCGTCGTATCCGCAGGACTTCTTGTTAGGCAACTTATTGATGATATTTTTAACTTCATCATTTGTAACGGGAAATAGGTAAAATGAATCACTCAGTGGTGGCCCCACCTTACATAATTTCTCTAAGGGACAAGTGCTTTGTGGTATGTTTTCAAGAAGTTCCTCAATAATGTTTATGTAATATTTATTAAATGAATTTGCGATAAGAGTGGGATCTTTTATAATCTCATCGTTTTTTTGTATAGTAATATTTTTTTTTTGATTTTGTTTTCTCAAATTTATATTCACTTTTAATAATGTCCCATGTAGTAGCAATTTTATCTTCGGATAAATTAATTTTATTTAACAAAAATGTTCGTTTAGCAAGAATAATTGTTCTTTTTAAAATGCTGCAATATTTTTTAACGTAATTTAAAAATCCCGGGTCTTCGCTAAATCTTACATACTCAAGTAATGCACGTTTGTTTTTACATGAATTCCGGATGCCCACTGTGATCCATTCATTATGCACACTATTAACACATTTAGTAATCGTTTTATAGGGGAACGCAACGTCCATAGCGGTGTTAACAATATTGTAAAGTTTTCGACTTTTAGGTTGACATCAGTTTCACTAGACATACCCTGCCAATTTGCCCTTGTATCATATTACTGAATTTTTGTTTAGCTTCAGTTCCAAAACAACGTTTTTTTTCCTGAGTAATATTGTTGTTCTGAACGGTTGTGTAATCCCTTGAAAATTTTATGATTTGATAGTTATGATCAGATATCCCGTAATTTTTATTAACGACTTCATAGGTATCAGTAGAAAGTAAGTTAATAAATATGTTATCAATTGCTTTCTCTGAGCGTCACCCTGGTAGGAGTCTGAATTGTGTGACCGTAGCCATACATATTGAATAATTGATTCCTTTTTTGAGAATCCATCAAAACATTAATATTAAAATCTGCACAAACAATAGCTATAGTTTTAAACTTTTGTATTTTTTCTAGCAAGTGAATTAGATTTTCAAAAAAAATTTCATAATCACCCGTGGGTGTTCTGTATAACGCAACAACAATACATTTCTCAAGTTTACTAACACAAAATTCAAAATGAGTATCAATACTCTTTAAATCGTCAAATTTAATTTCAGAAAATGATAAGTTATTTCTCACCAGTATCAGCGTACCACCATGTGCATCATTCATCCGGGCAGAGAATGCAGCCAAAGAATAAGCATCTGGTGTGATAATTTTATGCTCATCTGGTTTAAGCCAGTGCTCAGACACACACACCGCATCAGCTGGACCGATTTCGTTTTTAATATCTGTTAACAAAATATCTAATTCTAATAATTTATTTCTAATGGATTGAAAATTTTGGTGTAAAACAATAAAATGATTTTTTTCTTGTATATGGCTGTTCTTGTGATCTGTTTCCTATTTGTTTACTCGTTTTCTCGTCACCATTCCTCTTGGGGCTTGGAGCTGCTGCCGCTCTCCAGGTTGAGATGTACCCATAATATTAAAAATATCCTGGGGACTCTTAATTTGACACTTGCTTAGATCGTCGAATCGCTAGCTTTTACCATTAACCATTAGTTTATTGTAATTAAGGTGCGCACGAGCTCTCTAGCAGCTTTTAAATATGGTTTAAGTTCATTGCGTTCCTGTTTAATTTTCTCGGAGAAGTTTTCGCTAATGGAGATGTTGGATCCTTTTAGTTTTGCGCCATTACGTATGAGCATATCCTTTGTTTTATAATTTAAAAGTTTAACTACTATCGGTCTATTTTTTTTATTATAACCGATTCTGTGAGCTCGCTCTATATCATTGCTGTTTAATTTTAGATTAAAATATTGCTGCACAATCTCGATAACTTTTTCCTCGGTTTCACTCCAGCCCTCGTTATCGCTTTCTTGCAGCCCAAAAAAGATTACATTGTTCCGCCTAGACTGGTTCTCTAGATAGTCTAGTTTAATTTCCAGTTTGGTTACTGTTTGTTTTAGACTAGAGTTCTCTTGTTTTAGCTCCTCAATTTGTTTCGTAAGAGTTTCTAGATTAGTATTGGTTTTATCTGTTTTAGTATTCAGCGTTCCAATGGCCTCTAAAATTTTATCTATTTTCTCCTCCATGCTGCACCACAGTTGTTTTATTGCACACTTCCGTAAGGTCGAATGATGCGGTATATATAGATTTAGATTAGAAGTTTAATCACTAATCTCTGTTTATAGAACTACATACACTATTGATCTTCAAAATGTAGTTACTGTTTTTAAACAAGTATGATTTTCACTGTGATTTATCAATTCGTTTAGCGGAGCAGTTAACGACACGTCCGTCACCATGAGCGGTCAGTACAGTCTTGGCAGTTAGGAAATCATTTCTCTCATCAGCGGGAAAATACAGCTTTGACGCTTCTAAAATTATATAATTAAAAAATATTGTTATACTGTTGGTGTTGTCCTACCGTAAATTACACCCATCAAAGCTAATTTCTCGAAACGCAATGTATCGCTGCCTTTCCAGTTATTACTTATAGCGACTTCGTTCGTTAGGAGAAATTTCATAAATCTAAAAGTGTTACCCTTACCATATATATTCTCTTACGTGGCTGTCATCTTTAACCCTTTTATCGAATTCTTGAAAACCCTCAAGGCTGTCCACAGGAAACAACAACAAATTACTGGGAGTCACTAGCGCAGCACTGCTGCTACTTCTTTGTATTCTCAAAATCTCACTCAAAATTAATGACTGTTGTTCTAGGCTTGTAGTTACGGTCGCCATAAATTTGGTTAATTCATTTTCAAAAGCTACAATTGCATGTTGATTATTGACTATTATCACATCCGTATTGGACTTTGTTTTAAATACCATTGTTATTAAAGATTGCAGCGGAAGTTCCAAGAGCCCCTGCCTTAGTTGATCTACTAGTCCAAGATTTGTATTAACTTTAACTAGATTAGGCACTTCAGTTACTTTTTCAAGTTGTTTAAATAGACTATGTAGTGTGAAGTTATTCACCATGCCATGCGGTGCAACATTTAATTGAATGTCATTTGATTCTGCTTAGGGAATAATCTTGTCATTTGTTGAATCAAGATTTTGAAAAACATTTTGCTTATAATTTCTGTTGCTAGGTTCAGAGTGATCGACATTAGTGCCTAAGCTAATTAACAAGTTAATATTGCTTTTATAATATTCTTGGTTTTGCTTGATTTTTCGTCTTAATACATTTTTTGTTTTGGGCATATTTTTTATTTTAATAATATGCTAATTTACAACTAGCCCTAAGGCTAACAAGCAAATGTGATGTGATACTTAATACTAAACTAAATTACATTGTCATGAGGAAGGAGTGACGCCCACTGGCGATTCCCTGATATACTAAAATAACAATTATTATTCAGTAAGGTCTAACGTTTTAAGTCTTTTTAATCTGCGAGTGGTATTGGCATTGTCTAATAAGTTGAGCACTAACACATTGGGGTGATTATGTATTCGTTTGACATAGGAGGTTGTACGTCTTTTGATTGTTTCTCTGATCCATGGAATTTTTAGATCCTCATGGAGTGTTTTGTTGCTAAATGAACCATTCAGCGTTGGTGATTGCACGAAGAGTTTTGCTTTGAAATCTTTGTAGGATTTCAATATTGGATGTTTTTGCACTTCCCCATAGATGTATGCCATAGGCCCACAGTGGAACTAAAACTGTCTTACACACTAGCACTTTATTTTCTAACGATAACTTGGAGTTTTTCCCTATGAGCCAGTACATCTTTTTCACCATTGCATCCAGTTGCTTTCTCTTTTTTGTGATATGGGTTTTCCATGTTAAACGCCTGTCTATGTCGGTTTATGCCGAGGTATTTTACTTCATCTTTGGTGGGAATCTGTATACCATTTAGTGTAACTGGAGGAGTAGAGTTGTGTTTCGTCGTAAACGTGATAGCTGTAGATTTATTTTCATTTATTTGTATTCGCCACCTATGTAGCTATTTTTGTATGTTGTCCAGACTACTTTGTAGTATTGCCGATGTTTGTGTTGGATCCGGGTGAGAAACTAATATCGCGGTATCGTCCGCAAAAGTGGCCGTCATTGCATTATCATTGTGTGGTAGGTCAGCTGTGAATATCTGGTATAGGGTTGGTCCTAGAACACTGCCCTGTGGAACGCCTGCCTTTATTGGGTATAGATCAGATTGGCTTTCGCCGTGCTTGACCTGATAATACCTCTGGTTGAGATATGAGTTAAATAGAAGGTAGTACTGGTGTGGCAGGTGCAACGTAATGCGAGCTGTAACGTATCAAATGCTAACGAGATTCGGTTTGGCTACGACAAACTTGGAGGCCCCGACCAGCTTCAGTGAAGACGGGGTGGCTTGATTCGAAAAACCGGAAGTTGTAAGGGTGAGCGCCACCTAACTTTAAATTGCAAGTAAAATGTAAGCTCCAAGTATGTCGATGTCAAATTACGAAAGTTAGGAAAATCACCAAACCGGCAAATAATACACAACAGTATAGGCAAGTTATTTATTATAGTGGCTGCTTGCTGGGGTGGGTCAAAATGTACCCAGCATAAAATTACCATCAAGTATATTTAACAAAATGGTGAAGGGGGAGACCATATAAGAGGGCCGTAGGTTCCGAGTGATCACTAGAATTACAAGAGGCCTTGTATATATAACAATAAGTATTTGGGAAGCTCTGCTAGATATTCTGAAGGAATAGATTTAACAATAGAGACTTTTAGACAAATACAGACTTCCGAAAGACTTGACCCCAAGTATAAAGATGAAATTACCCCACACACAAATAACAAAAATACTGTATAAATAAATATATATGGGACGGCACTGGTTTATACATACAACATTTAGAAGTAAATAACTGACTAGATTTCGTAGGTATCACAGGCGGAGGTAATGCAGGTGGCAGGTAGTTAGAGTTTATGCTCACCCATGAACGGCCGAGTGCTACCTAATTTCCCTTGTAATTGCTGATCCACCGAGGTGGTAGATCCCCCAGGTGGTGACCTTCAGCACTCAAGGTTATGTAACCTCCGGACGAAATGCGTAGCTAGTAGATGAAACACAATAGGCTGCTACATCAAAACTAATATAATAAAGGCTGCCACGCCAATACTAGAATGTAAAAGCCGCAGATTGATGCTAAAATACAAAAGCTGCAACGTCGATTGATGTTAGAAAATTAGAAGTTTTAGTGAAACAAATACTCACGGCAGATGTTCGCCCTTGACAGATTCTAACGTGTAAAATCGCACGTAGGTGATATTTCGCAAATGAAATAACTAGTCGAGCTCCCCATAAATCCTCAATAACGAGATCGAAGTGGCCAACACAATACGATAAGTTTAGCTCACTTAAAAACTTATACCGGGAAGCAAGACATTAAAACACGTCAGACCTTGAAAAGCGTTAAGTTCGAAAAGAAAGAAAGGAAAGTGGGTCTTGCGCAAAATACATCACCAAGGCCGCTTATAAAACGTACCCAGATCGAGAAACAAAGTTCCGGAAAGAAACGAACGCGGAAAGTGCATTTGACCCGTAACACAGGGTTTGTTTGATTTTGTATAGTAGGCCAGGATACCAGACACGGTCGAAGGCCTGGCTGACATCAAGGAATACCGCGGCACAATATCTTCGTTCTTCAAAGTCCTTCTCTATTACATCTACAACTCTGTGTATCTGTTCTAAAGCAGAGTGTTCCTGGCGAAACCCAAATTGATGTTGTGGGATAAGTGCTTCTTGTTCAATTATGGGTGCCATTCTCTTTAGTATTAATCTCTCTAATACTTTTGAAAGTATTGGTAGCAGTGTTATCGGCCTATAAGAAGTAACTGCATGTTCGGGTTTGCCTGGTTTCAGTATTAGTATTATTTGGCCGAATTTCCATAGCATTGGAAAGTACTGCAGTCTTAAGACTGCATTGAAGATTTGTAACATGCACATTATAGCTTTGTGGGGCAGTTCCTTCAGTGGTTTGGCAGTGATTAGGTCATACCCGGGCGCTTTTTTGTTGTTTAAGTGTGTGATTACAGTTTTAATTTCTTCAGGGGTGAAGCATTGTATTGGTGGGCTTAACTGTAAAGGAGCTTGGAGGTAGTCTGTAATCTCTTGTTCCTCTTCAGTGGTAGTAGCTGTAGAATGCGGTTTGAATATTGTTGATAAGTGTTCCGCAAAAAGTATTGCTTTCTCCTCTTCTGTTCTTGTCCAGGAGCCGTCGACCTTTCTAATTGGTGGAATAGAAGTACGGGCGTTTTTTAATTTCTTTGTCGCCTTCCAAAGCGTATAATTGCTGTTTGCAGAAGGGGATAGATTGCTAACATATTCATTAAATGTTTCATTTGTTTATTCCCTTAATGCTATTTTTACCTCTCTGGTTATTTTGTATTCAGTTTTCCGTTTGTGGCATTAGGTTGCCGTTGTGAGTTTATTTTTATATTTAGAATATGTAGGATTCCGTTTGTTTATGCCGTATAACCATAATGTATGGGTTTAGTTAAATTAGCACCCGTTTTAGTATTTCTAAATGTAATTATAAAAATATTTTTGAGTTCATGCATTGCATTTACGGCCGGAAATCAGATAACCGCGTCTCCGCGGATCGAGCAGCAGAGATGCTATGTCTACCCCGCTATCGTAGAGTGGGGATGCGCTTCGATTTCGGGCCCATACCGACCGGCTATAAATTCAAAATTTTGAATTTTCGAGTTCAGTTCGCCGATGTTCCAGCCCAGTACCACTTTAGCAGCTACTACAGTCACCAGTGCTCCGACCGAGGTAACCGAATACCGAATCCAGGATATTGGGGTAAGCACGCTATATTTTGACATCTTTGATTATAACGTAAACTATATTGCTCTCTCTCTCTCTCTCTCTCTCTCTCTCTCTGTCTCTGTCTCTGTCTCTGTCTCTGTCTCTGTCTCTGTCTCTGTCTCTGTCTCTGTCTCTGTCTCTGTCTCTGTCTCTGTCTCTGTCTCTGTCTCTGTCTCTGTCTCTGTCTCTGTCTCTGTCTCTGTCTCTGTCTCTGTCTCTGTCTCTGTCTCTGTCTCTGTCTCTGTCTCTGTCTCTGTCTCTGTCTCTGTCTCTGTCTCTGTCTCTGTCTCTGTCTCTGTCTCTGTCTCTGTCTCTGTCTCTGTCTCTGTCTCTGTCTCTGTCTCTGTCTCTGTCTCTGTCTCTGTCTCTGTCTCTGTCTCTGTCTCTGTCTCTGTCTCTGTCTCTGTCTCTGTCTCTGTCTCTGTCTCTGTCTCTGTCTCTGTCTCTGTCTCTGTCTCTGTCTCTGTCTCTGTCTCTGTCTCTGTCTCTGTCTCTGTCTCTGTCTCTGTCTCTGTCTCTGTCTCTGTCTCTGTCTCTGTCTCTGTCTCTGTCTCTGTCTCTGTCTCTGTCTCTGTCTCTGTCTCTGTCTCTGTCTCTGTCTCTGTCTCTGTCTCTGTCTCTGTCTCTGTCTCTGTCTCTGTCTCTGTCTCTGTCTCTGTCTCTGTCTCTGTCTCTGTCTCTGTCTCTGTCTCTGTCTCTGTCTCTGTCTCTGTCTCTGTCTCTGTCTCTGTCTCTGTCTCTGTCTCTGTCTCTGTCTCTGTCTCTGTCTCTGTCTCTGTCTCTGTCTCTGTCTCTGTCTCTGTCTCTGTCTCTGTCTCTGTCTCTGTCTCTGTCTCTGTCTCTGTCTCTGTCTCTGTCTCTGTCTCTGTCTCTGTCTCTGTCTCTGTCTCTGTCTCTGTCTCTGTCTCTGTCTCTGTCTCTGTCTCTGTCTCTGTCTCTGTCTCTGTCTCTGTCTCTGTCTCTGTCTCTGTCTCTGTCTCTGTCTCTGTCTCTGTCTCTGTCTCTGTCTCTGTCTCTGTCTCTGTCTCTGTCTCTGTCTCTGTCTCTGTCTCTGTCTCTGTCTCTGTCTCTGTCTCTGTCTCTGTCTCTGTCTCTGTCTCTGTCTCTGTCTCTGTCTCTGTCTCTGTCTCTGTCTCTGTCTCTGTCTCTGTCTCTGTCTCTGTCTCTGTCTCTGTCTCTGTCTCTGTCTCTGTCTCTGTCTCTGTCTCTGTCTCTGTCTCTGTCTCTGTCTCTGTCTCTGTCTCTGTCTCTGTCTCTGTCTCTGTCTCTGTCTCTGTCTCTGT